>OV702289.1:14845477-15470477 GCA_916181665.1 Avena sativa
CTATTAAAAGGAGCACCTTAATTGCCAGTAGTTCTCTAGAGGCCCCGCTGCCACGGGCTGGCTGGACAGAAGATGTTATGCAAGTTCTCATTGCGAGAACGTATGACTATATTTTGAGCACATGCCTAGGATTGTTTAGTACTTGGATGCTTGTTATTATTTATCTGCAATGCCCTAGATCTTGAAGTTACATGTTTAGAGTCGTCCATACAACGCCCGTCCATCCATCCCTATGCCTACCGCACTCGAATCCTACTGCTAACATTACTATTACTATTGTTATTGTTTTACTATTGCTGTTACTACTGTTGTTGCTTTGCTGTTGCTACTATCAAACTGTTACTACTGATAAACTTCTGTGAGCAAGAACTATTTCCAGGTGCAGCTGAACTGACAACTCAGTTGTTAAGGCTTGCAAGTATTCTTCGGCTCCCCTTGTGTCGAATCAATAAATTGGGTAATACTACCCGCGAAGACTGTTGTGATCCCCTACACTTGTGGGTCATCAAGACTATTTTCTGGCGCCGTTGTCGGGGAGCATAGCTTTATTTGTAAGTTCACTTGGATATACTATTGTTTACTGCTACTCCTTTCATCACGGGGTAGTCTCGTGATGGAATGTTCCCTATTTTACCATCCACTACAAGAAGAGGTATAGTCCTAAACACCTCTGTTGCTCTTGATTCACCGTCTGTTATAAGTAAGATTGTCACACCACCACCACATACTCATGCTACACACACTACTACTGTTGCTGCTGAATCTGAAACTGCTTTTGATGCTCATGATGTTACTTCTACTGTGTTTGATGCGAGTGGTTCATTAGGTCCTTTTCTAGATGCTACTATGGCTAGTCTAGGAAATAACGAAACTCCTAGTGAAGCCACTGTTACACCTGTTAGCTCACCTGAGGCTAGTGAGAGTTATGATATTAATGATGGTTACATTGAGTTCACTGATGATTTTATTGAAGAGTGCCGAAATACACATGGTACTAGTACTATTAAGAGTATCGTTGCTAGATGTACTATCATGCCTAAGTTGTCCTCTAATCCTAAGTTTGCCACTTCTTCCATAGATATTAAAGATGAAGACTATGATTTCTCTCTTGATTTATCTTATTTAGATATTGTTGAGAAAGAACCTTTTTGTGGGACTGGAAATGAGAGTGTTGTGGCTCATATGAATGAGCTTTCTACTATGAGTGCTTTGTTCTCTGATGATTTTAAGATGCGCAAGTAATTTGTTGCTAAGATCTTCCCTTTTTCACTAAAAGGAGAAGCTAGGGCTTGGTTTAATAGATTACCTCCTGGTTCCATTGATAGCCCTAATTGCTTGATTGCTTCTTTCTTCCAGAAACATTTTCCTCCCAGTGCTAGACATGTTGCTTTGCAGAGACTTTTTGATTTTAAACAGGGAGAAGAAGAGAAATTGCCTGAGTCATGGACAAGGTTTTGTGCCTTGATTCATGCACATCCTGGATGTCCATTACCTAAGAATGAGCTTCTTGATATTTATTATAATGGACTAACTGATGATTCTAGGACATACCTAGATAGCTTTGCTGATTGTGTTTTCAGGAAAAGGACTCCTACAGATGATGAAGAATTAATGACCAAGATAAGCAAGAATTATGATGATTGGACTTCAACTGAGCTAAATACACCTGAGCCTATTACTCCTGAATCAGTTGTTCCTGAACCAATTCCAGCACCAACAACAAAGAAGAGGGGAGTTATTGCATTAAATGATGAAGTGATGAAGGAAGCCAAGAAGTGTCTAAAGGAGAAAGGTATTAGAGCAGAAGATGTGAAGAATCTACCTCCTATAGAAGAATTATGTAAGCCAATTCCTCACTCATCTACTATTGAGGTACACTCTCTCCAATTTAATGAAGGTGATATTCCTTATGGTAAGCCTCATGATCAATGCTTAGAGGAACTTGACACATTTATTGTTAAACAAGGGTATTTTAATAAACAAGTTCAGAATCATTTATTGGAAAACTCTAGAGCTATCCTTGAGTTGAAAGATATTATGGAAAGAACTTCTAATGATATTAAAATGCTTTGTAAACACTTCCAAATGGTTCGAACTCAACTTGATCAACTTGCTAAGGTACAAAAGGATATGCTAGTTAATGCTTCAAGAGATAAACATGCTTATGGAATTAGAACTAGGAGTGGTATAGCTACTCAAGATCCTTTATATCCTGAAGGACACCCTAAAAGAATAGAGCAGGATTCCCAACAAGGTGAAGATAGTGGTAGTCCTCGTAAGAGGAAGAAGAAGAAACATAAGATAGTTGAGGAATAACTTGAACCTGTTGTAGATCCTAATAGTATATCTGTCTTTAATGCTGAAAATGAGAGTGTTAATAATAATGAGTCTCCTGATAAGGAGGAAGGTGAGGAAGAACCTGAGAAGCACACTAAGAACACTAGGTACACAAAGGAAGATTTTATTGCTAATAAACATGGTAAAGAGAGAGAACATTGGGTACAGAAACCTATGCCTTTTCCAGGTAAGAAACACAAGTCAAAGGAGGAAGAACACTACAGCAAGTTTTGTGAGTGGATGAAACCTTTATTTTTGCAAATTCCTTTGACTGATGCTATTAAGTTGCCTCCTTATTCAAAGTATATGAAGGATATTGTCTCTAATAAAAGGAAGATCCCTAATGAGGAGATTTCTACCCTACTTGCTAATTATTCCTTCAATGGTAAGGTTCCAAAGAAACTTGGTGATCCAGGTATACCAACTATTCCCTGCTCTATTAAGAACAATTATGTTAGAACTGCTTTATGTGATTTGGGAGCTGGAGTTAGTATTATGCATTTTTCTCTCTATAAGCGACTCCAGCAAGAAAAGTTGATACCAACTGATATATCTTTGCAAATGGCTGATAAGTCAACTACTATTCATGTTGGTATATGTTAGGATGTTCCTGTTCAAGTTGCTCATAATTGCATGGTTTTAACTGATTTTGTTGTGCTTGAAATGCCTGAAGATGATAACATGTCTATTATTCTTGGGAGACCTTTTCTTAATACTGCAGGTGTTGTCATCAATTGCAATCAAGGAAAAGTAACATTTAATATTAATGACAAAGATCATACTGTCTATATCCCCAAGAAGGTTGTTAGAAGCTATTGCCTGAATTCCATTGAAAATATTGAGAGCATCAAGGTTGGAGAAATATATTGTCCCATTCCACAAGAAAATTTTGAAACTATTATGATTGGGACCATTACTATCAAGTATGAGGTAACATAATCACCTTGTGGAATGCAAATTTTTGCTTCATATAAGATTTTTTTGGTAACAATACTTGATCAACCTTGTTAACAAAAGGATTTTAATGAACAAAATAATGTTTCCACTTTGGTTATACTTGCTTTCTTTTACTTTTCTCCTTCCTAGTCTTTGCTTTAGCTTTAGTTTTGCTAGTAGTTTGCTTGTTTGAGTTTCTTAGAGCTCTTGTAGTTTGGCTTTTGTTTTGATTTTCCTTTTTCTGAAAAAACTGTTTCTGCGAGAAAATCAATTTTCATACCCTGAAAATTGGCCAAAAATAAAGTTTCCCGAAAAATCCCAGAAAATTCAAAATAAATTTTTCCTCGAAAAAAGGGGCAGATAGGCACCAGAGGTGACCCAGGGGGGCCACCCCAGGCCACCACACTCATGGTAGGAGCGGCCTACCAGGGGGTGGCGCCTAGGGTGGGTCTGGCCCACCTGGGCCCCTCTAGGCTGCCTCCTCAAAGCCACCTTCTTTCTCTCTTCCGAAAAACACCGGAAAACTTTCTCAAGATCGAGTTCTTGCTATTCTTTCTCGCGATTTTCGATCTCCTTGTTCAGCCCATCTCAAGTGCTGATTTTTGGAGGGTTTGCTCCTTGGTATGTGCCTCCTCCACTTGTCCAATTAGATTTGTGATTGGTAGATTGTATCTTAAGTATTTTGCTGCTATAGGTGACAGGTTGTTTGAGCTTGCATGCTTGTTCTATGCTTAGAAACTTTGTTTTGATGCATGTGTAGTCCTCTAGCAAGTTCCTATAGTAGTTTCTCATCATTTATCAACTTAGAAATCACTTGGTTTGATGGTTGTCTAAAAAATTCAGCAAGGAAGATGAGTGCTTATCCACTGAATCAATATGACATGATGGTGCATGAGCCAATGAAGTTTCATCGTGAGGAGGCAGTTTTTCCCTCCATATATCCATGCCATGAATTTATGAGAGCTGCAGGGATCCTCCAAGATTTCCAAACTATGGTTACAAATGAAGGGTTGGAACACTTTGTTGAAGGTGAACCATTCCAATATGTTAAGCTAACCATGGATTTTGTGCAGGACTTCCGGTTCACTTGGTCTACTTCTAATCCCATGGTCCATTACAAAATATATAATATACCTGTCGACATGCCTTTTGCTGATTTCTGTGCAGCAATTAGAGTACCTCAGTGGGGATCTTGCGACAAGATCAAGGAGAGGCCCAAGACACTTATGGATTTATATGCTGAGATTTGCCAAGGTTTCGACTTCTCAAAGGAAAGTGGTAAAACTCGGAACATTCAGCTCCCAGCTATTAGATACTTTGCCTATTTCATTACCAAGTGTGTTCTTGATAGAAAGATTGCTAGAAAGTTATCTTATTTTGATCTAGATTTTATTGCAGTTGCTTTGAATAGGAATAGGCCTTATAGTTTTGGTGCACTTATAGCTCATCGTCTCACCACCAACTGTGAGAAGGGTGGAATTTGTGGAGGTCTCATTGCTTCTAGGTTGCTAGCTTTCCATGGTTTAGAGCCTCACTATTCAGATTTTCAGTTCCCCATAGAGAGGTTTGATATTGAATCCATGATTCAACATGGTTTTGTTTCCTTGGGGGCTAATGTGAGAAGTTTACCATTTGAATTATCTTTTGCCTAGCAAGGCTGGAGAAAGGGTAGGACTGATAAAATAGTTAATTTGCCTGCACCTGCTTTGTTTAACTTTGATAACAGGCAAGGATGGTCGCTTACGGAGGAGGAGGTTGACACTTATGTGGGGGAACTCTCCCACCAAGAGTAGAATGTTGAAGAGGATGTCGAAGACAATTCGGTTCAGCCCTCCAACTTGGGAGAGTCTTCATACCAGCAGCCCTCATTTGATTGGGGCGCATCTTCTTCTTCATCACAGGTGCTTAACTATGATCATTCTGTTGGAATTATGCCCTAGAGGCAATAATAAAGATGTTATTATTATAATTCTTGTTCATGATAAAGTTTATATTCCATGCTAGAATTGTATTAAGCGGAAACTTTAATACTTGTGTGGTTTGTGAACAACACCGTGTCCCTAGTATGCCTCTATGGACTAGCTCATTGATCAATGATGGTTAAGGTTTCCTAACCATAGACATGAGTTGTCAATTGATAATGAGATCATATCATTGGAGAATGATATGATGGACAGACCCAAACTAAGCAAAGCAATTAGATCGTGTCATCGTGTTCGTCTTTGCGAAGCTTTTCCTATGTCAAATATTGTATTCCTTAGACCATGAGATAATGCAACTCCCTGGTACCGGAAGAAAGCTTTGAGGTCATCAAACGTCATCCTATGAGAGGGTGATCATAAAGGTGTCTCTCGGGTGATCGGAAAGTATCTGTTGGGTTGTATGTATCGAGATGGAATTTGTCCCTCCCAAGTCGAAGAGATATACTTCGGGCCCACTCGGTAATCGATATCAACACCGCTTGCAAGCATGTGGTTAAGGAGTTAATCACAAAGTGATATCGGATTACGGAACGAGTAAAGTACTTGCTGTGAACGAGATTGAACTAGGTATGACGGTACCGATGATCGAATCTCGGGCAAGTAAAATATCGCGAGACGAAGGGAATATATATATGGGATTGATTGAATCCTGGCATTGTGATTCATCCGATATGATCATCGATGAATGTGTGGGAGTCAATATGGGTGCCCAGACCCCGCTGTTGATTATTGATAGAAGATCATGTCTGCATATTCTCGAACCCGCAGGGTCACACACTTAACGTATCTCGACGCTAGGATAGATTGGATAATTGGTTTATGAATTTTTTTGTTCGGAGTCTCGGATGGGATCTGGGATATCACGAGAGGTTCCGGAATGGTCCGGAGAATAAGATTCATATAAGGCAATGCAGTTTTTGGAGTTCGGAATTGTTCCGGGTTAATCGGTATTGTACCGGAAGCTTCTAGAACCTTCCGGAAGGGGACCAACGTGGCCCCACCTTCCGTGAGGGGGCATGGGCCTATGAGGGAGTGTCCTGGCCGCATTGGTCCAGGGGCACAAGGCCCCATAGGGCCAGCCGATCCTAGAGAGTTTAAATCGTTTAAACTAGAGATAGGGTTTCTAGAAGAGGGGAGAGTCCATGCCCCCCACTCCTTATCCTTTGGGCTTGGGGGAGGGGCTAGGGCTGCGCCCCCCCCCCCCTCTATATAAAGAGGGGTGGGGGCGCACCAACCCCCTACACCTCTCCTCCAAACCCTAGCCGCCTTGCTAGCTTTCCTCTCTCCCTCCCGACTGCTTGTAGGCGAAGCCCTGCTGCAGAAATTCTCCACCATATACACCACGCCGTCGTGTTGTAGATCCAATCCATATCTCCACCATACTTGCTGGTCCGAGGAAGGAGGAGACGTCGAGGTGCTGCACGTGTGCATCTCACGGAGGCACCGCCACTTGTGGTGCTAGATCGGATCGGATCGCGAGGAGGAGAAGCGAGTACGACTACATCACCCACGTTCCGACGAACGTTCCGCTGTGCGAATCTTAAAGGGTATGAAGATCTAATCCAATATCTCTCGTTGATTGCATCTCCTAGATTAGATCTTGGCTTTCCCTCTGTTCGCATCCGTAGAAAATTTTGATTTACTATGTCGCGAAACCCTTCAGTGGTATCAGAGCTAGATCTATGCGTAGATGTGTTTCACGAGTAGAACGCAACATGGTTGTTGCGGGCGTTGATGTTTTCTGTTGCAAGCCTCTTGTTTGTGTTCTTCTTATGACGCGGGATAGTGAGATTGAAGCGGTCCAGGCCAACCTTACGCGACATCGTTCCGAGACCGGCTCCGCACTTGACGTGTGGCTTGTTCCACACATGCGGCTGGTGGATGTCAGTTTCTCTCACTATAGTTGTCATGGGATTAACACCGGAGTTTGGCAACCATAATATCACCGTTGTGGCTTTCCGTAGGTAAGAATTGTTCTTAGCATCTACTCCCATAAGCCACGTAAAACATGCAACAACAAAGTAGAGGCGTCTAACTTGTTTTTGCAGGGAGTGTTTTCTGTGATATGGTATGGCCCAAGATGTGATGTGTATATTGTATGCGATGATCATGTTTTGTAATGTTTCACGACTTGCATGTCGATGAGTACACAACCGGCAGGAGCCATATGGTTGTCTTTATAATTGTGTATGACCTGTGTGTCAACTTCTTATACGCCATGTAATAGCTTTACTTTATCGCTAAGTAGTTAGCAATAGTTGTAGTTGCTATTCGTGGTGGAAGGCAATCATGGTGGAGTGATGGAGATCATGCCGGAACGCACAAGATGGAGATCATTGCGCGAGGATTGGCTATACCATGTCACATAAAGTTATATGCATGTGATGTTTATCCCTTTATGTATCTTATTATGCTTAGATCGCGACGGTAGCATTATAAGATGATTCCTCACTTAAAGATCAAGATAAAAACTGTGTTCTCCCCAAGTATGCACCGTTGCGAAAGTTCGTCGTGTCCAAGCATCACGTGATGATCGGTGCTATAGACTCTACGCTCACATACAACGGGTGCAAGCCAGTTTTGCACACGTAGAAATACTTGGGTCTAGCTTGACGAGCCTAGCATGTACAGACATGGCCTTGGAACACAAGAACCGAAAGGTTAAGCATGAGTCATATGAATGATATGATCGACACTTTGTTGTCCACCATTGAAACCACATCTCTTCTCGTGATGATCGGATTAGGTGTGGTGAATTTGGATCGTGTTCACTAAACAACTTGAGGGATGTTGAATTTAGTGGGAGTTCATCTAGTAATTTGATTAAGTTGAGCTATTTACCATGAACATAGTCTAAATTGTACTTGCCAATACTGTAGATCACATGGCCAAGTCCAACTTCAACTTCAACGTTTTTGCTGAGAAGGAAAAGCTTAGAAACAATGGGTCTAACTTCACCAATTGGTTCCGCAATCTAAGAATCATTCTGTCTGGCGGACAAAAGGACTATGTCCTTGGGAAGGCGTTAGGTGACCCCCCTGCTGCAACTGCGCCGGCTGATGAGAAAGCTGTCTATCAGTCGCGCAAAGATGATTATGGTGTGATTAAGAGAACCATGTTGTTTGCTATGGAACCGGAACTTCAAAATCGTTTTGAAACCTATCCCGGGCCCTTTGAGATTCTCGAGGAGCTGAAAACCATGTTTCAGACTCAAGCCCGTTCTGAGAGATATGAGATCTCTGAGAAGTTCTTTAACTGCAAGATGGAGGAAGGGAGTTCCGTTAGTGAGCACGCCATAAAGATGTCGGGCTACACTCAACGTCTTGAGCAACTGGAATGCACGATTCCAGAGGAGCTCAAGATTGACAGGGTTCTGCAATCACTCCCTCCCAGCTACAAAAGTTTTTGTAGTGACTCATAATCAGATTGGTTCCACTGATACGATCACCGAGCTCTTCGCAAAGTTGAAGGCTGCGGAAGTGGATATCAAGAAGGATAATCATGTGTTGATGGTCAACAAGCCCTCCTTTAAGAAAGGTAAGGGAGCAAAGAAGCCCTTCAAGAAGGGCGGCGGCAAGCGCAATGCCCCTGCTGAGAAGAAGCTCAGGTCTGGTCCCAAGCCGGACACTGAGTGCTTCTATTGCAAGGACAAGCGTCACTGGAAGCGCAACTGTCCGAAGTACTTAGCGGACAAGAAAGCTGGCACCATCAAAGGTATATTTGATATACATGTTATTGATGCTTTCCTTACTAGCCCTCGTTGTAGTGCCTGGGTATTTGATACCGGTTCAGTTGCTAATATTTGTAACTCGAAACAGGAGCTACGGAATAGACGGCGGCTTGCGAGGGATGAGGTGACGATGCGCGTTGGCAACGGATCAAGAGTTGATGTGATGGCCGTCGGCACGCTCTCCTTAGTTTTACCTTCGGGATTAGTTTTAAACCTTAATAAGTGTTATTATGTGCCTGCGTTGAGCATGAACATTATTTCTGGATCGTGTTTATTGCAAGACGGTTATTCATTTAAATCAGAGAATAATGGTTGTTCTATTTATATGAGTAACATCTTTTATGGTCATGCACCTCTAGTGAATGGTTTATTTCTTCTAAATCTCGAAAGGGATGAAACACACATCCATAACATTGAGGCTAAGAGATGCAAAGTAGATAGTGATAATACTACTTATTTGTGGCACTATCGTCTAGGTCATATTGGTGTAAAGCGCATGAAGAAACTCCATTCTGATGGACTTTTGGAGTCTCTTGATTTTGAATCATTTGACACATGCGAACCATGCCTCATGGGCAAGATGATCAAAACCCCGTTCTCCGGTATGATGGAGCGAGCAACGGACTTGTTGGAAATCATACATACCGATGTATGCGGACCGATGAGTGTTTCGACGCGCGGTGGATATCGCTAATTTCTCACTTTTACCGATGACTTAAGTAGATATGGGTATATCTATTTAATGAAACATAAATCTGAAACATTTGAAAAGTTCAAGGAATTTCAGAATGAAGTGGAGAACCATCGTAACAGAAAGATTAAGTTTCTACGATCCGATCGTGGAGGTGAATATTTGAGTTATGATTTTCTCACGCATCTTAAAGCAAGTGGAATCGTTTCACAACTCACGCCACCCGGAACACCACAGCGCAATGGTGTGTCTGAACGCCGGAATCGAACCCTATTAGATATGGTCCGATCAATGATGTCTCTTACTGATTTGCCGTTATCATTTTGGGGTTATGCATTAGAAACCGCTGCATTCACTTTAAATAGGGCTCCATCTAAATCCATTGAGACGACACCGTATGAACTATGGTTTGGTGCTAAACCTAAGTTGTCGTTTCTTAAAGTTTGGGGATGCGAAGCTTACGTCAAGAAGTTGATGCCGGACAAGCTCGAACCCAAAGCGGAGAAATGCGTCTTCATAGGATACCCTAAGGAAACTATTGGGTATACCTTCTATCACAGAACCGAAGGCAAAGTGTTTGTCGCAAAGAACGGTTCCTTTCTTGAAAAGGAGTTTCTCTCGAAAGAAGTGAGTGGGAGGAAAGTAGAGCTAGACGAGGTTATTGAACCTTCTCTTGAATTGGAGAGTAGCGCAGCACCTGAAATTGTTCCAGTGCCGCCTGCACCAACAATAGAGGAAGCTAATGACAAGGATCATGAAGCTTCGGACGATGCTGCTACTGAACGTCGCAGGTCGACAAGGTCGCGTGCCCCTCCTGAGTGGTACGGCAACCCTGTCTTGACTGTCTTGTTAGTAGAAGACAGTGAACCTACGAACTATGAGGAAGCGATGATGAGCCCAGATTCTGAGAAATGGCTAGAAGCCATGAAATCCAAATTGGGATCCATGAGCGAAAACCAAGTATGGACTTTGGTGGACCCTCCTAGCGACCGAAGGGCCGTTGAGTGCAAATGGATCTTCAAGAAGAAAACGGACGCGGATGGTAATGTTACCATCTATAAAGCATGGCTTGTCGCGAAAGGTTTTCGACAAGTTCAAGGTGTTGACTACGATGAGACTTTCTCTCCCGTAGCGATGTTTAAGTCCATTCGGATTTTATTAGCAATTGCTGCGTTTCATGATTATGAAATATGGCAGATGGATGTCAAGACTGCGTTCCTCAATGGCAACATTGATGAAGAGTTGTATATGATGCAACCCGAAGGTTTTGTCGATCCTAAGGATGCTAGTAAAGTATGCAAACTTCAGCGTTCTATTTATGGACTGAAGCAAGCATCTCGGAGTTGGAACCTTCGTTTTGATCAAGTGATCAAGAGCTTTGGATTTGTTCCAAATTGCTACGAAGCTTGTATCTACAGGAAAGTGAGTGGGAGCTCGGTGACGTTTCTGGTACTATATGTGGATGACATATTGATTATCGGAAATGACATCAACATGCTTAACAATGTGAAGAGTTATTTGAACAAGTGTTTTTCAATGAAAGACCTAGGTGAAGCTGCTTATATATTGGGCATCAAGATCTATAGAGATAGACAAAGACGCCTGATAGCATTAAGCCAGAGTACATACCTAGACAAAGTTCTGAAAAGGTTCAGAATGGATAAGGCAAAGAAAGGTTCAGTGCCTATGTTGTCAGGTAAGATATTGAGCAAGGCTCAGTGTCCAGCTACGGTAAATGATAGGGAAGCTATGAGCAAAGTGCCTTATGCCTCGGCCATAGGTTCTATCATGTATGCCATGCTGTGTACTAGACCGGATGTGTCCAATGCTCTTAGTTTGACGAGCAGATATCAAAGTGATCCAGGAGTGGAACACTGGACAGCCGTGAAGAACATCCTAAAGTACCTAAATAGGACTAAAGAAATGTTCTTAGTCTATGGGGGTGATGAATAGCTTGTCGTAAAAGGTTACGTCGATGCTAGTTTTGACACCGACAAGGATGATTCCAAATCTCAGACAGGATACGTTTATATTTTGAATGGAGGAGCTGTGAGCTGGAGAAGCTGCAAGCAAAGCGTGATCGCGGGATCTACAGTAGAAGCGGAATACATGGCTGCTGCAGAAGCGTCAAGTGAAGGAGTTTGGATCAGAAACTTCATCACTGAGCTTGGTGTGGTTCCAAGTGCATTGGACCCACTGGAGATATTGTGTGACAACACTGGCGCCATAGCACTCGCTAAGGAACCAAGATATCATCCAAAGACCAAGCATATCAACCGCAAGTTTCATATAATCCGAGATTATATAGCAGATAGAGATCTGAAAATTAGCAAAGTACATACGGATCTGAATGTCGCAGATCCATTGACTAAACCTCTTCCACGTGTAAAACATGATCAACACCTCAGTGCCATGGGTGTGAGATTGTTGCCAGATGTAAACTAGATTATTGACTCTAGTGCAAGTGGGAGACTGTTGGAACTATGCCCTAGAGGCAATAATAAAGATGTTATTATTATAATTCTTGTTCATGATAAAGTTTATATTCCATGCTAGAATTGTATTAAGCGGAAACTTTAATACTTGTGTGGTTTGTGAACAACACCGTGTCCCTAGTACGCCTCTATGGACTAGCTCATTGATCAATGATGGTTAAGGTTTCCTAACCATAGACATGAGTTGTCAATTGATAATGAGATCATATCATTGGAGAATGATATGATGGACAGACCCAAACTAAGCAAAGCAATTAGATCGTGTCATCGTGTTCGTCTTTGCGAATCTTTTCCTATGTCAAATATTGTATTCCTTAGACCATGAGATAATGCAACTCCCTGGTACCGGAAGAAAGCTTTGAGGTCATCAAACGTCATCCTATGAGAGGGTGATCATAAAGGTGTCTCTCAGGTGATCGGAAAGTATCTGTTGGGTTGTATGTATCGAGATGGAATTTGTCCCTCCCAAGTCGGAGAGATATACTTCGGGCCCACTCGGTAATCGATATCAACACCGCTTGCAAGCATGTGGTTAAGGAGTTAATCACAAAGTGATATCGTATTACGGAACGAGTAAAGTACTTGCTGTGAACGAGATTGAACTAGGTATGACGGTACCGACGATCGAATCTCGGGCAAGTAAAATATCGCGAGACGAAGGGAATATATATATGGGATTGATTGAATCCTGGCATCGTGGTTCATCCGATATGATCATCGATGAATGTGTGGGAGTCAATATGGGTGCCCAGACCCCGCTGTTTATTATTGATAGAAGATCATGTCTGCATATTCTCGAACCCGCAGGGTCACACACTTAACGTATCTCGATGCTAGGATAGATTGGATAATTGGTTTATGAATTTTTTGTTCGGAGTCTCGGATGGGATCCGGGATATCACGAGAGGTTCCAGAATGGTCCGGAGAATAAGATTCATATAAGGCAATGCAGTTTTTGGAGTTCGGAATTGTTCCGGGTTAATCGGTATTGTACCGGAAGCTTCTAGAACCTTCCGGAAGGGGACCAACGTGGCCCCACCTTCCGGGAGGGGCATGGGCCTATGAGGGAGTGTCCTGGCCACATTGGGCCAGGGGCACAAGGCCCCATAGGGCCAGCCGATCCTAGAGAGTTTAAATCGTTTAAACTAGAGATAGGGTTTCTAGAAGAGGGGGGAGTCCATGCCCCCCACTCCTTATCCTTTGGGCTTGGGGGAGGGGCTAGGGCTGCGCCCCCCCCCTCTATATAAAGAGGGGTGGGGTGCACCAACCCCCTACACCTCTCCTCCAAACCCTAGCCGCCTTGCTAGCTTTCCTCTCTCCCTCCCGACTGCTTGTAGGCGAAGCCCTGCTGCAGAAATTCTCCACCATATACACCACGCCGTCGTGTTGTAGATCCAATCCATCTCTCCACCATACTTGCTGGTCCGAGGAAGGAGGAGACGTCGAGGTGCTGCACGTGTGCATCTCACGGAGGCACCGCCACTTGTGGTGCTAGATCGGATCGGATCGCGAGGAGGAGAAGCGAGTACGACTACATCACCCACGTTCCGACGAACGTTCCGCTGTGCGAATCTTCAAGGGTATGAAGATCTAATCCAATCTCTCTCTTTGATTGCATCTCCTAGATTAGATCTTGGCTTTCCCTCTGTTCGCATCCGTAGAAAATTTTGATTTACTATGTCGCGAAACCCTTCACATTCCTATAATGACCCACCAGCATGGGTTACTACCCGCGCTATTGAGCCCGACTTAGGCCAAAAGCCTAAGCTTGGGGGGAGGTATACCGACGTCACACTCATATATATATCATGTTCGGTCGGTTCTTTGTATATCCATTGTTTCGCTTTCGTTTTGGTTCTTGTTGCTTCTTTCTCAAAAACACAAAAATACAAAAATATTTTCGTTGTTTCTCTTGGTTTGTTTCTTTGTTTCTTTGTTTTGGTTTGCCTTAAAAGAAAAAATCCAAAAAGATTTTGCTTTGTTTGGTTTGCTTTGTTTTTGTTTGGTTTTTCTTCGTTTGCTTGTTTCTAAAAAATCGAAAACACCAAAAATATTTGTTGTTCTTCTTTGGTTTTGTGAGTTCTTTGCAGGGTTCAGCCGTCCTTAGTGGATTTTGGTTTCATGTTAATATTCAAGTCACACAAGTGAAGGGCAATAATGAAGATTAAGACAACTCGAGGTGTGGTAAGAGGCTGGTAACGAACTCTATTTGTTTTATTTTTGTACATATACTCATCATTGTGAGCATTCTTAGCCTGTTTGTGTAAGGTGTATGTCATTATGGATGCTTAGTAGTTCTTGCTTGTCTATGATTAGCTCCAACTTGCTAATAGTTTGTAGCATGTCATATGAATGTTTGCTTGCATTGTTTTATTCATACTTTGATATGACATTGTGGTATTCTCCTCTGACTGTTCACGTGAATCGACTTGGCACATGCTCACGCATGCATATGACTAATCAATAGTCAGTAAGCCTCGATGATTTATTTTGCCTCAGAGTTCTTGTATCACTTTCATGCCATAATTAGTCTTGTTTTGTTGCAAGCATGATTATGACAGTTATTGCTCTCTCGTTTGTCGCTCCCTCTCTATTGCTAGCCTTCACTTACACTGAGTATGTCCTCTACCTGTGCTTCCAACTCCTCAAAACCAATATTGCCAGCTGTGTCCACCATACCTACCTATTAGCATCATTTGCTACTTCAGTGCATATTTTATATATGTCGTGTTTTCTTCCAAAATAAAATGTTTGTTTGTTTTTGAGAAAGTTAGTTAGTAAAGCTCTCACGAACTTGATGGCACACTTTATTCCTTGCGCTTAATAATCTTGAACCATTGTGACTAGTCCATGAAAGTTATATGCTTGCTAATTATATGCTGGGAGTCAGCAGAATCGTGTTGTCATGGGGAACGCTTTCAACACCTTTTGGATATCTCATCCAGTTGATACTTTGCTCTTTTGCTTACGGATGTCGACAATGTGAAATAAAGGGGGAGGTTGTGAGTTCATCGAGTTTATACATTGTGTTAGAGAAACGTCTGGGCCACTAGCCTAAGCCATGCCTAATCATGGTGGAAACTTGCAGCATCACCATAATGAGCATTTATGAAGCATCCTCAATAAAAAGCTATGCATATGGTAAATAAAAAGATTGTTGAGATGATCATTGTCTGATTGCCTTGTCATTTTGGTTATGGGAAAGCTCTTGTACCATGTGCAAGGGGTACCCCGTTGGCGGTTCTCGATGATATGCATGTATTTACAATGACAAGAACTTTCAGGTGACCAAAGTTGAGTAGCATGCGGAGTGACCCTCGTACTCAAGGGACTTGGGATTTCCAGCCTATGGTCTGGCAAGCATATGATTGAGAGTGGACCTCACTTTCACCTTAACCACATGAAGATGCCTATGATAGAGGCAATGAGAGCTCAAAGCTAATGAGTACCATCCTTTCAGCATTTGGAAGCCTTTCAAACCTTCACAAAACCATTTTCACAACTTTGTTGAGTCACCACTTATTCTATGAGCACCTTCTTGAGAGCATAGTTGTCATTCTTGTGTTTGTTCCAAAACATGGTTAATTATATCATGACTTTGATGCTTGTATCTCTGATATCTTTACCTCTAGTCTTCAGTTGAACTTCATAGGTGCCTTGGCATTCATATTGTGCTCTTCAAACAAAGGCAAGCGAGATACCACTCTATCATACCTTATTATGAGCATTGCAATGTTGCTTATGTTTATGTTTCATGCTACTTATTATTGAGTTGGTTTCTCTTCATAGCTTGCAATGACTATTGAGTATACTTAGTTGCATACTCCTTATTATGAATTGTCTAAGCATCTACTCCTGTGATGAAAATATATACATCATATGAAGCAAAGTGTTCGTGAAAGTTCTTTTATCGCACTCAATTTTCAACTAAATTTCTTGAGGACAAGCAATAAGCTAAGATTGGGGGGAGTTGATACGTCCAAAATGTATCTAATTTCTCAAACACTTTGCTATTGTTTCTTCTCTAAACTTGTGTGATTTGGATACAACTAACACGGGCTGACGCTGTTTTCAGCAGAATTACCTTGGTGTCTTGTTTTTGTATAGAAAATCAACTATCAGGAAAAATCCTGGAAAATATGCCAAAAATTATATTTCACTAGAAGATCCACGGAGCCAGAAGAGGAGACAGAGAGGATGCCTGGGGGGCCCACACCCACCCTAGGCGCGGGCCCACCTGACCCCGCGCCTAGAGGGGGTGCACCCACCCCAGGCACCCCCTCGGCCTCCCTCTGCGCCTATAAGTTGCCTTTAGACCTAAAATCGAGGGGGGTTCGATAGTTTTCCAGAAAGAGTTCCGCTCCGCCGCCGCCACCAGAAACCAAGATTCGGATCCAGAAATTCTGTTCTGGCACCCTGCCGGGACAGGGAATTTGGAGAGGATCATCGCCATCGTCATCACCAACGCATCTCCATCAACCACCGATGTTTCCCTCATCTATGAGTGAGTAATCCCCCGCTGTAGGCTTGGGGATGGTAGGGATTGGATGAGTTCTATCATGTAATCGAATAAGATCTGTTAGGGCATAGTGCCTAGTATATCTATTAGTGTTATTTGACTTTGTTGCAACTTGTTGTGCTTAATGCTTGTCACTAGGGCCCGAGTGGCATGATCTTAGATCTGAACTTATTATTGAATCATTATGATAGTATTGTTTGTGATCTTATCTGCAAGTTGTGTACACATATCATTGTCCGGATCCAAAGGCCCCAAAGTGACAATAATTGGGACAACCGGAGGGGATGGTTGTGGTGTGAGGATCACATGTGTTCACGGAGTGTTAATGCTTTGCTTCAGTGCTCTATTAAAAGGAGCACCTTAATTGCCAGTAGTTCCCTAGAGGCCCCGCTGCCACGGGCTGGCTGGACAGAAGATGTTATGCAAGTTCTCATTGCGAGAACGTATGACTATATTTGGAGCACATGCCTAAGATTGTTTAGTACTTGGATGCTTGTTATTATTTATATGCAATGTCCTAGATCTTGAAGTTACATGTTTAGAGTCGTCCATACAACGCCCGTCCATCCATCCCTATGCCTACCGCACTCGAATCCTACTGCTACCGTTACTGTTACTATTGCTACTGTTTCACTGTTGTTGTTACTGCTGTTGTTGCTTTGCTGTTGCTACTACCAAACTGTTACTACTGATAAACTTCTGTGAGCAAGAACTATTTCCAGGTGCAGCTGAACTGACAACTTAGTTGTTAAGGCTTGCAAGTATTCTTTGGCTCTCCTTGTGTCGAATCAATAAATTGGGTAATACTACCCGCGAAGACTGTTGGATCCCCTACACTTGTGAGTCATCAGATATCGACAAGTGGATTAAAAAGTTGTTGGGAGACATAGGATCTCCTTGTCATGGTCCCCTTCCAAGTTTGGAAGTAACACACAATGTCATCCTTTAAATTAACCCCCATAATTCTACCTTGAACAAACTTAGCAATCTTTTTTAAGAAACACAGTACAATCGTAGACGCTCACAACATGTACATGCACCCACCCCTATGAACGCACACACGCACACCCTACCCCTATGAGCACCTCCGAGAGACTGAGCCGGCGGATTGGGTGATTGACGAAGTCACCACGGATGCCTCGCTATCGACGGGAACATCGCCTCCCACTGAAAGAATATTCCACCTTTTATGCAACACACAGTGTCAAACCTGGGGTTTAAACTCTGGTGAACTGGGAGTACAACCACCCTCCTAGCCACCCAACCATAGGTTGGTTTGCACAAACTTAGCAATCTAGTCACACAACACCGGTGAAAACCATTCATGCATGTAACATCTGCTGGATAAAAGACTAGTTTACATGATTGTAATTAGGTTATTATACTTGCTCTAAATTGAGTTTGTGGCTTCTGAAACTAGTTCCTCTTGCTGTGGAGGTATTGCCAAAGCGAAATTTTAGAAAATCAGAGCAAGAACATGCGCGCCGATGCCAAATTTCTGCATGTGAATTAAAAAAAACAATGTGTTGCATGATGTCATAGGAGAAAGACTTGACGGATGTGTGTGTCTTGGCTTCAACAAATATGGTTGTTATTCTTATGTGGGTCCTGCTACTAGAAAATTTTGGCATTAGCAATGTTGTAGGAAAGCTGGATATATAGCAGCGTGTGCCGACATGACCAATTTTGGCTTTTAACACGTTGTGGATGCCCTCATCAACTGGAATAAAAAGGAGTGGAGTGGAGAGAGACATAGGATCCCCACTGCCATCCTTTAAATTAACCCCCACGATCCCACCTTGAACAAAACTTAGCAATCTAGTCACACCACGCCTGTGAAAACCCTTTCCCCCTTACTTGATTTGAATGAAAGAACTTGAAAAAAAAAGTGTTCCTTGAGTGAATATACTATTACTCTCTTCGTTTTAAAAGATAAGATGTTTTAGATTTGTAAAGAAAATTAATTTAGACTTGTTTTAGTATGTAGGTTTATTCAAATTTAGAATGAATCTACACAATTAAAAAAAGTCTAAATTCATTTCTTTCACAAAACTAAAACATATATTTTAAAACGAAGTGAGTACTTAGCTACTCAAGTCAACACGAAGCAGCTTGTCGATATTCGTCCCTCCTGCAACTCGCATCCACTTTAATTTCGACCGTTGCGAAGCCCCCTCCCGATTTAAAGCACTTCCCCTCCTGCGCCCCTTCGATCCAATCCAATCCAACCGCACAACCCGAAACGGAACTAGCCGTTGCCCGCTCTCCTCTGCTTCTCCCTTCTCCCCCGGCTCTCTGATCCCCCGATGGACTCCGTGGTGCTCTGCAGCCCCTCCTCCGACGACCGCTTCTGGGACGGCCTCCGCACCCGCGTCGACACCATCCTCGAGGACCGCCGCCTAGTCTCCTCCGCCGCCGCCACCACGGTACATACTTACTCCCCAATCCAGCCTCAAACCTCTCTCCTCTTCTTTGCCTCCTCGCGCGAGACGTACGGATCTTGACGTCTGCCTCTGTTATGCAGCAGCGCGGCGCGGCTTCCGAGCGGCCCAAGCGGCTCCGGGAGGACTCGCTGATGCTGGTGCGGGGCCTCGACTCCGTCGCCGCCTCCCTCGCGCAGCTCTCCGACACCCTCACCGCCGCCCAGAAGGTTCGAATCACTCTCCAACCACGATCCGTCCGTCATCCCCTCTCCGCTCCAGTTCAATGAAACGATCTGACACTGCCGCCTTGTGCGCTCCGGTCTCAGGGCGTCAACGCTCTGGCCACGTGCCCGTCCCAGGCGAGGGAATGCGAGAGGGACGAGGAGGAGGAGAAGGAGCCCCACGCCAAGAGACAATGCGGGGCCTCCACGGAGTTCGCGGCCCTGCACGCCGGGAAAGAAGGTCCCGCCGCCGACGACGCGCAGCCGCGTGACGAGGAGACCGGCGCGAATGTCCTGGCCTCCGCCGAGGTCGCGCAGAGCACCAACCTGAAGCGAGCCCGCAGTGTCAGTGGCTGCAAAAAGAACTTCAATAATTTACACACCAAACTTCTTGGATGATTTCGCTGATGTCAGGTGGCTGACTTGGACCAAAAACTGTTGTGTCCTGCAGCTGGCGGTCTCGATGGCGGGCAGGGCGGCCAATCTGGCGAGGGAGCTCAAGAACATCAAGTCGGAGCTGCACTTCATGCAGGAGAGGTGCGGCATGCTGGAGGAGGAGAACAGGAGGCTCAGGGACGGCTACCAAAACGGGGGAGCCGCACCTGAAGAAGACGATCTGGTAAAAAAAAATCACCACATGCCTCTCTTCTTCCTTTCTCACACCCACATCCTCATCCATCCAGAGAATCTCAGAAGCAACAACGATTTCTTCTCACAGTTCTGCTCCTGGAACTGTAGAATCTCTTCTCACAGTTTCTGTTCAGCTAATGATCATACTCTGTTTTCGTGTACAACGATTTCAGGTGAGGCTGCAGCTGGAGGCGCTGCTGGCGGAGAAGTCCCGGCTGGCGCAGGAGAACGCCAACCTGGCCCGGGAGAACCAGAGCCTCATCCAGCTCGTGGAGTACCACCAGATCACCTCCCAGGAGGACCTCGGCGCGTCCTACGACGACGTCATGGAGGGGATGCGACTCGACTTCGACGGCGAAGTAGAAGGCGAGTTCGACAACGACGACGGAGTCCCCGTCACCCCGGGAAACAAGCTAGCGGTGCTGGGCTCGCCTGAATGAGAATAAGCTGGGGGTGGTGTGTTCCAATGGTGGAATTCCTGTCCTGCAGCACGGTGTGATCTTTTGTTCTTTCTGTTGTGTGTGTGCTCTGCTTTGAGCACTCTCCAGTACGTGGTCTAGCTTGAGGATAATGGATTAGGCTATCTAGATATATAATCCATGTCGCTTGATTATTACACTATTCTTTAATTAGAGGCTTAACAGATTTAAGCGCCTCAGATGGTACAAACTGTGTTATGTAACCAGATTTATTTAACATACTGCATAAATAGTGTCCACCCATCCAGTATAATGCTGGTCTTACATTCCAGTATGAAAGCTCTGAATCTTTGTTGCAACGGAATCCTGGATAGTTCAGGCATATTCGAATTTATTTTTAAATTATCTCCCGCTGCTAGTTCTTTTTCCAAAATAAAAAAAATACACATTCCTGGTTCTATAAATATTTTACTGAACATTTTACAAAAGCTATTGCCCCCATTCCATAATTCTTGTCATGATTATTTCAAGGACTAAAAACCATGAGAAGAATAATGGAATGGAGGGAGTACATAATTTACAAGCTCCCATTTGTCCAGAGAAGAATAATGGAACGGAGGGAGAAGAATAATGGAACTAAAACCATGTGTCACCCCATTTGTCCTTTTATCATTTGTTGTATAATGCTACCAACTGATAAGAATTCCTTATGGAGAGAAATACCAAATGGAAATGAGACACAAAAGAGGCACCACAATTTCATTTTCCTGATCTGGACGAATAGACAATTTACAGGAGTGGTGCAGCCGTTCTCTATGCTCTACTACCTCCATTCCAAATTATTTTAGCCTATCAAAACGTCTTATAATTTGAAACAGAGGAATATTAGCTACTACACCTAGTCATTCTCTAGTTTATCTATATTAACAGTCGGAACTAATTTACAACCAACCACGTCATTCCAAAACCAATTAGAAGATCAGATCAGGAAGTTGAGGAACAGAAACATCAGGAGCAAACTATTATTATGCCACATTACACGACGGGAACTGCTCAGGTGCCTCAGCTGGGTAACACCGGCTGGATTTTTTGTTTTCTCAGGAGAGTAATTCTCAGGTGTTGAACCTGAGGAATTTCGTGAGTTGATGGAGAGAGGGTTTGTACTATCAGTGTCATAACCTGCAGCAGTAGAGCATATCATAAGAAAAACGAATATGTATGAAGAAACAAATCACTTAGCGGTTTACGTACAATTGAATTTCTTCCAACCAAGTATTTTCCTTTCTCGGTCGAACACAACACGAACACCGGTCATGAAATTTTCTGCAAGTAAAAAATTAGAGTCCAACTATTCAATGTTCCTACTACCGAATGTGCTGTGCAGAAAAAAATTACATGAGGAAATAGACTACACAATTGGGTACCAAGACTGCCCCAAGGTGATTACTGTAGTTACAAGGGCATCTACAGAGTACTCATGTTCGCAGTTGAGCACTCCAAAAAAAAAGTACAGCACATGGCGCAAACACAAGTATAGATAATGCAACTGGGTAGAAGGTCTTGGTTTTGGCACAATGAAGCACAACAAGACAAAGAGAAACATTGGTGCTACCAAATCTATGCTTTTGGCAAAGATTGGCTAAATAAAATAAGCTAGAAAAAAAGAGAAAGGGATCTTACTAACATGTAAGCATGAAACCAGCTGGATTTTGCATCACCTTGCTCATCATAAAAGATAAAAAGGAGACAATAACTAAACACAGTAGCCCAAGAAAATTTGCATGTTTTATTCTCACCAATGATCTCAGCACATAAAAGATGTTAAAAATGACATTGTGAAAACGCGTACACTAGTGTAAATGATATAATGCACCAAAATAGTTTCAAAGTATAGTTCTGCAGTAAACTTACGTCCAATTATATTTAGTTTTGTACTCTTGACAATCGCCAAGCAATAGACGTACTCATGCTGCTGCAAATATCAAGAAAACAGCATAGTTAAATAAACATGATCATGGTGTTAAAAGAATTGCAGAATCTGAGGCTCACAATACCTGAATGGAGATAACCTGTCCTGGATCAATAGCAGGGAACAGACTTCCGCCTACAGTTCTAAGACTTATACCAGGGGTTTGAATCTTTGCCTCACTAGAGCTGTACAAGTTAATCTTTGGTCATTTTTATCATGGATTGACAAAGAGATACAACCAAAAGTTGTCATAGAATTTATTTGTGAAATAAAATAACCTCAGATCGTAGCAATAGTCAAAAGGAATTCTTGAGTCAGCGGCATGCCGATTTGCTTGAACTTGACTATGGAACTGAAAAGGGAGAAAACTATAACGTGAATTATTCAGCCCTTGAAGCAAGACCACACAAAGTCAGATAAATTTACTTACGCTCTCTGTTATATATGTATATGCTGGGTCTGCCAAGTATGTGAAGGATGTTCCTGTGTCGAAAATAGAACTAAACTCCAAATCCATTGCATTATTTCCAACAGAAATCCCAGTGATAGTGATAGCATATGTAGGGCTGGAAAATAAAAAATTATACCAGATGGGCCAAATTAACAGGAAGTGGACGCCATTGTACTAGGCAGAAAACACAATGCATAATTGTAAGCCAGGTAAAAATGAACAAATTCTCACTGTTTCTGGTTGATGTCAAGTGGTGTCTCGGCTTGGTCCGAGCTACCTTGGTCACCGAAACTGATCCTCCCAATACCATCACGGCCAAAACACATTGAGAAGGAATCAGATGTAAAACCTTTCTGAGCAAGAATGCTAGGAACTGATATCATGTCTACCCCAAGTCCAAAAAGACCATTTGGTGCAGCAGCATCCAGAAATGACCCTGTCTGAACCTGTCCGCAACTGATAAAAAATGAAATAGTTCATAGTTCATTAGAACTCAATAAAGACTATCTTCATACATCTTCAACTCACTATATCAAAGTAAATATTACCCAAACATTATTTGTGCCTTGAGAATTTGAGGGTGAGTATCCTCTGTTGAAAGGTAAAGCACATCCTCGACTAGAAATCCAGAAGATGATGTGTCTGCAGAGACATAAACCATCTTGTATGGACAACTTGATGTTGTAGAACATTCTTTTCTAAGACCACAAAAGTCACTGTTGCAAGGAACTGCTTGGCTTGTTGATGACAAGCTAGGAATGTACAAAGAAGCCTGAAATCTCAGATAATTAACAAACTATGAGTAGGAAAATTTGTAACTTTTATACAGAACATACAAATACAATGCAGTCATGCAGCAAAGTAACAGAAAAATAATTATAATACTTGTGTTTCCATATCTCAAATAAAGTTATCACGAGAGAAATAAAAGGGAAGATAAACTTCTTTATAACGAACAGAGCTTAAGAACAAATAATTGTATTGACCCTAACGACCCCCACACCCTGCAGTAACAGGATTACAACCGCTCTAAAGCAGACTCCCATTATATACAACATTAACTGTGCAAAAAGAGGTATACAAACAAAAAGCAAGCAAGAACGAAAAAATAAGTACAAGTGAAATGTACACTCAGGTGCTACCCATTTCGGCAAAGCAATCTGGTCAGGTACTTTCTTGTATAGTGTAATAAATCAAGAATACTGGTCAGAAAAAATTATGTACATAAGACTAGAAAATTTCTCTGGGTAAACTTCAAACATTTCAAGCTTGGAGATTGGAACGAATCTCCATGCTCAACAGAACCTACAACAAGGCACAAAAGAAAAATAACCAATTTTATAGAACTTGAAACTAGATCGAAATGAGACCTTTCTTATTCTCTATTGCTAAGTACAACTTTAGATAAAAACAACGCAGAAACTAAAATTTTCATAAATAAATATTAACAGTGATATAACATTGAACATTCATACTCTGCCTCTCACAACCGATTTGGTGTTTAGATAATAAACGAGCATCTAAGCGGTTTTACTGATAAAATTTCCAGATAAATAGTGTGGGCATACACATCTAGCACATTTTCTTTCATATTCATGGACTGTAAATACCAATAATTGTCCAAATTGGCAGCACATCAGATCGAGAGACTTAAGATTGAAAAATTACGTACTTGCTAAATAACAAATATACTTGATCTATGATATTGTAAAGGACGCCAGGAAGGAATTAATAATAATTGAGAGACTGTACAGACAGTCCTCTTATTTGGCACAACCTCTAAACAGTGTTTACACAGAAGATGTTACAGTCAGGCACCTCTACCTTAAAATCAAATGGTCAACATTCAGACCAGTGGGATAGCAACAGTAATGCTGAGGAATTCATGCATTTCGTAATAACTTCTGAGCTGCCCAGTCAGAAGGTGGTCTATGCCAACTATTGCCTCGTGGTCATATATATGAACTGTGAGATGATCAGACTATAGGATCAAACAAACCTACATTGAGCTTCTTAACAGTTAATATACACTGCCCATTTTGCCGCCATGTTAGGACATTATTGTGAAAGCTTCCCACAGTGTACAACTGAAATCCTAACCCACCACCAAAAAGCCACCAAGAGAAACAGATCACTGAACCGCAAGACAAGAGACCAGCAATATACAGAACTGTGCCTAAGCAAGGAGCTCCTGTTGTACAAATCTAACAGACAAAACGGTTGGACAGAACACCCAATGTAGATTAGCAACATACCAAGCAAACTTCCCTACACATTCCGTATAGCAACAGTCCCCTGGCAACCATACGAAATCATGCAAACATTCTTGAGAACAAAATTTTAATGCTAGTAGTATAAATCATTAGATGAAACAATATTTTTAGTGTTGAGACTGGAAATTGTGCATATCTGGACATTATGCTAGTAGTATAAATCATTCAGCTCCGAGTTATGCAGAATGCCCATCTGATTAAAGGATCCAGCGAAACTGCGAAGAGAACAGAGCTCTTACTGCTCCGGAAGTGCCCGAGGCCGGC
This sequence comes from Avena sativa, assembly GCA_916181665.1. NCBI lineage: Eukaryota > Viridiplantae > Streptophyta > Magnoliopsida > Poales > Poaceae > Avena > Avena sativa. Next base: position 14,870,818 of record OV702289.1, read on the forward strand.
GGCGTGCACCCGTCGCACTGGCAAGGAAGCCAGAAGAGGTCGCTCCCGGTGTCCAGCGCCACCATGAAGGTGTGGCCCGGCGTGCCCACCGTCACAAGCGCATAGTGCAAGCTACCACAAACAATTGGCAGCAGCACTAATTAAGCATCTCGACTTCTTCTCAAGCACCAAACATGAAAAGCTGGCGAGAAGAAGAGGAAAGTAGCTAGAGAGGCCTTACAATCCGAGGTTGCTGACCTTCAGCGTGGCGTTCCCCTGGGAGAAGGTGAGCGGCGGGTGAGCCCCGGAGCCGGCGGCCGTCAGCGCGCGGTGGCGGTCGTGCCCGGCGAGGGCGGCGACGTAGGCGGGGCCGCCGGGGGCCGGCCAGCCGCCGGGCAGATCGTGGCCGCGGGAGTCCGCCCACCGCCGCACGGGCGCGGAGAACCGGTGGTGGAACTCCAGCGACGGCGTCCCGCCCCGGTGGCCGCTGCCGCCGGCACCGCCCGCGACGCCGGCGAAGAGGAGGACCGGGAGCAGGGCGCGGAGGAGCTGCGACGTCATCGGGGACGCGGCCGCCGCATGTGATGCGAAGCGACCTTCCTGCCGGGCGCGGCCAAATCCACGAGCGGGCGAGCGGGGGTGGCTCCGTCCGAGGACGCGCCGCGGCGGCGGGAAGGACGGCGACGGGATTTCCGGTGCGCGTGTGTGTCGCAGTGTCAGTGGGTGCGGCGTCGAGTTGCTTTGCTTTGCTTTGCTTGGGAATTATTTTAGCGGCATCTAGTACGGATCCTAATAATTGAGCGTACTACTGTTGTTTGTGCTTCCTTTGCTTTTTACTCGTGGGCTGTAAAACTCAAGGAAACGCGGCTAACGGCATCCTTTTGCCTCTCCCGCCTTTCTCCCTACTCGCCGTTCAGGGGCACATCTGAATGTGACAGAGATTTGGATTTAGAACAGTTCATATGTCTAATTTGATTTTCTGTGTGTCAAGCTTTGATTTTAGGGATAGCTATTTTCGCGTCTCACTATGGCTCGTACTGGCTCAGTTATACCCAACGACTCGAAACATTCCACACTTTTGCCCTCCTCGCTAAACCAAGTCTTGCAAATACCAACTTGAAGCGTTTCCATCTAGTCAAGCCTTTTGACTGTTTTCTTGTGCTAATTCTGACATGAGTGGGACCTATAAAATGCTTACAAGAGGAACTGTTAGTCCAATGACTCATTTGCTCTCATTTGTTTCCCCTGTTAACTGTTTAACTGTTGTGTTGGTACCAATGCCATGGCCGCTCATGCTCCCACGCCGTCATCAGTTCAGTTCTTCTAACTCCTGCATCGGCACCAATATCATGACCGCGCGGCCTTTTTAAATCAGGTCATCCGTGGACATCTCCCCTCACACATGCGACGTTGCCCCTTCGATCCCCGCTAGCTCCCCCATAGGGCACATGCTCCATTGCCACTTCGAGCCCCACTAGCTCCCCTATAGCACACATGCGCCATTGCCACTTCGAGCCCCGCTAGCACCCCCATGGTCAGAGGTTCGTCGTCGGGCCGGGTTTTGGCCTCTACCATGAGGAGTAAACTTGCTTTCATTTTACGGCTCTATCAACTCAAGACACATGTAACTGAGAAAAATATACTCCCTCTGATAAAGAACTGTTCATGTGTCTAATTTTATTTGTTCTTTGTCAAGATTTGATTTTAGGGATAACTATTTTCGCGTCTCACTATAGCTCGTACTGCTCAGTTATACTCAACGACTCACATTTCACACTTTTGCCCTCCTCGCTAAACCAAGTCTTGCGAATACCCACTCGAAGTGTTCCCGCCCAGTCAAGCCTTTTGATTGTTTTCTGGTGTTGATTCTAACATGAGTGAGACCTGTAAAATGCTTACAAGAGGAATTGTTAGTCCAATGACTCATTCTCCCTCATTTGTTTCATCTATTGACCGTTTGACTGTTGCGTCGGTGTCAATGCCATGGCTGCTCGTACTCCCATGCTGTCATCAGTTTAGTTCTTCCGACTCCTACATTGGCACCAATGTCATGACCGCGCAGCCTTTTTAAATCAGGTCACCCGTGGACATCTCCCGTCACACATGTGACGTTGCCCCTTCGAGCCCCACTAGCTCCCCCATAACACACATGCTCCATTGCCATTTTGTGCCCCACTAGTTCCCCCCACAGCACACATGCGCCATTGCCACTTCAAGCCCCACTAGCTCCCCCATGGTCAGAGGTTTGTCGTCGGTCCGGGTTGTGGCCTCTACCATGAAGGGTAAACTTGCTTTCGGTCTACCGCTCTATCAACTCAAGACACATGTAACTAAGAAAAATATACTCCCTTCGATATAGTTTTGGCAATAAAGTTAACATGGTCAATATTCTTTCACTTGGTGTTTTAGGTCCCAATATTCTATCATTAGAGACGTACTCCCTTCGATATAGAGTTGACAATGAAGTAGACATGACCAACTCAAGAAGAAAGAATCTGAAGCAAATAGTTAGAAGTTATATGCAAAAAAATCTTACTGTGTTTGTACCATCAAGAAAACCACAAAATGCAAAAAAAAATATTGGTAATTCTCTTTGAACTCTAATCATGCCTAGAATGCCAATCTTACTCTAGGTATTGTAACAAGATTAACTGTTTATGTCTTCCATGTGTAGTACTTGTCATCCAATTTTGCCACGACTTATATTATGTCTTACATATCTGAAAGAGAAACTATCGACTTCTCATGTGTTTGTTGTGAAGATGTTAGCGATGAAGGTCAAGAGAAGTGTGATAATAAAGGCACGATCAGTTTTACATCAAACTAGGGAGAATATGTTTGCCAACACAATTTCCAAAAAGGTGATGTTTGTGTCTTTCAATTTGCAGTCAAAGAGGACTCTCTGGTCGTGATGGAGCATCTTTTGTAGGAGGTTGAACTTGTGGCCATTAATTAGATTTGTAGCTAGCTATGTGAGTTATGAACTTGTTGGATTGAGAAGGACTATACTTATATAATGAATGCACATGTTCATGTTAATTCAGCTAAAGTTTAATTTTGTGTGTTATGAGTTCTCTGTTATTCTATTCATGATAGATATTTAATGGGGGGGGGAGGGGGTAAATTCCAAAGTTGCTATCTAGCATACGACGGCAGATACATTACCAGACATTGATGTTCTGCCGTCGTCGTCGCTCCTAATGTTCGGCACCTAGGTTATGCCGGCCTACAATGGGTTGTGGCATTAACCCCTTGCTATCGCTGAAGCACTAAGTCGGTGAGTGAAGATGTGCCGAGGAAAAAGTGTCGCCTATCCACTTTTCAGGACGCAGTTATCCCAAACGGCTTCTTTTGTCGTGCCAGTGCGAGCACGGTGATTAGGCGTATCTCTTGGCGTCTATAAGCATCAGGGCCTGAGGTCCGTGTTGTAGTGATATGCAAGGAATTTCAAGTTATACATTGACTATGCTCAAAAGTTATTTTTAATTTTTTGAAAGTTTATAATTTATGGTTTTTTTAAGAAGAGAACACTAGACCCGGGAGACAAAGACACTTTTCTGGGTGGCCTTGGAGAAAATTACAAGCTCGACTTACATAAATTATTTGTGATGCTTTGTGTAGTTCCATCAACACTTCCCTACTTAATTAATAGTTTATACATTATTCAATAATTTTGAACCTTATTTGCATTGAGATATAACTCCCTACATCTTGCCAACTAATGGATCAAGGGTGGATATCCACTTATTGTAGTCCACAGGAGAACCAGAGTCACCGAGTGGCATTCCATTCACAAAGAAATAGGGTGTCCCAGTCACACCTCGTGCACAACCATACTACAAAACAAGAGAGGTGCACGGTGAATAATTTGAACAAAACACAATTTGTAAATAAAAGACACACCCATGAGTGAAGTTTAACTCACCTTAAAAGAAATCCTTGTGGCCTGATCTGACTGTGAGTCATTGAAACCAGATTTGTATGCTGCCAGATTGGCTTCACCAATGATAGGGGCGACGAGGTTATTTGTTATTTCGTCAACAACCGTCGCTCTTGATTTCGTGTATGTTGGCTGGTTGTAATAGCCCTCCTGAAATATTGTCAACGTTAAATTCCTTGAGATCTTATTGTGTGTCTATGTGATTGTCGTGATCAAACTCTGAGACACTTCCCTCCTAGAATAAAAAATTAAATGCCATATTTTGTGTGATGCATGTACGGGCTAAGTCAAGCCAAAAGACCATGGAGTATAATTTTAACTTGTAATATTATCATTATTTTATACTCCCTCTGTTTTAAAATATAAGATGTTTTAGCGTTGTGAAGCAAATGTATCTAGACTATTTTTAGTGTTTAGGTTCATTCAGGTTTGGAGTGAATCTATACACTAAAAGATGTCTAGATACGTCCTCTTCACAAATCTAAAATATCTTATATTTTGAAACGGAGGGAGTATGATTTTGCTGGTATATGATGCTTGCCATGAAAAATATGCATGGTGGAATGTGAGGTGGTGCTTCTCCGTTCTGACATTTGCCTCTCGTATCTTAACTCCCACATGTTGCATCGTAAAAGGCTATACGTGCCCCCTATTATGGCCTGCAAAGCAGCATCACATCTTCTGTGCTGAATATTACCAAAATGCTCCCCATGTTTTGCTATGTAAGTTGGAGCGTATGCCAAACATTTCAAGATTTTCTTCCAAGCATCAGGGGAAAAATTGAAAGTATGACCCAGAATGCTATGTTTACTTGATAAGTAGATTAAATCATTCTCTTTTTTACATAAGGTTGGCTCATTCTTGTTTAGGGCATACACTATTCTTGTTTATTTCTCTTTTCTTGTGCATTTCTCTAGTACATTGGGTGATAAACAAGCAGACAATACATAACCTGGTATTTGAAGAATTTCTCGAGTAGTGGATACACAGCTGATGCATTTATCTTGTTGACCGTGTGAATTGACCGGCAAGCAATGAAGGCATTGCTGTGGTAACTGCACATTTCAAACAAGTAAAAGTTTAAACTCCTGATTCTTATTCTTGCTGAAAAGAGAACTTACATTGTCAATGCACCTATTGGGTGAAAAAAATGGTGCAAGAAAAAATCAATCAGAGCATCAAATAAAAAACAAAAAAAACAGAACTAACGAACAATCTAGGCTAAGTTTGGCAGCGGTGAATTTGGTGCTAAAGAAAAATACTATCTTTTTCACACATGTTTTCCTCGGCAACTGATAGGATAATTTCAACACATCGAACTTCAGCAACTTCAGTTGGAGTTTAGTCTATGAATTGTCGGAGCAACACTTACATTTTTCAAATTCAAATAATTACCCCTTAGTCTTTAAAAGAATGACATTTGACATCGACACTGTCTCCAGGTACAATGTATTTACTATTAGAAAGGGGTTGACGGCGATTGTCACCCTCGGCCCATCTCCCCATAGAAATGAAGGTAAGAAATTATATTTACTATTAAGAGGAAGTTGGTGGAGATCGTTCATCCACCTCCCCCTCATCATACCTCCTCACAAAAAAGAAAGAAATAAATGAAAGAAATTAAAAATGGTGATTCATTATGTACTAATGAAGGAAAGGAGGAACCAATAAAGTTAGAAAACATGGATAAAAAGGAAGATTTACTTCCGAGAAAAAACCTAGAAAACATGCATATGCGTAATAATCATGGTGGTTGATCAATTTTTTAGACAGATTAACTGTATCTTTTTTCTCAAAGCAACATTTCGAATACTATTTTTCTTTCCATGGAAATGCACACGTATTTAGCTAGTGTATTACACCCTCCAAATAACATAAAGATATTATCATAATCAATATATTCATATATTGGTTGTAATAACATCTTATATTAAAGGCAAGAGAAGTTTTTTTTTTTTGCACAGGGAGTGTAGGGAGTAGGTAGCAGGAAGGCATGGGAACACCTTAAGAAGAGGAAAGCACTAGGCATATTAAAATTTCCAATATATTTCCCATCTGCCTCTTTGTGTTTGAGTGATCTTTAGGGTATTATCTATTTTCCTTTCTCCTTTCTTTTTCGAGTGGAGAGTCGTCCAGGAAATACGCAGAATATGTCTGCACGGATGGAAAGATAAAAGCAGCTCCTATAAATTATGCCAGTTTTGTTTTGTCGACAAGGCTCACTCTCTCTAGTGGGAAAAGTAGGTGAGAGGATGGAAAAGATTTTAAAGTTTTATCATATATGTAGTTCTATGTACTTAAACCGCGATTGTAACACCTGGTGTTGTAAGGTTGTTTGTGGCCAGGGAAAACATATTTCTTCCGGCCACTCATGGTTCATACTCCCCTCTATTCCAAAATAACTGTGAGTCATCTTGTTTTGTCCAAAGTCAGACTTCTCTAAGTAATAACTGTATTCTTATTAGAAAAAACTGTATACAGGACGAATTCAAATTTTGTAGGGTATGTACAGTTGGATGGAAGCTAGCTAGCTACGCGACATAAACAAAAACCTTGGAAGCTCAGGAGTCTGTATTTATTCATCTGGAAATGCGTTCCGCTAGCTAGTCCTGACCTCGACCTACTAGGCGCGGTGACAATTCCAATGCCCCTGATGATGAAATCATTCTTGTCCTGAACCACCGTGACAAGCGAGTAGTGGTCAGAAGCGCGCGTGCGTATGACACGCCTATACCCATATGGATTTATGGATTTTCTCTGTTCGTATAACTCGATCGCAAGAACTCCGTTTCCCCCAAGCAATTCCCGCGACTGAATTCGAATCACAAGAACAGATTCAGAATGGAACGAAGAACTTGAGAAGCGATTGAACTAGCTAGTTGCATGAACCACACACACCGATCATACCAAAGCTAGTAAAGCTATTGATACGAAACATGCATAGAGCAGCAGCAGGAGCTGTCAGTCAGTCAGTATATAGTATACTTACGGCAGCGGGAAGAGGTGGACGACGACGGCGACGCGGGCGGCGCCGTAGTGCTGGGCGGCCTTCTGGAGCGGCGGCCAGGCGTCGCGGCTGTCGGGGCAGACCGGGTCGAAGAAGGCCTCCACCACCACGGCCCCGCCCCACTCGGGCGCCGGCGCCGCCCCCCACACGAACCCGTCCGTCCTCGCCGGGATCGGCAGCTGCGCGCCGCAGCACCCCGCGTAGACGATCACCGCCACCGCCACCAGCAGCAGCACCGGCACCGGGACTGGGGACACCACGCAGAGCAGAAAGCGAAGGGTACTACGACGACGTGTGACGGCTACCTCGCAACGACTAACTTGGTGGGCGTCCCGGCAAAGCGAGGGAAATTGATCGATTGAAAATGGCGCCCCCAGTCCCCGGCCCCCGCGAGGTGATGACACCATACATGATGGTGGTGTGACGATGGAGTCAGCGGGTCTTTTTGCGAAAATTCCGCCGATTTATTGATAATCATTGACAGCATTGTAAGAAGTGTAAAAAGTAATAGAAGACACTAGCACGAGCCGAAAGGACAAACACACTAGAGCTGCAACCCTCGCGAATGATGACAATCGTTGATCAAAAGAGACCGACCTAAAATCACACGAAAGAACACAAAAAACGACCAGATCCCGCGAGATCCGCCGGACACATTGACTCTGCGCGCCCACCGTCGGCGCTAGACGCACCACCGCTATGAGGATAGGACGGAGAGGGCCTTATTCTGACTTTAGGATGGAGCCGTCACCTCATCATCACGAAAAAGACACAAAAAGCAGTCTAAAAAAGAATAGAAACCTCCCGCCGGCAAGGCGCCATGGTTCACCATGTTTCCAAGGCCCTAAGTCCACCGAAGACGAAAAGGACCGCCGGCGTCGCCGGTGGCGGGACGGAACCCTAGATGCGTTTTCTGAGCGTCTCCAGCCGCCTCTCTAGAGCCTCGGGTCACATACCGGTTCGTATTCGTTTAACGTATCCAGGAAATTATGCCTTTTTTTTCATGGGAACGTGTCATACTGTCATGTCCCTACAAAGGTCCTTTGCCTGGATTTTTCGTTGGTGGAATTTGGAAACAGTCCAGGAACAAAGAGAGTTTACGATAGATAGGACGACTTGGATGTTCGAGTTACGGCAGTGGAATTGACCGTCGCTGGGACAACGATGAGGACGGGCCTCTCGATCTGCAGCGCGTGCCAAGGTCGTACCCTTCTTTTTCGATCTTCTTCTCTACAGTCACAGTTTATATTTTTGATCTGGAACACCCTGGGTTCCAATTAACTTGTGGACGCGACAATATCGTCGGCCACTGCATGGGATATATTGTTCGGAAGACCCATTAATCACATTAGCATGGCCACCAAAAGGTTTCCCTAGTACCAAAGTTTGCCTGCACGTGCGCTGGACTATTACATGAACAGGGATAAAATGAACCTGGTACTCAATAAACCATAAACTCAGCAGGTAGTATTATGCTTCTCTAGAAAGAGTACCCACGGAGGAAATATCATGCGAGTTGGAGGAAATTGCCTGTTGTTGTAGACCCAGACAATCTGTCTGTTCAGCCAACTCCATTGCTTTTAGCAGGGCAACAGCTTCAGGAAAATCTCATCGGTAGCAAGGGTACTAAGGAAACGTCACCCACAACAACACCATATATAATAAACAAAGAAAAAGGAGTTCAAATTGAACAACAATCGACCAGTCAAATCGAGGGCAACAGGTTTGTTTGAGAACAAGTACGTATTAATGTTGAGATTTGGAGTCTAAACTTATACTATGTTCCTAACTGTCCAGAAGAAAACATGTTATCTGCATATCCCCGTAACCTGCAGCAGCAGCTAGGGTCCGTTGTTTCTTCCGCGACCAGATTGTATACAGCTGAGCCAGAAAAACAACAAGCAACACGCAATAGTTTGTAAGTTACAAAAATTCAGGGCCACTGTGACAACAACCCAACTGGACCATCGACGAACATAGAAGATCAGCATGTCAACCAGATCACCAATTGGAACTTTGCGATCTTAATTTCCCTTTTTAGGAACCCGAGATTTTACCCAGTACTAAGTAAATCTTCCCAACAAATATACTCATGGTGAACTGACAGAAGCATCGCAACCTTGCCAACTGCTCACCTTATTCTCGTCTGTTTCTTGCATCAGTCCCACTAACTGGGGGCATCCACGCCTTACATAAATGCAACAGAAAAATCATCGCGAAAAATAGAATCATCTGTGTAACTATGCTTTCTAGTCCTCTGAGCTCAAGTCGCCCCATCTGACGTTGTACTTTGCTGCGAGGTAGTGAGCGCCTACAGGTCCACGGCTTCCGTAAGGGTATAGCTCGGGGGCAGTCCGCTTCTGTTCCAGTTCCTTAAGAAGGGGCGTGAAGAGCTCCCACGCGGCATCCAGCTCATCGGAGCGGATGAAAAGCCTTCGCTCTCCTTCTATGGCATCGAGCAAGAGCCTCTCATAAGCATCTGGTATCTCCTTTGAGTACCTGTGGGAAGTTTATGTAACACTTTAGAGATCATGGTGGCAAATTAGCTGCAAATTGGTACTCCGGTTACTACTGTCTAAATCGTTCAAACAAGTGTCTTGCTCAGTACCTAAACAGTAGAACAGCTGTATGAAAACGTACCAAAAAGGAAACGGCAAAATATCACTGGAAAAAGCAACTATATATGTATACGTCAAAGCACCAGCACTAAACCCCACCCACCATGATGGAGATAGACAGAGCAAAAAGCTTTTGCAAAGTGCTGCAATTTGCATTCATAATGATGCATAGTGGCATACCTTTCAAGGCATTGTATTATTTTCATTTAAAACTTAGCATACATAAGTAGTAATTGAACGGGACGGACTTCTATAATCACAACAAATATGACCGAAACAAAGTTCTATTGTGGTATTTCACTGTTCTATATCTATGCCCTTTATAGCCTATTTCAGGTTATCACTGTCTGGTTTCTACAAGATGGATACTTACTCCACTTCTGACTTGTGTACAAGGTTCACATCACATACATCCACAATAAATTCAGAGACATATCATACTGCACATCTCACTCATTGCTACAACTACAAAGGCGGTAAGCCCTAAACATACAAACAAAATAAAAAAACAAATGCTAATGGTACAAATTCTGTCTAGTTACTTGTCAAGAGAGGAGCATTTTAGGTACAGCATCAACACCAATACATTGGTCCATCCAAATAAGCCAACCCCGCTATGCAAAAATATAAATTTTTTGGAAACTTCATCTTACCTTGCTGCATAGTGAAGATTCAAGTTACTTCGATCTAATCTCATACCGAGACCAGGAATTTTGTTGTTAATTTTTAGGTAAATAGCTTCATCCGGTTGCACACGTATCACAAGCTCATTAGTTGCCCTGTCAAGATCGGTTCCAAAAGCTCCCTTGTAGAGATTTCCAGGAACATGTCGGAACTGTACTCTAATCTCAGCCCTGGAATTTGTTTAATGCATAATGCAACATGAGTCAGGATTGGTGGCATAAACATAACCCAAAAGGAGACTTCGGAATCAAATAATTTTGTGTTCTCAGCCAAGATTAATACTAAGAAATAATACTCCCTCCGATCCATAATAAGTGTCACTGATTTAGTACAATGTCTCTGATTTAGTACATTGTACTAAAACTGCGACACTTATTTTGGATCGGAGAGAGTACTTCAATTAGTGTTCTGTTCATATCTAAAGAGTACAACCAATATATCAGATCCATAACAGAATAAGTTGGTCCAACTGCATGACACTAAAATCTTGATAAACATGCAGAAAGAAAAAGAAAGAAATGCCTCCATGTTAAGAGTTCAGATATTAAAAAAAAACTTAATATATAAGCCAAAGCAACATGTGGCAAATTGTTGGCATCATATGATAATGACAACTATTTTAAAATAACTTACTGCTTAGTATGCAAAGCTTTCCCAGCCTTCATGAGAAAAGGAACTCCATCCCATCTAGCGTTATTAATAAAAAGTGCAGCTGCAGCAAATGTTGGAGCCAGACTACCCTTGGGCACCGTCTTATCATCAGTGTATCCAGGGTATGTAATACCACCCTTTGTATGACTTTTATACTGTCCTATTACCACATCTTCTAGTTGCAAGGGCTTCATGGAGCGCAAAACTTTAACCTGAAAGAAATATATGGAGGGAATATTGACGATCAATGAATGGCTCATCTCACATTTAATGTAGATAACAAGATTGATGTATGCTGCTTTGAAGTATGTAAAATTAACAAGATTTATGTATGCTGCTTTAATGTAAAGTATGTAACAGAATATAGGTAAAACGGTTTCTAAATGGGAAAGATAATTGGACCATTTTCGCTCGAAACTGCATGTCTAGGTAATCTGGAACAGGCACAAACCTTCTCATTTCGTATGTCCTCTGCTTCCAAGCTAATAGGAGTTTCCATTGCAAATAGAGCTAGTATCTGAAGAAGATGGTTCTGCATTATGTCTCGGATAATACCATAGCTATCAAAGTACCTGAGTAAATCAACAATAAGGTAAGAGACAATCCAAGGGTAGTAACATGGTACCATAAATGATGTAAAAATCTTTACCCTCCTCGCCCTTCAGTGCCAAAGTCTTCTGAGAATATCAGTTGCACATTCCTTATATATTGCCTTGACCACAGAGGCTCAAAAACAAGATTCGAGAAGCGGAGGACAGATAAATTCTCCACCAGTTCCTTTCCCAAGTAGTGATCAATCCTGCGTAACAAATATAAGTGAGCACAACTATCATGCATCTCGTGCTAGTGAATTTCCAATTGATCATATTGCCTTTCAGTTTGCAGACTATTTGATATTTACTGGGTAAGGCAAATGAGAGATATATTTAAATTAGTCATACAAGCAAATATGACTGATTCTCATAATTTAATTAGATGCTTGAATCACCTGAAGATTTGGTCCTCTACCAGGTACTGCTTCAGACCTCTCGTTAGTGCAGCAGAAGATTCTGAGTCCCGGCCAAAGGGTTTCTCAACAATTACCCTTGTCCAGCCATTCTCAGACGACGCTGATCTGCTTGCACATTTTACAACATCCAGGAATATATTTGGTGGTATTGACAAGTAGAAAAGGCGGTTGGAAACTCTAGGACCCTGCATATAAAGAACAAGAATTTATCAGATTACAAGTACATCAATATTTGAAATGACAATGTATTAATTAAGTTGTATAAAAAAGTTGCATACTATTTCAGCTTTTTACAAGAAAAAACGAGCAAGGAACTATATCTTAAGCACCACAGTTTAAGAAACGAAATAATGATTATCGAGAAGAGTAGCAAAGCTTAAGGCACTGAAAAAACAGGCCCGTGAAGAATTCATCCAAACTAAAAGTATAATCAATAATGCATTCTCGGTTAGACTTGAAGTGGCATATAAAAACCTCATGTTGTTTAATCTTCTTGCCTAGCTCCTTGAAATCTGCCTCTGAATCATATTGGCCTGAATGGTAGAAGCATCGTTTCAGAAACTCTTCCATTTTCTCACTACAGTTCTCCCTGGGAAAAAAAGAGCAGGTTAGCGAATATGCATCTCCCTAATATAGGGTTTATTTAACTTAGCAATGGTCATAAGCTATGACCAGAGGTTCTCCCTTGATAATCACCTCTTATCTATCCTGCATGTCAGTGTTCTGCTGACCATGTCTCTCAGCTCAGCATCTGTCATTTTGCTCCGTGCATAGCCAAAGATGGAGAAATGCTACAGAAGAATACTTTAGATCAGCTTTTTTTTATAAAATTCAAGCCTAGGTTGGAGTGAGAGACACACACAAACCTTTGGAAGACAATCTTCATAGTAGAGAGCAAAAAGGGCAGGAAATATCTTCTTCTTGGCAAGGTCACCAGATGCTCCAACTACAGTGATGCTAACAGAAGCCTCATCATCCTGCGACAGGGAGGCCAAATCTTCAAATTCCTCCACGGTGATCGCTGAAGGTGTGCCGTTCGCCACCTTGGATGGAGCAGCCGGGGTGACGGCGTTCTCGACGGCGGTGTCCATGGGACCTTTCACTGATGATGAAGTGTAAAGTAAGTAAAAACAGCCGTTGTGTATCAAAGTAAGGCGATCTCAGTACGGAAAGCTCACTATGCACTGGGAGTAAATCAAAGTGATGGATGGTCTGAGGACTAATGTCTTGTTATTGGGCATAAAAAATGCAGACAGATGGAACACTACAAACTCAAAACAATGCTGGGGTCGGTAAAGATACTAATGAATAACCTTAGTTTGCTAGACAGACTTGACTCGCTTCGTTTTAGACAGTAAGGTTGGTAACCGTGCAGCAGACAGGCAGGGTTCAGAATGTTGGTGGTAAGGAACAACAAGTTTGCAGAGCACGACGAGGAAGCTCGCGAGGCGCAAAAGTCAACTGCACGCACAGCCGGCCGGTTCAGCCGTAGAATCTACAGTAGGCGCTAGGCTGACTATGCTGAACTGTATCGAGGAATTGTACTCCTACATACGTGAGCAAATTCCCCATGGAGCAAGCAAACCCGTCGTTGTTGCCTCACCTAAGGCATCCCCTGAATTTGGGAGCGAGCAACGAGAAGTGAAAAGCGCGGAGAGAATCGATACCCCACAGGCGACAGCACAGCAAGTCCAGACAAGGAGCCCACCTCCCTGGCCGGCGACGGCGTCGATGCGCCACCCTGCGGCGGCGAGGGCGGCGGCCGATCTCCCGCATCTGGCGAAGGAGAACGCGAGGGATGAAGACGGCGGAGGCGAGGGACCGGCCGCGCGGCGCAGGACGGCGCTGCCGCCGGCGGCGGCCGCCGGGCACCTCATGCAGGAGAGCGACATGTGCCCTGTCCCTGTCGCTGTGGCTGCTCTGCTCGGACTTCGGAGATGACGAGGCAGGGGAGGGGAAGCTGGCTGGCTGACGAAGTGGCGATAGGACGCACGGACGGACGGAGATGGGGAAGGGGATGGGAGAGGGAGGTTTTATCGGGGATATCGAAGAGGGGGGAGAAGACGGAGACAAAGCCAAAGTTTGGTGGAGCGGGCTGGGGGTCTCTTGAGATCGCCGAAGGCCGGGGTGGGGTGGGGGAGGAGGAATAAAATAGTCGGAGCGCTCGGGGCGGAAACGCAAAGAGTTGTGGCCCCTTGGCTGCCGCTGCGGGCGGCCGGTCTGGCCGGGCAATGGTTGTCGCGGCGGCGGCGCGGGGTGACCGGTGGCCGGTGGGGGGGCGGGCACGTGCACTGCGATGGTGTATATGGGGTCGGACCAGCACGCAGGTCTGGGAGGGCGTTTGGCGTCGAGAGGTTCTTGGCCCTCCTGGTGCGCCAAATCCTACGCTTGCAAAAAGTCAGAGAGCATCTGCAATCAACGAGTCGTCACAGCCTTGTACTGCTCAAGTGCCGAGAGCGTGGAATACTACCATATGATCTATTTGCCCTTTTGGGAGTTTGGGTAGTACGTATTTCTAGTGTATGTATGATTCCTAGTTGTCACGGTAGCAAAGAGAATTTTCATAAATACGCTCACCATTAAAATGCCGGAATTTCTAGGACATAGGAAAAGCTCACAAGTTCAAAACCATAGAGGCAGAAGTTCAAAATAGAAACCGGGAGTGTATGCTTCCACCTAAAAAAAAGGGACATTCTAAATGCAAAAAAAAGAACTGGATTTTTTTTTAACAAATACACACATAGTTTAAGATATGATTTTTTTCAGAGAAAATCGATGTAAACATCTTAAAAACGCAAGCTTTATGCCGTTGGCAAGCCTGGACGGCTGCCCGGGCTGAAGCGACGCTGGGTCCGCCCATTTGCGGGAAAGAAAGTGATGCTACAAAAAAAACCCTTTTCACGTAAAATATGTATTTTCTCTATGAATTTTTGTACACATGGAAAGATAAAAACATATACTACAATGTAAAAAATCTAAAAAAATCTTCTTAAGAATTTATAAAGTTCAAACGGGAGAATATGCTCCAGGAGCCAAAACCCATTCTTTTCTAGAGGCCCCTTTAATCCATTGGAAAAGTAGGGGCGAAACATAGTGATGATAAAGTTTTTTTTAATGGCTCCTATGCAAGTTATTCAAAAGAACAAGAGCAAGGAAAATAGAGAAAAATACCTTTTGAACTCAGTTGAACAAAGTCCAAATTTCCCTCCTAAACTTTTCACTTGGCTCATATTTCCTCACTAAACTATCACTAATGGTCCATTCAACTCAGTTTCAAGGAAATACCATGAAAACTTGGGGAGGGGGAGTGTGTTTAGTGAGCCAAGTAAAATTTGGGGAGGAAATACGAGACAAGTGAAAAGCTTAGATGGAAATTGGGACTTTGTTCAACTCAGTTTCACGGAAATACCATGAAAACTTTATGTTCACTTGGACCTCATTTTGAAATTTCGATACATGAAAAAAAAGATGGGGATTTTTATTGGCTTATAATATCTTAGTTTTACTTTTGACGGGATTATTCCCCGAGGACAAAGGGCATGGTATATAGTATTTTTTTATGGAATCGCACACAAGGTGTATAAAGGACAATTTTCTATTGTTTCTAATCCTACAACCCAAATAATTTCTAGATGGATAATTTCATGGGGAGTAAAATCCTTCAAAACTCCTCTGGACCAAATAGACCCCATATATTTCCTGCCCTCGAATTGACCACTCATGCTACTCTGTTTTGTGACTAAGCGTGGGGATTTCCAATCATTTGTTTTTCATATTCCTATGTTTTTTAAATCCGTGATATATAAAGAGACCATAACTATGAGCTGTATGTTTTTGATACCCGATATTCAGATTTCCCCCTCATGAATAGCTTTCATCTTTTGAAACTTATACAACATTTTCTTTCTGATACGAAATTTCAAGAACATAGATGAATCTTTTTCTTCAGTTTGAGTAACCTCTGTTTCTTACCTTGCTTCTTCAGAATCTCCTTGGCGTCGGTAGGGCGCTCGAGTGGAAGTTGTTTTTCCCTGTGCTCCCTCGGCAGCGGCGGGACAGCACAGGTGCGCTGCTCGACTGCCGGACGGGGGATGGCCGGGCTAGACGGTGCAGACGAGCCGCTAGAATTCAGGAGGACGAAGCGAGAATGAAACGGTAGTACCTTGGGACAACAAGGGTGGACAGCCAGCTTAAATATAACTCGTTGGTGGTACTCCTACTTGGTACTCTACTTTTTCTGTGGCAAGGCCTCACATTCTTGATTCTATGATTCTATCTGGGTGCACGCACTGCCGTGTCAGCCATGGGCTTCTTCTCTTCGCCCCCACTCCATGCTACTAATAAAAATGTTCCGCTGCTCTGAACCTTTTCTCTGTGTTCTCTTCCTTTTTCCAAATTCCTAACTTGCCGAGTAGAGGAAACCACCTGAATTTCAGGAATGCAAAAGGTCGACCCCTGGATTTCCTTGATTCTCTCATCTTAACTATAGTGTCTTAGCTAGATGCTTAAATGTGGATACCTGCAACATATGGCAAACATGACTCCAAGGAAAGAATCAAAACTGACAGCATGCCTTAACTAATAGCATTCCAGAAAATTACACCTCTACTAGTAGTTAGTGAAACAAAGTTTTAGAGCTTCCACGTTCGCTCTCATATGCTAAAAGAACCCGCTTCAATCTGAGACCAAAAAAAAAACAGAACTTCTACGCCGCTTATAATGGTGGATATTAATTAGATATATATAAAAAGTTATAACAGCTCTGTAAGTGATACAACTATACATTTGTATGTAAGCATTACAGACTATAGTAACTGAGTGGATGCACTTTCCTATATATGTGTGGTCTTTAACACCTACCTGCTCATCCGACTAAGTTGCTAGAATCACAAGGTTTCGACAAACGCCTCTTTGATGGCCACAATTTTGGCGCAAACTTCGTGTATCCCTGGTCTATCTTTCGGCGACTCCATGGAGCACATTAGCCCAATGCTGACCAGAGGCATGATGTAGTTCCGCATGCGTAGGGAAGCAGCCGCCTCATCCTCCTCAGGTGGCATGTGGGGATCCAAAACCTCAGAGATTCTCTCAGGGAAGGCCTGATCAACGTATTTGTGAAGGCTGAGGGCGTTGCCACACAGAGCGTCCGTTGGCCGTACTGCCGTGAGCATCTCCAGTAGCAGCACCCCGAAGCTGTACACGTCCCCGCCCGTTGATATTTTGCATCCCATCCCGTATTCTGTGAAACAGGAGCAGGTGCACATTTAATGCTTGGGAAACTAACAAAAGCAAAGAGAGACCAGAGCTGAAGTTTCAAAGGAAAACAAGTATACTTACCAGGTGCAATGTATCCGATTGTTCCTCCGACGCCAGCCAACCCTTCTGGTGTAGTACCGGGACTTGAAGAGAGAAACTTGGCAGACCCGAAGTCACCAACGCGTGATGTCATGTCGTAGTCCAAAAGAACATTGCTCGGCTTCAGATCGCAGTGGATCATAGGAGGTGTCAACTGGTTGTGCAGATAGTCCAGAGCAGAAGCAACATCAGCGACAATACTTATCCGCTGACCCAAGCTTAGCAATCTCCTTGCACTGCCCTGGTGAATCCTTGGGTGTATCCACATGTCTAGGCTACCATTTGCCATGAACTCGTATACTATAGCCTTGAACTCATTGTTATCAAAATCCACCGTTGAGCACAAGGTGATAGCTTGAACTAGATTGCGGTGACGGGTGTGTTTTAGCACTTCGCACTCGGTGAAAAAGCTCTTCTTCGAACCTTGCTCATGAAGATGGAATACCTTGATGGCCACTAGATCTGTTTCGAACTCAAACCGACCAATGTAGACCGAGGCTGTATGACCTGAGCTGATCCGGTTGACCAGAGAGAACCAATTAGTGGCTTTAATAACGTTGCCATATGACACCCTCTTCATTGTTTCCTTGAAGCTTTCAGATGGTTGAGCTTTGGTCCCCTTCATAATAGTGACAACAACACACAGAAATGAGAGAAAAGCAATAATAACAGGAGGAGCTATTATCAGCAGCAGGCGTGCATTCATCTTCCTTTTTCTTGTTGATTCGCTGGGGCAAATGGGGAGTCCAAATATGGCAGCAGCTGTTTCACACAGCCCTGTGTTGCCTTCCAAGGATACTTCCTTAAATTTTGTAAATACACCACCAGCCGGAATTGGTCCTTCGAATTTGTTGTATGATATATTAATATATTGTAAGCTGCTGAAGTTTCCGAAAAACTGTGGAACTTGACCAGTTAAACTGTTCGCAGACAGATCTATCTTCTGTATGACCTTCAGTGCACTGAAAGACTGAGGAATAATCCCATTAAGCATGTTGCTTTCCATTTGAAGGGATTGAAGTTGAACACACTGGCCAAGTTCAGAAGGAAGGTCACCAGATAATTTGTTGTTGGAAACATTGAAGATGCCAAGAGTAATCAGCTTACCAACTTCCTGTGGTATCGGCCCAATCAAGTTGTTGTTTGACAAGTCTAAACCCAATGAAAGGGAAGGAATGCTGAAGAGTTCCCTTGGTATGTATCCATCGAGATAGTTAACTGACAAGTTCAGTATAAGCAGCCTTTGGCATTTTCCTATGTACGCCGGTATGTTTCCAGACAACTCATTGTCATCAAGATAAAGCTGGCTGAGTCGAACAAGATTCCCAACTGTCGATGGAATTTGACCTGACAACTTATTCATGGAAAGTTTCAGGACAACCAAGTTGCTCAAGTTCCAAACTGTCAGGGGAATTTTTCCTGAGAGCATGTTCTGACCTATGTCAAGCAGAGTGAGGTTTACGAGGTTGCCTATCTCAGCTGGTATGCTTCCAGAAATTTGGTTTCTTCCAAAGTTCAACTGCTCCATCTTTGTTGAAAGGTTGCCTACTGCTTTTGGCAAACTTCCATTCAGGATATTCCCATCCACCGATAATCTTAACAACTGAGTGCAATTGGTCAGAGAGGTAAGGAACGCCCAATTATCAGCTTCGAGTGTGTTATTTCCTAGAAGCAGCTGACTCAAGTTCGCCAAGGGTCCTAGAGATGGCACCACGCCAGTCAGCAAGTTGCTTGAAAGATCAAGCACTTGGAGCTTTGACATGTTGGTCAGAGAATCTGGGATAGATCCACGAAATTTGTTGCCTCCCATTACCAATGTTTGGAGATTCGGAAGCAAGTGGCCAATTTCAGAAGGTATCTGTCCAATAAAATTATTGCTGCCTAAGCTAAAGAGTGTGAGTGATGAGACATTGTACAGTGTGGCTGGGACATACCCAGAGAATTTGTTGTAACTTAGATCTAGCACATTTAGGTTTGGAATTTGACCTAAAGTTTCTGGGATTGATCCTGTTAAGTTCTCTTGTGCTAGCAGGAGGGAACGCAAGGACGAAGCATTTCCCAAAGATGCTGGTATAGTGCCAGAAAGTGAATTCCCTGTAAGACCAAGAAATTGCAGAGCTGCCATCTTTTGGAAATGTGGGATAACCCCAATTAGAGAATTCCACTGGAGATCAACAGTGACAAGTTTCGATGAGTTGAACAGATTAGCTGGGATCACCCCAGATAAGTTGTTACGCGAGAGGATTATGTCACTAATTGATGAACTACTTGCTAAGGAATCAGGGATAACTCCGCTAAGAGAATTGTTTGCAAGATTGACATATCTAAGAGATGGAATTGTACCCAATGACAGAGGGATGTTACCTTCAAGCCTGTTTCCAGCAAGCTCCAGAGTTTGTAGGCTCGGAAGCTCTCCTATCTCGTCAGGTATGCTTCCAGACAATGTAGTGTTCTGAAGGTCCAACTGAACTAGAGAAGTAAGGGCTGCCATGCAACTGGATAGTGTTCCTCTGAGCAGCGTAGACCTGAACTGTATGGACACGACACGGATTGGGAGGGTCATGCTGCAGGTGACCCCTTGCCAGCTGCAGAAGTTGAGCGAGTCGTTGTGCCATGATCCAAGAACACCGTCAGGGTCCCTGGAGATGCCAGATTTGAAGCAGAGAAGGGCTTGTCGGTCATCTTCGGTTCTGTTGCTAGCTTGTGCTGATGTGAATATTATTGTGTTGGAGGAAAGAACTATGAGGATGGTGCAAAGAAGAAAGAGTGCATGGAGGGAAGGAGCAACCAAAGACTGGTTGCCAAAAACTTGAGCAGCCATGCCTCTGTTCTTGTTCTAATGGAGTACAGCTTTACAAAATTTTGTGTGTGTGTGCGTGTGTGCTCGTGTGTCCATATATATGTTAGAAGTAGGGGAGTTGAATCTTCTACTTCACTTGACCTTAGTGCTGTCTTGTCTAGCTTGCTTCTTCTTCAGCCCACAAATGATTTGAGAAAACTCTGAGAACAGAAGGAACTTGTGAGAGATTTTATGTGGGTAAAGAAAATGTGTGCATAAACCAGTCCATGAACATGCAAATACTATTCCGTACTTGTTATACAATCTAGAATTTCTGCACTCTGAAATCCAAGAAATCATGAAAATTCTAACTGAGCTGTATAGTAGAGAAGGGGAATAGTTGGTTACCCAACTTGTAGTTCTTTATTTGCCAAGTTATGGAAAATGCTTTGTGAAACCATTGCATAACAAAGAAAAAATAGTTGTGCATGGCATATGCTACAGTTGTCTCAAAGCCGATTTTCTGGATTCTAGTACGGTTTAGGAAGCATCCTATTGCAAGCCCACAATTTAGCTGAGTATGCAAAGTGCCAAGTCAGTCATCAAGGAGAAGAAATGGGCATGCCAAAGACTTCTCCGTCGCTCTTGTCTTACTTGGAGGAAAATCTTTTGATCCACAACATTTCCAGTCAAGATCCTCCTATCCCCATCATCAAACTTCTACCAAATGAATCATCTGACAATATTAAAAAAGATGCTTGCCAAATTTAATTGTTCCCAACCTTCATTTCCATGACATGATGATACCTATGAGAGCGGCGGCAGTATATGCCCTCGACACGACAGCACCGCCTTTTGTTTCTATTTTGGCTGCATATGGGAGACCGTGCACCACAGGAACGCCAAGAAATCATCCTGAAATGCTTACTTGGGAACCTGGGAAGAGTAGCAGGTTCAGACAATACGGGGAGAACAGAACAATGTGGCCCCTGTATACTAGAAATCATTTGAGGAAAATGACACCATAACTTAGGTTTGAATTGTGGATCAAGGTATGGCAGCATCCCATCTTCCTCCTTTATCATTAACTCCAGATCCTCGTTCTTTATTCCACAATCTATCGCAGCCATTGCCGCTGTTGCCTTCTTCCCCTTTCCACAGCACAACGCAGCCGGCAGATTTATGCGCCCGATCCGATGAAACCATATAATGTCCTAGCATCCCAAATATACTAAACCCAGGCCAAGCACTACCGATCCACATAGCCACATAGCACCACTACACCACTCCACAGAGCACTGATTAATTTACGGTGTAACTAGAGCAAATTCGAGCGCAGATTCCTTGTGGAGAGATTGAATACCTGCTGGACTGGGGTACGGGAACAAAGTCAGGAACGCGCAGTGATGTGCTCCTCCCAGTGCCTCTGCCACCTCGGCTTGATCCCTTCGTCGTACAGGCAACCCTCCTCCCTGCCCGCACCTTCCGTTCTTGTTCTTGCGCCTTCAGTCATAAGGAGCAATCAGAGATTTGGGTCCAAAAACTTGAGCCATGTCTCCGTTCTTGTTCTAATGGAGTGCGCTTGTTAAATATTTCGGTGTGCATATTTAGATATATTTTAGAAGAGTAGGGGAGTTGAAAACTTCTACTTGACTTGACTTCCACGCCGTCTTGTTTAGCTTGGTTCTAGTTCATGCCCCCATATGATTGAGAAAAGCCTGAGCATAGAAGGAACTTTTGAGAGGTTTTATGTGGGTAAAGAAAACGTGTGCATAAACCAGTCTATAAAAGTGCAAATAGTATTCTCTACTACCTCCATACCGGTTTATTGGGCTAACACGAAATTCAAAAAAAAGTTTGACCATAAAATTTATCAATAAAACATGAATTATATGTCACAAAAATTATACCATTAGATTGATATTCAAAAGCTCTTTCCAATGATAATTTTTATGACAGATGATTCATATTTCGTTGGTCAAATTTGTAGTCAAACATATTTCTTGAGCTCCGTGTTAGCCAAATAAACCGGTATGGAGGAAGTATTTGTTATACAGCCTAGAGCTTCTACACTCAAAAATCCACCAAATCATGGAAATTCTAAACGAGAGGAATGGTATAGAAGGGGACAAGTTTGCTACTCCGTACCTAACTTTCAGGAAGTGTTCAATTCAGTTGACTCTTCAAAGTGCCAAGTCGTCAGTCATCAAGGAGAAGAAATGGACATGCCAAAGACTTTCTCAGTCGATCTTGCCACGCCACGCTTGGAGGGTAAATTCTTGATCCACGCATTCCAGTCAAGATCCACCTATCCCCATCATCAAACTTCTTCCACATGAATTAATATCTGACAATTTTAACGGAGATGCTTGTCAAAATTAAATGTTCCCAACATCCATTTGCACGACATGATAATACTCCTAAAGAGTGGCGGCAGTATATGCCCTCGACACACGGGCACCACCATGTTTCCAATTTGGCTGCATATGGGATGCCGTGTTCCACAGGAACTCAAAGAGAACATCCTGAAACGCTTACTTGGGAACCTGGGAAGAGTAGCAGGTTCAGAAGATAAGGAGAGAACAGAACACGGTGTCCCCTGTGTAGTAGTACTACAAATCATTTGAGGAAATGCCACTGTAACTTAGGAGTGAATTGTTTGTTAGATAGGTATATCAGCATTCAGCACCACCACTTCCACCCGTCTCATAAATCCCAGATCCTCCTCCTCTCCTTCACCGGCTATGGCAGCCATCGCCGCTGCTGCCTTTCTCACGCTTCCCCTTTCTACAGCAGAACGTCGCCTACGAATGTATGTGTCCGATGAAACTAAATTTGGTCATACGGAGTAGTATCCTAAGTTCATAATACGCGAGGTAAGGCCAGCAGCAACAGACTCACACCACTCCATAGCACAGTAGCACTACTACATCACTGCACAGAGCCCTGGTTAATTTACGGTGTAACTAGAGCAAATTCGAGCGCAGATTCCTTGTGGGGAGATTCGATACCTGGGGGGTATTGGGGACTGGGGTACGGGAACACGGTCCGGAACGCGCGGTGATGTGCTACTCCCAGTGCCTCTACCACCTCGGCTCCATCCCTTCGTCGTACGCGCAACCCTCCTCCTCGCCTGCGCAGTGGGGAGGCGGAGGCTGCATCTGAAGCCGGAGCGGCGTTTGCGCAGTGGGGAGCCATCGGGCTGGAGCGGGAGAGGAATGGCCGAATGGGAGCTCTCCTTGGCTCGCTGGAGATGTGTGGTGGTTGCAGCGGGAGAAATCCGGCGGACCGGCGGTGACTGAGGGGAGGATTTGCGAAGAAGAGGAAGACGGGGGGAAGGGGTAAAGTGGTAAATGTTCTTACTCTCGAATTGACCCCTGCCGTTAAGACTGGCGTTGAAAATACTCCCTGCCGTTAAGACTGCCGCAGTAGCTTTCTTTTTCCTAAGTCTGAAATAGTCCATAAAAAATGAGTGTGAACAAAGTCCGAAATTTAAATGCTTATATATAACCAAGAAAAATAGATCTAAAAAATTAAATCCCTAAAGGAAAAACTGCGTCCGTCTTCTCCATAACGGCAGCCTGCCTATTCAGGAGTTTCATCCCTTTCAAGCCACATCATCCTGAGTCTCTTCAGTGTTCCTCTACAGACACATAACAAACATATTCAGAAATTCCATCCTTCCAAACATTCTTAGCAATAATGTAGAGGCCAGGGAGAAATCTAGACAATAGTCACTGTCATCCATGCAAGAAAAGAACAGTTGGAGAGAGGAAATGATTATAGGTCATGTTATCATCTAGCTCCAAGTTTACATGTCATATGGATATCATATCTTTCTTTACTTCAAAAATTGAATACTAATGCAGGAGGCGCACTTAAGACATATCCTTTCAATATCAGACACTGAACAATTGACAACAACAGGAGAATTTTATTAGCAAACTGAACATATTTTTTTATGGAAAAAACACATTTATATGAGGGTACAATATGCACCTTCATAGTTACAAAATTACATTCTTAACAAAAAGGAATTATTCCTCAATCATCATGATATTCCAGAAAAGCGTCTCTGATAGCAGAAAGTTTAGCACAGACATCTTTCATTCCAGGCCTATCCTTTGGAGATTCTACGGTACATGACAGCCCAAGAGCAACCAGCGGGACAATGTATCTCTGCAACCATGCTTCCACGCACCCTTGATGCTCCTCGTGCGCCATATGAGGATCCAGAATCTCTGCAACTCTGTCAGGGAACATGGATTCAGAGAACATGCGAAGGGTAAGTCCATCGACAAACATATCATCAGTTGGCCGTTTTCCTGTGAGCAACTCCAGTAGAAGCACTCCAAAACTATACACATCGCCTCCTACGGAGATCTTGCAGCCCATCCCGTACTCTACAAAAGCGAAGTAATGCACTTAAATAAATACTCAACAATCCATGCATATGCAGAAAAAAAGGTCTGTACACGTGAAAGAATACACATACGTACAAGACAGACTTTATTTAAGTGTGAGGTGGGAAAAGAAGACTCACCAGGTGCTATGTATCCAATTGTTCCTCCGACGTCAACCAGGCTTTTACGGATAACAAGACCTGGTAACAGAAACTTTGCTGACCCAAAGTCACTCAGCCGTGCAGTCATGTCATCGTCCAAAAGGATATTGTGTGGCTTCAAGTCACAATGGATCAAAGGAGGCGTCAGTTGGTTGTGGACATAATCAAGAGCAGAAGCCACGTCTGCTGCTATGCATATCCTCTGGCCAAAGCTTAGCACCCTGCCAGGGATTCCATTGTGTTGCTTAGAGTGCAACCATCTCTCGAGGCTGCCGTTAACCATGAACTTGAAGATCAGTGCTTTGAACTCCTGGTTCTGTGAATCCAATGTCGAGCATAGAGTCACGGGTCGCATTATGTTCCGATGGCGGGTGCTTCGTAGCACCTCACACTCAATAAAGTAACTATCATATCCACCAGCCTCGTTCAAGTTGAATACTTTGATGGCAACCAGGCTCCTGTCAGACTTGAACCTACCGACATAAACTGATCCGGTACAGGTTGAGCTGAGAGTATGGACCGAAGAAAACCAGTTGGTAGCTTTCAGAATGTCACCATATGATATCTTCTTCAGTGTCTCCTTGTGGTTAGAACATGCAGGCACTTCTTTGCTCTTCTGGTGGGTAACAACTTCTTTTCTCTTCCAGTTGGCAACAAAATTTAACAGACTGAGAATCTTAATGCACCATGAAAATGTAACACACTGCGTCCTTCTTTTCCAAATAGTGACAACCAAATATACCAATAGGAGACCAGCCAGTAACGGTGTGGTTATAATCATTGTTACCAAAAGCACATGCTTCTTTATTTGAGTGGGTAAGGTGCCATCAGACCCATGACAAATCGGAAGTGCTAGCATGGAGATTCTTGCACATAACATCTTATTTCCATCCAAAACTACCTTACTCGAGTTACGAAAGCATCCACCAGAGGGAATTGGCCCATCAAAGTTGTTGTATGATAGATCAAGCTTGTCCAAGAATCTGAGACCGCCAATGGATTCTGGCACTGGACCAGATAAATTATTTCGAGCTAGATTTATCTGCTGGATGGAGAACAGCTTCCCAAAACTTTGAGGAATTTGTCCTTGAAGCTTGTTTCTCTCCATGCGCAAGAATAATAGAGTGGCACAACTTCCAAGAGCTTCAGGAATCGCTCCGAACAACAGATTGTTTGAAACATTCAGAAGAGCAAGATTTTCCAAATGGCCAACTTCTGATGGTATTTCTCCTGTGAGCTTGTTGTATGAAAAGTCCACACCCAAGGAAAGTGGAGGTCCAGCAAAAAGATTGACTGGTATTGATCCATCAAGGCTGTTGGTTGACAGGTTTAGTTCAAGAAGTCCCTTGCACTGACCTAAACTACCAGGTATGTTTCCACTGAAGTTGTTATCATCAAGATAAAGTTTTCCCAGCTGAGTAATGTCACCAACTGAGGGAGGGATCTGACCCGATAATTTGTTCTTTGATAGACTTAGGATATATAGGCTTTGCAGCTTCCCAATGGTAGTAGGTATGCTTCCAGAAAGAAAATTGCTTTCCATCCTAAGCAAAGTGAGATTAACAAGATTGCTAATCTCAACAGGTATGGAGCCCGAAATTTGGTTTGACCCAAGAGATAGATATTCTAGTCTCGTGGAGAGATTAACAACTGTTATCGGTAGGCTGCCATTCAGAGCATTTCCTTCCAAGGACAACTTTGTCAGCTGGGTGCAATTTGCCAGAGATGTAAGGAATGACCAGTCATTTGCTTCTAGAAAGTTCCTCCCCAAAACTAACCGACGTAAGTTTGCCAAAGAACCAAGAGCCGGAACAGAGCCATGTAGCGAGTTGTTTGAAATATCAAGCATTTGGAGATCTGACATGTTGGCTAGTGAAGCAGGGATCAGGCCTTTCAGCCTGTTGCTTCCCATGACCAGGGACTGGAGATTTGGTAATGAGGAGCCAATGTGAGATGGTATTTGTCCAACAAGACTATTGCTGCCTACGCTAAAGTATTGGAGTGATGTCATGTTGTAAAGAGACAACAGGACATTCCCTGATAAATTGTTGAAGCTGAGGTCAAGCTCAAGCAGTTTTGCAAGGTGACCCAAAGTTTCTGGAATTGATCCTGATAACTTATTTTGGCCGAGCAATATAGAAGTGAGGGAAGAAACATTTCCTATTGAAGGGGGTATGCTTCCAGAGAGGAAGTTACCTGTCAGGACAAGAAATTTGAGAGCTGTGACCTTATGGAAATGTGGGATTCTGCCAGAGAAAGAATTCATGTGGAGATCAACCAAAGTAAGCTTAGATTTGTTATCAAACAAAGTAGAAGGGATCTCTCCAGAGAGGTTATTACGTGACAGTATAAGTGTGCTGAGTGAGGAGCAATTGGCCAATGAGAGAGGGATGTCACCGGTAATAAGAGTGTTATTTGCAAGATTGACATAGCTAAGAGAATTGCTAGTGCCTAATGAATCAGGGATATTCCCTTCAAAATTGCTGCCAGCAAGATTCAGTGTATGGAGGTTTGGGAGCTTACCTAACTCTTCAGGAATTGTTCCCGACAGATGATTACCGCCAAGATTTACCAAGGATAAAGAAGACAGGTCAGCTAGGCATCCAGATATTCGCCCAGAGAGTTGTGCAGAGGTGAGGTCTATAGAGACCACCTGGAGTGGAAAGTTTGTGCCACAAGTGACCCCTTTCCAGCTACAGAAGTTAAGTGAGTCATTGCTCCATGAGTCTAGGCTGCCAAGGGGATAAGAGCTGATACCAGACTTGAAGCAAAGGAGGGTCTGGCGATCAATCTCCGACCTGTTTGCTGGCGCTGCTTCGAGTATTGTTGTGTTGAAGGAGAGAAGGCTGAGCAAAACACATAGAAGATACAGGACTAACGGCATGATATCCGGAGATTATAGAATGTGGAAGGACCAAGAACTGCAAGGAACTTGGACTGCTTAGGTAGGAGCTTTGGTTTATCTTGTGTGTAGAATACAGATGTCTTTTGAAGGATTTTTCTACCAGAAATGGACCATCAATGAAATGACTACAAGTTGACTTGACGAAATGACTCGGCCGGTTGCCTAAAGATGAACGTGTATGCAGGGGAAAGGGAAAGCAGAGTAATGAACGCAAAGACTTCTGACAGAAAACGCGTGCACTGCAGACTGGAAAACAAAGCCGTGATATAGACTGTGATTGGCAGAACAAAAACTTGACCGAAAAAAAAAAAGAAAAGGCTATGTCAGACTAGTCCTGCCTGATAGGTTGATTGCAACCTGCTAAGCACAAGAGCAAACTAAGGACGATCAGACGAAGATGTGCTGCAAGGACATACCTAGACACGGGCGAAGGCTGCAGGATTGTCCAATCAAAATCGCAGACAAACCCAAATGGCCTACTGTACATCCCTTCAACATGGTTGGTAACTGAAAGAGTATAGCAAGACAACAAGGAACATTCAAATTTCAGGTAAAGACAACCGTGTTTCATCCATTTTAGAGGCCTCTTCATTTTAGCATGGCAGATTGAGAATCGAGTGCAAGAATTACCGAATACAAGGTATAGTACTAATTCTCAGTAATCACTCTTCTTCTTCCACGCGTCTGGGGCCGGCGGGGCTCGCGGAAGGGTAGGAGTCAGGGAGCGCCGCCACAGCGAGGGTTTGCCTTGCCAATTAAATTGCTGCTGGCGACTGAGACTGTGAGGCTGCGGCCTGATGAGGCCATGGGAAAGAACGCATCGAACGACCTGCGTCTGCGGACCCGAAAGGAGAAACCCTAGGCGAGACGCCGTGTGGACGGGCGCTGGCGATGGGTAGGGAAAGAACAGTGGTGGCGTTGTCGGCGCGGCGCAACTAGCCACGGGGATCGAGGACCCGGTGATGGACAACCGCGCGGCGAGGCGGCGACGTATGTATAGAGAGGCAACTGGTGGAGGCGTTGGACGCCGGCCTCGGAGGAGTGGCCTCGGACGAGGTGTTATCATGATCCGATCCATGGCAGGTCCCCCCGTTGCCGAAGGTGACTTCACGGACCGGTGGTCGTTTGCGGTGCGAGATCCACTCATGCACAGCTACGCAAAGGAAATGATAGGACTCCCCCGGAGATCGATCTACGCGTTCGCAGTGAGTCTGTTTTGTCACGTACGCGCTGCAGTCCTTGTTTTCTACGCGTTTGCACTGAGTCTGTTTTATCACGTACGCTGCAGTCCTTGTTTTACTAGCCCAACAAGCAGCTTTGTCACGTACGCTTCAGTCCCGTCGCTCGCACGCGCCTGCAGATTCATATCCGCGCCGCGCATCGGCCAGCCTCTTGGTCGCGCCGTCTAGGGGTGGGCATTCGGTTTTTTCGGTTAACTCGGTTCGGTTTTTCGGGTTTTTCTATAATTCGGTTTCTACAAAATAGGCACCGAAATAGTTTCGATTTTCTAATTAATCGATAGTTCGGTTAATGGACAATTTGGTATTCTGTTTTTAACCGAACTTCTGGAAATAACAACACCGTGTCATAATTTATGTTATATCTATACAAGCTAAACCACTCATCAGCGCACCAGAAGCAACCTCTAGGTCGGTGAGTACCTGAAGCAATACATGCCTAGCTGATGTCTTATGTATTAAACGCATATGTAGAAAAAGAACATAATAAGCATAATGTCTATCTTGCTCGTTCAAAAAAATGATGTCTATCTTTCAAGCCGTATACATTCAACAAATTGTATGTGTTGAGAGTTCAGCTAAAATACATGATTATATTCGAAATAGAAAAACAATTGAAAGGTTTCCAACAAAATTCGTAGACACGATTGACAGTTAAACTACAAATATGTACGTGCATGTGGCGTATATGCATGGGCAGCCTGGCAGCTTTTGCATGCATGTTTTTTGAGCTAATATCTATGTAAAGTAATGGACGTCTAGGACAGAATTACAAATATACTTAGCTCTGTCACGTATATTTTTTGGTTTGTAGGGTTATTTTGGTTAACAGAGAGTCAAAACCGAATTAATATTTATAAATTCGGTTAATCATATTTACTAACTGAAATTAGTTTGGGCTAATTCGGGTTCGGTGTATTCAGTTTCGGTTCCGGTTGATTCGATTTCGGTGTTCGGTTTCGGGTTTTTTATGCCCACCCGTAGCGCCGCCTCGTTTGCTGGCCGAGCCGCCCCGCCTGCTTTGCGGTCGAGACTTGCTACATATGGTCGAGACTCGAGAGTGGTGCTCCAAGCGGCATGGAGGTTTCTTTGAGATTTTGCTACGGATGCTATAATAGTAGCAAATTTTTGCTATTTCTGTTCTATGTTTTTGCTATAATAGCACAAAATATTTGCTACAATATTTTCGACGAAAGTGCTAGTAAAATCGGTTTTGCTACAGCAGCCACCGGCGATATCTCCGGCGATATCGTTTTTTTCTACATTAGCATATCTTTTTTTCTACCATGGTTTTTCGGTTTTGCTACAATAACGTAAAGTTTTTGCTACACGGTCTCCAGCGAGGTCTACCGGCGAATACCTCCGGCGAGTCTCCGGCAAGGTTAGATATGCTACATTAGCATAATTTTTTTGCTACACGATCGCCGGCGAAATCTCCGGCGAGGTCTAGTCTGTTTTTCTATTTTTTTAGACCGAACCATTTTTTGCTACATGTAGCAAAAGCGGAACTATTTATAGAAAAAATGGGTATGTTTGTAATAAAAGTGGAATTGATGGCTTTTTAGGGGACACGTGTTGGCAGGAGGAACCGGGGGATTTTGAAAAATTATCCACGAGGAACGCATAGTACGACCTCTACGCAAAGGTACCTCGTCGCTGATCATGTCGGAGCGTGGTGGATTTGAAAGTACAGGAATACGGTGATCTTTGACAACACGAGCCCATCTGTGGCCTTCCTCATGGACATGATCAAGACGGAAGCTAGATCTTGGGCTGAGGCCAGAGCCGCACGAGGGCTACGTCATATACTCCCTTAGTCTAGGCGCCTTCCTTAGTCTAGGCGCTTTGGGTTGAGTTGTACGGCGATGGTGTTGGCTCTTCTTTAAGCTTGTACTTTGTATATACTCCTTTTCTATCAAGGCATCGAAACGCGGTTTTCGCGAAAAAAGTTCTAAATTAAATTGAAATTCAAGCTTTTGCTACTGTATCAAAATTTAAATGCTTACATAAATGAGAAAAAATAATCCCTATTAAAAAATTATATTCGCCTTTTCCAGTATCTGCCTATTTCGGGAATTTCACCCTTTTCAAGTCACACCATCCCGAGTCTCTTCAGTATTCCAATCCAGATGAATAAAAAACTTACTCAGGAATTTCATCCTTTTCAAGAATTCTTAGCAATAATGGCTAGAGTCCAGAGACAACTCTAAAGAATATACAGTCTCATCCATACAAGGAAATATGAGTTAGAGGGAGAACATGAGTATAGATTATGTTTATTATCTAGCTGCAAATTTACATTTCATATGGATATTTTTCTTTATTCAAAACTGAGGTACACTTAAGACAGATCCTTTAGATATCAGCCACTGAATAATTGACAGCAATAGGAGAATTTTATTACTAAACTGAACAAATTATTTCATGGAAAAAACACCATTATATATGTGTGATCATTTACAAATCAACCATAAAAACTAAACTATTTGAACAAATCTGCAACAAAACTATGGTTAACTACTCCTCACTGCAAATCACACCTCTGTCCAAGAGTTCCTTTCAGTCGCCAAATAGATAGGGCACAATAGGCACTCTCTCCGAGGTACAGAATTACATTCTTAACAATAACGGATCAGCATGCTATACACTGAAACATTCCTCAATCATCATGAAGCTCTAGAAATGCACCTCTGATGGCAGAAAGTTTTTCATAAACATCTCTCATTGCAGGCCTATCCTTCGGAGATTCCACGGTACATGACAGCCCAAGAGCAACCAACGGGACAATATATCTCTGCATCAATACGTTTGTGTCTGTTTCTGCACGCCCTTGATGCTCTTCATGAGCCATATGAGGATCTAGAATCTCTGCAACTCTGTCTGGGAACATGGATTCACAGAACTTACAAAGGCTAAGTCCATCCACGAACATATCATCGGTTGGTCGTTTTGCAGTAAGTAACTCCAATAGAATCACTCCAAAACCATAGACATCACCTCCTGCTGAGACCTGGCAACCCATCCCATACTCTGCAAAAGAACAGAAATGCCCTTACATACTAGATGAACCTTACATAAGTATATGACGGGAAAAAATAAACTTACCAGGTGCCATGTATCCAATTGTTCCTCGAAAACTGATCAAGTGTTCCGAACTACCCAAATCTGGCGACAGAAACTTTGCTGAACCAAAATCACCAATACGTGCAGTCATATCATAATCCAAAAGAATATTGCTTGGCTTCAAATCACAGTGCACCAAAGACGGTGTTGGTTCGTTGTGAAGATATTCGAGAGCAGAGGCCACATCTACAGTGATGCATATCCTCAGTCCTAAGCTTAGGGTTCTCTTTGGTATGTCATTGTGTTGCTTAGGGTGAAGCCATCTTTCAAGGCTGCCATTAGCCATGAACTGGTAGACTAGTGCTTTGAAATCATTGCTCTCTGTGTCCAACGTTGAGCATGAAGTCACACACTTGAGAATATTTCGATGGCGTGTGCTGCGTAGCACTTGGCACTCGGTAAAGAAACTTTCATTTGCACCAAGTTCATTCAGGTTGAATACTTTGATAGCCACTAGATCATTATCAAACTTGAACCTACCAACATAGACTGATCCAGTGCAGGTTGAGCTTATGTTGTGGTCCGAAGAAAACCAATTAGTTGCTTCAAGGATGTCACGATAGGACACTCTTTTCAGCTTTTCCTCATGGGACGAAACTGTATGCACTTCTCTTCCTTTGAGATGGGCAGAAAAGCCCAACATCTTGGACAAAACATCCCATGGTGAAAATGATAGCATCCCTTTCTTCCAAAGAGTGAATAACACCCCTCTCTTCCGAAGAGTAAACACAAGCCATAATAACACTATGAAGCAGATAGTAAGTGGTAGTAGAACAATTAGCAGCAACTTCACTAGCAAGGACATATCTGAAGGTGAGATGTCTTTGCCAGCACACACTGGTAATGGCACTATCCTGGAGGAATTTGAACAGAGTCCTTTGTTTCCATCCAAAAGTACTCCCGTAAAATTCTCAAAGATCCCATCTGTAGGAACAGCCCCTTCCAAGTTGTTATAAGATAGATCAAGTTGCTTCAGCATAGTAAGCTTCCCAAAGAACTCAGGCACGGTACCGGATAAGTCATTGTGAGAAAGATTAATCTGCTGGGTCCAAAGTAAATTCCATCGTTCTGGAATTTTTCCATGAAACTTGTTTCCTTCCATGTGAAGAGATACTGGACCACTATCCCCACCTTGTAAACCAAATTCAGATGGAAGTTCCCCTGTGAGATTGTTGTGTGACAAGTCCAAACCCAAGGAGAGTGGAGAGTTAGAATAGAGCACGACTGGTATGGATCCATCGAGGTTGTTTCGAGACAGGTTTAGTTCAAGAAGTCCCTTGTACTGACCTAAACTGCCAGGTATGTTTCCAATCAAGTTGTTATCATCAAGATGTAGCTTACCCAGCTGAGTAATGTTACCAACCGAGGGAGGGATCTGACCTGACAATTTGTTCTTTGATAGATTTAGGATATATAGGCTTTGCAGCTTCCCAATGGTAGAAGGTATGCTTCCAGATAGAAAATTGCTTTCCATCCTAAGTGAAGTTAGACTAACAAGATTGCTGATTTCAACAGGTATGGAGCCCAAAATTTGGTTTGACCCAAGCGATAAATCTTCTAACCTTGTGGAAAGATTAACAACTGCTATAGGTAGGGTTCCATTCAGAGCATTCCCTTCCAAGGACAACTTTGTCAACTGGGTGCAATTTGCCAAAGATGTAAGGAATGACCAATCATGTGCTTCTAGAAAGTTCCTCCCCAAAACTAACTGACGTAAGTTTGCCAAAGGACCAAGAGACGGAACAGAGCCATGTAGCGAGTTGTTTGAAAGATCCAGCATTTGGAGATTTGTCATGTTGGCTAGTGAAGCAGGGATCAGGCCCTCCAGCCTGTTGCTTCCCATCATCAAAGACTGGAGGTTTGGTAGTGAGAAACCAATGCGAGATGGTATCTGCCCAACAAGACTATTGCTGCCTACGCTGAAGTATTTGAGTGTTGTCTTGTTGTAAAGAGACAAATGGACATTCCCTGATAAACTGTTGAAACTTAGGTCAAGCTCAAGCAGTTTTATAACCTGGCCTAAAGTTTGAGGAATTAGTCCTGATAACTTATTTTGGTCAAGAAATATAAAAGTGAGGGAAGAAACATTTCCTATTGAAGGGGGTATGCTTCCAGAGAGGAAGTTCCCTGTCAAGCGGAGAAATGTGAGGGCTGTGACTTTATGGAAAGGTGGAATTACACCAGTGAAGAAATTCATCTGGAGATCAACCATACTAAGCTTAGATGAGTTATCAAACAAAGTAGAAGGGATCTCTCCATGAAGGTTATTACGTGACAGTATAAGTGTGCTGAGTGAGGAGCAATTGGCCAATGAGAGAGGGATACCACCGGTAAGAGTGTTGTTTGCAAGATTGACATAGCTAACAGAATTGCTAGTGCCTAATGAATCAGGTATTATACCTTCAAGATTGCTGCCGGCAAGATTCAGAGTATGAAGGTTTGGAAGCTTACCTAACTCTTCAGGTATCGTTCCCGACAGATGATTACCGCCAAGATTCATCAAGGAAAGAGAAGTCAGGTCAGCTAGGCATCCGGATAATTGCCCACTGAGCTGTGCAGAGTCAAGGTTAAGAGAGACCACCCGCGATGGATACTTTGTGCCACAAGTGACACCTTTCCAGCTACAAAAGTTAAGTGAATCATTCCTCCATGAGTCTAGGATGCCAAGGGGATAAGAGCTGATACCAGACTTGAAGCAAAGGAGGGCCTGGCGATCGATCTCCGACTTATTTGCTTCGGCTGCTTCGAGTATTCTAGTGTTGAAGGAGAAAAGGCTTAGCAAAACACAGAGCAGAGACAGGACTGAGGACATGATATCCAGAGTTTACGAGAGGAGAAAGATCCAAGAAGTGCAAGAACTTGGGAGGGCTTAGGTTGGAGCTTGGATGATCTTGTGTGTAGAATGTAGATGTCTTTTGAAGCATTTTTCTACCAGCAATGGTCACGTGAATGTATGCGTGATTGAGGCTATAATTAAGTTGACTTGACCAAGGACACAGCTGGTTGGTTACGTCTCTTCAAGGGAAAGGAGCAGAAGAATGAAACAAAAACTTTCTAAAGAAAACGAGTGAAGACTGAAAACGACATCGCGCTGTAGGGTGTAAGACTAGGGAAAAATTGACCGCAACAAGAAGAAAGATTTCCTGGCTGATGCATCGATAGCAACCTAGCGACAGCAAACTAGCTAGCCACCGGCGAAGTCTGAAGAATTTTCCCCCAGAATCACATAAACAAACCCAAACGGCCCAAAGTGATTGTTCATCCATTCAACAAATTTTGCGTGTGTTGCAGTAACATGGTTGGTAACTGAATATAGCAAGACAGCACCAGACCACTCAAAAATTCAGGTAAAGATCAGTTCAGCACGGAAAATTGGGAATCTAGTGCAAGGCATACCGGATACAAGGTACGATTCTCAGTACTCCTCGGCCTCCACGCGTCTGGGCCGGCGGAGCACGCCGTAGGGAGGGCGTCAGGGAGCCGCCGCCACAGCGAGGGTTTGCCCTGCCAGTTAAATTGCTGCTGGCGTTTGACACTCTGAGGCCGAGGCCGTGGAAAGAGAGAATCCAACGAGCTGCGGCTGCGCACCCGAAAGGAGAAATCCTAGGCGAGGTGGGTGCCGAATGGGCGGGCGGGCGGGTGGCGGCGGGTAGACTAAGGCCAGTGGTGGCGTTGTCTGCGCGGCGCAACGAGCTACGGGGAGCGGGGAGCCATCTACCGCGCGTCGGGGCGGCGAGGAATGGATGGAGAGGGAACTGGTGGTGGAGGCGTTGGACGCCGGCCGCGGAGAAGGCGGCGCGGCGGGGGGCGGGGTGTCGCCGGAGGCTCAGGTAGAATCACAACCCTCCAAGTTTACTGTTACGTATATTATCTACCGCTAGATTTCGAAAAAACCAGTAATACGTGCACGTGACGTGCTGACGCGTATGTTTGAACTAACACAAATACTGTAGCTCGTGCACAGGTGTCTTCTGCTAATTGTATTTTAAAAAATTACAAGCACAATAAACACGCATCAGTCATTGTTATCTATCGCCTATTAAAATTTGTAGTTGTAGAGATTTAAGAATCTTGGACGCATAGGCCGACGTGATCTTTTTCCATTTTGAAAAAAAATTAACAATGAAATATGCTAGTTATCACCTTGGAGGTTCTATCCTCCGCAGGGGCGGATCTGCACCCAAGACAGCCCGTGTTGGGCTTAAAGTCAAAACTATACTACAATTTGTTTAAAAATTGGTAAAATTTATATAAAAAAAATAGTTCAATGTTTAAATACAAGGGCCAACTCAGGGCTTGGCTCATTTCACCGTCCGTCCTTGATCCTCCGGGTGGCTACACGTTAAACCGAAAGAGACGAAAAGGGTCCCATCAACACATCTTTATCTTCTCTGGTTGCCTCCCTCTCTTTTCTCGGTGTGGAGGCCGCCATGGAAAGCTCAACAGGCTTCTTTCCCGACACGCGCCGCCTAGCCACATGGTGTCACCTAAATCCCAAGACCGAGTCCACCACCTCCTCATCCTCCGTTGCACGTATGTTTGAACTAACACAAACACTGTAGCTCGTGTACATGTGTCTTCTGTTAACTGTATATACTGCTGAAAAGCTATTTTAGAAAAAATCACAAGCACAATAAACACGCATCACAGTCATGTTTACCTATCGCCTATTAAAATTTGTAGTTGTAGTGATTTAAGAATCTTGGACACATAGGCTGATCGTGATCTTTTTCCATTTTGAAAAAAAAAATAACAATGGAAAATGCTAGTTATCATCTCGGAGGTTTTATTCTCCGGGTGGTTGCGCGTCCCGTACATGGCAGACAAACTGAAAGAGACGAGAAGGGTCCCACCAACGCTATTTTTATCTTCCCCAATGGCCTCCCTCTCTTTTCTCTTTTCTCAGTGTGGAGGCCGCCATGAAAAGCTTAGCAGGCTTCTTTCCCGACACACGCCGCCCGGCCTAAATCCCAAGACCTCATTGTCCTTTGTTGCGCTCTCCAATCTCCAACGGATTGACGACGATGGGAGCAGTGGCAGACCTTCATGGAGGCCAAATTGGGCCATGCCCCCCCCAACATTGGTATAATGTTTCTAATTAGTACTAGTATTGTTAAGACTAAGTTAATAAGGGTTAAAAATAATTATAGCTATTAAGTGGTTTAATCAGTGTCAGCACCCGGATTTTTAATCCCAGATGCCTGTTATGCCATACATCGCAATCCCAGGATATTACCATTTTTGCGAGACATGACAGAATTCGATACCACAGTACATCATCCATTACAAACCATACATAAGGTCTTACATAAATAAGGATCTCATGATCCAGTTCTTAATACAACTCAAGCAGCGGAATTACGTAATAATAAAGGTAGCATAGTCAAAGCTCCATCTTCGGGGTCACAGGCAATGCTGACGATGGGAGATGATCCTAGTTGTCGTATCCTTCCTGGGGTCCATCATCTTGGTACTCCTCTTCATAGTCTGGCCACGGAAATAGCCAGGGACAAAGCCATGAGTACTCTTTAAGTACTCGCAAACTAATACTAACAGGTGAAGGTTTTTTTTATAATAGGACACTAAGCTCTAGGGTTGTTTTGCAAAAAGCTAGATTTACCTCTACTAAGTTCAGAAGCAAGAGAACTACTCACATTTTTATAACACCTAAAGGGGGAAATTTGTATCTCATGCCACAACTCTGTTGTGATCAAGTCAAATTCTCAATTTATTTCACAAGTCATTTTAAAAACATCTGACGGCGGAACAGTATAGCCACTCCAACTGTCCATAACCGCGGACGCGGCTATTCGAATAATTTGACACTCTGCAGAGATTGTACACTTTCACCACAACATTCGATACATCCATTAGGAACAAATCCTGAATTCACCATACTCAGTATGCGGATAATCAATCCTAACCTTTCAATTACACGCCTTAGTATAAGCACCTCTCCTGTGAGTTTGGCCTCCCAACCATGACCAACTGTCATCTTGGGTACTGCACAGGTGGACAATCTTCACAAGGTAGCCTTAGCTCAGACCTTGGCCGTGAGAGAACCAATACTAAGATATATAAGTTTCTAGTCAAGCCCTACCCATCTTCGGGTATTGTGGTTGTACGGTAAAATTGGAATGATATCGCATCTAGATAACCATCAGTTTTTAAAAAGGGCTAAGGCTCATGCCTCAATATTTTCATTCACCAAAATCATCTGGTGTTTGGAAACACATGTCAAAATATCTCAGTAGAATGATCCATCATTATAAGGTTTTCATAACCATTTTCACCAAGTATTCCCATCTAAAGTTGATCAAGTTTTATGCTTAGCACTAGCATCTACAAGTGGGGTGAGTACTAATGAGGGGTGATAAACAAGTGGAGTTCTAACTAAGTTCAATCTCATGCCTTAGGGTGACATCAAGATTATCTAGCTTAGGCCAAATTTTATGCTCTTTATGCAACCTTCAAGTATCTTCCTAGAATCTACAAGTTACTTCAGTAAACTCTAAGTAAAAGCTTTGATAAAGAAATAAAAGTAGAAAGCTTGCAAATAAAACTAGGATTGGGTATCAAGTGGGTATGATCACATATGCTTAAGGCATATACTTGGCATAGTAACAAGTAAGTATTTGTTTACATCAGTAGAGTATCTTGCAAGTGTTAGCTTGCACATTCAACTAGTAGTATTAGGCTTGCAAGTATTGGCTTGCACAGTATCAGTATAAGCTTGCCTTGTGCAGAGCAGTGGTTGAAGTTCTCCTTGGCTTCTTCCTCGTAGTATCCTCCTTCCTCCTCGTATCCTTGGTCGGTACTAGCGTCTATGAATAAATACGAGGTACACAATCACCAAACAATACTTAACTACTTACAATCATCACATAAAGGGGTTCTATAGATGATCTAGCATCATCACTAACATTACAAGACTAAAGCATTTGTCTTAATGATTTTATTTTTAGAAAAGTAATTTCTACTCATTGAAAAACTACTTAAGATTTAATATTCTCCAAACCAAACATGGGATCATGTTGACACATGTCATCACCACATATTTCAGTCCATAGGAATGTGATTTAAAGTGGTACCACAATTTAATAAGGTTTAACCTTTTATTTTAAATAGAATAAGTGACTAGAAATGCCTATGTGGCATTCTTTTATTACTTGAACATTATTTCTGTAAGTAAACCCATATATTTTTATATATTCTGAAAGGTATGG
The DNA here is from genome assembly GCA_916181665.1 of Avena sativa. Classification (NCBI taxonomy): domain Eukaryota; kingdom Viridiplantae; phylum Streptophyta; class Magnoliopsida; order Poales; family Poaceae; genus Avena; species Avena sativa. The sequence goes on from OV702289.1 coordinate 14,909,896, forward strand.
TTAAATGTGATTTTTGAGAGTTGGAATCAACTCAAAAGCTATATGGTTTAAATTTGAAAAATGTTTGAATGCAGAAAAGCACTGGTTGGATTCAGCATTTGAATCCAAGGGTGATCTACAGATCCAAATGATTTGAATCCAACAGGCTTGGATTCAGCATTTCAAGACCTTTCTAACAAAATTGGTTTCATTCAGTTTGGTTCACTGAATAGAGCTGGGTTGTTTTTTGAAACAACTGTGTTTGAATGAAAATAGAAAAATCTAAATTCAAACGCTTGGGCTGCGCGGGAAGGGTTAATGGGCCGGCCTGCTACGCACAGCGCTTATGCGGGCTGGTTAAGTGACGGTCCCCACGCGTCAGTGAGACAGGGGGTGCGAAGCGGTACGGGGCAACGTGGTGCGTTGGATTAGAAGTAAGATCAACGGCTGAGGGTCGTCGTCGACGATGAACATGTCACCGGCGAGCTCGAACCCTAGCGGCTCAGTGGGGTTGTGGGAGGCTCACCGGGGCTCAGGCGAGGATCGGCGAGGCGGGCGAACGACGAAGTCGACAACGGCGAACCTCCTGGTACCGGCAGCTTCTCCTAGGGCGGCTCCAATCACTGGCTTCCTTCTTCTCCAGCAGCGGCGAGCTCCGGTGAAATTCCGGCGATGCGCTGCTCGCCTTGCTTCGGGAACAGGGTGGAACGATCAGTGAGGAGAGGGGAGTGAGATGGTGTGAAGAGTTCGAGCGGGGGAGGCCTCTATTTATAGTCTCGACGACGAGACCGAACGGGATGGGCAGGCGAAGGTGGCGACATGGCTACGGGCTACTAGAGGCATGGCTGAGGGTGGCGATCGATCGGTGGTCTCCTGGCAATGATCTATGGCTTTAATGCGCGTGTAGAGGCGGTGGCAAACGGTCTGGAACGTGCGATGGTCTGTGCGGCAGAGGCGACGTCTTCAACATCGAGCGGTGGCTATGAGGCATGGGGCGACAAACGGGAATGTCTGGCGGTCTCCTGGGACGGTGGTGATCGTGTATGCATGCGGCGAGGGCGGCGCACGGTCTGTGGGCGTGTGTCGAGGGTGGCGCTCTGGCGCGCTCTCGGCATGCGCTCAGAGAAGCTTGGCATGGCGTGGGTGTGTGGTCCAGTGGCTGGCAGGGTTCGAGCGCTGGACAGGGGATGGCGGTGGACGGTGGGCTGTGTCCTAGACATGTTGTTTAGGCTTGGTGCTTGCTTTGGCTAGCTAGCCATGGTCGGCTGGCAAGGGGGTTCTCGGGTTGGCATGGCATGGGGCAAAGGGTAGGGGCTAGGGGTGGTCAAAGCACTGGTTGGCACTGGGGGAGACAAGGATGATCAATGGTGAACATTGCTTAGCCAAATTACTGCTCAAAACAGTAAAGTTTGGCCAGATTGATTTGTTGCCTCCAAGTGTTTGATGAAATGGCCGCAAGAACTCAAGTTTTGAATTTTAAAAATATTTTTGGTGGGTGTGCTAAGCATGTGCTGGTGAGTCCGTGGATGCTTGAGTTTTGAAAGTTGAGCTTGTTTGAGTGGTTTTTGAAAAAGTGGGATCTTCCCATCTGATAAAGATTCAATTTTGAACTGTCCTTTAAACCATGCATTCAAATGTTTTTGGATGATCACAAGGTGGGCCTTGGTACGTTGTTATGAGTACTATCAAGGGGTGTAAAGATCCAAACAAGTTTCTGTTAAGTTTTGAAAGTTAGAGACAGCCAAAGTAGGCATGGGAGTTAAATTGGCCAAAATGACCATTCCCTTATTTTGTTTGTTTTAATTTATTTGTCTTTGGAAAAAGTATGGGGATTGTTTAGATGATGTTTATTTCACCTAAGAATCCTTTTACAAACAAAGAAACACACAAGCAAGGTGATTCAAACGAATCCAAATTGGAATGCATACACACATGCATGCTTTCATGTTTTTAATTGAAAAGTTTTTGTTAACCCTAAATTTGATGATTAGAGTTTGATGATCCAAGTTTAATATTTTTGGGATGTTACAATCAGCATCTTGGCCCCTCCTTGATTTTTCTCTAAGGTTCGCCACTTGATGGGAGGATGAGTTCTAGCCATGCGTTATCGAACTCACCAACCTGCAGAGCGTGCCCTCCCCCCTCCAGTTCGTTGCGGAGGTGCTCGCCTCAACCCGTTGATCCTTGGTTGTCGACGTGCCAAGTTTTGGATGCTACAAAGGTGAGGGCGCTGGTGTTACAAGAATACTGGATGGTGGTGTTGCAAGTATTGCCTGTATTGGGCACTACCAACGGTGGTCAAGGTTGCTATGTACTCGAATTTGTTTTGCTACAATTTGCTCTGCTATCCTTTTGCTGCAAATGGTGTGCGGTTGTGCCTTATAGGAAGAATTGTTTTGCTACAACTGTCTCATAGGAAGAAATGTTTTGCTAAAATTATTCTACAGTACTTCATTATACATTTTTTTATTTGCATCATATGTGAAACATTTGCTACAACCGATTATATGTTCTGCTATTATAGTAGAACTTTTTTGCTATAGTATCTCCGGCGAGAGTTTTCAACGAGTTTGATTTTGCTACAATAACAAAAAACAATCGTTCTTCGACAATATCGGTTTTGCTACAATAGAACAAATTATTTTGCTATAATAAAACTTTTTTTTCTACGTGACCACGAGCGAGAGCAGTCTTGTCTTTTTTATTTTTATATGAACCATTTTTGTTACATGCAACAAATGTGGGGTGCTTTTTACTACACATAATAAAAATAAGATTGGGAGGCTAAGATTGGAGGATAGCTCAGTTCCTCCCTTTAAGAATTCACTACTAATGTCTCGCTATCAACAGATAGTGACCTCCGGGCTCTAGGCATGATCCGGCCTAGCCCTGCTGGCCAGGCCTGGGACGGTATATTACGGTCAATCTAGGCTCAGGCATGTAGAAGTGCGTTTTTTAGAAGGCTCAACGCGATAGGCCTACGCTCGGGCCTAGGCATTCAGGGTCGGGCTTTTTCAGATTGGTATGTCGGCCTAGTCCGAGAAATACCTAGATATGTACCTCTAGCCGAAAAGATAGCTTACTTTAGTTAGATATAAGAAAATCGAGATGTATGTCCCATAAACGCCGCGTACTCGTTGATACGGATCAGTTATAATTTTGAGTGACAACATATAGTATTTGACAAATGGATACTTAGAAAATTATAATGACTAGCCGAATGCCCGTGCGTTGCTACGGCGTTATTAATATTTTTTCATCGCACATGCCTTCCATGTAAACATGTGTAATTTTTGTTTAAGAATTTTCATATACGATGACTAAAGAACATGATAATACCAAATTAAAATAACAGGTATTGTTTGAAAAACGCAAGACAGGTTCAGATAGGCTTCTTATTCGAAATGAAGTTACAATAGGATTTTCCCTTATACTAAAATATATTTTAATGTAGGATTTGCTTCTATACGAGGCGACTGTAGCGCGGTCATGGGCATGGGCTTCGGGCGTCTGATGCATTGAGCGTTTATCTCCACTTCGCATTGGGGGGGGGGGGGGGGGGGGGCGCTGGAGCAGAGGAGCTCCGCTGAAAAAGGGCAAGGGCCAAGTCCCTTCCTCCACCTCCAATTGAGAGGTCCTGGATCTTGCGGGCAGGAAGATTTAGGGCCTTCACGGTCCTGTTCCATTGACCGGAGGAGGAGATCTCCGGTGGATAGGCATTAAGGGGACGACGAAGGCACGTGTTGGCCGCCATTCGGCCAAGCCGACGTTTGCTAGACTCCGACTCGATGACTGCAACGACCGTCCCCGCCTCTACTGCCAACGCCCTTATTGGGGGGAGGGGAGGAATCCCGGTGGTACTGGGGGCGGGGAGGAAGATGGACGCACAACATGTCCCCCTCACCAAATCGGGGGCCTCCTGCTCGGTTGCGAGGAGAAAGGGAGATGACGAATCGACCTGGAGGGAGGAAAGGAGCGGTCCCAGTGGCCAGGCCGCCCTTAGAAAATCGGGGGCCTCCTGCTCAGTGGCTTTGAGAAGGGATAGAGGACGGAATGTCCTAGAGGGAGGACAAGAGAAGTGAATGGTCCCTACGGGCCACGAGCACGTCCGCCTCCTGCAGCGCTCCGTCTGCTGCTCGCGTCAACTTTCATCCGCGTCCGCTGCTAAGGGCCAGGTCTATGAAACTAATGGTTCGATTTTGTAATGGCAATGGTGGGTAATTTCACCCAAAGTGTAAGGGTAAAACGGTTTAAACCGGACGCCTTTGCTACAGAACATGAAATTGATTGGTTTAATTGACATGCGCGCGATTTTTTTGCTGAACCAGCGGCACCCTAATGCAGTCCCTCTTGTAAGTATTGTTTCTTTTGAGTATCTTCACAATAGTAAATGTGGTTGGTTATAATGTGACAAAGTTGAGCTATTTTCCACCTCCTCGTGTGTCCCTCGCTTTCTCAAACACCACTCGACGTCTTTATCTCATATGTTTCCTCTATCCAACAATCGTAAAAAAGATGAAACATTGCAAATATTTAAATGCCTTAAATTCTTATCATCGCCTAGGTCCTAAACAAGCATCTGTGCACCCAACGGCCCTCCCATTTTCGAAAAACTATAGAATCAAACAAGTTATCCGAATTTGGTGGCCTCCTTTGAAATCTATTATTAACCTTATTTTGAACGGACAAAAGACAAAGGTAGAACTCGAGACTTTTATACATATACTCTCTCTGTTCAACCTGTACGCTAAAAGATATCTAAATATTTTTGTTTCATAAAAACTAAAACATCTTATATTTAAAAAAATAGCAAAAAATACTAACATTTAAACAATAGTTTTGCAACAACACCACAAAACAGCAGAAACCCACACAAAGATTTCATGGGTTCGTACTGATCAATGTGGGACATAGGCTATTCCCACATGCCCAAGTTCTAGCCGTGCATACTGCTTGTGGTGCTGTCAACACAGGTGGGCGGCTGGTCCTGAAGCTTCACATGGTAGTTGCTGCGCCACGCTCGTGCAACACTTCGACACGCATGCCATCACATCGATGCGTGTACGTGCGAATTCTTAAATATCAAGGCGTGTCGAGGCAAAATGGCAAAGGGATAAGGCTGTAGGCCGTGCAGTTACGAATTCCCGATGGGGAATTTCGCGTCGCCACTGTCGTCGGCTGGGAGGGCCCGTCCACAGCCGCCATGGGCGTCGTCAGGGTTGTCTGCTTGCCGGGAGGTCGAGGCTACGCCACCACGATCTCGTGCATCTCCCGCCACCACGCTCTACAACGTGCTCGCTGCCGCGCTAGCCGATGAAGAGCACGAATCGGCTTCCCGCGCAGTCCGCAGTCTCCTCGTCGGTCCCAGCCACCAGGAGCCGCGTCCTCGCCTCCTCTCTTCCGTGAGTTCCCCTTGCGCCGCTAACCAGCACAGGAACTCCCGGCCGCCGCTCCTCCTCTCGGCCTCGCCTCTCTTCCATCTGTGACGTGCCCCACCGGGTGCCTGTTGCGCCGTGGTCAATGCGGACGAGGACGTGGCCGCCCTGTTTCCCATCTGTGGTCGCTGCCTCGCTACAGGCCGGCTCTACATCAACCACGCCGACGCAAACCCGCCTTCCTGCATCCAAGCCCGACGCCGCCAGCACTGCAGCGTCTCGTTCCTGCCGCTCGACCCGACGCCTCCCTCCTGCGTTGCCGGGCCCCATAGGAACGTCCTTGACCTGCCGCTGCTTCGATGTCTCCCGTGTCGTGCTGCCCTACTCCAGCTCGAGTCGAGCCCGTCACCGCCATGGTGTGCGCCCCATCCGCAAACACCGCACCGCCCAGCCGGCACCGCTCTGGGAATGGCGTGGCCTCCAGCTTCTTTGACGGTCGGCAGACGGCCGGGTGTGGGGAAAAACAGGTATTGGAGCCGACGTGAGAGAAAATAACACGCGGTGGAGCGACCGGACGAAGTCTTCAGTTCAGTTCTTCATTTTGCGATGGCAGGACGGGTAAATAAATCAAAATAGCAGGGGCAAAATAGTCCAACGTAAAAACGGACGGAAAATCTGGTACGACGAACCTACCTAAGAAGAAATTAGTAGATAGATTACATGATTGACTGATTTGAATTATGGTTTGAAATTCTACTCCCGATCGAAGCATCGGAAGAAGTATCATCCCCTAAAGCTCGCGTGAACAAACACTTGTAGTAAGAGGGGGAAATGCTAAGATTTAACACATACGATATGAAATAAGTACTTGTCGTAGAAATAAATATATTTACACATATTTTAGTGTTAGATACTACCTCTAATTCGGTAACAATTATTATAGATGGAGAGAGAGTATATATTTGGAAACACTAGCAAGCTGAATTAAATGAGAAACTGAACGCCCTTATCCGCAGCACACTCATCGGCACCGTGTCCTGCTCAGCTCGAGTGCTGAAGGGTGTTCAGGTCCGACAGGAACCGCTGGAAAGCCGACCGCGACGAGCCGCCGTTGCTCCATGCCAGTGCAACGCCTTCCTTGTAGACGGACACTCGCTCCCTGGACTCCATGACCAGCCTGACCTTGGCCTCCACCTCCTGGGCGGGGACCAGCCCCTGCCGCCACCCGACCATCTCCACGGCGACCCTCAAGTCCTCCACCAGGAACACCTTGTTCATCCTCTGCTCCGCGTAGAGCGGCCAGGACAGCATCGGCACCCCCGCCGTGATCCCTTCCAGCACGGAGTTCCACCCGCAGTGCGTCGCGAACGCCCCCGTCGCCCTGTGCTGGAGCACGTCCACCTGCGGCGCCCACACCTTGACGACGAGGCCGCGGCCCTCGGTTCGCTCCAGGAACGCCCCCGGCAGGAGCAACTCGAGGTCTGGATCGTCTTGGGCGTTGCGGGGGTCTCGCACCACCCAGAGGAACCGGTGGCCGGACTTCTCCAGCCCCACGGCGATCTCCTTGATTTGCCCCTCCGAGTGGCTCGCTTCGGCTAGGCTCCCGAAGCAGAGGAACACGACGCTGCGGTCCGGCTGCCCGTCGAGCCATGTCAAGCAGTGGTGCCTCCTCGACGACGTCACTGCTCGCTCGCCGTCGCCGGCCTTCTGGACGAGAGGCCCGATCGACGTAGTACAGAGGGGGCAGCACCGCGCCGGGCGGGAGACGACGCGGGTGCCTGAGCGCGCTCACCGCCCTCGCGTCCAAAGACTCGAACGTGTTCACGATGATGCCGTCGGAGCGGTGCCACCTGAGCCCCAAGCTCACCATGGCCTTGTAGGCTTGTACGTCTCGCTCTCGGCCGGGCCCTGGAGCACAGGGGCCTCGAGGTGAGAAGCCGGCATGGGCGCGAGCCCAGGGAGGTCGACGATGGCGTCTCCCATCTCCTTGAAGCTTGGCTGGCCCTCCTCACGGATCCAAGGGAGGTGGAGGAAGAACGAGAGGGTACCCGCGTTCGCCGTCTGGAAGATGTAGCCTGGGACCCCGAGCCTCTCCGCGACGCCGAGCGCTTCGGCGGAGAGCGCATCCATGACGACGGCACGGACGGTTCTTCCCGGACGCATGGAGCAGAGAAGGTCGTGGAGGCGCCCGTACGTTGCACAGGCCGACGAGCTCCATGTACCAGAGGAGGAAATCCTCGTCCTGCAGGAGGCTGGTGCCGCGAGGGTGCTCGATACGCGGGAGCCTGTGGAAGGATAGGGAGGGCCTGGAGGCGGCAGCGGCGCGGTCGACGGCGGCCTGCGGCGAAGGCGGGTTCTTCCAGGAGGATGCAGTCGATCAGGGCGACGGTGACGGCGTATCCTCGGTCCAGGAGGAGATGGGCGAACTCCATCATCGGGACCAAGTGGCTCATTGCGAGGCCAGGATACATTACGATCGTCTTCTCCATGGATTGATTTCTGTTTCTGGTTGGGTGTGTATGGTTGGGGATAATCCGGTCACTGTTCTTGATGGCATTGCACGTTCTTTCTTCGGATAAATGCAAACACTGTGCTGGATTGGCGTCTCGACTTCGCAGCACCACGGAAGTGGAGCGCGCCGACAACATTATCAACTTAACATTATCTTCCATGGAGTACTAGCGCAGCATTATGAAAATTAACAATTTTATTGATCAAAGTATATATAATTTCATGGAGAACTAAGAATCATTGCTCGGAAAATTTAGACAATGGATCAGAATGTGCATACCGTGCTTCTTTTATTTTCAAAAATTCTAAAATCATATTTAAAAAGCTCCAGTGAAAAAAAAACTATACATAGCCAATAAAGTATCCTACTACAAGCATATAAAATTGCAAAGCTAAATTCTTTAAATTTTGGGCTACACAAAATGACATAATCAGATAAATTTTGGAGATTTGAAAAATATATATGCACTTCTTAGCTATATTTAGATCCACAATTTTTTCAAAATTTTCAGCTCAGAATACAAAGTATTTCAAATTGGGATTCTGCACATTTGTAGGATACACCATTGAGTATGTATAACCAGAATTTTGTTTACAATTTTTTAAAAACTTGCAAAAATGAACTTTCAAAAATTTGAAATAAAGGATCACTGGAGTTAGGTAGCCAAAAATACCTATTCTTTAGACACGCAGATTACAAGATTGGGTTCATATAGGTTCTAAAAATCTGATCTAGATAAAAAAAAGAGTACACGTTGCATGAAGACATACTAGCCTTCCATCAAGGAAGCTCTAGTACTGAACATGTGCTCTTTTTAGGAATTCAAATAACTAGAGTTCTGGTATATATTCCCACACTAAAATGTGATCTTTTGAACCAACATTTACAGCAAAGACATCAACGCCGTATGTATTTGTTCAAGAACATGTGTATCTGCAGGTTAATCAGCAGAACTCAAAGAACGCCTCTTTGAGGGATAGAATTTTGGCACAGACTTCTGCCATTCCTGGTCTATCTTTAGGTGATTCCATGGAACATAGGAGGCCAATTTCAACCAAAGGTACAATGTATCTCTTCTGAAGTACATTGTCAAACTCACGGTGCTCTTCGTGGGCCATATGGGGATCTAAAACCTCTCCAAGTCTACCTGGAAATGCTGAGCTCACAAGTCTGTGAAGGCTCAGGCCATCGGTGAACATCGCACCTGTTGGTCGCAGTGCGGTGAGCATTTCCAGAAGCAAGATTCCGAAACCGTAGACGTCGCATCCTGTTGAGACCCTGTACCCCATGCAGTACTCTGTAAAAGCATTTGTGGCATTGTTAATACAAGAGAAATAACCAATAAGAAATACTTAAATCAAAGTTCAACTCACCGGGTGCGACATATCCAATTGTTCCTTCCACACCAACAAGGTCTTCTGAATTACCAGGGCTTGAAGAGAGAAACCTTGCTGACCCAAAATCACCAACTCTTGCAGTCATATCATAGTCCAAAAGAATGTTGCCGGGCTTCAAATCGCAGTGGATTAGAGGAGGCATCAACTGGTTGTGCATATAATCCAAAGCCAAAGCCACATCCATCGCTATTATTAACCTCTGGCTGAAGCTCAGTACCCTTTTGGGGTTATTTTGGTGCAGCTTCGGGTGCAGCCACATGTCCAAGCTTCCATTGGCCATGAAGTCAAAAACTATAGCTTTGAATTCATTGTTCTCTAAGTCCACTGTCGAGCATACCGTGACAGCTTTTACAAGATTGCGATGGCGTGTGTTCCGTAGCACCTCGCACTCTGTAAGGAAGCTGTTGCGTGCACCATGCTCCTTGAGATGGAATAACTTGATGGCGACTAGGTCCGTGTCAAACTCAAACCTTCCAATGTAGATCGAGCCAGTACGACTTGAGCTGATCTTGTTGACGGGAGAGAACCAATTGGTAGCTTTAATGATGTCACCATATGAAACCTTCTTCATTGTCTCATTGTAGCATGGACCTGCTTGTGCTTGCCTTCTCTTCAGAAGGGTAACCATAAAAAATATGAAGAAGAGCAAGGTAATAGCAATTGGAGAAATTACTTCAACCAATAAAAGTGCATTCTTCTTGCTCTCAAGAGCTGGCGTTGTGGTGCAAACTGGTAACTGAAATAGGTTGGTCGTTGCACTTGCACACAATCCTGCGTTGCCATCCAGTATTACTGCACTATGATTCTGAAAGATGCCACGAGTTGGAACCACCCCTTCAAAGAAGTTGGTGGACAGATCAAGTTTCTGCAAATAATGCATGTTCACAAAGAACACTGGTATGATTCCATTGAGGTAGTTTTGGGAAAGATCAATCTCACTGATGGACTTCAGGTAACTGAAAGACAGAGGTATGATTCCATTAAGCATGTTACTTCGCAGTACGAGAGAAGATAGTTGGACACATTGACCAAGTGAAAGTGGAATTTGACCAGACAAATTATTGAAGGAAATATCAAGTCGGAGAAGTTGAAGCAATGCGCCAATTTGTAGCGGTATTGATCCTGTAAGGTTGTTGTTTGACAAATCTAAACTGAGGAGCGTAGTGCTATTGATGAGTTCACTTGGTATTGGTCCTTGAAGTCTGTTAAACGACAAGCTCAGCATATCCAGTCGCTTGCAATTTCCTAAACTTGTCGGTATGGTTCCACTGAATCCGTTTCTGTCAAGATAAAGCTTGTTCAGCCGAGAAAGATAACCTATTGTAGGTGGGATCTGACCAGAGAAATTGTTCCCTGACAGGGTTAGGATAAATAGCTGGCGTAGGTCGCCAATAATAGACGGAATAACTCCCGTAAGCAAGTTATTTTCCATAGCAAGCAGTTGGAGATTTCGAAGGTTAAATATCTCAACTGGTATTGTGCCAACGATTTGATTGTTTCCAAGGTTTAGCCGTTGTAAACTTATGGAAAGATTGCCAACTGACCTAGGAAAACTTCCATTCAGGGCATTCCCACTCATGTCCAGTATTTGCAGCCGCGCACAGCTTGCAAGAGAGACAATGAATTCCCAACCTTCAGCTTCTAGGGAGTTACTTCGAAGAACTAGTTGCTGTAAGTCAGATAAAGATCCTAGAGATGGGACCGGTCCAACTAGGGAGTTGCTTCCGAGATCAATCCGTTGAAGCTTGGATGCATTTGCTAGTGATGATGGAATCAATCCCTCAAATCTGTTACCTGACATGGACAGCCGTTCAAGGTTTGGTAACTTGTTTCCAATGGCAGATGGTATTCGTCCAGTAAGAATATTTTGGGCTAGGCCAAGGTAAATGAGTGATGAGATGTTACAAAGTTTGGCCGGGACATGCCCCGACAAGGAGTTGTCACCTAAACTCAGCACTGTAAGGTTCTGAATAAGGCTCAAAGTTTCTGGAACTGGTCCTGACAAAATGTTTGCGTCAAGCCATATCTCCGTGAGCGAAGAAACATTCCCCAGTGATGAAGGTATTCTTCCATAAAGGTTGTTAGATGACAGGTCAAGAACTTGGAGGGCTGACATCTTATGTAAATCAGGGATACGGCCGGCAAGGCTGTTTTGTGCGAGAATGACATGCCTAAGAGATCTACTGGTGCCTAATGATCTAGGAATTTCACCACCAAGATAGTTACTGTAAAGTATCAGAGACTGTAGATGTTGAAGTGTGCCTAGCTCCTCAGGGATGACACCAACTAAGTTATTCGCTGAAAGGTCTAGCCGTTGTAGTGATGTAAGGTTAGCTATCCAAGGAGATATAAAACCTGGGAGGTTTGTGGAACTTAAATTGAGGGAGACCACACGGGGTGGAAGAGTAATACCGCAGGTGACACCTCTCCAGCTGCAGAAGTTGAGCGAGCTCCATAAGCTCAGGGCGCCGGTTGGGTCGCTAGTGATGCCTAACTTGAAGGAGAGGAGGGCCTGCCGGTCGATCTCGGACCCATTGCTGATAGATCGCGCGATGGTGTTGGATGGCAGGAAGATGAGAAGATGGACCAAGAGAATGAGGATGCCATTTGGAGAAGGGGAGCAGGGAGTTCCGGCAGCTGCAGGTGCCATGTCTAATGCAGTGTATCTTGTGCAGGGTGCAGTTGCCTTCTCTGTATGCGTCTCCCAAAGTAGACTTGGTGTTGACTTGCTTGTGACCACCAACACCCTAGCGGTAGAACAAGAGGTGGAGGTGGATGAGAAATGAAAGGATAGCGTGACAAAGACATGGAATGGAAATAAAAGATCTGCAGAACTGGTCATGCAGTTGATCCACACTCGTCTGCTACTAACAACCTGAGGCCGAGAGACTGAGACTGAAGCTGAGTTCAGCACCTGCTACACATATACTGCAGACCGCTGAAGAGTGGATACCCCGCGGCACAACTCTGCCATCTCTCGGTTATAGAGGACCGCAGCATATGGAGATTAAATTAAGAGTACTCTTAAATTTACTTATTTTTCTCTAGGTAAAGGAAACGAAACGATTGTGGCGATAATGGAAGAGTCCAGGTAAAGAAAATGTAACTAGATTTTGTCAAGTATTAGCGTAACTTCCTTGATACTATTTATCAAGAACAGGGGCTGGGCATAAAAGCAAACATGTGGTGTGCAACAGTTCAACAGCTCCTCGCCGCATGACGCGACACGAGAGGAGGGAAATGCCTGCTTGTTTGAGATGCGGAGTAGAAAACGAGAGGAGGGGAGTAACACTTACACATGGATGACCCCGAATTGGGCATTGGCGACGGACCAACGACAAACAGAGAGAGGCGTCCTTGCGCCATGAAAGCAATGGTGAAGGAGGACCCAGGTGTGTGTTTACCTCTAGAGTCCCAGTTCGCCGAGTTTCCTCCATGGAGGAAGTATGCATGACATCCACCTAGAGCAGCCCACCATAGCGGTACCGTTGCCACGATGTTTCGTCTTTTGAATCGCCGGATATTTCACTCAACGTAACTGGTGTGATCCACCTAGAGAGGTGACTACCATGGGGTTTCAACTCTCATTTCCAAAAGACAAGCAGTCACCGCAATAAGGGCAATCTTTGGACAAATTATCTGTTTATCACCAGGTGGGATCTCCATGTATACCTCCTCCTGTAAATCTCCATGCAAGAATGCATTCTTGACATCCAACTGATGCAACGGCCACCCGAAGTTAGTTGCACATGAGATTAGGATCATCACTGTGTTCATCTTTGTCACCGGCGCAAAAGTCTCATCATAGTCAATTCCATATGTTTGACTATATCCTCTTGCGACTAGTCTTGCCTTGTACCTTTCAATTTTCCCTTCTGGATTCTGTTTCACGGTGTAGATCCATTTACACCCAACAACTCTCTTTCCTGCTGGAAGATGTACAAGTTCCCAAGTTTTATTCCTTTCGAGAGCATTTAACTCCTCTATCATGGCCTCGCGCCACTTCGGGTCTTGCTTTGCTACTTTTCAGTCTCTTGGGATCACCACAGATTGCAATGATGCGATGAAGGCCATGTAGTTCGTAGATAGAGATGTATATGATATATAATTAGCTATGTCATGCTCCTCCCGGTACCAATTTGGAGGTTTTCTAGCTCCAGCTCGGGTTCCTTTTCTTAAGGCAATGGGCAAGTCCATTGAATCCCTCGTAGTAGATGGACCTATGTCATCGGGCAATTCAACAATTTCAACACCTATTGGATCTTTTTGCTCCCCCTGCACCTGTGTGTCACCTGCCGTAGGGGCCTGTTGTTGCAGATGCTCATGTTGCGATTTTCTCCGTGTATACACTTTTAAGTTTTCTTCCTCGTTCGGCTTTCTCCATCTCTCTTCGACCATAGGATATGGGACTGAATCAACCACAACTCTCCAAGGTTCATCTTCAACAGAATCAACCACAACACTCAAAGGTGAATCAACCACAACACTCAAAGGTTCATCTTCGGTTCTCCTCAATACTTCACTCTCCCCCTCTCGACTAGCCTCACTCGTGCTAGGAGGGTCAAGGTCAATGTCAAATATGAGCTGAGATCGGTCTTCTCTCCATAGTACGGCTCATACTCCCTAAATGTCACATCCATGCTCACAAATGTTCGTCGCTCGATAGGACTCCAACACTTGTAGCCCTTCTGTCCAGATGGGTATCCAATAAATATACACTTAACCGCTCGTGGGTCCAACTTCCCCACCAAGGGTCTATGATCTCTAATAAAGCACGTGTAACCAAATACTTTAGGAGCAACTAAGAACTTGTTCTCACCTAGCAACATTTCACATGGTGACTTCATACCAATCACCCTTGATGGCATGCAGTTGATGAGATACGTGGTTGTCATCACCGCCTCACTCCATAAGAATTTCGGCACATTCATTGTGTACATCAATGACCGAGCAACCTCCAAAATATGACGGTTTTTCCTTTCTGCTACTCCATTTTGAGGGGGCGTATCAGGACAGGAGGTCTGGTGCAATATACCTTCTGCTGACAAGAATGTACCAAACTCCTTATTCACATACTCGGTCCCATTATCCGTCCTGATTACATGCACATGTGTATTGAACTGGTTTTTCACGTAGGCATAAAAGTCCTGAAAACATCTGAATACCTTATTTTTATGCCTCATGAGATACACCCAGGTCATACGAGAATAACAGTCAATAAATGTCACAAAGTACTTCATTCCACTTATAGAGATAACAGGGCATGTCCAGACATCTGAATGAATAAGCACAAAAGGCGAGATACTCCGGAGTCCCCTACTCACATAGGATGTTCTAGTGTGCTTCCCAAACTCACAGGCATCACACACTAATTTGTTTTTATCCACCCCACACATTACATCAGGCATAACCTTACTCATTTTATCAAAAGACAGATGTCCCATTCTACAATGTTGAAGCATCACCATGGCTTCCTTCTCTCCTACAGTTGATGCTAGTACAGTACATAATGCATCACTTGTCACCTCCCGGTCCATGTACCACAATCCATTATGCCTGGTTCCGGTCCCAAGCCTCTCTCCAGTCAGCCTTTCCTGAATTAAACACATCTCGCGGTCAAGCATTACACGACAATCTATATCATCAACCAAGGCACTCAATGAAATAAGGTTTACGGGGAAGGCGGGAACGTGAAGGACGGAAGATAACTTAATTGTGGGTGTGCACTGAATTGTTCCAACTCCTTTGATGGGATGAGAGGTACCATCGGCAGTTTGAATAGTTTCTTTATGTGTGGGTGGATATTGGGTGTAAGAATCAAATTCTTTCAATGTGCCCGCAACATGCTTTGATGCACCAGAGTCTAATATCCAATTTTAACAAGACTTATGCAAAGATGTAGATGCATGGGCATAATTACCTTCATCAGTATAGGCAAGGTGAGAAAACTTGTCGAAGCTGAAGTCCCCATAACCGCCATCATTAGTCACCTTTGCTTCCTTCTTTAACCCATCATGAGCGGTGCCCGAGGATTCTTCTTCGGAGACCGCCACATTTGCTCTAGGGCCACTTGAGTATCCTCGGCCTCTGCCTCTGCTTAATCCACCTCTATTATATCCTCTTCCTCTACCCCGAATTCCCCTGCGTGGGGCTGTGCAATTTCGGCTTAAATGACCATTCTCCCCACAGTTGAAGCAGTCCCTAGTCTCCAAGCTTTGGGTTGCAACGAAGGCTGGACGAGATGGAGTTGTTGTGTTGATCTTTGTCATCTTCAATCTGATCTCTTCCTGTGCGATCGCTGCTATGGCATCCTCTAGAGTGGGAAGTGAAGGCTGATGGTACAGTGCAGCACGTCTTCCCTCGAACTCAGGGTTTAGGCCTTTCAGAAATTTCATCACTCGCCTGCGTTCAATCCACTTTCTAGCAGCAGCAATGCAATCTGCATGCTGGAGCTCCAGAGGATCATAGTGATCTAAATGAGCCCACAGATGCTGCAACTCAGCAACATACTCCATCACAGACTTGTCCTCTTGTCTCAGTTCACTTAGTCTCTCCT
The DNA here is from genome assembly GCA_916181665.1 of Avena sativa. Taxonomy (NCBI): domain Eukaryota; kingdom Viridiplantae; phylum Streptophyta; class Magnoliopsida; order Poales; family Poaceae; genus Avena; species Avena sativa. The sequence goes on from OV702289.1 coordinate 14,925,715, forward strand.
CCGTTTCAGCCATCAACATTACATTCCCTTCACCTGAATACAATTTATTTAAAGTCTTCCATACCTCAGCTGCACTTGAGAGGATCTCCACAGATGCTGCAATTGTTGGGGATAAGGAATTTAACAGCCACGCTACGATCAGTGAATTAGTAGTACTCCAAGCCTTCCATTTTGGAGTTGTCTTGTCCCTTGGCTCGGCTGCCTCACACTCAACATAGCTCTCCAGGTCTTTAGTCCTTAAGATGAGCAAAGCCCTTCTTGACCAGCTCAAATAGTTTTTTACGCCTTCCAATTTGATCTCATTGGGTGGCAGTTCAATCTTCTGTGTCTGTTCTGTAACTGCACTATTTGATGATAATGCACCACCTGCCTTGGTTGTGAGAAGCTCCGGCAGTTTCTCAAGTGCCTTCTCCAATCCTTGATTTTCCCCCATGATCTGCAGCTACCACTCAGGTTCCTCTTCCAGATAACACCCCTGTGCTTCTTCTCCTGGCCACAGCCGCACACACACTAGCTCCAATCAGCTCTCCTCTTCTTGCACAGAAAGTTGCTGCACCTCTTCTCTGCTCTTCCACTCTGCTACAGGATAGTGCTCGGTTGCGGTTCCTCCTAACGATTCTCCTCGCCCACCAACTGGTGCTTCACCTCCAGAATTTCTGCAGCTTGGCGCCTCCCTCCTCCTACTACTTCCAGCCAGCACAAGCCTCAGCTCCAGCTCATGCACTTGTGCCACTGACCGCCGATTCACCACTAGCAGCTACCTAGCATTACCTCCAGCTCTGATACCATGTAGGGTTTTGGGAAATAGTTTCTGGTTGGGCAGATCCATTGGACCTACACAACCTCTTATATATAGCTGAACTTAACTAGTACACTGGAATACTCTAGAATCTGGTAGGACACTAACTTAGACTCCAACAATCACTGGAATGTTCCAGGCACCCCTAGGACATCACTACTATACTAACACTCACTGGAACATTCCAGGTTCACCTAGGACAGTCTCCAACAGAAGGTTAAATATCTCAACTGGTATTGTGCCAACGATTTGATTGTTTCCAAGGTTTAGCCGTTGTAAACTTATGGAAAGATTCCCAACTGACCTAGGAAAACTTCCATTCAGGGCATTCCCACTCATGTCCAGTATTTGCAGCCGCGCACAGCTTGCAAGAGAGACAATGAATTTCCAACCTTCAGCTTCTAGGGAGTTACTTCGAAGAACTAGTTACTGTAAGTCAGATAAAGATCCTAGAGATGGGACCGGTCCAACTAGGGAGTTGCTTCCGAGATCAATCCGTTGAAGCTTGGATGCATTTGCTAGTGATGATGGAATCAATCCCTCAAATCTGTTACCTGACATGGACAGCCGTTCAAGGTTTGGTAACTTGTTTCCAATGGCAGATGGTATTCGTCCAGTAAGAATATTTTGGGCTAGGCCAAGGTAAATGAGTGATGAGATGTTACAAAGTTTGGCCAGGACATGCCCCGACAAGGAGTTATCACCTAAACTCAGCACTGTAAGGTTCTGAATAAGGCTCAAAGTTTCTGAAACTGGTCCTGATAAAATGTTTGCGTCAAGCCATATCTCCGTGAGCGAAGAAACATTCCCCAGTGATGAAGGTATTCTTCCATAAAGGTTGTTAGATGACAGGTCAAGAACTTGGAGGGCTGACATCTTATGTAAATCAGGGATACGGCCGGCAAGGCTGTTTTGTGCGAGAATGACATGCCTAAGAGATCTACTAGTGCCTAATGATCTAGGAATTTCACCATCAAGATAGTTACTGTAAAGTATCAGAGACTGTAGATGTTGAAGTGTGCCTAGCTCCTCAGGGATGACACCAACGAAGTTATTCGCTGAAAGGTCTAGCCGTTGTAGTGATGTAAGGTTAGCTATCCAAGGAGATATAAAACCTTGGAGGTTTGTCGAACTTAAATTGAGGGAGACCACACGGGGTGGAAGAGTAATACCGCAGGTGACACCTCTCCAGCTGCAGAAGTTGATCGAGCTCCATAAGCTCAGGGCGCCGGTTGGGTCGTTAGTGATGCTTGACTTGAAGGAGAGGAGGGCCTGCCGGTCGATCTCGGACCTGTTGCTGAAAGATCGCGCGATGGTGTTGGATGGAAGGAAGATGAGAAGATGGGCCAAGAGAATGAGGATGCCAGGGGAGCAGGGAGTTCCGGCAGCTGCAGGTGCCATGTCTAATGCAGCGTATCTTGTGCAGGGTGCAGTTGCCTTCTCTGTATGCGTCTCCCAAAGTAGACTTGGTGTTGACTTGCTTGTGACCACCAACACCCTAGCGGTAGAACAAGAGGTGGATGAGAAATGAAAGGATTGTAGGGGTTCGTAGCATGGAAAACAAAATTTTCTATCGCATACAAACAAACAAGCCAAGATCTATCTACTAGATTGTAGCAACGAGTTGATAGGGGAACTTACCCTCGAAGATTCCAAAGCGGTTAACGAGAGCAGATTCTCGTGGGTGATGTAGTCGTACTCTTTCCGATCTCAAGATCGCGTAGACGATCCTTCCGGCGCTGCGTTCCGGCAGCGCTTCCGCAGTCGGTCACACGTTCGGTACTCGACGAAGACCTTCCTCTCCCTTGTTCCAGCAGGCAGCGGAGGTTGTAGCACTCTCCTCGTGATTCCGGCAGCACAACGGCGTGGTACCGGAAGTAGAGGGGAAATCCCGCAGGGCTTCGCCATAAGCCGGAGCGAGTATGGTGGATTATGAGAGAGGGCTATTAGTGGTCTAGAGATTAGACACACCAATTAGAAGGCTCTAAACCGCAGGCTAAAGCAATTAGAAGCTCTAAACCAAAACGGCTCTAAACCGGAGATTAGAGGTGGAAACTTGTGTGTCTCAAGGAGGAGCCCTGCCCCTCCTTTTATAGGTGGAGGGGCTAGGCGCGCCAGGGAGGGAGGGAGTCCCTCCCCAACTCGGCCTAGGGCTGGGCGCCGGCCAAGGAGGAGTGGAAGTCCTCCTCCAAGTTGGTTTCAACCTCCTCTTGCTTGTTTCCCACAGTTTCCTGTTTCCCACAGTTTCCTGTTTTCCACAGTTTCCTGTTTTAGCCGTTTGACTTTCAAACTGGCAATTTGACTTTCATGTTTTTGGAACAGCAAGAACACTTAGTACATGATGCAATCATTCAATGACACACTCATGTACCCTCCCCCCCCCCCCGGAGTGCCGGACAATCCGGAACCTTCTAGAACATTCCCGATGAAAACACCGGAATCATTCCCGAACTCCGAAACGGGACTTTCCTTATATGAATCTTATTCTCCGGACCATTCCGGATCACCTCGTGATATCCCGGATCCCATCCGAGACTCCGAACAACATTCGGTCTCTTTCTCATAATACCATAACTACTTAAAACAACGTCGAATCCTTAAGTGTGTCTCCCTACGGTTCGTGAATTATGCGGACATGATCAAGACACTTCTCCGATCAATAACCAATAGAGGAATCTGGAAATTCATATGGCTCCCACATATTTCTACGATTACTTTGCGATCGAATGAACCACTTACATACGATACCAATTTCCCTTTGTCTCACGATAGTTTACTTATCCGAGGTTATGATCGTCGGTATCTCTGCATACCTAGTTCAACCTCGTTACCGATAAGTACTCTTTTCTCGTTCCCGTGATATGTGATCCCTTGTGAGCCAGTCACATGCTTGCAAGCTAATTGGATGACATTTCACCGAGAGGGCCCAGAGTATATCTATCCGTCATATGGATGGACAAATCCCACTCTTGATCCATGTGTTTCAACCAATACTTTCCGAACACTCAATGCCATCTTTATAGCCACCCAGTTACGGTGTGGTGTTTGATGTCATCAAAGCATCCATCCGGTAAAGGTGATATGCATGATCTCATGGTCGAAGGAATTAGGTTACTATGTATCAGAAAGCATATAGCAATTGAACTATTGAAATGACTTGATCTTTATGCTACGCTTATCTATAGGAGTATGTCCATCACATCATTCTCCTAATGATATGATCCAGTTGTTAATAACATCTCTATGTTCATGATCAGGAAACCATGATCATATATTAACCAACAAGCTAGTTTAACAAGAGGCTTTACTAGGGACTCTTATTTTAGTTTACAAATCACACAAGTATTAATGTTTCCGGTTAATACAATTATAGCATGGTATGTAAACATTTATCATAAGTGTGAAGATATGATAATAACCACTTTATTATTGCCTCTTGGGCATATCTCCAACAGTCTCCCACTTGCACTAGAGTCAATAATCTAGTTTCAAACCTTTGTGTATTCAACACCTATGGCTTTCTGGTGTTGTATGTACACTATTGCTAGTGGTCAACTGATCTCCGGATCTGACACTTCCAGGTCCGTGTGTAATTGCATGTCTTTGCGTCTCTACGCATCACTCATTCTCTAATGAGATGGCTTTGTATAAGTTTGGTCTTTCGGTGTGACCTTTAGCTCTTTGGGGTTAAAACATGTTGATAATATTGTCGTACAATATATCTTCATAGTATTATCCCGCTGTGAACTACACCTAGTTTGATAACAAACTACTTGACACAAACGCCCTCTTTAGCTGCTATTATAGCAGTCATATACTTAGCCTTTTGTTGTAGTATCTGTCACAATGTCTTAACTTTGGAACTCATCCAAATCCATTATGGAACTCACTTTCCATTATATTGTGCCACCCTTAGTTTAGATTGAGATAAACTTAATTTGTACTTTGTGACAAAGCTAGTATCAATGTAGTACTTTTACAATGAACTAACCATCTATTTGTCACTTCTACAAATATTATACTCTTAGTTCTTCCAAAAGATCATAAGAATATCCTTACTATTGTCCAATGATCATCTTACGAATCATTCTGGTATATGCTCACAACATTTAGAGCATAGGACATATCTGGATTTGTACATATCACAGTATGATTGATATAAATACTCTTTGTGATTTCATACATCAAGTATCAATCTATACTTGATTATTTGTTTCACTTTACCAAATGTCAATACACTTGAATATATCATCAGCATTGAACTCATTCAATCCTTTCTGTGCGACAAGAACCTCTTCTTGTAGTTTCTATATTGAACTCATTCAATATCTTATCTATGTACTTCTGGCACAACCATATTAGCGTCTATTGATGCCAAATATTTGGGTTTTGCCTAAGTCTTTCATCGGGATGAAATTCTTAATATGTGTTAATAAAAGATACATTATTTCCAATCAACAATATGTCTTCCACATAATGTATTAGAAATATGTCTTAGCGCTCCCACTTAATTTCTTGCAAACGCAAGCATCTTCATTGTCTCTGATGAAATTAACAAAACTCTATGGACCGTGTTATGCACATGTCCTAGGTAACGATTCTATTAGAAGAACTTGTTTTGTTTATTCAACTACCATATAACAAATTATATGTAGTGGTTGCTACATTAATCCGTCTAGACTAAATATCACTATGACAGATCAAATCTTGTCATAGTCAACCTTTGAACATTGTTGTGAACTCTTTCCCAACATGTCGACTATTTCATAGATGTGAAACATCCATGTCTATTTCTTTATAGATCCAGACACAACTGTAAGGTCTTACACCTTTCTCGAGGGTCCTTCAAGTTCAAAACTTGATTTCTCGTGTATGGAACTATCACGGATTTTATGGCTTCAAGCCATTTGACGGAGTCAGGGCCCATCATCGCTTCTTTGTATGTAGTCGGTTCATTATTCTCAAATAATGATTCAACCCTCAAATCTTGGTATTTGATTGTTTATCCGACCTACTTGTTTCAATAGGAACTTAGATCTCCGTGACCACAACCTTTGAGGTACGTGAGCCATGAGCTTTGTTGCTGCCTCCGGAACACTTTTCGGTGCTGCGCAACTCTGCACATACAGCTAAGGTTCTTTTAACCTTATCAAAGTTTCTATTGTCCTCCCACTTAACTTTTCACGAAAAATTCCTTCTCAAAGAAACTTGACGTTTTAAGTGACAAACACTTTTGTCTCCGGTGTTATGGAGGAATACTTAACAGTTTATACAAAGACAGGTTCATCCGACTTTGGTTGCACACATCTTTCTTATGCATAGCATACCAATGTTTTTAAGAAAGGACAACTTGGGTTTTATCCCAAACCATAACTTTATATGGTGTCATTTCAACGGATTATGATGGAGCTCTTTTCAGTGGAAAAAACGGTATTCTCTAAAGCTTTTAATCTTTAAAATATGATGACAGTTTTATGATTTATACCTTTGATCTTACCATGTCAAACAAGGTTTAATTACATATCTCGAACGCTCCATACTCTTATGGTGTTTCGGGAAAATGCAAATCCACGGAACGATTCCTTTAAATCTTGGGTATTATGCTAAACTTGTAACTCAAATATCTTCCTTTATGATCTTATCATAAACTAATTATATTCTTGTTACAATGATTTTGCACTTCATCTTGAAAGTCCTTGAACTTTTCAAATGTTTCACACTTCATCCTTATTAAGTAAATATACATATATTCACTCAAATTTTCGGAGAAGACATATGAAGTTGAAATCCACCGCTCTTGACTACACATAATGGACTTCGTACAACAATATGTACAAATTCCAATAAGCTAGTCTTTCGTTCCCTTTTTGGCCTATGAACGAAGTTTTAATTATCTCTAGGAAAGTTTCACAAGCGTCATTTGATCAAAAATCAGAAGACTCCAAAATTCCATCCACATGGAGTTTCTTCATGTTTTCTTTCCAATATAATTTAAACGGCGATGTCATTTCCTAAGTGATCTTCCAATCAATTTGTCTTTCGACATTTTTAGCACTAGTTTTATGGATGTGATTTCTCCAACGAGATTTGTGAATCATCCATCTTTTATGGATTACGGCAATTATTTGAACAACCCTTTTGTTCTCATAATACCTGATAAAACAAATCTTGAAGACAAGCTTTGATGTTTAACGAGCAACACAATAACCCTTTATTTGTTCTCAATGAACATTATCACATATTCTTTTGCTAGTTACTTAGGCCATTGTAGTTCATGAATTGTGTTGTTTCGTATGACGATTCACACCAACAAATTCAGTATCAAATACTTAAGAACCACATTGTTTAATAAGCAAAGAATATATCCATAACATGTATATCATCTATATACTTAAACTGAACAATTCTAGTCTTTTCTTTTCTGCCATATATTTATGAGATTCTCTTTCAGTATTTCCTTTTCTGTTTGAAAGAATCTATCAACATCAATAGTGGAGTCAAACATATGACACATAATCCAAAGCATGTATAATTAAATACCAATGTCTTTGGACTTGCACTTTGAAGTAGATCACCTATCATCAAATGTTTGGTGTTCTTTCAAATTCCTTTCTTTAGTAATCTCTTGGTGTAGTAAACATCTTACCTACATCAAATATTCACCCTCATCATGGATTTATCCATGATCAAGCTACTTTTAGCTTGTAACGGTGAATCGCAAGTATAATGTTGCTCTCCAAAACCTTTTGGAGGATTAGGACAACTAGTGTCTCCAACCTTTTGCAAATTCTCATCAAATATGAGAACATGACTTTTGCCATATTATACTCTATCATGTTGTAACCAATACTTCGTTTCAGATATCACAATATCTTCCACACATCATGGTTTCTGAAACAACTCTTTCAGATCCTAGATAACCTTGATATTAAGAGAATCCTTTGAATATCAAGAATCATGGATACAAACATGATACTTATATACTAACACTTGGAATTGTTACTCTTGATTTAATACTAATTATTAAACTTCATGGAGTAACCGGAACTTACTGAAAGTTTGCAATAGGACTTTTAAACTTTAGATTAACACTTAAAACAATACGATACCAGTTCGTAAAGTATCTAACCAGAATTCTATAGTTCTATCATCTCAATTATAACTAAGCGCAAGGTGGTAAACGGATGCCAATGACTACAACAACTATGCAAATTCACTTTGATTTAGTTTATGATAAATTGAGTTCTAATTAATAATTAAATTAATCTAGGTGAACTCCCACTCAAAACAATATCCCTCACATTGTTTTAGTGATCACACGAACCAAATCCACCACATCAAAACCGATCATCACGAGAGTTGATATAGCTTCAATGGCAAACAATCAACATGTTCATCATATCTACTATATGACTCATGCTCTACCTTTCGGTAATCCGTGTTCCTGAGGCCATGTCTGTACATGCTAGGCTCGTCAAGATCAAACCTTAGTTTCTGCATGAGCAAATCTGGCTTGCTCACGTTGTATACACTTGCAGAATCTAACACACCCGATCATCACGTGGTGCTTTGAAACAACAAGCTTTAGCAACGGTGCTAACTAAGGGTGAACACATTATGACTTGAAATTCATGTGCATGAGGGATCATCTTATAATGCTACCGTTGTCTACTAAGCAATACAAGATGCATAAAGGATTAACATCACATGCAATTCAATAATATGTGATATGATATGGCCTTTCTTCTTTGTGCTTCCGATCTCCATCTTCTAGCACGAACATGATCTCCATCATCACCGGCATTGCATCAAGGTCAATGACGCTTCTCCATGGTTGTCGTCCACCGGCTTCAACTATTACAACTACTTTGAATAGACACGCGGGTCTTAACATAAATTAAAGACAACCATATGGCTCCTGCCGGTTGCCAACTTACAATAAGGAACATTGCATACATCATATATAATCACAATCATGGCCATATCACATCACAGCACAACCCTGCAAAACAAAGTTAGACGCTTCTACTTTCTTTGCATATTTTACGTGGTTTAGGGCTTTCAATAAGTGTCGTTCTAACTTACGAACAAGAACCACAACATTGATACTAGCATTGTTGATTACCCGTTGTAAATTGGATCTTAACTATGCTAGGAGAAACAGGCACCCGCAAAGCCACTTATGCAATACAAGTTGCATGTCAAGCGTGGAGCAAGTCTCATGAACGATGTCATGTAAGGTTAGCCCGGGCCGCTTCATCCCAACATACCGCAAGATACAAAGTACACAAGAAGCAACCAACAATAAAAGCATCAACGCCCACAATGACCATTGTGTTCTACTCGTGCAACAGATCTACATATAGACACGGCTCTGATACCACTGTAGGGGTTCGTAGCATGGAAAACAAAAAATTTCTATCGCATACAAACAAACAAGCCAAGATCTATCTACTAGATTGTAGCAACGAGTTGATAGGGGAACTTACCCTCGAAGATTCCAAAGCGGTTAACGAGAGCAGATTCTCGTGGGTGATGTAGTCGTACTCTTTCCGATCTCAAGATCGCGTAGACGATCCTTCTGGCGCTGCGTTCCGGCAGCGCTTCCGCAGTCGGTCACACGTTCGGTACTCGACGAAGACCTTCCTCTCCCTTGTTCCAGCAGGCAGCGGAGGTTGTAGCACTCTCCTCGTGATTCCGGCAGCACAACGGCGTGGTACCGGAAGTAGAGGGGAAATCCCGCAGGGCTTCGCCATAAGCCGGAGCGAGTATGGTGGATTATGAGAGAGGGCTATTAGTGGTCTAGAGATTAGACACACCAATTAGAAGGCTCTAAACCGCAGGCTAAAGCAATTAGAAGCTCTAAACCAAAACGGCTCTAAACCGGAGATTAGAGGTGGAAACTTGTGTGTCTCAAGGAGGAGCCCTGCCCCTCCTTTTATAGGTGGAGGCGCTAGGCGCGCCAGGGAGGGAGGGAGTCCCTCCCCAACTCGGCCTAGGGCTGGGCGCCGGCCAAGGAGGAGTGGAAGTCCTCCTCCAAGTTGGTTTCAACCTCCTCTTGCTTGTTTCCCACAGTTTCCTGTTTCCCACAGTTTCCTGTTTTCCACAGTTTCCTGTTTTAGCCGTTTGACTTTCAAACTGGCAATTTGACTTTCATGTTTTTGGAACAGCAAGAACACTTAGTACATGATGCAATCATTCAATGACACACTCATGTACCCTCCCCCCCGGAGTGCCGGACAATCCGGAACCTTCTAGAACATTCCCGATGAAAACACCGGAATCATTCCCGAACTCCGAAACGGGACTTTCCTTATATGAATCTTATTCTCCGGACCATTCCGGATCACCTCGTGATATCCCGGATCCCATCCGAGACTCCGAACAACATTCGGTCTCTTTCTCATAATACCATAACTACTCAAAACAACGTCGAATCCTTAAGTGTGTCTCCCTACGGTTCGTGAATTATGCGGACATGATCGAGACACTTCTCCGATCAATAACCAATAGAGGAATCTGGAAATTCATATGGCTCCCACATATTTATACGATTACTTTGCGATCGAATGAACCACTTACATACGATACCAATTTCCCTTTGTCTCACGATAGTTTACTTATCCGAGGTTATGATCGTCGGTATCTCTGCATACCTAGTTCAACCTCGTTACCGATAAGTACTCTTTTCTCGTTCCCGTGATATGTGATCCCTTGTGAGCCAGTCACATGCTTGCAAGCTAATTGGATGACATTTCACCGAGAGGGCCCAGAGTATATCTATCCGTCATATGGATGGACAAATCCCACTCTTGATCCATGTGTTTCAACCAATACTTTCCGAACACTCAATGCCATCTTTATAGCCACCCAGTTACGGTGTGGTGTTTGATGTCATCAAAGCATCCATCCGGTAAAGGTGATATGCATGATCTCATGGTCGAAGGAATTAGGTTACTATGTATCAGAAAGCATATAGCAATTGAACTATTGAAATGACTTGATCTTTATGCTACGCTTATCTATAGGAGTATGTCCATCACATCATTCTCCTAATGATATGATCCAGTTGTTAATAACATCTCTATGTTCATGATCAGGAAACCATGATCATATATTAACCAACAAGCTAGTTTAACAAGAGGCTTTACTAGGGACTCTTATTTTAGTTTACAAATCACACAAGTATTAATGTTTCCGGTTAATACAATTATAGCATGGTATGTAAACATTTATCATAAGTGTGAAGATATGATAATAACCACTTTATTATTGCCTCTTGGGCATATCTCCAACAAGGATTACGTGACAAAGACAAGGAATGGAAATAAAAGATCTGCAGAACTGGTCATGGAGTTTGATCCACACTTGTGTGCTACTAACTGTTAGTGCTAGGCCAAGCTCGGTAGAGGTACTATAGGGCTAGAGAGGTACTACCTGCGCCTTGGCTCGACGAGCACGAGCCGGAGGGGTGGGGCGAGCGTGTGGTGAGGATGGCGGCGGTGGATCTTCCCGTCGGTGCAGCCTAGATCGGTAGGGCTTGTAGATGTGGCGGCTAGGGCACGGCTAGCCTCGTGAGGCGTGCTACCGGCCCCCACCTCCTTAATATAGCGTTGGCGGCAGGGGCCCACCAACCAGATGCGGTTGGGCGCCCCCGATCAGGGCGCGGATAGGGTTCCCGGTCGATTCGTTGGACTCGGCGGGGTGGAGATCAATCTAACATTCTCCTCCTTGATCTCAAATTTACTTTTAACTTTATACTTTATACTTTACTCGTTTCATCACAGATCGGTACATAGAGCATGTTTCATCGTCTCAGCTCAATTACCGATAGAATCATACAACCACTACATACTTTTCTATTTTGAAACAAATTCTGTTACTTTTGGGCCCCGGTAGTCCAGGGATCATAGGCTTTCCATTAAACCCATGCCGGCTATGTGTTCCTTGAACACATTGGGTGGTAAGCCTTTCGTTAGCGGATCCGCAAGCATATCCTTTGTCCTTATATGCTCGAGACTTATAGTTTGATCCTGGACTTTGTCCTTCACAACATAATACTTTATATCTATTGACTTTGTAGCATTACTCGACTTGTTGTTGTGAGCATAGAATACTGCAGGCTTGTTGTCACGGTACATCTTTAGTGGCTTGATGATGCAGTCTACCACTTTCAAGTCGGGTAGAAATTTCTTTAACCATAACGCCTGTCCCATGGCCTTATAACATGCTATAAATTCTGCATACATCGTAGATGATGCAACTATTGACTGTTTGACGCTCCTTCACGAAATAGCACCTCCTGTGAGAGTAAAGACATATCCTGTCGTGGACTTTCTGTCATCTTTATCTCCCGCAAAATCTGCATCTGAATACCCTCTTATTTCTAGGGAATCAGATCTTTTATATGTTAGCATGAGGCCTCTTGTGTCTTGCACATAACGCAAATCTTTATTTACCATCTTCCAGTGCTCTATGCCTGGATTCACTTGATATCTACCGAGTACCCCGGTGATAAAAGCTAAGTCAGGGCGAGTGCACACTTGTGCATACTGTAAGCTTCCAACGGCCGAAGCATATGGTACTGAATTCATTTGATCGATCTCATACTGGTTCTTTGGACATTGAAATTTTCCAAAACTATCGCCCTTGACTATGGGAGGAGGTGTTGCATTACTCGCATGCATATTGTATTTCTTTAGAATCTTTTCACAATATGCTTTCTGCGACAGTCCTAACACTCCATTCTTTCTATCTCGGTGAATTTCTATGCCCAGAACATAAGAAGCTTCACCAAGATCTTTCATGTCAAAATTTGAAGACAAGAACTTATTTGTTTCTAGTAGTAGACTGACATCACTGCTAGCAAGCAAGATATCATCCACATACAGAATTAGGAAAACATATTTCCCACCTTTAAACTTTGCATAAATGCAGTTGTCCTTAACATTCTTTTTGAATCCAAATCTTTTAATTGTATCATTAAACTTTAAATACCACTGCCTAGAGGCTTGCTTTAAACCATAAATGGATTTCTTTAGGCGGCATCCCATATGTTCCTTCCCCTCCATGAAAAAACCCTTGGGTTGTTTCATGTAAACATTTTCTTCTAAATCTCCATTTAGAAATGGCGTCTTTACATCCATTTGATGCAACTCTAAATCAAAATGTACAACTAGTGCCATTATGATTCTTAAGGAATCCTTACATGAGACCGGAGAAAAAGTCTCATTGTAATCTACTCCTTCTCTTTACATAAAGCCTTTTGCCACAAGTCTTGCTTTATACTTCTCTACATTCCCATTGGAGTCATATTTTGTTTTGTAGACCCATTTGCATCCCACTGTTTTGGCTCCTTTAGGAATTTCCTCTAAGTCCTAAACATTGTTGGAACTCATTGATTTCATTTCATCTTCCATTATCTCCACCCACTTGGATGAGTGAGGGCTTCTCATGGCTTCTTCATATGAAGTGGGATCACCCTCCATATGAACTGTTTCTGTGTTGTAAACTTTGTAAATTTCTTTAGAAATAGCTGGTCTTTTTTCTCTTTTAGACCTTCTGAGTTCATCAGATTCTTGCTCATTTCGTGCCTTAGGTTCTGGCACATTTGTTGTATGTGGCTGTTCCGTCTTCCTTTCGTGCTCAACAGTGGGTTCAGGCGGATCCTAATGGACAGGTTCTGAACCTTCTTCCATTGTTGTCACGTGTGGAGTCACAACAGGTACCGGCACCACAACCTCAGGGGTTGTAGATGGTGGCACAACAGGTAGCGAGAAAAATGGTTCCTGAGTCATCGGATTAGGTGCATGCACCCTCTTCTCCTCAAGATCAATTTTCCAAGCTACCGTGCTCCCCCTCATCAATTCGTCCTCCAAGAAGACTGCATGTCTTGTTTCTACAAACTTTGTGTATCTGTTAGGACAGTAGAAACGATAACCTTCTGATCTATCTGGATAGCCAATGAAGTGGCAAGACACTGTTTTGGGGTCTAACTTTGCAATGTTTGGATTGAAAACTTTTGCCTCAGCTAGGCTCCCCCAGACCCTCAAGTGGCGCAGAGAGGGGACTCTGCCTGCCCACAATTCGTACGGTGTTTTGGGCACCGACTTACTTGGTACTCTGTTGAGAATGTGAATGGAGGTTTTAAGCGCCTCCAACCATAGTCCCAATGGGAGGGTGGAATAGCTCATCATGCTGCGCACCATATCCATGAGGGTACGGTTACGCCTTTCAGCTACTCCATTTTGCTAAGGTTCGCCCGGCATACAATACTGGGCGACTATTCCATTTTCCTGTAAGAACCTTGCAAAAGGTCTAGGTACTTGACCATATGGAGTGTGCCGACCGTAGTACTCCCTCCCCACGGTCAGACCAGACTATTTTGATTATTTTATCATGCTGATTTTCTATTTCATCTTTGAATATTTTAAATTTATCCAATTCTTCAGATCTTTCTTTAATTGGATAAATGTAACCATATCAGGAGTAATCATCTGTGAATGTTATGAACGAATCACAACCATCCACACTTTTCACAGGAAACGGTCCACAAATATCAGTGTGGATGATTTCTAGTGTTGTTGTACTTCGGTTTGCACCCTTTTTGATTTGCTTTACATATTTTTCCTTTGATGCAATCTATGCATTGTTCGATATCTGAGAAATCTAACGGAGGAAGAATGTAATTTTTAACGAGGATTTCTAATCTTCCCCTCGAAATATGGCCTAATATACAGTGCCATAACTTCGACGAGTCATGAGTTCGCTTTCTTTTCTTTTGTTCTGTGTTCGACAAGGAAACTTGTTTTCCTTGCTCACTCACATTACACACAGAAAACACTTTATCATGCAAGGATAATAAATAAAGCTTATCGTGAAGTGAAGCAACACCCACACAAGCATATTTAAACCAAATGGCACACTTGCCATGTCCAAAATAATATTCATACATGTCTTTATCCAGGCACGACACACTTATTAAGTTTCTATGGACGGAAGGAATAAATAAAACATCTTTAAGAAGAATAGTAAAACCATGATCTAGCTCCAAAGGAATGTCGCCAACAGCTTCCACTTCTGCTTGAACCCCATTCGTGACCTCAATGCATATTTCGCTTCTTTGCAAAGTCCTTGTCGAATGGAATCCCGTTGGCGACATGAACAGTTGCACCAGAGTCAATCCACCAAGTAGATTTAGAAAACTTTTCATACAAGGATTCATTTACAAAAGAGACAGTGTCTTTACCGTTCTTTGCCATTATGGACTTGATCCATATTGGGCAATCTTTCTTGAAGTGACCAGGCTTCTTGCAATGGTGACACTGGTCCTTGTCCCCAGGGAGACTCTGTTGATGCTGATGCTGATGCTGATGCTGTAGGGGGCCTTTGCCATGTGGCTTGAAAGGGGAACCACCATGGTTGTTGTTGGTGAGGGTTCTCTTCCTGTTGTCCTTCACGTAGTTTAGAGAACCACCGTGAATGGACTTAAGCCTTTCTTCCTCTTGAGAACACATCCCAATGGTCTTTTCAATGTCCCATTTTTCAGGAGACATGTTGTAGTTGATGACGAAGTTCTCGAACTATTGGGGAAGAGAGGCCATGACAAGGTGCACCAGTAGAGCAGGCTTGAGCTCGAGGTCAGCATCCATGGGCTTTAACTTAGCCGCCATGTTGCTCATACTCAAGATATGCTCCCTTATGCCATGTGTCCCTCCAGTATACTTTACTGTTACCAGCTGTTTGAGCAGCTGGGTGGCATACATCTTTCAAGAGATAGTAAACTGGATCTTTATCTTTGCTAGATACTCACCAACAGAGGGTTGAGCCCACAATTGCGTTCTCAATCGTATTCTTGACAAAAGCCAAGCACTTTTTGTTTGCATTGACCCACTTTTGATTATCTATTGAGTATGCCAGCTCTACTGGAGCATGGTCCCTCTTTCTCTTTTCCCAAGCAGCATTATCCTCAGCATCATCTCTCACTAAGTCCTTTGGCTTGACTGGCTGTTTGGTTTCAACAACCCAGTCAACCTCGGCACAAACAAAGGTCAGGTCTACCTTTTTCCTCCACTCAGTATAATTATCCCCTCTGAGCATTGGAATGTCCTTTAGGCAACTCATGAGGTTGAGACCTCCTAAAAACCATGAAAGATGTGAGATAACAAAAAACAACTATATGCATTAATCCGACGTTGGTATAAATTAAGCATGCAATTATTTGTGCCATTAAAATTATATCACCATTGGGTAAAGATAAAATAAATGCACCTTTGACACATAATAAACGGATCATGATCATGCTCTTAATAACGTTGGTCATTTAAGAGTAAACCGCAGCAGCGGTCCTAATTCTTTTCATGTGCCTTCAGTTTGGTCCTTATTCTTCCAAAACACATATCTAGGTCCTAAGTATTACGTAAGTGATTCACGCGAGGTCCTAAATCGATTTGACCTACGTTGACCGGTGCCACATCGACATCAGACATGTGGCTGTTGGAAAAATTTATGGATGGCCCCTTATAAGATGTGAGGTTCTAATTCCTGGGCCCCTAGTTCTTCTCCATCTCCGCTCTTTGCCGCCGATGTTCATGGTGCAAGACCACCTCATGTTGTTCCGCTATGCCTGCGCTCACCGATGTCCTCGCCGCCTCCATCCCACATAGGAACTCGCCGCCTACGACCTGGACCCGGAGAGTGTGCCTCCTCCGCCCCGCGTAGGAACTCGCCGTCGTGCGGCGTAAGCGGAGACAAGACATGAGTGTGGCGTAAGCAGATCCATGATGTGCACCTTGCCACCGCACACGCAACAGAGAACGCCAGGTCCGACTCAATGACGCAACCTGCCTGGCTGCCGACATGGGAGCGGCATGCAATCCGCCGACAACACGCGCATGGGAGTGGCGTGCAGCCCGACAAGAGAGGATCACGACGCACCTTTGCTAGGATCTAGTGTTGCTTGTGTGGGCGTGATGGATGAGGCAGGTACATGGGTGAGCAAGGGGCAAAACTCATGGGATCCATCCTCACGGCAATCATCTCACCGGAGCTGCAACTCCACCGCCAGTCTACCGTTCTACCGTGCAAAGACAATGGATTTGGAGATGAAGAAATAAAACCTCAGGGGTCTATTCGCAAATATAAAGGATGGTTGGTATGTCATGTGGGCCTCACTTTTGACGTGGCACCATTCAACATGGGTCAAACCGATTTAGGACCTCACGTGAATCACTTATAGAAGATTTAGGATTTAGATATGCATTTTGAAAAAACTAGGACCAAACTGAAGACACACGAAAAGAATTAGGATCGCTGATACAGTTTACTCGTCATTTAATAACACGAGCATAATCAACTTTAAATCACTTTATCACATATTTAAAAACAAATTAATAAGCACTTTGTTGCATTCAAGCAATTTTTTATCAACTATTTGCAGCGGAAACAATATTACAATATTCATAAACTTTAAAACTTTATAGAAAAAATTCTGCCACTTTTGCATTATCTAATCAAAACTTTCAATGGAATATGTTTGAGTAGAAAAACCATGCAAAAATTTGCTTAAAAAATGAGCAAAAAAACAACTAAAACACTAACAAAACTGTTCTGTAAAAAATAAAACAGAAAACTGGCTAAAACTCCTTTTTGGGCTTTTACTACAAGTAGCAGTGCGCCAGCAAAGAGGCCCACGGCCTGCCAACGCGCGCAGCAACCGCTCCTGCTAGCTGCCGCCCGCGTGTGCGCCCTTGCTCCTCCAGCGGCCCGTGGCCCAGCGCCCGCAGCTCGCCGACTGCGCCTGTCTGCCGCGCGCCCGCGGCCTAGCCACGCGGCCTGCCCGGCCCAGCCAGCAGCCCGCCAGCACGGCCCGCTCGGCCTGCCTACGCGCGCCCGATCCTGGCCGCTCATCGCGGCTAACCTAGATCCGACGGCCCCCGCGCGCCTCGCAGGGACAAAATCGCCCGCCGCAGCCCCCGTCTAACCCTAAATCATTAGCCCCCTCCCACCCCGCGAGCACCCGCTCCTCTCTCTGTCTCTGGCGGCACTGGCGAGGCGAGGTGGCCGCCGGCCCGACGACCACGCCGGCGGCGTCCCTCCCTCTCCTACGCCGTGACCTCCCTCCCCTTCCCCTCTTTCTCCTTTCCCCTGTCCACCTCCCCCACCCCGCGAGTAGCAGAGCAGAAAGGAGGATACGGCGGCGGTGCCTCCCCTTGGCTCCTTGCCGACGCGCGCATCCACCCGAGGGTGGGTGCGCCACCGTCAAGTGGCCAAGGTGGGGCATATCCTTTGACGGCGATGGCCGGCTCCCCCTTTTTTTGATTTGGTTCTTCTCTGTGGGGATCTCGGGCCTTTGGGGATTCTAGGAGTGGTTCGGGGCTTTTGATTTTCTTTGGGGATAGATCTGTGGCGATAGATCTAGGGTTAGGGATTGGGGATTTTCTTTCTTTTGGGGCTTTTCTCTGGGATTTCTTTGCCCCCGAAGGGGTGATTCTTCTTCTAGATGTCTCCCAAGGGGATGCCCATCTAGATCGTAAGGAATGGCGCGGCCATAGGGTAGGCGCTCTTTTTGATCTAGGGTTTCACTTTTTTCTTTGATTTCTTTCTACCGAAAAGACTAGCAACTAAGAAAGCTCTAATACCATTGTTAGTGCTAGGCCAAGCTCGGTAGAGGTACTATAGGGCTAGATCTAGGAGAGAGAGAGATAAGCTTTGAGTGCATATCACCCTAAAATCATGTTTTCAAAGATTGCATATCACCCATGCATGCATATTCATTTAGGGTTCAATTTCAAACTCATTTGAAAGAAACAGAAGCTTTTAGTGCTATTATTTCATGTAGACAAGCTTTGATCAAAATGCCACTCTCAAGTGAGAGTATATTTGTTTCAAACCAAGTTTTGTTTGCTCATAAGTTGGTTAAGTTGACTTTCAAAGCTTGGACAAAATTTTCCAAAACAAATATGGTTTTAAAACCATTTTCCTATCTTTATCAAATCTTGTGCTAAGGCACTATTTATTTTTAATTTCAATGGAACCAAGCAAGTCTAGTAAGACAGCATGGTTTTATACTCAAAATTATGCAGGTTTCACTTTATAAAAGTCCAAAAAGTTTTGGAATTCAAATACATTTGAATTCATTTGAAAAGGTTTCCTGAAAATCGATTTACAAAAAGAAAAAGGATTAGAAAACATAGCTGGGCCTGGCGCCACTCTTTCGGCCCAACAGACAAAGCAACCCACCCGGGGTTTTCCCTTTCCCTCTGTTTCTCACTGCAGCCGCGTGCACCCACTCGCTGACAGCCTGACCCCAGCGTGCCCCGTCAGCTACGTCCCCAATCAACGCGCGGCCGAGCCGCTCCGCCGTTACCTCGCCGCAGTCACTGCCCGCTTAATCCCATTGATGCAGGGAGTAATCCCCGCCCCGCTTCTGGCTATTTAATCTCCTCTTCACCACGGCCATTTCCCCTCACTCCACTCGCTCGCTCCGCCACCAGGCTGCTTGGATTTCGCCAAACCTCGCCGCTGTCCCGACGAACTCCGACGTCTGATTCCGGTGAGTACCGAGCGCCCCTCGTCTTCTGCTTGACACTATCAAGTTCGTCGTGTCTCTGTGCTTGTCCTAATGCTTTTGTTTTGTCCGCGCATGACCCAGGTCGCCATCCCCGACAACCTCTGCAAACGGCAGAACCGCCGCCTAACTTCGGTGAACGATTTAGGTAATACCAGGCCGCCCCGTGCTTTCTGCTTGACCCAATCTTGTTCGCCAGTTTGTTATGCACGCCCTGATGCCTTCAGTTCGTGTTAGGGCGGTCCACATCGTCGGCACCATCGTCGACTGCAAGAACCCGACGCCGCCAGCTACTCCGACGAGCCCCAGTGACCTCCACAGCACGCCCCCGTCCACGCCAGCAAGAGGTTGAGCATCAACACGACCTTGCGAGTTCGGTAAGCCCCTCTGTTGACCCCACAGCCCCCTCTGTAGCCGCCAGAGCGTCACTGACAGAGCGCCGCCGTCGCGCCACCATCGCCAGCGCCGCCAGACTTTGATCGTTTAATCGGTAGCCATTAGATCAAGATCTAACGCGTGCGATAGAATCACTTAGTGAAGCGGTATGTTTAGATCTAGACCGTGCACAGTCACTTTAATCCAACGGCTCTCATCGATCGATCCGTGCGAACCGGTGCGGGCCAATCAGAACACGCCGCGTGGCTAGGGTTTAGATTTAAAAACATAATTTAGATCTTTTAGTAATTCAAACTTGTAAAATTCATAACTTTTGATCCCCACGTTTAAATTTTGCAAATTTTATATCTTTGGAATCAGGAGAGAAAATCCTATCTGTTTATGCAATGTGTTTAATGTTTTGCCTCAAAAATGGTTGTTTTTGCAGAGACATTTGTAGGCTTAATTTGAGTATAGAAATTATTTGAAAAATGTTTTAAAGATCAAATAAAGTTTATTTTGAGTATCTTGGACTTGTTCATGTTTTAGTATTGTGTACTTGTCTTGTTTAGTGTAGAAAAATCATCACATGGCATATGCATGCATTCATATATTTTTGTTTGTATATTTTGTTATGTGATTTTGATGCCATTATTTTATGTGTAGATTTTGGTGCAAATAGTGATTGTGGTTGTGAAGATTGTTGCTACTCCCCAAACTACCAAGGCAAGTGGTGCTTCATGATTTTATCCCTATATTTTTCACCTATGCACTAGAAATATTTTGCATAGGACTTGCATGATTATTTTGATAAGTATCTATGCTATGCTTGGGAAATCCTAGTAGTTGTAGAATTGTTAGAATTTCCTCTAAGTTAAGATGCTTACCATTGCCATGCTTAGCCTAGCTATTAGCAAGCAAGGGTGGTTATAAATTCATGCTATGTGAAATATTTCTAAGTCTGTGACTTGTGTTTTGCTTAATAAAACAACTAAGTGAATGAAACACCTGGGTGGAATGGAAAGAATGGTTTGTGTTGAGTGGTTACACAAGGCCCATTTCTATGGTTTACCTTGTGTATCTCACTTGTGGAAAGCCACCCAGGAACAAAGTGATTTGAGATGCCAAATGTTAAGAAGCTTCTAGTGCAGCCACATGGCATTATGGGCTCTGCCTGGATCATATAGGTTGCAATAACTTAGCCATTTGGACAGTTGGTGGTAGTGGGATGATAGGTTTGGAACGCGTCCATTTGGTCTAAGGGAAGACTTCTAAAAGGTCATGTCTTGGTGAAAATCAAGTCTTGTGGGGAAAGTGCACAACCTCTGCAGATGGAAGAATCTAAGTATTTAGCCATGTCCCTGATATTGGACAACTTGAGCATCAAGACATGGAAGCTATCAAGAATCTCCTCATCCCAATTTCTAAGTTAAAAACTTGTGTGTCGTGGTATTGCACGGCAGATGCTACTGGGGGTAGCTTACGTAGAGGGAGCAAGGCGACGTAGGAGAATCCGGGAGCGAGATTGGCACGCGATGTACCCAAGTTCACGTCCCCTCGATGGAGGATCGCTACGTCCTGCTATCAATCCAGTATATGATCATAGATTGGTTTACATGGGAGCCGCCGTAGGCGGAGGAAGAGACTAGATCTAATGAGAGGTGTCCCCGTGGGGGTGCCCCTGGTGGCTTTATATATGCAGCCAACTAGGGTTTACAAGTGCACTAATGGGCTTTGTATTAAAGTCGCTATATTGGGCCTCCAGTCGTCGCCACTCGTCTAGGTCCAGTATGCGCCAGTCGCCGTATTGGGCGAGTCGACCCGCTCAGGGCTTGGCTTCAATCGGCTCGATACAGCCGGCGACTCCGCTTCGTGGGTATACCCCGATTGGTATCCCCCCATCAGTAGTCCCCGAGCGCGTTGTCGATTCGACGCGGGCTTGAGGCAGGGCGCGGAGAGTCTTGACGATGGGTCATGGCGAATCGGCGACGAGCTCCTGAACAGAGAAAAGAACCGTGAGGCGGGAGGCGGGAGGCGTGAGCCAGTCGGTGATGGCCAGTTGGCGAAAGACGCAGGGTGTCGGTGAAGCCGCCAGTTGGGGCGAGTCCCCGAACATGGAGCGTGCCGAGTCGTCGAGCGACCGGCGAGTGCCGAGTTCCCGAGCGTGCCGAGTGGCGAGGTTGGGCGACCGGCGAGTGGCGCTGTCTGTAGCACGTCGAGTCCCCGAGCGTGTCGAGTACTCGAGGGCGAGTCAGCGATGGAGAGTCCCCGAGCGTGTTTAGTACGCGAGGGCGAGTCCGCGGTAGAGAGTCCCCGAGCGTGTCGAGTACGCGAGGGCGAGTCCGCGGTGGCGAGTCCCCGAGCACGTTGAGTACGCGAGTGGAGAGTCCGCGGTGGCGAGTCGATGACGGCGAGCCGCGGTCGTGGAACCACGTGTCGAGTATGCGAGGGCGAGTCCATGGTGGCGAGTCCCTGAGCGCGTTGAGTCCGCGGTGGCGAGTCCCCGAGCGCGTTGAGTACGTGAGTGGAGAGTCCGCGGTGGCGAGTCGATGAGGGCGAGCCGCGGTCGTGGAACCATGCGCACATGCAGTATGCCTAGGAGTAGTCCCCGAGGCTCGAGTTGGCTTGCAGAGGCGACTTGAGGCTCATATTTTGAAAATAGTAGTGGTTGTTGCCGAGCGTGGCGAGTGGCGAGGTCGAGCGACCGGCGGGCGCCGAGTCCCCGAGCGCGGCGAGTGGCGAGGTCGAGCGACCGGCGGGCGCCGAGTCCCCGAGCGTGGCGAGTGGCGAGGTCGAGCGACCGGCGGGCGCCGAGTCCCCGAGCGCGGCGAGTGGCGAGGTCCAGCGACCGGCGAGCGCCGAGAGTGGAGAGGTCGAGCGACCGGGGAATGCCGAGCCCCCGAGCACGACGAGTGGCGAGGTCGAGCGACCGGCGAGCGCCGAGTCCCCGAACGCGACGAGTGGCGAGGTCGGCGACTGGCGAGTGCCACTGTCTAGAGCGCGCCGAGTCCCCGAGCGCGGCGAGTGGCGAGGTCAGGCGACCGGCGAGTGCCGCTGTCTGGAGTGTGCCAAGTCTCCGAGCGCGGCGAGCGGCGAGGCCGGCGACCGGCGAGTGCCGCTGTCTGGAGCGTGCCAAGTCTCCGAGCGCGGCGAGCGGCGAGGCCGGCGACCGGCGAATGCCGCTGTCTGTAACGCGTCGAGTCCCCGAGCGCGGCGAGTGGCGAGAAAGACACTAGACCGTTTTGCTGAGAAGGAGAAAAAATACAATTGCATTAAGGTGTACTTGCATAATATATTGAACAATTGTAAGACGTGCGAATTGTAGACGTTGAAATAAATACACGTTTGTTATGTGGATCGATTGGCAGTATGTAAGGTTTATGCGTGTCTTTTCATGAGTAGGCAGACCTTCAGCATCAAACGCTTGCTGGGTAACAGGGACGCGATGCCAGACTGTTGAACCCGGAGACAAGGTCGGCCTTTTGGTACCCAGCCTCACTACTTCGATAGACGCAAATAAACAACAGACAAAACTAAAACCGATCACAAGTATGATTTTGGTTCCTGAAAAGGGTCATATGCGACTGCATGGTCGGCTTTGGAGAATGAATGAAGATGTATATATGTTTTGGACTCGTAACATGTACGAGTGTAAAGAAACTTAGCCGTGGCAAGTCCGTGATGACGAGTTCGCGAGTGTGGCAAGTCCGTGATGGATGCGTCTGTGGCTTGGTGAGTCAGTACATCTACGCTGCCATTCTTGTTGTTGAACAACGTTCGGAGTCATTCTTGTTGCTGGACTAGGAGGCATCGGGTCCTTGGGATCGCTGTCTCTGACGCTCGACCTGATCCAGGTCGCATGGCGTACGTACCCCAAAAAATCATGCAAGAGGAAGAATTAGTCTCAAATATAATGATTAACTCGGACGGTCATTGATGCATAAGAAATATGTGGTTGGATGAATAAACCCATTAGTCAAAATCATGCAAGAGGAAGAATTAGTCTCAAATATAATGATTAACTCGGACGGTCATTGATGCATAAGAAATATGTGGTTGGATGAATAAATCCATTAGTCAGGATCAGGTGCGATCGAAAAAGCGGAAATTTTTCTCTCGTGCTCCACCAAGCGATGGATCCTAGGCCTTCACGTGGGTGGAGTGGTAGACATACTAATCTGCCTCAGTTTAATCTCCATACATATAGGGACCGATGATGCGCCGGTAATTGTGCATGGGATGAGTCCTCAATCCTCGTATTTGTTCTTTTCCGTGCTCGCGCCAAGGATCTCCAGGCAGATCGGTTTTGCCGACTCGACCGCGCAAGTTCCAGCAGAACCGACAGAAAGTAGTCTTTCAGTAGAGGATCAGGATGCGGCGTCGTCATGCAAAATGGATCAGGAAAAACTTCAGAAGTAGAATCATGAATAAATAAAATAATCAAATTAAAAGGAAATAAAGCAATCAATCGCCATCTGCATCTGTTGTGTGCCACGGAAATTTTCGAGCCGAGTGCGCGTGCTTGCTCCGCGCAGGTGACGTTGGGTAGTAGTCGGATCAGATCGGTCGGCTTTTCCCAGACAGTGCGCATGATGCAATCTGGCTGGCGATGGTGAGGGATCCCGCCCGGATTATCACCCTCCAAGCACCGCTTGCCCCACGGTGGGCGCCAACTGTCGTGGTATTGCACGGCAGATGCTACTGGGGGTAGCTTACGTAGAGGGAGCAAGGCGACGTAAGAGAATCCGGGAGCGAGATTGGCACGCGATGTACCCAGGTTCACGTCCCCTCGATGGAGGATCGCTACGTCCTGCTATCAATCCAGTATATGATCATAGATTGGTTTACATGGGAGCCGCCGTAGGCGGAGGAAGAGACTAGATCTAATGAGAGGTGTCCCCGTGGGGGTGCCCCTGGTGGCTTTATATATGCAGCCAACTAGGGTTTACAAGTGCACTAATGGGCTTTGTATTGGAGTCGCTACATTGGGCCTCCAGTCGTCGCCACTCGTCTAGGTCCAGTATGCGTCAGTCGCCGTATTGGGCGAGTCGACCCGCTCAGGGCTTGGCTTCAATCGGCTCGATACAGCCGGCGACTCCGCTTCGTGGGTATACCCCGATTGGTATCCCCCCATCATTGTGGTTGAACAAGGGTGAAGGTTCACCAATATCTATTGGTGATTCCTTGGGAAAGTTTTTCAAAAAAAAAACTTAGTGTTTTCAACTGATAGGTAAAACCTATTTTGAGCAAAGCAAGCCTAAGATACACTTAGTATCTAGATGCTAATATTCTACTAAGGTATCACTTGCCAATACTATTCCAATGTATTGACCCACTGTGGCTGTAACTTGTGATGTTGCAGGATATTCTGATGATGATTAGGGGTTATGAGTCTACACTCAACATGCTTGCCTGTGGCACATGAAGATGAAGACTTATTTATCTTATTATATATTAAACTCTTGTATTAGGCCTGTGGCCATGGAGTTGTAAAAGACTATGTTTGTCTCTGGAATGATATGTAATAATGACCTTTGTATCTGTGTGCTTTATCTTAAACTGTGGATGCTAGCATTGATCCAGGGACTAGCATTGCAATTACAGGGATCTTTACCTTTATAAAGGTGGGATCTTATTTATTTATATATATATATATAGAGAGAGAGTACTACCTGTGCCTTGGCTCGACGAGCACGAGCCGGAGGGGTGGGGCGAGCGTGTGGTGAGAATGGCGACGGTGAAGCTTCCCGTCGACGCAACGCTTAGCCTAGATCGGTAGGGCTTGTAGGTGGGGCGGCTAGGGCACGGCTAACCTCGTGAGACGTGCTGCCGGCCTTCACCTCCTTAATATAGCGTTGGCGACAGGGGCCCACCAACCAGATGCGGTTGGGCGCCCCCGATCAGGGCGCGGATAGGGTTCCCGTTCGAGTCGTTGGACTCGGCGGGGTGGAGATCAATCTAACACTAACAACCTGAGGCCAAGAGACTGAGACTGAAGCTCAGTTCAGCACCAGCTACACACACTGCAGATCGCTGGAGAGTGGATACCATGCGGCACAACTCTGCTATCTCTCGGTTACAGAACAGAGGACCGTGGCATGGGGATTCAATTTAGAGTACTCTTAAATTTACTTATTTTTCTCTAGGCGAAGGAAACGAAACGATTGTGCCGATAATGGAAGAGTCTGGGTTAATAAAATGTACTAGATTTTGTCAAGTAGTAATGTAACTTCCTTGATATTTATCAAGAACAGGGGCTGGGCATAAAAGCAAACAATAACGGAAGTCGCCACAATAAGGGTAGAATAAAATCCAAACTAGTAATCCCTTAGGTATGGATGGGGGAAAACAGACAAACAGTATAATGTGAATGTAAGCCTCTCCATTCATAGAACTATATCCATATCACACGAACTGAAAGAAAGAATGGAAATCTCTGGACAAATTATCAGTTTATCACCCTCGCAGGGAAAAGAGTGAAGGTAATGGTTTAGCGTGAAGTAAGACCAAGCTCATGAGCTTACTATCCTAGGGTCGGAACAAATTAGTTGATACTGCCGCTAATGGTGGGTTTTATTACTCCTAAGATTGCTGATGTTGAAGATAAATTTGAAAAGGCTGTATCGTAATTGATTTTGAACCAATAGAAGCTCCCATTTCCTCGATGTCGCAGCTACATAGATCAAGGTTTTAAAAATTCCGCTATAGATAAAAAAATTAGACATTGCATGAGGAGATACTGGACCTCCAGCATAGGAAACTCTAATACTGATCATGTGGCTTTCCAGAGACCTTCAAATAGTAATAACCACAGTTCTGGTGATTTTTCATACTAAAATGTTTCCTATTGAACCAAGTTTTACATCAAAGACGTCCATTTTTTATTAACGTGCAGATCTGCAGGTTAATCAGGAGAACTCAAAGAAAGCCTCTTTGAGAGAGAGCATTTTGGCACAAACTCCTGCCATTCCTGGTCGATCTTTAGGTGATTCCATGGAACACAGGAGGCCAATTTCAACCAAAGGTACAATGTATCTCTGCTCAAGTACATTCTCACGCTCATGATGTTGCTGCTCGTGGGCCATATAGGGATCTAAAACCTCCCCAAGTCTACCTGGAAATGCTGAGCTCACAAACCTGTGAAGGCTCAGGCCGTCAGTGAACATCGCATCTGTCGGTCGCCTTCCCGTGAGCATTTCTAGAAGCAAGACTCCGAAGCCGTAGACGTCGCATCCCGTTGAGAC
The DNA here is from genome assembly GCA_916181665.1 of Avena sativa. Lineage (NCBI taxonomy): Eukaryota > Viridiplantae > Streptophyta > Magnoliopsida > Poales > Poaceae > Avena > Avena sativa. Next base: position 14,952,701 of record OV702289.1, read on the forward strand.
TTTGTACCCCATGCAGTACTCTGTAAAAGCATTTATAGGATTGTTTAATACGAGGCAAAAAAATACTCAAAAAAAAAGCTGAACTCACCGGGTGCGATGTATCCAATTGTTCCTTCCACGCCAACCAAGTCTTCTGGACTACCAGGAGTAGAAGAGAGAAACCTTGCTGACCCAAAATCACCAACTCTTGCAGTCATGTCATAGTCCAAGAGAACATTGCCAGGCTTCATATCACAGTGGATTAGGGGAGGTGTCAACTGGTTGTGCATATAATCCAAAGCCATAGCGACATCCATTGCTATTTTTAGCCTCTGGCCCAAGCTCAGTAACCTTTTCGGCCTATTTTGGTGTAGCTTTGGGTGCACCCACATGTCCAAGCTTCCGTTGGCCATGAAGTCAAAAACTATAGCTTTGAATTCATTGTTCTCTAGGTCTACTGTCGAGCATACCGTGACAGCTTTAACAACATTGCGATGGCGTGTGTTCCGTAGCACCTCACACTCAGTAAGGAAGCTGTTGTGTGCACCATTCTCCTCAAGATGGAACAACTTAATGGCGACCAGGTCGGTGTCAAACTCAAACCTTCCAATGTAGATTGAACCAGTGCGACTCGAGCTGATCTTGTTAACCGGAGAGAACCAATTGGTAGCTTTGACGATGTCGCCATATGAAACCTTCTTCATTGTCTCGTTATAGTAGGGATCTGCTTGTGCTTGCCTTCTTTTCAGAAGAGTGGTCATGAAGAATATGAAGGACACCAAGGCAATAGCAATTGCAGGAATTACTTTTACCAATAAGAGTCCATTCCTCTTGCTCTGAACAGCTGGTGCTGTGGTGCAAACTGGGAACTGAAATAGGTTGGTGGCTGCACTTGCACACAATCCTGCGTTGCCATCCAATATTACTGCACTATGATTCTGAAAGATGCCACCAGTTGGAATAGGCCCTTCAAAAAAGTTCATAGACAGATCGAGTTGCTCCAAGAAAACCATGTTCACAAATAACTCTGGAATTTTTCCAACAAAGGAGTTCTGGGAAAGATCGATCTGATCGATGGACATCAGACCACTGAATGACTGTGGTATGCTTCCATTAAGCATGTTACTTCTCAGTCTGAGAGAAGATAGTTGGACACATCGGCCAAGTGAAAATGGTACTTGACCAGACAAATTGTTGAAGGAAATATCGAGACGGAGAAGTTGAAGCAATGCACCAATTTGTAGTGGTATTGATCCCGTAAGGTTGTTGTTTGATAAATCCAAATCGACGAGCGTAGTGCTATTGACGAGTTCACTTGGTATTGGTCCTTGAAGGCTGTTAAAAGACAATTTTAGCAAAGCCAGTTGCATGCAATTTTCCAAACTTGCCGGTATGTTTCCACTCAAGCCATTACTATCCAGAGAAAGCTTGTTCAGCTGTGAAAGATTACCAATTGTAGGTGGAATCTGACCAGAAAAATGATTCCCGGATAGGTCTAAGACAAATAGCTGGTCTAGGTTGCCAATTACAGAAGGAATAACCCCCGTAAGCAAGTTTTGGTCCATAGCAAGCAATTGGAGATTTCGAAGGTTAAATATCTCAACTGGTATTGTGCCTATGATTTGATTGTTTCCAAGGTCCATACGTAGCAAACTTGTCGAAAGATTCCCAACTGATCCAGGGAGACTCCCATTCAGGGCATTCCCACTCATTTCCAGTTTTTCCAGTCGTGCACAATTTGCAAGAGACAAGGAATTCCCAACCTTCAGCTTCTAGGAGGTTACTTTCAAGAATTAGTAGCCGTAGGCCAGCGACAGATCCGAGAGATGGGACTGGCCCAACTAGGAAGTTGTATCCGAGATCAATCTGTTGGAGCTTCGATGCATTTGCTAGTGACGATGGAATTAATCCCTCGAATCTGTTACCCGACATGAATAGCCATTCAAGGTTTTGTAATGTGTTTCCAATACAAGATGGTATTTGTCCAGTAAGGTTATTTTCGTCTAAACCAAGGTAAAGGAGTGATGAGATGTTACAAAGTTCGGCTGAGAGATGCCCAGACACGTAGTTGGTAGCTAAACTCAGCACCGTAAGGTTCTGAATAAGACTCAAAGTTTCTGGAATTGTTCCTGATAAGCGGTTCACGTGAAGCAATATTTCCGTGAGAGAAGAAACATTTCCCAGTGATGAAGGTATGCTTCCAGAAAGGTCGTTAGATGACATGTCAAGTATTTGGAGGGCTGACATCTCATGGAAATCAGGAATATGGCCGACAAGGAGGTTTTCTGCGAGATCTAGATATCTAATAGATCTACTGGTGCCTAATGATCTAGGAATGGCACCTACAAGCATGTTCTGGTCAAGTTGCAGAGACTGTAGGCGTTTAAGTGTGCCTAACTTCTCAGGGATGACACCAGTGAACATATTATCTGAAAGGTCTATGTGTTCTAGAGATGTAAGGTTAGCTATCCAAGGAGATAACTCACCACTAAGATGCGAAGAGCTCAAGTTGAGTGAGACCACACGAGGTGGAAGAGACGTGCCGCAAGCTACCCCTGGCCATCTGCACAAGCTGGTCGAGGCTTTCCATGATCCCAGGACACCATGGGGATCGCTGGAGATGCCAGACTTGAAGGAGAGGAGAGCCTGGATGTCGATCTCAGACCCGTTGCCGATCGATTGTGCGACGGTGTTGGACGACAAGAATATGAGGAGATGGGTGAAGAAGAGAATGAGGGTGCAATGCGGAGAAAGAGAGCGGGCAGCTCCTTCATGTGCCATCTGTCAAATTCAGTGCATCATCTGTGCATACCTTCTCTACATGCTGAACTTGAGGGAGAGGAGAGCATGCAGGTCAATCTCCGGTCCGTTGCTGATGGATTGTGCGATGGTGTTGGATGGAAGGAAGATGATGGTCAAGAGAAAGAAGGCGCCATGTGTGGTGCATCCTCTGCAAATCCTTGTCTTTATGTGTCTCCCAACCCCAGAGTAGACTCTCAGACACTTGACTAGTTGACTTGGGTCTTGTAATCCCCGTCGCAGGCCAACACCAGAGTGGTAAAAACACGAGTGGATGGGCCTGATAACGCGACGGAGACATGGAAAGGGAAGGTCTGCAAAGACTTGGTACATGGAGTCAATCCAACACACCGGATATATTCAAATGTGCTACTGCTGCTAACCTGAGACCGAGAGACTGGGAGTGGAATTCAGCTCGGTGCGTACTACGCGTCTCCTGCAGATCACTGAGTGGAATTGTACCCACAGAGACCCAACTGAACTTCTGCAGTGTTTCAGTTACAGAGGAGGACCACGCAGGAAAGGGGATTCAGTCTTTCTCCCCACCTCTTGGGTATTGACCAAAGGAAACAAAATGGTTGTGGCGATGACAAAAGGACCGAGCTCATGTTACTAAAAAGTACTGGATTTCGTAAGCAACTATATATCCTTGGTTTTCTACTGTATTCTTTTTCTTCAAGAGCAAGGGCAGGGCATTACGACAAACATGTGGTGTGCAACAACAGCTCCTCCTCGTCAGTGACTTGATGCACCACGAGGGGAACAGATACTGCGTGCTTGCTTGAGACATGGTGGAACTATGTATATTTGCAAACGAAGAGGAGGGGGACTAGGGAGTAAGATTAGACCTCAGCTCGGACGGCGGAGCAGAAGCCAACCGTTCTGGCAGCGGCGTCACCGCTCACTCCCTCCGGTCCAGCCATCCGAGGGAATGGGAGAGGGGGAAAGCCAGAGAAGTCCCTGCCTCTACTCCATCAGAGCCTGGCCTGATTTCGGGCATATTCCCTCATGGCTCCCTTCAGCTTTACTTACCGCTGTGGACGGCTGCGCTGAATATTTGCCAACCAGAGCTGCCCCCTTCTCTAACTTGCCAGATCCTCTAGCTCACTGAAGGCAGGCAGGTTACAGTAGGCAAAGCACTCTAACTTGCCTTCTAACGTAGAGGAGCCAAGTCACGGAGCTACAGTGCAAAGTTAGTGTAAAACCATAAAGGAAAGCCAGGTTATTGCCGCAGGAGCTGTGTATTATCTACTCTCTGTGTCTAGCCACGTTTTGGCGTGTAGATACATACGTATCTAGACAAAGCTGAGTTAATTAATTTGGGTGAGAGGGAATTTTATAGTTGAGAATCTAAACTAAAAGAAATTACAACATAATTTTACAAGCCAACTTATTTGATAGTTACTGGTGAGGCCACCGTTGCCAGGTTAAGAACTGCCCCTGGCTTCCAATATGGATATTTCATATGCTATAAGAATATTCCATCCTAAAAGATTATCCAATTACCCCCAGAATAGTGAAGGAGATAAGGGCAGACTCGTAAGCTGCCTAGTGGCACGACATATTATTTGTCACAATTTTTCCTATATAAATAGAGCACTGCTGAAAGAACATTTCATAATCCCTAGTGTTTTGTGTGTTAGATAACAATATCAAGGATTATTTAACGTGTGTTGAAGTGTTGCAGATCTGTACATTGAGAAGGGAAGAAAACTGCTTTCTGGGGGCGGATAATCCGCCCCTCCCAGAGGCGGATAATCCGCCCCATCCCTCTTTCAAGTGTGCGCGAACCCCAGAAAGAGGGGGGGCGGAGTTTGTGGCCGGATTTTCCGGCCCAGTCGGATTGTACACCCCTTGGGGGCGGACTGTCCGCCCCCTCGAGGATTTCCTTCAAGTCAAGGCTGCGTCGCTCTCTGTATGGGGGCGGAGTTTCCCTCGGACTTTCCGGTCCTTGGGTGGACTTTCTCCCAAGGGCGGATAGTACGCCCCTGGCGTCTGAAAATTTCTTCAAGTCAAGGCTATGTCGCTCTCAGTATAGGGGGCGGAGTTTTCCCCGAGTTTCCGTCCTGGGGGGGGGGGGGGGGGATTTTCTCCCCAGGGCGGATAGTCTGCCCCAAAGGGGGGCAGATAATCCGCCCCTAAATTTCTCCAACGGCTTGTTCTGGGCAGGGGGTATTTAAGTCTGTCTTCCCCCTCTGTCCAGAACTCTTGATTCACACGAAAAAGAACATACCTGATCTGCAATCCTCATCCGAGAGAACTCCACCTAGATACACCCAAAGGCTCCGTCCATTGGGGAATCAAAGGAGGAGGACTCGATCTTCATCAACTGAAATCAAGCGCTTCATCTTCTCTCCATTCATTTGGAGAACCACCGATCTAGTATTTCTTGCAAATACCTAGATCCTTGTTTTTGTTTATATTGATAAATCTTGTTCTTGTGGCAGCTTGTTGTCCTCTCGGGAGCCCCTAATTCGGTTATGGGTGTGTGCCCCGATAGTGTTGTAAAAGGCACCGGTTCCCGCCTCGAAGGGATCCAATAGTGGAGAAGGTGGATCAGGCCTCTCGTGGCGCGATCCATCGGAGAATAGGGTGAGACCTATTGTGGCGTGGTGGTCTTAGAACCGCCCACCCCTCCAACGCAGATGTACTTCCCTTAACAAGGAAGGAACTGCGGTAAAATAAATCCCTGTGTCTCCGCGTGCTCCACTACGGTTCCTTCGATCCTCTCTTTACGTGCTTAGTAGTTAGGGTTGCATATAGGGAAATTCTCGTAGTTGTATATCTAGAGAATTTACATTGTGTCAAGCCTAAAATTGAAAAAAGTATTAAAAATTGGTTAGCACCTATTCACCACCCCCCCCCCCCCCGTCTAGGTGCCCATACGATCCATTTCAATTGGTATCAGAGCCCCGGCTCTTATTTCGGGCTTAACCGTCTAAGAGAAGTATGGGTTCCAAGGTAGATGGGAGTGATGCTCCGGATGTAGTCACCATGGACGATCTCAAGACGTTGGAAACAACCTTGGTGAGTTCAATGGAGGCTAAGATGGAAGAGATGTGTCAATTGATAATGCGTTTCTCCCCATCCACAGCATCACCTCCATCTAACTCTGAGGCTACCACTCCGCAATCCAAGGAAACGGGTAAAACCGATTCCAAAGAGAACGAAGTGGTTGGTGATGACATTAGCAAGAGCTCATCCTCGAAAAAGGATAGTGGTAAGGATGGATACAATGAGGTTTCTCATGTGTATTCTCCTGATCCACCTATCCCTCACCCACATATACATAATAGGGGTGATCCACCCAAACTTTCTGCATCTACTTTTTCTCAATGGCAATTTTTGATGAAGTCTCATGTGTGCAGTTCCTCCATTGAGTTGTGGAAAATCATAGAAAATGGTCTTCATGTTGGAAACCCCAACAATCTCACAAGAAGAGAAGTTGTTGATAGCCAACTCAACGCTACAGCTCTACACATGATACAGCTTAGTGTGGGTGACAAAGACATGCCACACATTCAGCATCTTAGACAGCTAAGGAAGCTTGGGATGCTCTCACCGAGCTCTTCATCGGAAATGAAAGTATGAGAAGGAATAGATATGATGCTTTGAGCAACGAAGCTGAAGGATTCTATATGTTGGATGGAGAAGACCACAAGGACATGTATAGGAGGCTCAAGGCAATAGCCACAACTTTCAGAAACCACGGTGCAGCTCATATTGATGATGCTTGGATCAAGCGCAAGTATGTCAGTGCTCTTATGCCATTTGAGCCCACAGATTTGAAAAGTCTCCAAGGTAGGCATAACTATCACCTCATGACATCCAATGAGGTAATGCAAGAAATGGCCGCTTTTAAAGTGGCTGCCAAGAATGCCGAAGATGCTCGTGCTCGAGCTATGGGGATGCAAAAGGGGGTCAACATGGCCTTGAAGACTAGTGTGATTGATCATGATGAATATGCCGTTGAAGGTTTGGACTGTCCCGAGGATATAAAAAGGATTCACGGACAATACTTGGCTCTTTATGCTAGAAACTTTTGGAAAGATCCAGCCAAGGCTAAAGCTGAACTAGAACGCAAGAGTGGAGCCTATGGAAGAAAAGAAGATGGTCCCAAGCTAAGAACATGTTTCAACTGTGGTGACTGGCTGCACTTCGTAGCTGAGTGTCCATATCAAAGTAGGGAAGATAATGGAGAAAGACTTATTTTCAAGGACAAGTCAAAGGCTCCACGCAAGAAATAGTTTGTAAAGAAGAATGCTCCCTACAAGAAGCAACCGAAGATTGTTCTAGTGGCTCAAGAAGAATATTCATCGGGAAGTGAAGATGAGGACGAGGACGATAGCTCTCAAGAAGTGGCTGCTATAGCCACCACATCTACACCAACATCTCTTTTCGACTCTCCGAACGAAAACATCATCAACAAGAATGCTACTTGTCTCATGGCAAGAAGCTCCGAGGGCTATGCTTCCGGTGGGTCGAAATGGGTGCTGGATAGTGGATGCACTAGTCATATGACCGGAAGCAAGGAGATCGTCACGGAGATGCGTCCAAATCATGATAATATCACAGTCTCCTATGGTGATAAGTCTAAATCTCAGGTATTGTGTCTTGGCAAAGTTGTGGTTGCCCACGATATATCTCTCGTGGACGTCATGCTTGTTGAGACCCTCGGTTACAACCTTCTTTCTGTTCGTGCCCTTGGCAAGATGGGTTTTGTTGTTTTTATCGATGATGATTTGGTGGTACTCTTGTGGAGCAAGTCTCTAAAGGTCGCTCTCGTTGGATACGTCAAAAATGACCTGTATGTGGTGGACTTTTCGGGGAAAACCACTTCGGGTCCGATGTGTCTATTCGGAAAGGCCGACGTGGGCTGGCTATGGCATCGCCATTTAGCCCATGTCAACATGAGAACTTTGCAAAGTCTCCATAAGGGTGGCCACATCCTTGGACTAAAAGACAATGTCTTCTTTGCCAAAGATCGTGTTTGCAGGGCTTGTGTTGAAGGCAAAATGCACGACTCACCCCACAAGAGGAAGACTATTGTATCTTCAAAGAGGATCTTGGAATTACTTCATGTGGATTTATTTGGTTCTCCTTCTCATGCAAGTCTTGGTGGGAAGAAATATTGCTTGGTCATTGTCGATGATTACTCAAGATATACATGGGTCTATTTCTTCAAACTAAAGAGTGAGACTCAACAAACAGTCATTGACTTTGCCAACGAAGTTCAATGTCAACACAATGTTCCTATTTTGGCAATAAGGAGTGACAACGGCTCCGAATTCAAAAACTACACCTTGAATGAGTTTCTAAGCGAAGAGGGGATTAGACATCAATATTCCGCTGCGTACACCCCTCAACAAAATGGTGTAGCTGAGAGGAAGAACCGGACTTTGATGGATATGGCAAGATCAATGTTGGCTGAATTCAAGCCTCCTTACAACTTTTGGGCTGAAGCCATATCCACTGCTTGTCACTTGTGGCATCCCGTAAAACCACTACTAGAAAATCGCGTTGTTTTTGTGCATTGCATCATCATGACCGCATGCTCATGTCATCATGCCACCTTGCATTTGAGCATCGTCATCATCTTGCATTTGCTTGCATAAAACTAATTTCGAAAAAACCTATTTTGTTTTCCAAACGCCCCGTCTTTGTTCAACACGCAAACCCGGGTCTCCGGATTATTTTGTTTTGTCTGCTATCGGTTTGCAAACGGTTCGTTTAAAACAAATAAAATATTTAATTATTTTTAGTGGGGCAGCCGAACGGGCCGACCCGACCCAGTCGACCACCCCCGAAATTAAATCGGTCCACCCAAAATCCTAAAACTACCAGTCCTATTCTACCCACCCCTCCTCCACCTCACCCGGACCAATCCCTAGCTGCCACCTCACCCTCTCCCTCCCCTCTAACCAATCCTCAACCGCCACATCACCCCAACCCGCTGCCACCTTCCCTACCCTCTCCCTCTGACCCCCTGGACCCGCTCCCCTAGCCCCACCTGGCCCCACGCCCGACCCCACCACCCCTGGCCCCACGCGGCCCACCTCTCTCCCTCCCCCACCTTCTCCCTCCTCTAGCCCGCAGCCGCCCCCGACGCGCTCCCTCCCTCTGCCTCACGCGCGCCCGCCTCCTCCCCCTCCGGCTGCCGCGCCTCCTCCTCTCCAAGCACGTCGCCGCCCCTCGAGCTCTTCCCCGACCCCTCTCCTCCTCCGGCCCTTCCCGTCGAGCTCGTCGTCGCCGCCGCCCTGGGTCCGAACCCCGCCGCCGCATCCTCCCACCCCGCGCCGCCGCCGCGTCCGCTTCGGCCCGAGCTCCCCGCGGCCTCCTCCCGCACCGCCGCGTCTCCCCTCCGCGTCTGCCGGCCTTCCCCGAGCTCTCCCCGCCGAGCCCGCCACCAGCCCTGCTGTCGCCAAGCTCGCCCGCCGCCGGCGCCCGCAGGCCGCGGCCTCGCCTCCATCCCCTCCGGCCGGCCTCGCTAGCCGCCTCCTCTCGGGCCGCGCCGCCGACCTCGCCCCGTGCCGCCGTCCTCCGCCCGCGCACCTCCCTCTAGCTGGCCTCGCCTCGCTCCGCTCCCTTCCTCCGCGCCTCCTCCGGTCGCCGGCGACGTGGGACGCCCAAGCCGCCCCGAGCCTCGCCGCCGCGGTGCTCCCCGGCTCCTCCTGTCGCCAAGCCCGGCCCGGCGTCTTCCGTCGAGTTCCTCCCGGCGAGCCCCGCCGTCACCGCGTCCCCTCGCCGATGGCGCCCTCTGCCTTGGTCTCGTCCCGCAGGACCCCGACGTCCATGGCCGCTGTCTGTGTACCGAGCCCCGGGCCGCATCAGGATGGCCTCCACGACCTCTTATGGTGATGTGGTGAGAGTCCTTGACGATCGAGACCGGAACACGGGCCATATTCCGTGCAAGGTGAAGATGTCCAGGCCGTCTCATCGACAAGATCTTCCCCCGGTTGGTGCCATGCCATGGATGCCGACAAGATCTCCATCACGGATCGAAGGCCGATCGCGCCAAGCCCGAACCTCATAGGAAACCCGAATCAAGACCGCCTTCCCGGAACACCGAGTGCACCGACAATTTGAGTGGAACCCGAGTACTTCGTCGTGGAAACTAGGGGCGGTGACGCCAGAACGACAAGATCGCCACACGGACGCGAACCCCGAGACCCTGAGGCCCCGAACCGAAGACCGGTCCGAAGCGCCAAGGCCGAACCCGAAGACCGCCAATACCGCCACCGGAACGACAAGCACTTCACCGCGGAACGCCAAGTCCTTCGTCCCGGAACGCCAAGACCGACCAGATACGCGGGCCCGATAAGATCGACACCGACCAGGGCAAGTCCGATGCGCCCCCGACGCCGAACCAAGTCCGGCTTCCCGGAATGCCAAGATCTACCTCCGTTGTCAGAGAACGATCCCGCCGAGACCGAACCCTAGATCCGGACCCTGAGACCGACCCCGAACCCTGGAACCCCAAGATCGTCGAACCCTAATGTGTGAACCTTTTGTTGGAGATATGCCCAAGAGACAATAATAAAGTGGTTATTATCATATCTTCGTATTTATGATAAATGTTTACATACCATGCTATAATTGTATTAACAGGAAACATTAATACTTGTGTGATTTGTAAACATAAAAGAGTCCCTAGTAAAGCCTCTTGTTAAACTAGCTTGTTGGTTAATATATGGTCATGGTTTCCTGATCATGAACATAGAGATGTTATTAACAACAGGATCATATCATTAGGAGAATGATGTGATGGACATACTCCTATAGATAAGCGTAGCATAAAGATCAAGTCATTTCAATAGTTCAATTGCTATATGCTTTCTGATACATAGTAACCTAATTCCTTCGACCATGAGATCATGCATATCACCTTTGCCGGATGGATGCTTTGATGACATCAAACACCACACCGTAACAGGGTGGCTATAAAAGTGGCATTGAGTGTTCGGAAAGTATTGGTTGAAACACATGGATCAAGAGTGGGATTTGTCCATCCATATGACGGATAGATATACTCTGGGCCCTCTCGGTGGAATGTCATCCAATTAGCTTGCAAGCATGTGACTTGGTCACAAGGGATCACATATCACGGGAACGAGAAAAGAGTACTTATTGGTAACGAGGTTGAACTAGGTATGCAGAGATACCGACGATCATAACCTCGGATAAGTAACATATCGTGAGACAAAGGGAAATTGGTATCGTATGTAAGTGGTTCATTCGATCGCAAAGTAATCGTAGAAATATGTGGGAGCCATATGAATTTCCAGATTCCTCTATTGGTTATTGTTCGGAGAAGTGTCTCGATCATGTCCGCATAATTCACGAACCGTAGGGAGACACACTTAAGGATTCGACGTTGTTTGAGTAGTTATGGTATTATGAGAAAGAGACCGAATGTTGTTCGGAGTCTCGGATGGGATCCGGGATATCACGAGGTGATCCGGAATGGTCCGGAGAATAAGATTCATATAAGGAAAGTCCCGTTTCGGAGTTCGGGAATGATTCCGGTGTTTTCATCGGGGAATGTTCTAGAAGGTTCCGGATTGTCCGGCACTCCGGAGGGGAAGGGGTACATGAATGTGTCATTACATATTGGAGTGATTGCATCATGTACTAAGTGTTCTTGCTGTCCCAAATATAGGATTAAATTGAATCCTAAAACAGAAAAGTCAAATGTCCAGTTTGAAAGTCAAACGGCTAAAACAAGAAACTGTGGGAAACAAGCAAGAGGAGTTGGAATCAACTTGGAGGAGGAGTTGGACTCCTCCAGGCCGGCGCCCAGCCCAAGGCCGAGTTGGGGAGGGACTCCCTCCCTCCCCTGGCGTGCCAAGACCCTCCCATCTATATAAGGAGGGGCAGGGCTCCCCTCCTAGACACACAAGTTTCCTATCCTCTAAACTAAACCCTAGATCTAGACCCCGGTTTAGAGCTATTCGGTTTAGAGCCTTCTAATTGGTTTAGAGCCTTCTAATTGGTGTGTCTAATTACTAGACCACTAATAGCCTCTCTCATAAAGCTCCACCATACTCGCACCGGCTTAAGGCGAAGCCCTGCGGGATCTCCCCTCTACTTCCGGTACCACGCCGTTGTGCTGCCGGAATCACGAGGAGAGTGCTACAACCTCCGCTGCCTGCTGGAACAAGGGAGAGGAAGGTCTTCGTCGAGTACCGAACGTGTGACCGACTGCGGGAGCGCTGCCAGAACGTGGCGCCGGAAGGATCGTCTACACGATCTTGAGATCGGAAAGAGTACGACTACATCACCCACGAGAATCTGCTCTCGTTAACCGCTTTGGAATCTTCGAGGGTGAGTTCCTCTATCGACTCGTTGCTACAATCTAGTAGATAGATCTTGGCTTGTTTGTTTGTATGCGATAGAAAATTTTGTTTTCCATGCTACGAACCCCTACAGTGGTATCAGAGCCGTGTCTATATGTAGATCTGTTGCACGAGTAGAACACAATGGTCATTGTGGGCGTTGATGCTTTTATTGTAGATTGCTTTTTGTGTACTTTGCATCTTGCGGTATGTTGGGATGAAGCGGCCTGGGCTAACCTTACATGACATCGTTCATGAGACTTGCTCCACGCTTAACATGCAACTTGTATTGCATAAGTGGCTTTGCGGGTGCCTGTTTCTCCTAGCATAGTTAAGATCCAATTTACAACGGGTGATTAACAATATTAGTATCAATGTTGTGGTTCTTGTTCGTAAGTTAGAACGACACTTATTGAAAGCCCCAAACCACGTAAAATATGCAAAGAAAGTAGAGGCGTCTAACTTTGTTTTGCAGGGGTGTGCAGTGATGTGTTATGGCCATGATTGTGATTATATTTGATGTATGCAATGTTCCTTATTGTAAGTTGACAACCGGCAGGAGCCTTATGGTTGTCTTTAATTTCTGTTAAGACCTGCGTGTCTATTCAAATTAGTTGTAATAGTTGATGCTGGTGGACGACAACCATGAAGAAGCATCATTGACCTTGATGCTATGCCGGTGATGATGGAGATCATGTTCGTGCTTGAAGATGGAGATCGAAAGCACAAAGAAGAAAGGCCATATCATATCACATATTATGAATTGCATGTGATGTTAATCCTTTATGCATCTTGTATTGCTTAGTAGACGACGGTAGCATTATAAGATGATCCCTCATACACATAAATTTCAAGTTCTAAAGTGTTCACCCTTAGTATGCACCGTTGCCAAAGCTTGCTGCTTCGAAGCACCACGTGATGATCGGGTGTCTTTGATTCCGCGGGTGAATACAACGTAAGCAAGCCAGATTTGCTTATGCGGTAGCTAAGGTTTGATCTTGACGAGCCTAGCATGTACAGACATGGCCTCAGGAACACGGATCACCGAAAGGTAAAGCATGAGTCATATAGTAGATATGATGAACATGTTGATTGTTCGCCATTGAAGCTACATCAACTCTCGTGATGATCGGTTTTGATGTGGTGGATTTGGTTCATGTGATCACTAAAACAATGTGAGGGATGTTGTTTTGAGTGGGAGTTCACCTAGATTAATTTAATTATTAATTAGAACTCAATTTATCATAAACTAAATCAAAGTGAATTTGCATAGTTGTTGTAGTCATTGGCATCCGTTTACCACCTTACGCTTAGTTATAATTGAGATGATAGAACTATAGAATTCTGGTTAGTTACTTTACGAACTGGTATCGTATTGTTTTGAAGTGTTAATCTAAAGTTTAAAAGTCCTATTGCAAACTTTCAGTAAGTTCCGGTTACTCCATGAAGTTTAATGATTAGTATTAAATCAAGAGTAACAATTCCAAATGTTAGTATATAAGTATCATGTTTGTCTCCATGATTCTTGATATTCAAAGGATTCTCTTAATATCAAGGTTATCTAGGATCTGAAAGAGTTGTTTCAGAAACCATGATGTGTGGAAGATATTGTGATATCTGAAACGAAGTTTTGGTTGCAACATGATAGAGTATAATATGGCAAAAGTCATGTTCTCATATTTGATGAGAGTTTGCAAAAAGGTTGGAGACACTTGTTGTCCTAATCCTCCAAAAGGTTTTGGATAGCAACATTATACTCATAATTCATCGTTATAAGCTAAAAGTAGCTTGATCATGGATGATTCCATGATAAGGGTGAATATTTGATGTATGTAAAATGTTTACTACACCAAGAGATTACTAAAGAAAGGAATTTGAAAGAATACCAAACATTTGATGATGGTGATCTACTTCAAAGTGCTAGTCCAAAGACATTGGTATTTTATTATACACACTTTGGACTATATGTCATATGTATGACTCCACTATTGATGTTGATAGATTCTTTCAAACAGAAAAGGAAATATTGAAAGAGAATCTCATAAATATATGGCAGAAAAGAAAAGACTAGAATTGTTCAGTTTAAGTATATAGATGATATACATGGTATGGAAATATTCTTTGCTTATTAAACAATATGGTTCTTAAGTATTTGATACTGAATTTGTTGGTGTGAATCGTCATACGAAACAACACAATTCATGAACTACAATGGCCTAAGTAACTAGCAAAGGAATATGTGATGATGTTCATCAAGAACAAAATAAAGGGTTATTGTGTTGCTCGTTAAACATCAAAGCTTGCCTTCAAAGATTTGTTTTATCAGGTATTATGAGAACAAAAGGGTTGTTCAAATAATTGCCGTAATCCATAAAAGATGGATGATTCACAAATCTCGTTGGAGAAATCACATCCATAAAACTAGTGCTAAAAATGTCGAAAGACAAATTGATTGAAAGATCACTTAGGAAGTGACATCGCCGTTTAAATTATATTTGAAAGAAAACATGAAGAAAATCCATATGGATGGAATTTTGGAGTCTTCTGATTTTTGATCAAATGACGCTTGTGAAACTTTCCTAGAGATAATTAAAACTTCGTTCATAGGCCAAAAGGGAACGAATGACTAGCTTATTGGAACTTGTACATATTGTTGTATGAAATCCATTATGTGTAGTCAAAAGCGATGGATTTCAACTTCATATGCTTTCTCCAAAAATTTGAGTGAATATATGAATATTTACTTAATAAGGTAAAGTATGAAACACTTGAAAAGTTCAAAGACTTTCAAGATGAAGTGCAAAATCATTGTAACAAGAATATAAATAGTTTATGATAAGATCATAAAGGAAGATATTTAAGTTACAAGTTTAGCATAATACCTAAGATTTAAGGAATCGTTCCGTGGATTTGCATTTTCCGAAACACCATAAGAGTATGGAGCGTTCGAGATATGTAATTAAACCTTGTTTGACATGGTAAGATCGAAGGTGTAATTTCATAAAACTGCCATTATATTTTTAAGATTAAAAGCTTTAGAGATTACCGTTTTTCCACTGAAAAGAGCTCCATCGTAATCCGTTGAAATGACACCATATAAGGTTATGGTTTGGGATAAAACCCAAGTTGTCCTTTCTTAAACATTGGTATGCTATGCATAAGAAAGATGTTTGCAACCAAAGTCGGATGAACCTGTCTTTGTATGACTATTAAGTATTCCTCCATAAACACCGGAGACAAAAGTGTTTGTTGCTTAGAACGTCAAGTTTCTTTTGGAAGGAATTTTTCGTGAAAAGTTAAGTGGGAGGACAATAGAACTTTGATAAGGTTAAAAGAACCTTAGATGTATGTGCAAAGTTGCGCAGCGCCGAAAAGTGTTCCGGAGGCGGCAACAATGCTCATGGCTCACGTGCCTCAAATGTTGTGGTCACGGAGATCTAAGTTCCTATTGAAACAAGTAGATCGGGTAAACAATCAAATACCAAGATTTGAGGGTTGAATCATTATTTGAGAATAATGAATCGACTACATGCAAAGAAGCGATGATGGGCCCTGACTCCGTCAAATGGCTTGAAGCCATAAAATCCGTGATAGTTCCATACACGAGAAATCAAGTTTTGAACTTGAAGGACCCTCGAGAAAGGTGTAAGACCTTACAGTTGTGTCTGGATCTATAAAGAAATAGACATGGATGTTTTACATCTATGAAATAGTCGACATGTTGGGAAAGAGTTCACAACAATGTTCAAAGGTTGACTATGACAAGATTTGATCTATCATAGCGATTTTTAGTCTAGACGGATTAATGTAGCAACCACTACATATAATTTGTTATGTGGTAGTAGAATAAACAAAACAAGTTCTTCTAATAGAATGGTTACCTAGGACGTGTGCATGACACGGTCCAAAGGGTTTTGTTAATTCAAAGGATGCTAAAAGCATATGCAAACTTCAATGGTTGAAGTAAGCATAGCGGAGTTGGAATCTTCACTATGATGAAACTGTTAAAAGAGTTTAATTTCATCGGAGACAATGAAGATGCTTGCATTTGCAAGAAATTAAGTGGGAGCGCTAAGACATGTTTCTAATACATTATGTGGAAGACATATTGTTGATTGGAAATAATGTATCTTTTATTAGCACATATTAAGAATTTCATCCTGATGAAAGACTTAGGCAAAACCCAAATATTTGGCATCAATAGACGCTAATATGGTTGTGCCAGAAGTACATAGACAAGATATTGAATAAGTTCAATATAGAAACTACAAGAGAGGTTCTTGTCGCACAGAAAGGATTGAATGAGTTCAATGTTGATGATATATTCAAGTGTATTGACATTTGGTAAAGTGAAACAAATAATCAAGTATAGATTGATACTTGATGAAATCACAAAGAGTATTTATATCAATCATACTGTGATATGTACAAATCCAGATATGTCCTATGCTCTAAATGTTGTGAGCAAATACCAGAATGATTCATAAGATGATCATTGGACGATAGTAAGGATATTCTTATGATCTTTTGGAAGAACTAAGAGTATATTATTTGTAGAAGTGACAAATAGATGGTTAGTTCATTGTAAAAGTACTACATTGATACTAGCTTTGTCACAAAGTACAAATTAAGTTTATCTCAATCTAAACTAAGAGTGGCACAATATAATGGAAAGTGAGTTCCATAATGGATTTGGATGATTTCCAAAGTTAAGACATTGTGACAGATACTACAACAAAAGGCTAAGTATATGACTGCTATTATAGCAGCAAAAGAGGGCATTTGTGTCAAGAAGTTTGTTATCAAACTAGGTGTAGTTCACAGTGGGATAATACTATGAAGATATATTGTGCGACAATATTATCAACATGTTTTAACCCCAAAGAGCTAAAGGTCACACCGAAAGACCAAATTTATACAAAGCCATCTCATTAGAGAATGAGTGATGCGTAGAGACGCAAAGACATGCAATTACACACGGACCTGGAAGTGTCAGATCCGGAGATCAGTTGACCACTAGCAATCGTGTACATACAACACCGGAAAGCCATAGGTGTTGAATACACAAAGGTTTGAAACTAGATTATTGACTCTAGTGCAAGTGGGAGACTGTTGGAGATATGCCCAAGAGACAATAATAAAGTGGTTATTATCATATCTTCGTATTTATGATAAATGTTTACATACCATGCTATAATTGTATTAACAGGAAACATTAATACTTGTGTGATTTGTAAACATAAAAGAGTCCCTAGTAAAGCCTCTTGTTAAACTAGCTTGTTGGTTAATATATGGTCATGGTTTCCTGATCATGAACATAGAGATGTTATTAACAACAGGATCATATCATTAGGAGAATGATGTGATGGACATACTCCTATAGATAAGCGTAGCATAAAGATCAAGTCATTTCAATAGTTCAATTGCTATATGCTTTCTGATACATAGTAACCTAATTCCTTCGACCATGAGATCATGCATATCACCTTTGCCGGATGGATGCTTTGATGACATCAAACACCACACCGTAACAGGGTGGCTATAAAAGTGGCATTGAGTGTTCGGAAAGTATTGGTTGAAACACATGGATCAAGAGTGGGATTTGTCCATCCATATGACGGATAGATATACTCTGGGCCCTCTCGGTGGAATGTCATCCAATTAGCTTGCAAGCATGTGACTTGGTCACAAGGGATCACATATCACGGGAACGAGAAAAGAGTACTTATTGGTAACGAGGTTGAACTAGGTATGCAGAGATACCGACGATCATAACCTCGGATAAGTAACATATCGTGAGACAAAGGGAAATTGGTATCGTATGTAAGTGGTTCATTCGATCGCAAAGTAATCGTAGAAATATGTGGGAGCCATATGAATTTCCAGATTCCTCTATTGGTTATTGTTCGGAGAAGTGTCTCGATCATGTCCGCATAATTCACGAACCGTAGGGAGACACACTTAAGGATTCGACGTTGTTTGAGTAGTTATGGTATTATGAGAAAGAGACCGAATGTTGTTCGGAGTCTCGGATGGGATCCGGGATATCACGAGGTGATCCGGAATGGTCCGGAGAATAAGATTCATATAAGGAAAGTCCCGTTTCGGAGTTCGGGAATGATTCCGGTGTTTTCATCGGGGAATGTTCTAGAAGGTTCCGGATTGTCCGGCACTCCGGAGGGGAAGGGGTACATGAATGTGTCATTACATATTGGAGTGATTGCATCATGTACTAAGTGTTCTTGCTGTCCCAAATATAGGATTAAATTGAATCCTAAAACAGAAAAGTCAAATGTCCAGTTTGAAAGTCAAACGGCTAAAACAAGAAACTGTGGGAAACAAGCAAGAGGAGTTGGAATCAACTTGGAGGAGGAGTTGGACTCCTCCAGGCCGGCGCCCAGCCCAAGGCCGAGTTGGGGAGGGACTCCCTCCCTCCCCTGGCGCGCCAAGACCCTCCCATCTATATAAGGAGGGGCAGGGCTCCCCTCCTAGACACACAAGTTTCCTATCCTCTAAACTAAACCCTAGATCTAGACCCCGGTTTAGAGCTATTCGGTTTAGAGCCTTCTAATTGGTTTAGAGCCTTCTAATTGGTGTGTCTAATTACTAGACCACTAATAGCCTCTCTCATAAAGCTCCACCATACTCGCACCGGCTTAAGGCGAAGCCCTGCGGGATCTCCCCTCTACTTCCGGTACCACGCCGTTGTGCTGCCGGAATCACGAGGAGAGTGCTACAACCTCCGCTGCCTGCTGGAACAAGGGAGAGGAAGGTCTTCGTCGAGTACCGAACGTGTGACCGACTGCGGGAGCGCTGCCAGAACGTGGCGCCGGAAGGATCGTCTACACGATCTTGAGATCGGAAAGAGTACGACTACATCACCCACGAGAATCTGCTCTCGTTAACCGCTTTGGAATCTTCGAGGGTGAGTTCCTCTATCGACTCGTTGCTACAATCTAGTAGATAGATCTTGGCTTGTTTGTTTGTATGCGATAGAAAATTTTGTTTTCCATGCTACGAACCCCTACACCTTTTCCCGAGCCCTATTTTTATATATGATAAATATAAATTGTTGCATATTAAATTGTCATACTTGCATGCTTGTCATGTGGTTTGGGGGCCTTATGCCGATTCACTTCATAATTAAATATGGAGCCCATATGCGGGCAAATCTAGTCTTATATTGGCCTCATTTAAAGTTGTGTAGCGAACCGGTGCTATCTTTTGTCTTGATAATGCAACATTTAAAATGCGGGGTAGCTAAACAACTTGAACCTATTAATTAAATGTCGGGACCCCGGTTCCGCTTAATATGGCCTAACTGCATCGCATCTTTGCCATGTCATACATCATACATGCATCATGCCCGGTCTTCTGCCGTAATCTTAAATAGAGCATTCCGTGTTTATTCTAGTGTTTTGCTTCTTCGCGGATAAGGCCGTTGAGTTGATGCGAGTGTCGACCCGATCTTCGGTTGAACCTTCGGCAATGTTTTTCAGGCGAGCATCTCCCCCTTTCTACCTATCTTACTTTTATAGTATTTATTTCCTCCTGTTGATCTATTGCTATCTGTGTTGCGTTGCTCTAGTTTTTCGTACCCGTGATATCCCTTGCAGCCTTATATTGCCTTGGACACATCCTATTACCTGTTGTTTGGTAGATAGTTGGCCTTGCGCGTCGTAGTCGCTTGCTCAAGTGCTGTTGCGTGTCGTCAAGTGCCACAGTTGTTGGTGTATGGCCGCATGTTAATGTTGGAGATGAACATGGCTTTATTTATTGCTCACTTTGATTATTATTTAACAACTAAAATTGAAGTAGGTAAGCAGAGGCACAGGTGGACAATAGATGTTATTTGGTTGTTAACCGTCCACTTGTGTCCCGTAGGAACCCGAGTGCTTGATACCTGTTCCTTGATTTATCGCGCTATCCACATACGGGGAATTATGGGCCCCCCCCCTGAGCCAGAGCTGGATTCATTCTTATTTCTTGGGGCCACAAACTAGTTTGAGGTTTTATTTACTATCCTGTACTTATGCCATGCCTTACTGCTTTATTTACGATTGTGCGATGGATAGCACACTGTACTGTTTAGGATCGGGACACGTTTTCGCGGTGTCGACAAGCCTAGTTTTGGGTTCCCAGTCGTTCACAGCCGTCCACCCAAACCTCGGGTCCGTCTCGGAGTCAGCTAGCTTCGTTGCGGGTGTACTCCAAGGGGTGGCCCCCTGAAATATTTCTGAATCCTGTGATTGCTTTGTCGTGAAAGCCTCGTTGGGTTTTGATTTGGTTTTTCCGAGGTCGATCGTGTGTGTGTTGCTATTGGTGCACCCCGGCCGGGTAAAACTTTCTGAAAGCCGTGTCCGCGGTTATGGACGACTTGGAGCACAGTATCTCGATCATAGACAACTATAACTAAAGTTTACTGTTATAAATTGACTTGTATCTGATATGATTAGTAATCAGCTTCAACTACAACGGAATGGCTAAATAAAACTGCCAACAATTGCTTGTTTGGTTTGTCGCTTGCGACAATTGTATCTGACTAGTAAGTATTGCAACTACAACGGAATGGCTAAATAAAAATACCAACAACTGCTGGGTTTTGGGTTATCTCATGTTAATTGTATCTGACTAGTAAGTGTCGCAACTACCACGGAATGGTTAACTAAAACGGCCCACTGCTTATTTTATCAGGATGATTACCTATACCTGACTAGTAAATACCGCAACGATAACTGAATAAATAAAACTGCCAACTGTGTGAGTTCCTCGGTCGACTTCCTCGTTTGGTCTCGAGGGGGAAACACCAGGATGGGTTTGTTCGGTGTTAGCTTCAGGTTGGATCCGGATAGGTCATTCTTATCCCTCTCTGATAACCGCCAGTTGTATCGAGTCTCTATAGGTTGTTTAGTGCATGCTGCCGCTGCCGCTCAGTCCACCATACCTATGTAGGCGAGGACCGCTGAATTCTAGTCTCGCCGTGTACTGGCCTCAGTACTGACGCTCCTCCTTTTCCTTTGCCCTTTGTCGGCACCCCTTTTGTTTAAGCAGGTTTTGAGATCGACGTCGTTAGCAGGGTTACCCTTCCGGCTTGGCCTGGGCAGGGTTATGGACGCCATTGGTTATTCTTCAGGGCTCTTAGCCCCATTTGCATCTTGTCCGTAGTCGGACGCTCTATCATTTTCAAGGTGATTTGGATCTTGTATATTATATCTGTATTCTTGACTCATTGAGTCGCTGCTGTATATATATCTGTTCTGTGGGTCCCATCGAGGACTGTTGTGTAATGTTATTACTTCGTTTTCCACCCGCACGAAAGTGCCTGGTGGGCACCTTTGAATCGTTTCTATGCGGGTTTGGCGGGTTTCGCTAAAACTTGCATAGGGTCGATTCTGAGGGTGTTACATCACTCATCAAATCGCCTCTACCTTCGCAAGATTTTGGACAAGACTCCTTATGAAATACTTACCGGTAACAAGCCCAACATCTCGTACTTCAGGGTATTCGGGTGTAAGTGTTTCTTCCTTATTAAAGGTGTCCGCTTGTCTAAATTTGAGTCCAAGGCTTTAGAAGGTATTTTTGTTGGTTATGGTGCTGAATCCCACACTTACAGAGTCTACAACAAGCTCACTGGGATTGTTGTAGAATCTTGTAGTGTGGAGTTCGATGAAAATAACGGCTCCTTTGTAGGGCAAGTTGATGTTTGTGATGCAGATGTTGAAATACCCCAAGATGCCATAAGAAGAATGGGCGTGGGATTTTTCCGCCCCATTGGGGAACCCCTTGTGGCGGATCGGGAAGGACAATGCTCCATTCAAGTGGAGCCCTCATCCACACAAGATCAAGAAGCTCCTACTGTTGGAGAAAACTCTGCACCAACACCGCAACCTGCTGAAGATCATCTGTCTCCTGGACAAGTTGGTAGTCCCAGGCCGGACTATCCGCCTCCTCCAAGGGGCGGATTATCCGCCCCTGGCACTCCAACTCGCTCCAGGGGATCCGAAGGAGAAGACAACAGTCAAGAAGCTCCTAGGCCGGATTATCCGGCCCCCGAGGGCGGATTATCCGGCTCTGGTTCTTCCAGTCCTGTCAGGCAGTTTCAGGAAGAAGGCTCTAGTGCTTCACCTCCCAGGCCGGATAGTCCGGCCCCTCCAAGGGGCGGATTATCCGGCCCTGAAGAACAAGCTCTACAGCAACCTCCTGGTGTTAACTCAGATCAAGATCAAGGGCAAGGCAGTGGTCAAGACAAGGATACAAATACTGAATCAGCTCCTTCTAGAAACAATAAGGACATTGAGACTCGTCGCAAGGCTCGTGCTGATCGGAACCTTGAACTAAGGGGTCACACTCTTGACAAGGTTGTTGGTGATCTACGAAGAAGGGTATCTACTAGAAGAGAACTTGCAAGCTTCTATGATCATCAAGCTCACATTTCCATGGTTGAACCAA
This sequence comes from Avena sativa, assembly GCA_916181665.1. Classification (NCBI taxonomy): domain Eukaryota; kingdom Viridiplantae; phylum Streptophyta; class Magnoliopsida; order Poales; family Poaceae; genus Avena; species Avena sativa. The sequence continues at coordinate 14,975,263 of OV702289.1, forward strand.
AGGTCTTTGATGCTCTTGAAGACCCCGATTGTTGTTGCAATGCATGAAGAATTAAATAACTTCGAACGCAACAAAGTTTGGAAGCTCGTAGAGAAACCCAAGGACTGTCGCAATGTCATCGGTACCAAGTGGATCTTCAAGAACAAACAAGATGAAAATGGCATTGTTGTGAGGAATAAAGCAAGACTCGTGGCTCAAGGATTCTCTCAAGTGGAAGGAATTGATTTTGGCGAGACTTATGCTCCTGTGGCTCGTCTTGAGTCCATCCGTATCCTTCTTGCCTATGCAGCCCATCATAATTTTAAATTACAGCAAATGGATGTTAAGAGTGCATTTCTTAATGGTCCTCTCCATGAGTTAGTATACGTCAAGCAGCCCCCGGGTTTTGAGGACCCCAAATTTCCGAACCATGTCTACAAACTCGATAAGACGCTCTATGGCCTTAAACAAGCCCCACGTGCGTGGTATAAGCACCTTGAAGAGCTTTTGCTAGACCGTGGATTCGAAGTTGGGCAAATCGATCTCACTCTTTTTACTAAGAAGGTTAATGGGGAGCTTTTTGTATGCCAACTTTATGTAGATGACATTATTTTTGGCTCTACTAACCAAGCTTTTAACGATGAATTTTCAAAGCTTATGACTGACAGGTTTGAGATGTCCATGATAGGTGAGTTGAGGTTCTTTCTTGGATTTGAGATCAAACAACTTAGAGAGGGAACTTTTATTAATCAAACTAAGTACATCCAAGACATGCTCAAAAGGTTCAAGATGACGGATCTCAATGGTGTGGCTACTCCAATGCAAACAAAGTGTCATCTTGAACTCAATCCCAAGGGTAAAGACGTGGACCAAAAGGTATACCGATCCATGATCGGCTCTCTCCTTTACCTTTGCGCATCTAGGCCCGATATCGTGTTAAGTGTAGGAGTGTGTGAAAGGTACCAAGCCGCTCCTAAAGAAAGCCACTTAGTGGCGGTCAAACGAATCTTCAGATATTTGGTTCATTTCCCAAATTTTGGGTTATGGTATCCCAAGGGTTCAAATTTCTCTCTATGTGGTTACGCTGATTCAGATTGGGCTGGTGACAAAGATGATAGGAAATCAACCTCTGGTGCATGTCAATTCTTGGGCAGGTCTCTAGTGTGTTGGTCTTCAAAGAAACAGAACTGTATTTCACTCTCAACCGCCGAAGCTGAATATGTTGCTGCTGCTAGTGCTTGTACTCAGTTATTATGGATGAGGCAAACTTTAAAGGAATATGGTGTCAATTGTGACAAAGTGCCTCTATTATGTGACGATGAAAGTGCTATCAAAATTGTTTACAATCCCGTGCAACATACATGAACAAAACATATTGAGATTCGCAACCACTTCATTCGGGATCATGTTGCTCGAGGCGATAGTGCTCTATCCTTTGTGAGCACGAAGAACCAACTTGCTGATATTTTCACGAAGCCCCTTGATGAAGCAAGATTTTGTTATTTGAGGAATGAGCTAAATATCATAGATTCAAGGAGCTTGGCTTGACTACTCTTGCACACTCACCTGCTCTTATTCATGTATTTGGTTTAGATGCGGGCATAGACATAGGGGGAGTGTGGTCCTAATTGATTGGGCCAACCCTCCCCCCATAATGCTGAAAGCAAGTAAAATCATTTCCCTTAATATCATTTTGTGATATGTGGATCATCGATGAGCATTGGTTTTGAACTTAAGATACATTTTCGCGGTGTCATGCCATGCGCTCCAACATGGTGGCTTCGGCCACCGCCCTCTTCCTAGAGAAGAGTTGGTTTCTAATGGTTCTCTTTGGATTTTCTTGCATATCATCTTCAGGGGCGTTAGCATCGCTCTTCTTCCTTTTTGGCGTTTCGATGCCAAAGGGGGAGAAGTAGTTCTATTAGGTCACCAGATTTGCATGGGTCATGGGTCGGGCACAAGCACTTGCGTTTCCATTCGTTCGTTTTACTTGTGCCCCTTTAGCGTGAACTTATTTGCTATTTGCTATTTGTTGCTTGGTTATTGTAAGACTCTGTCGTGACTTATTATGTATGGTCCTATGGCATTCTGGATTTATATTGTGGACCTACTATCATGGAATTCTGGATTTATCTGTGGAGTCTGGCATTCTAGTTGATGACATATGGAATCATGGGATTATCTTATGTATGCATCAATTTTGTGGGATGTGCAATCTCATTAGTTTATTTGGCAATATTCACATCCCGGTGGTATGATCTCGTCTACCTACCCATCTGGTTTTAATTGTTCTTGCTATGAAAGTTGTGTTTTATCTAGTGTGTGCATGTGTGTTTCAAAGGTAAATTTTAATATGCACACATCTAGGGGGAGCCTCTTTCATTTATTTTAAGGGTGTCGTTGGTAGTCGTTTGCAAATCCTAATATTGTCATCTAACACCAAAAAGGGGGAGATTGAAAGAACATTTCATAATTCCTAGTATTTTGTGTGTTAGATAACAATATCAAGGATTATTTAACATGTGTTGAAGTGCTGCAGATCTGTACATTGAGAAGGGAAGGAAACTGCTTTCTGGGGGCGGATAATCCGCCCCATCCCTCTTTCAAGTATGCGCGAACCCCAGAGAGGGGGGCGGAGTTTGTGGCCGGATTGTCCGCCCCTTGGGGGCGGACTGTTCGCCCCCTCGAGGATTTCCTTCAAGTCAAGGCTGCGTCGCTCTCTGTATGGGGGACGGAGTTTCCCTCGGACTTTCCGGTCCTTGGGCAGACTTTCTCCCAAGGGCGGATAGTACGCCCCTGGCGGGGGCGGATAATCCGCCCCCTCTGGAAATTTCTTCAAGTCAAGGCTGCGTCGCTCTCAGTATAGGGGACGGAGTTTCCGTCCTGGGGGGCGGATTTTCTCCCCAGGGCGGATAGTCCGCCCCAAAGGGGGGCGGATTATCCGCCCCCAAATTTCTCCAACGGCTTGTTCTGGGCAGGGGGTATTTAAGCCTGTCTTCCCCCTCTGTCCAGAACTCTTGATTCACACGAAAAAGAACAGACCTGATCTGCAATCCTCATCCGAGAGAACTCCACCTAGATACACCCAAAGGCTCCGTCCATTGGGGAATCAAAGGAGGAGGACTCGATCTTCATCAACTACAATCAAGCGCTTCATCTTCTCTCCATTCATTTGGAGAACCACCGATCTAGTATTTCTTGCAAATACCTAGATTCTTGTTTTTGTTTATATTGATAAACCTTGTTCTTGTGGCAGCTTGTTGTCCTCTCGGGAGCCCCCAATTCGGTTGTGGGTGTGTGCCCCGATAGTGTTGTAAAAGGCACCGGTTCCCGCCTCGAAGGGATCCAATAGTGGAGAAGGTGGATCAGGCCTCTCGTGGCGAGATCCATCGAAGAATAGGGTGAGACCTATTGTGGCGTGGTGGTCTTAGAACCGCCCACCCCTCCAACGCGGATGTACTTCCCTTAACAAGGAAGGAACTGCGGTAAAACAAATCCCTGTGTCTTCGCGTGCTCCACTACGGTTCCTTCGATCCTCTCTTTACGTGCTTAGTAGTTAGGGTTGCATATAGGAAAATTCTCGTAGTTGCATATCTAGAGAATTTACTTTGTGTCAAGCCTAAAATTGAAAAAGTATTAAAAATTGGTTAGCACCTATTACCCCCCCCCCTCCCCTCTAGGTGCCCATACGATCCATTCCAACTACAACCCAATAGAAGAAGGTGGCTTCACTTGGAAGCACTATCTGTTACTTTTGACTTACAGGAAGAAGGAAGATGGGAGAAGAGGACTGAGAAAGAGCACGCTGACAACACTATTAACTAAACATATTGCAAAAATTATGAAAATTAACAATTTTATTGATCACGGTATATTTCCATGGAGAACTAACAATCATTGCTCGGAAAATTCAGACAATGCAGATGCACATACCGTGCTGCAATATTGTTCTTTAGATATGCAGATTCAGAGATTGGGTTGATACATATTTAGGTTCTAAAGATCGTTCTAGTTAAAAAAGGTACACATTACATGATGAGATACTAGTCTTCCAGCATACGAAGCTCTAATACTAAGCATGTGATCTTTCTAGGAATTTAAATTGTAATAACTAGAGTTCTGGTGATATATTCCACACTAAACATGATCTTTTGAACCAAGATTTAAAGGAAAGATATCAACTCCGTATATTTTATTCAAGAATATGTAGATCTACAGGTTAATCAGCACAACTAAAAGAATGACTCTTTGAGAGATAGAATCTTGGGGCAAACTTCTGCTATTCCTGGTCTATCTTTAGGCGATTCCATGGAACACATGAGGCCAACTTCAACCAAAGGTACAATGTATCTCTGCTCAAGTACATTGTCAAACTCATGGTGCTGCCCGTGGGCCATATGGGGATCTAAAACCTCTCCAAGTCTACCTGGAAATGCTGAGCTCACAAACCTGTGAAGGCTCAGGCCATCGGTGAACATCGCATCTGTCGGTCGCAGTCCGGTGAGCATTTCCAGAAGCAAGACTCCGAAACCATAGACATCGCATCCTGTTGAGACTTTGTATCCCATACAGTACTCTGTAAAAGCATTTACGACATTGTTAATACAAGAGATATACTAACAATAAATACTCAAGATAAAGTTGAACTCACCAGGTGCGATGTATCCAATTGTTCCTTCCACACCAACCAAATCTTCTGGACTACCAGGAGTAGAAGAGAGAAACCTCGATGACCCAAAATCACCAACTCTTGCAGTCATGTCATAGTCCAGAAGAACATTGCCCGGCTTCAAATCGCAGTGGATTAGAGGAGGCGTCAGCTGGTTGTGCATATAATCCAAAGCCAAAGCCACATCCATTGCTATTTTTAACCTCTGGCCGAAGCTAAGTGCCCTTTTGGGGCTATTTTGGTGTAGCTTTGGGTGCACCCACATGTTCAAACTTCCATTGGCCATGAAATCAAAAACTATAGCTTTGAATTCATTATTCTGTAAGTCCACTGTCGAGCATACTGTGACAGCTTTAACAATATTGCGATGGCGTGTGTTCCGTAGCACCTCACACTCAGTAAGGAAGCTGTTGTGTGCAGCATTCTCCTCGAGATGGAACAACTTGATGGCAACCAGGTCTGTGTCAAACTCAAACCTTCCAATGTAGATCGAACCGGTGCGACTCGAGCTGATCTTGTTGACCGGAGAGAACCAATTGGTAGCTTTCACAATGTCACCATATGAAACCTTCTTCATTGTCTCATTGTAGTATGGACTTGCTTGTGCTTGCCTTCTCTTCAGAAGAGTGACCATGAAGAATATGAAGGAGAACAAGGCAATAGCAATTGGAGGAATTACTTTTACTAATAAGAGTGCATTTGTATTGTTCTTAACAGCTGACGTTGTGGTGCAAACTGGGAACTGAAACAAGTTGGTGGTCGCACTTGCACACAACCCTGCATTGCCATCCAATATTACTGCACTATGATTCTGAAAGATGCCACCAGTTGGAATAGGCCCTTCAAAGATGTTGATAGACAGATCAAGTTGCTCCAAGAAAACCATGTTCGCAAAGAACTCTGGTATTTGTCCAACAAAGTAGTTTCGGGACAGGTCGATCAGCTCGATGGACTTCAGGTCACTGAAAGACTGAGGTATTGTTCCATTAAGCATGTTATCTCTCAGTATGAGAGAAGATAACTGGACACAATTGCCAAGTGAAGGTGGAAGTTGACCAGACAAATTGTTGAAGGAAATATCGAGTTTGAGAAGCTGAAGCAATGCACCAACTTGTAGCGGTATTGATCCTGCAAGGTTGTTGTTTGACAAATCCAAACCGACCAGCGAAGTTCTATTCATAAGTTCACTTGGTATTGTTCCTTGGAGGCTGTTAAAAGACAAGTTCAGCATATCCAGTTGCTTGCAATTTCCTAAACTTGCCGGTATGTTTCCGCTGAAGCCATTGCTGTCAAGATAAAGCTTGTTCAGCCGAGATAGGTTACCTATTGTAGATGGAATCTCGCCATAAAATCTGTTCCCTGATAGGGTTAGGATAAATAGCTGGTCAAGGTTCCCGATAACAGAAGGAATAACCCCCGTAAGCAAGTTTTGGTCCAGAGCAAGCAATTGGAGATTTCGAAGGTTAAAAATCTCAACTGGTATTGTGCCTACAAGTTGATTGTCTCCAAGGTCTAACCGCCGTAGTGATGTAAGGTTAGCAATGGAAGGAGATAACTCACCGCCGAGCTGTGCAGAGCTCAAGATGAGTAAGACCACACGGCGTGGATGAGCCGTACCGCAACTGACCCCTGACCATATGCAGATGTCGCTGCTAGAGGCGTTCCATGATCCCAGGACACCTTGCGGATCGCTGGAGATGCCAGACTTGAAGGAGAGGAGGGCCTGCCGGTCGATCTCCAATCCATTGCTGATGGTCTGCGCGATGGTGGTGGATGGCATGAAGATGAGAAGATTGGTCAGGAGAATGAGGGTGCCATGTGGTAGAAGAGGGCGTGGAGCTCCTGCAGGTGCCATATGTCAAATGCAGCGCATCCTGTGCACACAGCTTCGCTATATGTGTTGTAGCCTCCTTCACAAACCGACACAGCAGGGTGGTATACCAGCAGGTGTATGAGAACCAAATGGAACGATGGCTAATTAGCTAGACGAAGACCTGGATAGAAAAGGGGGGATCCAACCAATTTGTCTTTGCTTCTCTTATCCAAAAGAAAAGAAACAACTGCACATTGTGGCGATGATATAAAAGTACTAGACAAATTAGTTGTCTCAGATTTGTCACATCCATATCTAGGCAAATCTGAGACAACTAATTTGGGACTGAGGGAGTAGTGAAATTTTTTAAGCACTGTCCTTTTTTTTATTTTGTTCAAGAACAGGGGCAGGCCGGCAGGGCATTAAAACAAACAGGTGATGTGCAACAACAACAGACGAGGTTACAGGCGGCACATTCTTGTTTGAGCTATGGTGGATTACACAATACTTACACGGGGGTTGGCCTCAGGTTCGGGTGCCGGCGACGTGGAAAGCCAGCCAAAATGGCGGAGGCGGACGCAGGCGGAATGGCGGAGGCGGACGCAGCCAAAATGGCCTAAGACCGCGAGGGAGGCCCATGCTCCTAGTCCACAGCGTTTCCTCCAGGGCGGAACTGCTCTGGAATTTGGGCAGGACATCTCGAGTGACTAAGAGCAGGTACAAGTCCTACTAATTTATCAATATCCATGTCATTAAGAGTTAATCTAATAGCCAACATATACAATAGATAGACATAAAAATATGCTAATTTATCAATATATGTCCCACTTTACACTCTCACATAATGCCTAGAGCACGTGCTGCAGCTGGCTCTTAACTAAGAGCCCAATCCTCTTTTCTCTCATCTTCTTTCTCATCCAACTAAACACAGATATACTAGTTTAAGTCTTATAGTCTGCTGACTGGATCTTATTGTACTTGCTCTTAGTTGGATGAGAGAGAAGAGGTGAGAGAAGAGAGATGGGCTCTTATGCAATAGCCAACTCTTGCACGTGTTTCTAGGCACGTTGTGAGTATGTGAGTGGGGTCATTCACTTATAAAGTAGTACTCTTTAAAGATAACTATTGTACTACTTGACTATAAGCTGACTATAAATGACCTTATAGCCATCAAGTTGGCTGTATTATTGGAATTGCTCTAAGAGCATCTCTAACCCATCCAAAACAGTTATAGAGAAGTAAATTTACTTCGCTAACGTCGAAGCCGCACCGAATCGAACCTCTATCGTCGTTTAGAAGAGAATAAATATAGGAGTCCTCGCTTTTTTCTTCCATATTTGGACGGTCGTGACCTCGACTCTGTTATTTTTTCTCCTCTAATCCTGTCCTCGGCCGCTGGCCAGCTGCCCTCCCTGCTGCCCTTCGTAGGATCTGTCCTCTGCCGACGGCCAGCTACCCTCTGAGCTTCTCCGAGTAGCCTACGTCGCCGGAGTCGGCCGCCACGATCCATTTTCCCCGGCCACAAATCCGCCGCTGAGTTTCGCCAAATTCAATGTACCGTGGCCGGGATACGAACAGATCCTCGAGGCCAAGCACCTTTCGGCATGACTACTCGTCGTTGCAACTCCCTAGCCAAGATCGCAGGAGCACCGCCGCGAGCACCCGTGCCGCCACTTGGTCGCCTCCCTCCCCCCCCCCTCCACTTGCTCTGGCTCCGGCACCAGCAGTCGCGCCAGCCCTTGGACCCACACCGGCACCTTCCCGTACCGGCGCCGTCGGAACAAGGCGAGGAAGAGATAAGCTCCATGGTTCTTTGTAGCAATTTTGTTTAAAACTCGTCAATTTTCTAATCTAGATAATTCTTTGTAGCAAGGTGAAGAAGACAGAAGCTTCATGTGATATGTTTCCATGTATTCATGTGCTCAAATTTGCGAACTTTGTTAAAAAAAATTACTCCTCTAAATTATTGGGGATCGTGGCGCAAAATTTAGAGTATATCTGTTCCTCTAATGTTCCTCTACAGGACAGAGAGCCTTTTTCTTCTCTAAATTCTTGGAAATGGGTTAGAGATGCTCAACGTTGTTCCTGGTTTGGAAAGGGAATGGTGAGGGAGGGGAGAGAAGGGGTCCCTGCCGCTCGCTCCCGAGGTCTGTATTATTTATTACTTCCTCCATTCCATTATATAAATATTTTTAGCAAGCTGTTTTAGTTTGCTTAAAAAGACTTACATTATGGAACGGCGGTAGTACCTCCTACTAATTTCATGGAGGCGTATGACATGCACAACCAGGACATCTCCTGCTTGCACGGTGCTCCTAATTTGCATACACGATCGAGGTGAGAAGGACTAGGTGACTACCATGTGGTTTCAACTTACATTTTCAAAAGTCAAGCAGTTATCGCAACACTGGAGCAAAGCTAACGTCGGTTTTTCTGTCAGTTTTAGTGTAAGTCCCAGTATGTTCTTTTTTGGTTACGTTGCTTGAAGCTGTCTGGGGCTGCATGCTGTCGAGGCCCTTTTCCTCTCAGTTATCACAATTCTGCAACACGGTAAAAATACAATCCAAGCTACTCCCTCCGATCCATATTACTTGTCATTAGATTAGATGTATCTAGTACTAAAACATGTCTAAATGCATCCATATTACTTGTCATTAGATTGGATGTATCTAGTAACAATCCCTTCGTTGCTGAGGGAAAAAAAGAGACGAACAGTCTATGGATCTACACTGTAGCAGTTTTCTGCTCAGATCAAGGCCACCCCTCTAATCGAATTAGAACCAAATCAATAGAACTGAGTAAACCCATGGCCATCTTCGGAGCAAAAAAACTTACAAACGCAGTTTCTAGCAATTGGAACAACGGTTCAGATGACCGATAAGAGGAAAGGTTGTGATATTATGCCTCATGAGCAAAGGTAGAAAAATGACAGCACGGTCTAAATTCACCGCCCTCTTGAAATGCCATATGGCTCATTTATTAACTACTAAGATTGCTGGCGTCAAAGATATCATACATCATAATTTGTTTCTAAACCAATAGAAGTTCCCATTTCCTTGATGTTACAGCTACATGGATCATTAAGAACTGAAGCCCTCTGGTCGAACAAAAAAGTCACAGAGGTACACATGGTATAAAAGCGAAGGAAAACTAAAATGTGGCTGTAATACCAAGTTAATTTAGCTATGCACAATGAGGTCACGTCACGTCTCTTCTGGATGTTCCTGCTTCAGCAGGGTTAGACAAGCTACACTAGTGATGGACACTAAATATAACTAGTAGATCTAATTCTGCATCTTCAGTGACCGAGCATAGCGCATATACTAGAATAGTTATGTACTTGGCTGTTAGGACGGCACTTGTGTTTAAACACCAAAGAAAATACTAGAGATGTAACATCTGAGAAGTATATTTCCTAATTGATATCAAATACTCCTGGTACTTGAGATTGGATACTCACATTATATATTTGAGAAATTGAGTATTCTCGAAGCCATAGAGTGGACTATAATGAATTGCAACTCAATTTATAATCAGTTAATTTGCAACTCTGCAGAATAATACAGTATTAGTTGCTCTGTTCCAAATTATAAGATGTTTTGGAAGGCTATTTTAGCTTTCCAAAACATCTTATAATTTGGAACAGAGGTAAGTACTATTTTCAATTTTGCAAATTTTGGGCCCTCTTCTTCTTACCCCTGCTCGGTGGATGCAATTGTCACAGCAACATGCATCCAAGAAGCCCCAACATGCCTTCCTTTTTCTGCACAACCTCGCAAGCACCCTGTTACAGCACTAACTGGCAAATCTCCAACACATTCCCTAAATCAGTTTTTTGAGGCATTACATCAAACACCTCACACAAAAGACGATCTATATTACTCCCAAGGGATTTTTCACATATGGTGAAAAATGCATTCTATAAACTTCTTGGAATTAGTTACACCTGGCTGCATTCCCCAAATATAAGTACAGCTATATAAATTTTAGGAAGAAACCCTACCTGCCAATAATATCAACAGTAGCTACATGAAATCTGCTTACACTTACATCAAACTAGACCCTAGAAGAAAGATGGATGTACTAGTTACAACTTGTCATGTCATTGTTCCTGGAAATTACACTTAAAAGAGTTATATCATCATGTATAGCAGGCATGTTCATATTCAACACTGACAGCTATGCACAAGATCAAGAGATTTGACATAGGTCTTCCATTTCAATAAACTATCAACAAACCTCGGTAGTAAAACTGAATGATCACAAGAAATTCATCACTTATTTCCATTAAGTCGATGTCATGGATTCCTCCTAGCATTTGTATTGAAATGAAAAAACCTCCTCTCAGATAGGAACAAAGTTTATGAAGAAACCCTACCTGCCAATAATATCAACTATAACAACATGAAATGTGCTTAAACTTATAACAAACTGCACCCTGAAATCAAGGAGGTTGTAACAGTTGCAACTTGTCATATCATTGTTCATGGAAATCACATTTCAAGAGTTCTAGCATCATGTATTGCAGGGACATTTATATTCAGCACTAAGAGCATCTAAAAGATCAAGTGATTTGACACATGCCTTCCATTTCATAAACTATCAACTGGTATAAAATTGAATGATCACAGGAAATTCATCTCTTATTTCCATCAAGTCAATGTCACAGATTACTGCAGCATTTGTATTTAAAGAAAAAAATCCTCCCCAGAGATAGGAACACAGTGCTGACTATTCCTAGGCATTACATCAAGCACCACACGCGCAAGCAGGCAAAGGCAAGCAAATCATGGGGAACTAACAGAGACTCCAGCGACTAACCAGAGGCTACTGGCCCGCCTCAGAGGCACCCTGCGCCGCTGAGGCCGCCTTCGCCGGCGGCGGCGGGGCGTGCGAGACGACCAGCGGGGGCCTGGGCGCGCGGCGCTGCTCGTCGGCCAGCTTCCGCGCGTCGTACATCTCCTGGGTCTCGACGACGACGAGGCGCTTGACCTGGGTGAGCATGCCGAGGAGGGAGGGCGTGGTGCGGTGCTCGACGGTGCGGTGGCAGCGGCGGAGGCGCATGGCCTCCAGGGTGCGGCGGTGGAGCTTGCGCGTCCCCGGGAGGCCCCGCACCAGCGTGATGTAGAGGCGCGGGCTCCACTCCACCGGCACCTTGGACTTGAACGCGTTGAAGGCGCTCCCGCTCATCTCCTCGCCTTTTCCCTGTCTCTGCTCCTCCGTGCGGTTTTTGCTCCGGCGGCCGGAACCCTAAACCCGTGCTGCCTTTTGCCGGAGTGGGGGAAGTTGGGCTGGTCAACCTGAACCCTGAAGATCTAGGTAGAGAATGGCTGCTACTGTTAGTTGGGCTAAGGAGGCCGGTATAGTAAACAGGTTACGTGTTGGGCTCTGTGGGCTGTTAGCAGGCTGGTCAACCCATGGGCTCCATATGCTAACCCAACAAATTTCTTCTGCCAGAAGAATGCTCAAAAAATACTAATCCTTCCGTCCTAAAATAAATGTCTTAGGTTTGAATCAATATACTAAATAGTGTCTAAATTTATTTAAATTTTAATAAATTTTAGACATTTAATTTGAGATGAAGGGAGCATAATGTCGGCGCGACAAGAAATTTTCGTAGGCTCAAATAAGTGTTGTGCGGCTAGGGAAAAAATCAGCCACCCCCTTTGCCACATGGTCCCACATAAAGTTTTTTTTAGAGGATGAAGTTTGTTTGTGCGCCTTCAATCATCGCAACAAAAAAATCCGCACACATTTGTTTTCAAATACCGTTGCAATATTTTTTTCTCGCGGTATGTAAGATGGAAAAGGAATTCAACAGCCTCCATGGCCACGATGAAACATTGTTTTTTGGTGTGTTCGATCTCAGCAAAAGAAAATTTAGCACACGGTTTTTGTTCCTTTATCTATACCTAATAATAATATATATATATATAATATATAATATATAATATATCTATAACTAATAATAAAAGAAGGAGTGTTTCTCTCTTCGTCCGTCTAAGTGCGCTTTGGTCCATCCGACTGTACGTTTTCGCATGTCGCTTTGTGCCTCTGGCCGTTTATGTTTTCGAGCGTATTTGAAAAATCCTGTACGGGAAAACAGGGAGAGATACAACGAAGGGTTCTTCCCGTCCAACTTTGTTTTCCAGTCTTTCCCATGCGTCTTCGCAGTATTTACGGCAACTGCCACCGCATGGTCAAATGGCGTTTCTTCGTCAGCCGAAGTCCCTCCTTCGCCATCTCCGGATTCTGCACTGCCTGCTTCCTCCTCTGGCGTGGCACGTTCGTGCTTATTCTTTCTCTTCTTTGTCTGGTTGTGGTCGTCGGGCGGCGACCAGGATCAGCGGTATGAGGCAGACCGTGTATCCCCATTTCATTTCCATTCCCTGAGGGGCAGTGTTCGACTCCAGAAGGGCCTTGGTGGCGGCTGCTAGCGGCTGTCGAGCGTGCGGACGAGGCAGAGCACGGGCGGCGGAGCTCGCGCCGGGTTGCAGAAGGGGAACTTCGGCCCGGAAGAGGCGGAGGCATGGAGGACGCGGGCCAGGTAGGGGAACGGATGTGCTGCAGAAGAGGGAACCCGCCGGCGGCGCGAGCTTGCGGGGATGAGGTGGGAGAGAGGAGGCGGACGGAGGCGAGCACCTCCATCCCCGCCCGTACTCAGTCCTCACCAAATCTCCCGAACACCCGATCTCGCTCCCCTGACACAGGAGGATTTATGTTGCTTTTTCGTCAATGTAGTTCAAGATATCTGTTAATTTTTTCTCGAATCTCCCGATTAGTTGCTGCTCCTCCGGCGTTAATCGGCCGAAAGATCTGGCGGCCAGGGGCGCAGAGCAGTGGAAGTGGCGGGCGAGCATGGACATGCTCGTGCCGATCCCCAATTTATTAGTTCGAGCTCTTTAATCAAATGGAGGAATATAATGAGCGGTGGATTTGGACTTGGAAAATATAGTTTCTCTTGATTAGGTATAGATTTGGTTTCCAATTTGAATCTTGGGAGTTATTGGAAGACAAGGGAGAGAGTATGCGGGAAGAAGAGCCTGCGTACGGGAGCAGATTGGATATTTTTTTTAGAGAGCATACCTCGATGGATTTTCTGTTTTTTTAGAGGAACGACGGTCGAGGGAGCAGTTTCTGCGACAACACCAAATATTGAGGCCATGGCCAAATCATAAGCTGTTCAGTTCTGTTCATCGGTCCTACCATACTTGGGCATTTGGATGGTTTTTTTTTATCGGATATTCAGGTTCACTTGAAGCTGATTTGAGTACATAACTAAATTGATAAATCACTGCCAATAGTTCGAGAGTCTTGGCGTACATACAAATGAGCAGATTTGACGAAGGCATACAAGTTTTAGCCCATTTGATCATCTAATTCCTTCTATTGATCTGCATGCATTTTTTGAAGATCAACACCAACGCTTGCTGCGTGGAACTAGACCTGCATTCGGTTAGATTAATGGCTTTGGTGGTTTTTATTCCTTAAAAATATTTAATAAAAATCAATCAGTACATTCTATTATTAGATTGATGTCATTGATTTTTTACTATTTACTCGTCATATGATTTTCACTATTACACGTGTAAAATTGTTTTTGTCATTTTTCACTATCCCATTTTGAATAACGATGTTGATTTAGTGTGGTACCGTAGCAACGCACGGGTCTTGTGCTAGTATAATAATAATATAAAGGAAGGAGTGTTTCTTGTAGTACCTACACTTTTTTGGACGATTTTATCCTTTGACCAAAAAATAAATTACCTACCAATGCCACCGGTAAGTAAAAATCTATAACTAATGTCAGGAAAGAATTCCTCGCAGCGGCACTTGGTAGGTTGGACGTTTTTGTAGATAGGTAACTCAAGGTGTCCAGACATAAACCGACTAAATAACCTAAGGAGATCGACTACAATCCGGTTAACATAAATACACAGGCACCGGCCAATCGCATCTGATCTGATCCATCGCCGAAGATGGCGCCGTCGCACAGGCAGGGAGGAGACCAGCTGAGCGCTCTCCCAGACAATGCGCTGGAGCGCGTCCTCTCCAACCTCGCATCCGGAGAGGCTGTGCGCAACAGCGTGCTCTCCCGCCGGTGGCGCCGCGTCCATGAAGCTGTCCCGGCCCAGTCATCGACCCTGTCGACACTAAGACTGGCGAGAGGTATGGCATCGGGAACCTCAGGGTCTGCTTCGACCACACGGTGACCAGCACGATAGCAAAGGCACTGAGACACCTATCCGCACCTTCCGCCTCAACGCCTTCCACCCGCCATACCACATGCTCAACCAGTGGATCGCCACCGTCACAGCGTCCGGCATAGAGGAGCTCGACGTCAAGCTCAGGTACAGTGAATCCTCCAAGCACACGCTCTGCCCCTTCGGCCTGACCTGTGGCGCCTCGGCAAACTTCCATAAGAGCGACAGGAAGAGGTACACCAATGCACCGCCAGATCTTCGGGTGCCCCATGTTGCGCCGGCTAAGGCTGGCCAACTGGATGCTTGATCTGCTAGGAAGCATGGACATCGCATTGCTGGATAGATACGCTCTGCCTCGCGAGGATCATGGACCCATATGGCAAGTTGCACCAGCTCATCTCAGGCTGCCCATCCCTTGTACACCTAACGCTGGAGGAGTGCCCGAGCATTAAGGAGATGGCCGTGAGGAGCACTCGCCATGATCTACTGCCACAACGCCAACAACGTGGAGCTGCACTCCACCTATGTGCAGTCGCTGCACTACAAAGGAGGCCTTCCTCCTCGCAAGTTGCCCTTCTTCACACTCGCGAACTATGAAGGAGTCAAGGCAGTGACCAGTGAGCATTGAAATCTGCGAAAAACTCT
Source organism: Avena sativa (assembly GCA_916181665.1). Taxonomy (NCBI): domain Eukaryota; kingdom Viridiplantae; phylum Streptophyta; class Magnoliopsida; order Poales; family Poaceae; genus Avena; species Avena sativa. The sequence goes on from OV702289.1 coordinate 14,990,573, forward strand.
TCAACAAAGGACCAAGGGACGTTGCTGCTGTCACATGGCTCACCAGTCAGTGCACCAAGCTGGGGTATCTTCACATTTCCTTGCGCCCATCAATGGCCTACTACAGCAGCATGTTCGCAAGCGTCCTGTGTGGGGCACCTCTGTCTCCAGGGCTGCTTGCCCACAGATCAGGCCGTGTGGCCGGTCGCCGTCTTGCTTATCAACACCAAGCACCTGTAAGTATTATCAGTGACATGTGTGGACTTGGAGAAGACACGCCAAGAGATAAGTAGGAGTATAAGATATGCGAGGGGATAAGAACAAAGTACTTTTACTAGACAGACAAGTAAAATTCTATTGTATAAAATCATTTCTATTTGTAGTTGCTTGAAATATAGTTACTAAAGGTGTGATAAAAGACAAATGTAATTAATATGGGGTGTTTGCAAATTAATCGCGATAGCCTCTCTTTTTTCTATACTTTTCCATTTATATTATTAAAGAAGAATAGAAAGAGAGAGAGGGCTTGTGAGACATGAGACCACCAATGACAATGCAAATTGACCGGTAAACACTATACTCTACATTCATGGAAAAGAACAACATTATCCTTCCGCTGCAACGTGCGGGCATTTTGCTAGTACTATATCATTGTGATATCTTGTTCTCGTGGTATGTAAAACAAAATGCAAAAAGCTTTGCAACATTTTAAACATAGACTCGCAATAAAGTCTTTTATGTATGCAATCGTATCCCTATTGGTCACATCAAATTGTCCAAAAATCAGCATAAAAGTCAAAGCTTGCATCGACTTAAAAAAATATAAGTTGTAGCATGAAGGCAATATTTTAACATGTGCATAATTGCCTCTATTTGTATGTAACAAACAATATATGCGGTAACAACATGTCGGATAAGTGCTGACCACAACATTTTTGTCCTCTCCCCTCGTTGTCTCAAGTGTCGACCACATGTGGCTCGTTAGAGCTGGATCTATGAGCTCTAATCCATTCTCCTCAGCCCTGCCATCTTCGTCAAGCTTGGCAGCATGTAAAACATAGATTTGAGCTCCAACATTAAGTCCATGGCAGTGAGCTCTTCTACCCCTGGTACGAAAGAATCGGAGGTGGAACGCTAGAGAATAGGTGGAGGATGTCGTGGTCGTGGAGGAGGAACGACAGAAAAGAAATTAAGAAAGAAGACAAGTCGCGAGAGTAAAAGGAGAGAGCGGGGAGCGAGCTTGGCCAATCCGATAGATGTATGGGGTGAGTACATGGAATCATCTAAAAGAACTCCTGGTTTTTGTTCCCCTGTATATGAAAAAAAGACAACATTTTTGGTATCATCAACTATCCTCTATATATCAAATTAAAAGACTATTAGCTTTTTGACCCGCAAAAAAAAAGAATACAACCTTTTCGATATGGTCTTTTTGCCCGGAGCTTTTGCATACAGATCATAGACCAAATCAACTGCCGATGGCCGGCAACAGTCTCCAAGCATATGTGAAAAGTCATAGGTCAACGCAATCATATCATTCGTACACATTATTTGGTTTCCCTTGAAAACCGCTGTCGTTGTTGCTGCAACAACCACAAGCTAGGTTCTTCCCGAAACAAGAACAGATTTTCTAGGTGACACCCACAACAGTAATGCCAAAACAATCGCACAATGTCTCGTTAAAAACAGAACGTGATACCAACGAAGACACTTTCTCCAATTCAGAAGACCATCCTTGCAAAAGATGAAAAAAACTGGAAGGAGAAAGCAAGACATGGCCATTTAATTACGTCTATGTAAGAGATCTAAATACAGACCTGAGAACCTGAGTACGAGTGTGTTGTGTGAGTAGCTAGTTATTTGTATGTTTTTACTTTAGAAATAGAAGTTTTATTGATTCTTTGCATGGTATAACACGATATGTATAGAAATCACAAAAGAATTCAGCTTCCTGCGTCTGGATCTAGAAAACAACAAAAAAATTAAGCTCGGAGACAGAACTAGAACAAAAGTTTTATGGGGTACCGGTCAGCATTGTTGTAGTATAGGGACAGTGATTAGTAGTGATTTATATAGTGAAGATTTTGGTAAGTATTACAGGTGTCAGCTGACACAGGTGGACATGTGCCAGCTCCATCCCTGATTAAGCTAGTTCACGAATTTTAATCAGAAGGTGTTTAAACTAACAAAGCCCCAAACGGCTGAAATGATACACGTTGCCGAGGAAAAACGGTTGTTGTATTCGATCTCTCTACAGTATTTGGTTTCAACGGTAGCATTAGACTTGGCCAAATACTGCCGTATAGGTAGAAAAAATGTTTTCATCGTCTTTATTCAGCCCTAATTTGCTTTCGAGTTTTTTCAGTGTATTTTTCCCAAGTTGTATTGCATCTTTTCTTGGATGCAGACGACGGGATTCTGAACCGAGTGTCTCACCTAGATCGATACTAGCTAGTTCGGTGAGTATAACCTAACTTCATAATGTAATCGCAGTCCAACTACTACTAAACCTAAAACATGTCTAGATACATTTCTTTCACAAACCTAAAACATCTTATATTTTAAAACGAAGGAAGTACTTGCATAAGTAAACAATGTACGCATATCATATCATTCACCGTTGGATGTCGTCTTAAACAAATCCGTAATTAAGTCATAGCTGTCTATGTTGAGTGAACTGATCGAAACTAGTTCCGTCGCCTCCCAGTTCAGTTTGGAAACTATACTTTCGTGTCTAGGTTGGATGCTTCCGGTGTATTGCCATTGCCAACGCATGTTGACCTGTGTGTACGTTTGGACTTGCAAAAGTTTATGCATGCATGTGTCTCCGGCTGATATATGTATGGTTGGGATCTGACAGCAACATCTCACCAAACTGAACTGGGTTAGGTGAAATCCTGCGACAAACATGGGAGCGAGAGATCACAGACCACATACCAAAGCAACATGGCCGCCGGCCGACCGCCTTGCTACATGCATGCTAATTAGGGATGCAGGCGGACGTTCCGGCGGACAATGCGGACAAGCCGTTTAATCGTTGCATGCAGGATTAGCAAAGGATTTGGTTACCTACTACTCCTACTAGATTGATCCTGCTCCGGATTTCAAGCATTAGCGGACAGGCCGGGCTGTCGTAGCGGACGTCCGCCTGCATCCCTAATGCTAATGTAGGCAAGCACGCCATCTACATTTTCTGTGAGCAAACCATGCGGACTAAAAATAGTAAAATTCGAGAATCAATCTGTGGTTGGATGGTTGGAAGAAGGACAGTGATAACCTAGATATTTCCTTTTGAGAGAACAATAATAAGAACAACTTTTCTTAGAAAAAAAATGGGAATAACGGGTCCCAAGAGGCCATTGCATGCCAAATATATGACATATATTTTTCATTTCCTTTTTGGAATAGACAAATATAATTTGGTTTGTGGGCTACCATCAACCGATCAAAGATTGCAACAAAGGTCGCCAAACTATAGCAATCCCGTTATTTTGCAAAATTCTTCTCGGCGGTGTATGTTGTGAGCCAGGTCGTGCCATGTGCCATGTGCCATGCTGCCCAACGGCTGATGTTGGCGTTTGTGTCATGTTTTTTCACTTACTAATTGGGCATCATTCCTCTTAGTAAACTAGATGGGGCAATGCTTTTTCCAAATTTCAAAAGAAAAGTATGCAAAGTTCTCAAGTACATGAACATACCAATTTCACAATAAATGATGTGTACATCGGTGTAGTCACCCTATGATTCGTTGATGAAACTCGGAGCTCCCGTGTTATTTTTTGACATAATTTATCTAGGGTGTGTTTGGTTTGAGCCCCAACTAGCCCTACCAATTTTTTCGCATGACCAATGTAAGGACATGACCAAAATTTTGGTAAAGTGTTCATGTTTGGATTACAGCCATTGCACTGACCGATATTCACTACAGGAATGGGAAGCTACGCCGACGGCCAAACGTCGGGGCCGTCGGCGTAGCCATCGTCTAGGCCAGCTCCGTCAAACAGCCGTTGGCGTAGAATTACCCTCTGCATATCCTATGCTACGCCGACGGCTGCCCTCGGCGTAGCATACGCCGACGGCTGCCCTCGGCGTAGCTATTTTTTATTTTATCTCATTAAACTTTGAAAAATCATAACTAAATCATTCTAATTCGGAAAAATACAAATAATATATCAAAATTTGCAGAAAAATAAGACCTATCTATCTACACTCAAATAATACACATTTGTAAATAAAAATTAAGTAAAACATAAAACATTATATATAGTTTAAAACGGGCATAAAAAATCAAAAATGATCGAAACAATGCGAAACCTTCGCGTCGTGTTATATTATGTGACATAGTTAGAAGAAAAAATATAAAACTTGGTATATTGATTATGTCTCAAAGAAACCTTCACAAAATGACTTATCTCATTCGAGGTTTATTCTTGGCTTTCTTGTCAAATGACCAATGTTATGGCTAGAATCAAGGCATAGTTTGTGATAATGTGCCCATATTGTGCATACACATGCATCATGGGATAGCGAACAATGTTGCAGGAGGAAACTTTCCTTTTTTCGCACCAAAAAGGCATTTTCCATTTTCCGAGCATAAAAAACGGACGGTTTTGTGAAGCAACCACCAAATGGCTAATTCAAAATGCTACCACCATATTTTACAAAAATACTATACCACCTTATATGGACAATGTCCCAACAGGGGTATCCGAAACCTTTCGGTCCACCTCTGGTGAAAAAGACAAATTCCTGCCGAATCGGTAGAAAGTGGGTCAGATATGAACTACAGGTACAAGATCCGATGCTCATGTTTTTTTACAAAGATCATTTTTAGGTTCACAATATGTTATTTTATCAAAGATCCAATGCAATTTTAGCAAGGCTCGTCCCCGAGCTAAGAATCTCCATGCCCGGCGTTTGACAAAGTTTGACGATAGTTTAAAACGGGCATAAAAAATTTAAAAACGATTGAAACAATGCGAAACATTCGCGTGGTGTCATATTATGTGACATAGTTACAAGGAAAAATATCAAACTTGGTACATTGATTATGTCTGAAAAAAACCTTCACAAAATGACCTATCGCATTCGAGGTTTCTTGGTTTTCGGGTCAAATGACCAATGTTATGGCTAGAATCAAGGCATAGTTTGTGATAATGTGCCCATATTGTGCATAAACATGCATCATGGGATGGCGAACAATGTTGCAGAAGGAAGTTTTCCTTTTCGTCGCACCAAAAAGCCATTTCCCATTTTCGAAGCACAAAAAACGGACGATTTTGTGAAGCAACCACCAAATGGCAAATTCAAAATGCTACCATCACATTTTACAAAAATACTATACCACCTTATATGGACAATATCCCAACAGGGGTATCCGAAACCTTTTCGTCCACCTCTGGTGAAAAAGACAAATTCCTGCCGAATCGGCAGGAAGTGGGTCAGATATGAACTACAGGTACAAGATCCGATGCTCATGTTTTTTTACAAAAATCATTTTTAGGTTCACAATATGCTATTTTATCAAAGATCCAATGCAATTTTAGCAAGGCTCGGCCCCGAGCTAAGAATCTTCATGCCCGCCATTTGACAAAGTTTGACGATAGTTTAAAATGGGCATAAAAAATTCAAAAACGATCGAAACAATGCGAAACCTTCGTGTGGTGTCATATTATGTGACATAGTTATAAGTAAAAATATCAAACTTGATATATTGATTATGTCTCAAAAAAACCTTCACAAAATGACCTATCTCGTTCGAGGTTTCTTAGCTTTCGGGTTAAATGACCAATGTTATGGCTAGAATCAAGGCATAGTTTGTGATAATATGCCCATATTGTGCATACACATTTATCATGGGATGGCGAACAATGTTGCAGGAGGAAGTTTTCCTTTTCGTCGCACCAAAAAGCCATTTCCCATTTTCCGAGCACAAAAAACGGACGATTTTGTGAAGCAACCACCAAATGGCTAATTAAAAATGATACCATCATATTTTACAAAAATACTATACCACCTTATATGGACAATGTCCCAACAGGGGTATCCGAAACCTTTTCGTCCACCTCTGGTGAAAAAGACAAATTCGTGCCGAATCGGCAGGAAGTGGGTCAGATATGAACTACATGTACATGATCCGATGCTCATGTTTTTTTTACAAAAATCATTTTTAGGTTCACAATATGCTATTTTATTAAAGATTCCATGCAAGTTTTTCTTTTCATCGCACCAAAAAGCCATTTTTCATTATCCGAGCGCAAAAAGGGAATTTTCTAAAACAACCACCAAATAGATAATTCAAAAAACGGAGGGTTTGTGATTAGTTGATATGGATATCATATTTGGATTCCTCTCATTTTTCTGATCAATTTAGACATATTATTTGTTAAATTCCGATTTACAGATTTAAAGATATTAATTATTCCATATTAAATAGAAAAATAGAAAAAAGTAAAATTATTATATTTTTATTTGAATTCAATAATATTTTTTACTTATTTATTATTGTTTACTTAGATAAGTGTTTGTAATTTCAAAAAATACAAAACATGTGACATGTTGATATAAGGGTTAATAGGATTGATATCATAGTATTGACAACAATGTATGAATTACTTTGCGAAAACAGATTCTGAAGGAACGAGTAAGTTAAGCGTGCTGGAGCTGGATTAGTATTAGGATGGGTGAGCGGCCGGGAAGTTTGACCAAGACTGCAATTTAATTAAATATTAAGTGTAATTAGTGTTAAAAATGTTCAAAGTGAGAGATTAACGAGTCAAACAGTTCAAAGATTCAAAAATTAAGAAAAAAATAAAAAAAATATCTTTAAAAAAGATATATTTTACAACCTGTCGACAAGCTATGCCGACGGCCGCTACGCCTACGCCGACGACATTTTGATACGCCGACGGTCTCTACGTGCTCCGCCGAGGGAGACCTTTGCCGAGGATGCTACGCCGAGGACAGCCGTACGCCGAGGGCATTTTAGCCTACGCCGATGGCTTTTTGCCCTCGGCGTAGGCGCGCGTCCTGTAGTGATTTTGGCAAAATAGTCTATTGTTTGGTTTGCAACCAACATGTATATACTAGTCGTTCCTGAGATATTTAATAGATATTTTATGTAAATTTGAGAGGATACACACGGAAAAATACTAATATGCAGTCAAAGGGAAAAAACTGTAGTACTAATTGTGAGTGCGACACGTACAGACTACCCTGTCACGTGCACTTCCTATTGCTAATCGTGTAGGGGCTACCGATTAATTAGCATCAAAATACACACCTGCTCCAAAGTAATAATAAAAAATGATAAAATACCTGGGACCCACCTTGACAGGAGGGGCAAGTCGCCTTGACAATTTTTTGGCGCAGCTTTTGCGCGCCTAGGATCCGCCCATGCGTTGGCTCGATTTACACGAGCACGCGGGCAGGGTAGTTGGCCAGCCAATTTTTTGGCATTAGTCCAAACAACAGCCAAATTTTATGGGCTAACCAATATTTTGGTAAGGTTGGAATTGGTAGTCATCCAAACACACCCCTAACCTTCACATCAAGTTGATACAACCATAAGAAGCTTAAACCCTTATTTTTGTGTACTAAGATGCACACATACCAAAAGCTTAACCAGTATTTTTCTCTTTACCAAATCAACCTCCAACAATAAAAAATTACCATGCCCACCAGAGGAAGAAGAACGGTGAAGAGTACATCGAGCAGAAGCACATGAGCTATTGTACAAGCATGAATCCCCTCCAACAGGCTCTAATCACTCTGCATTAGAAACACGTCTACATTGGAGAACGGGGCATCGATCCGTTGGAAACCACACCATCCAAGGGTTCATTGTCGCCTTTAACATCGGTGCGAAAACAAGGCTTCATACCACCTCAAAAAACGTCGAAGTAGGCAACACAAGGACACAAACAAGGAAGAACTCGTTGACCAGACCCACGAGAACGCGCCCTTGCTCACGGACTCCCTCTCGGTGCCAAGGAGGATGTTTCCTAGACGGAAAGGAGCCTAAAAGACTTGTCCACACCATCGTAACACCATGATCTGAAACCATAACTATGCACCGGTGTCACAATCGCCACCCGATCAAATTTAAATATAGTGCAAGAGTAATGTATCGTTAATTGCACTCTAGTGCTTTGAATCCTCTGCCACACGACAAAAACTGTGACACTCTATCACGCTATTGATATCAATAATCCCTCTCCATTTTCCATGTGTCATAGCTGTAGTTACTTTATGTGCATGTGTTCTGTACCACGTTCGTGTTAAACCCAAATATCATCCAGAAGACCACCGGAAGACCACAAGCACATGAGCTATTGTGCCCTTGGAAGGATCTAATCACGCCTCATTAGAAACATGTCTACATCGGTGCGAAAACAAGGCTTTACCACTTCAAAAATTGTTGCCGTACCCAACACGAGCACAAAAACATAGAAGAATTTGTTGACACACAGGCTCCTTTTTTTGAGAAACATAGTATAATCGCAGATGCTCAAAATGCGTACACTCACCCCTATGAACATACGCACGGATACCCTACCTCTATGAGCATCTCCAAGAGACTGAGCCGGCGGGTCTTGAGATTGACGAAGTCACTGCAGACGTCTCGCTATCAACGAACACGTCGCCTCCTACTGAAAGAATATTCCACCTTTATAAGACACCAAAGCGTCAAACCTGAGGTTTGAACTCTGGTGGGCTGAGAGGTACCACTTCGCTCCTAACCATCCAACCACGGGTTCTCGGTCCCAAAGAAGATGCCTCCTTAGAGAGAAGGGGCCTAAAAGACTTGTCCACACCATTGTAAAACCATGATCCTAAACCATAAAACTAAAATAACCTATGGCATAACTATGTGCCGGTGCCACTATCGCCACCCGATGGACTGTCAATATAGTGCAAGAGTAATGTATCGTTAATTGCACTCTAGTGCTTTGAATCCTCTGCCATGGTACAAAAACTGTGACACTCTATCACGCTATTGATATCAATAATCCCTCTCCATTTTCCATGTGTCATAGCTGTAGTTACTTTATGTGCATGTGTTTTGTACCACGTTCGTGTTAAACCCAAGGATCATCCAGAAGACCAGAACTAATAGTCATGCACAGGATTTGTACCCATGCCGATCCTTATTGTGAACATGGGACAGCGATGAACTGGTAGTAGCATCACCGGCGCAATGGGAAATTAGCAACCCATTGCACGCTGTTTGCTACCATCTAATAAATGGATATTAAACTTAGTCCATACAAAACTAGGGTATTAATATAACGTACTATAATATACTTTTAGAGCATTTAACTTTCAAAAGATTAATTCCTGCAGAAAAAAATCAAAATTAAAGTCATCCTGGATTGACAACAGTACATTATTCATATATTCTGCTCTAGTGCTCTATAGTTATTTTTTTAAGAAAACTCTTCTTCCCGAATTTTCTGAAAATCTAAGGTAAATTATGTGCATAATTACATAGATAGGTTTGCTTTTTTCGTCCATGTATATTTTGTTGGGAAGGATAAATAATCGATCAGATACGCAAATAGCCAGTTTGATGTTTTACGCTATTTCTCATACATTGTTTCAGTCTGTTTCGACGCGTATCAATCAGTCCAGTTTTCCTGAAACGACCCTAGAAACATACACAGTACATGCTAGAATCGCTGGGTTCCTTCTTCATCTCCCCTTCTTCTTACGTCCGATGATTGGAAAGGAATAGTACTCTCTCAACTAGATACATATAAATTTAGACAAAGTTAAAGTCATTAATATGAATCGAAGGGAGTAACAAAACACACACACAAAAATACGCGAGAGCTTGGTGTAGATTTTAGAGCACACTAGCTAGAGCTTGGTGTAGGCCGGCCGGCCTGTAGTACAACTAGACAGTGGGGACCTTTTCAGATGGATAAGATACAATACGAGATGTGCAAGTTGACGAATTTGCTAGACCGTGATTCCATAGCTAGCCAGGCATGATATATGCACGACGCGACCAGCTATATCCAATTCACGAATTGACAGTGCCATCTTAAAGAAAATCCATGACTTCTGCCGTCTATCAGCTCGATTCGTACCGGACAAATGACAGGGAATCAGGGATCGTTTCACTTCATAGCGCGCTAGAAAAGTTGCTACTTGCCACTTTCTTCTTCGAATGATTGACTCGCTTGCAACCATGCATGTGCTTACGGATTCCGCACCTTCGTACGTCTTGGATTGTACATTGCTTTTGGCAGCAGGATTTTTGAGTGTTATTAATGGAATATGACGTAAACAACTGTCCACAAGATTTATTTTTGATATGAAAAAATGATTGTGTCAATTGTTATCAGACCTAAAAAGGATACTGGCTATATTTTAGATGTCTCCTCTTTGTCACTAGTTTTATTTAGTTATAACCAACAAATGCTTATGTATATAAATTTCACAAATAAAATGCTTATATATATAAGCTACCGTTAGTTAAACGTTTTACAAGCTAGTGCACGTTAAACTTTCTATATTAGAGTAAATGATACTTTGTGTCTTTTTTCTTGAAAGGTGAAATTATCCTGGCCTCTATATCAGTAGATGCATATAGCCCTTTCGTTTCATTATTACGACTGTTTTTGTGTGTCTGTCAACACATATCTATTAGTTTTAGAGTGTATTTGTCTTAACATCTTCTCGAACTATGTGTGTTGATGGAAGCTAAATTGAGAGAAATTTCATAATTCAAAAAGTTGGAGCTCCCAAACAAGAGGGTCATGGTTGACTTCCTTTTCACCATTGTTTTTGTTTCAATATCTCCCACTATGTGTGTTGATGTTATTTTCCTATCTACTACATTTACAATAATTTCTAATATGTTCTTGTACCGGTGTGTACTACAACTTTTGGAGGCAATTGGACTTTACAATAGTCTCTTATGCAAATTTTACAATAGCTATATTGCAATTTCACGTTAGTTTATAGTGCACTTCTTTGGCGTAAATTTCATCTTGCACTGGTTTCTAGCCCATTTTGAGCACAAATTTTGATTGGAGTTCTCTATGGTCTAGTGCATTTAACACTAGCTCCTACCTTATTTTACACTGCTTTGCACTTAATCTCTTGCCGTAATGTAGTGTATTTTACTATTTTTGCACTAGTTTGTTTTCCATTTTTTACATTACTTTCCACATCATATTTTTTAGGGAGTGTACTGCATTTTATATTTGTGTATATTGCCTTGTTGAAGTCTACTAGTCCATATCTTCCTAAAAATAAAATGCGTAACTTTTTTTCAAATTGCATAATAGAAATATTAACTAAACTTATGAGAAAAATTATAAATTTATACGTTTTCTTTCTTAGGAATGGAGGAAGTACATTTTTTACACAATAGTCTACTCTTATAATTTTATCTATTGCATAATTATGGAGACATGGAGGAAAAAGAACCAAATGATGAATGGAACTACTCGGATAGAAAAAAGGAGAAAACTACTAGCAACTACTCCTTTAGATGCTAAGCAATCTCAAAACAAAACAAAAAGAATGCTACTCCCTCCGTCTCAATATTTTACTTCTGGAATTAACTTTGATCATCAATTGGACCAATAATATGTGAGATATGACATTTTTTTTGGAATGGGGGAATGTCCCGGCCTCTACATCCTAGGATGCACACAACAATTTATTGTGAAGTTTAAAAAATCACGATTTTGAATATGACCCTAGTGGTATAAACCTTTTTTTATGGTATAAACTTTTCTTGGCATATATAAACCACATTCCAACAGTCGAATTGATGGTCAAACCCTGAGAAAAATTGTAGGGAAATATATATCATTACAAGGTACACCACTACACCACAAGGTATAGTTTACTAAATTTGTAAACCTTGTCCATGTATTGAAAATATACTGTATATTTTTTTAGAGAATGAGAGAACATATATCACAGCTAGGTCCCTTTTTGCAATGTACACAGGTTTCAACAAAACAAAAATAGGCTTTGTATATGCACACGAGCCGGGACGACAGAGGGGCGGACATCCGTCGCGTTTGTTGGGCAATGTCTGTCACCCTGTCCACACATGCCCTAATTAAACTAACTAATTAAATCTGTATGTAGATTAACATGGGAATCTTTTGGTGTGTGATCTCACACGGAATCTTTCCATCGATCTGTGCATCTATCGCAATGCATGCTGCCAGCTTCTGCAGCTGCAAGTGCCAGAAAACAATGGTGCGCGGTGCCTGACACTGACAAGGGGCGCGTTTCTCGCGGTTCGTACGTACAGACCGATACAGGAGACTCGTTTCGTGGCCCTGTAGACGGTCCGGTCCACACACACGTACGCATGGGTTCCTAGCTACTACAGGCTGAACTAGGGCAAGACCACAAAAATATGGTGACCAATAATCGGTTGTCATAATTTGTAAATATTTACAGTTGACCCCTAAAAAGAAATTAGATTTACTACTATTGCATTGCGCGACTGTAAAGTAAGTTACACAGTATCACCCAGAGAGTCCAAAATTACGTACATTGAGAATTTGTGTACAATTGTACATCTTTTACACTTCAAAGTTGGACATAAAGGATTTTTATCGGACGCTATATGGCAAACCCGAATCTCAGTTTTGCCATTTGACCAAACTGAACCTTAATCTTGCCACTGCTCAATACAACACTCCTCGGTTTTGCATTTGTGCCATCCCTCCCTCCGTCGCTTATCTATAACCGGTTTCGTCATTCTAGGTTATTCTGTTTATTTTATATCTGCTGATTTGTTGGACAACCATGTTATTACTTTGACAAATCCAAAGCGGCGGCTCACCACGTGGGGCATCTACGCATGCCCGCAAAATGCATGCTTGCCAAAGAGTTTTTATCACCTCTTGTATCCCGTTTTGAGTCGAATTGTTCGTCTTTGATGTCTGACTTTGTATGCCTTTTGAACAATATGACTAATATATGGTTGTATGCATAGCCGAGGTAACAGCCGAGAATTCTCCTCCCTTCTGAAAAATACTATTGTGTTAGCATTTTCTTATGCCGGTTGTCACTCCTCAAATACTCCCTCCGTTTCAAAATATAAGATGTTTTAGGTTTGTAAAGAAAATGAATCTAGACTTCTTTTAGTGTGTAGATTCATCCCAAAGTTGAGTGAACCTACATACTAAAACAAGTCTAGATTCATCTTCTACACAAACCTAAAACATCTTATATTTTGAAACGGAGGGAGTACAAGCTAACTCAATTCATGCATACAACAACACTACAGGAATGGGAAGCTACGCCGATGGCCAGTCGCTACGCCGACGGCCAAACATCGGGGCCGTCGGCGTAGCCATCGTCTAGGCCAGCTCCGCCAAGCAGCCGTCGGCGTAGAATTGCCCTCGGCATATCCTATGCTACGCCGACGGCTGCCCTCGGCGTAGCATACGCCGACGGCTGCCCTCGGCGTAGCTATTTTTTATTTTATCTCATTAAACTTTGAAAAATCATAACTAAATCATTCTAATTCGGAAAAATACAAATAATATATCAAAATTTGCAGAAAAATAAGACCTATCTATCTACACTCAAATATTATACATTTATAAATAAAAATTAAGTAAAACATAATACATTATATATAGTTTAAAACGGGCATAAAAAATTCAAAAATGATCGAAACAATGCGAAACCTTCGCGTCGTGTTATATTATGTGACATAGTTAGAAGGAAAAATATCAAACTTGGTATATTGATTATGTCTCAAAGAAACCTTCACAAAATGACCTATCTCATTCGAGGTTTCTTGGCTTTCGGGTCAAATGACGAATGTTATGGCTAGAATCAAGGCATAGTTTGTGATAATGTGCCCATATTGTGCATACACATGCATCATGGGATGACGAACAATGTTGCAGGAGAAAGTTTTACTTTTCGTCGCACCAAAATGCCATTTCCCATTTTCTGAGCACAAAAACGGACGATTTTGTAAAGCAACCACCAAATGGCTAATTCAAAATGGTACCACCACATTTTACAAAAATACTATACCACCTTATATAGACAATGTCCCAATAGGGAAATCCGAAACCTTTCCGTCCACCTCTGGTGAAAAAGACAAATTCCTGCCGAATCGGTAGAAAGTGGGTCAGATATGAACTACAGGTACATGATCCGATGCTCATGTTTTTTTACAAAAATCATTTTTAGGTTCACAATATGCTATTTTATCAAAGATCCAATGCAAGTTTAGCGAGGCTCGGCCCCGAGCTAAGAATCTTCATGCCCGCCGTTCGACAAAGTTTGACGATAGTTTAAAACGGGCATAAAAAATTCAAAAACGATCGAAACAATGCGAAACCTTCGCGTGGTGTCATATTATGTGACATAGTTATAAGTAAAAATATTAAACTTGATATATTGATTATGTCTCAAAAAAACCTTCACAAAATGACCTATCTCATTCGAGGTTTCTTGGCTTTCGGGTCAAATGACCAATGTTATGGCTAGAATCAAGGCATAGTTTGTGATAATGTGTCCATATTATGCATACACATGCATCATGGGATGGCGAACAATGTTGCAGGAGGAAGTTTTCCTTTTTGTCGCACCAAAAAGCCATTTCCCATTTTCCGAGCACAAAAAACAGACGATTTTGTGAAGCAACCACCAAATGGCTAATTCAAAATGGTACCACCACATTTTACAAAAATACTATACCAACTTATATGGACAATGTACCAACAGGGGAATTCGAAACCTTTCCGTCCACCTCTGATAAAAAAGACAAATTCCTGCCGAATCGGTAGGAAGTGGGTCAGATATGAACTACAGGTACATGATCCGATGCTCATGTTTTTTTACAAAAATCATTTTTAGGTTCACAATATGCTATTTTATCAAACATCTAATGCAAGTTTAGCGAGACTCGGCCCCGAGCTAAGAATCTTCATGCCCGCCGTTCGACAAAGTTTGAAGATAGTTTAAAACGGGCATAAAAAATTCAAAAACGATCGAAACAATACGAAACCTTCGCGCGGTGTCATATTATGTGACATAGTTATAAGTAAAAATATTAAACTTGATATATTGATTATGTCTCAAAAAACCTTCACAAAATGACCTATCTCATTCGAGGTTTCTTGGCTTTCGGGTCAAATGACCAATGTTATGGCTAGAATCAAGGCATAGTTTGTGATAATGTGCCCATATTGTGCATACACATGCATCATGGGATGGCGAACAATGTTGCAGGAGGAAGTTTTCCTTTTCGTCGTACCAAAAAGCCATTTCCCATTTTCCGAGCATAAAAAACGGACGATTTTGTGAAGCAACCACCAAATGGCTAATTCAAAATGCTACCACCATATTTTACTAAAATAATATACCACCTTATATGGACAATGTCCCAACAGGGGGTTCCGAAACCTTTCCATCCACCTTTGGTGAAAAAGACAAATTCCTGCCGAATCGGTAGGAAGTGGGTCAGATATGAACTACATGTACATGATACGATGCTCATGTTTTTTTACAAAAATCATTTTTAGGTTCACAATATGCTATTTTATCAAAGATTCAATGCAAGTTTTCCTTTTCATCGCACCAAAAAGCCATTTTTCATTATCCGAGCGCAAAAAGGGAATTTTCTAAAGCAACCACCAAATAGATAATTCAAAAACGGAGGGTTTGTGATTAGTTGATATGGATATAATATTTGGATTCCTCTCATTTTTCTGATCAATTTAGACATATTATTTGTTAAATTCCGATTTATAGATTTAAAGATATTAATTATTCCATATTAAATAGAAAAATACAAAAAAGTAAAATTATTATATTTTTATTTGAATTCAATAATATTTTTACTTATTCATTAATGTTTATTTAAATAATTGTTTGTAATTTCAAAAAATACAAACATGTGACATGTTGATATAAGGGTTAATAGGATTGGTATCATAGTATTGACAACAATGTATGAATTATTTTGCGGAAACAGATTCTGAAGGAACGAGGAAGTTAAGCGTGCTGGAGCTGGAGTAGTATTAGGATGGGTGACCTTCCGGAAAATTTGACCAAGACTGCAATTTAATTAAATATTAAGTGTAATTAGTGTTAAAAATGTTCAAAGTGAGAGATTAACGAGTCAAACAATTCAAAGATTCAAAAATTAAGAAATAAAATAAAATAAAATAAAAAATTTAATTTTTTTTTTAAAAATATTTTTGCAATCTGTCGACAAGCTATGCCGACGGCCGCTACGCCGACGGCATTGCCCTCGACGTAGCATACGCCGACGGCATTTTGATACACCGACGGCCTCTATGCGCTCCGCCGAGGGAGCCCTTTGCCGAGGAGGCTACGCCGAGGGCAGCCGTCGGCGTAGCATACGCCGAGGGCATTTTAGGCTACGCCGACGGCTTTTTGCCCTCGGCGTAGCGCGCGCGTCCTGTAGTGACAGTTGTTAGACCAAGCAGTGAGGAAATTTGTGGATATGTGCCTTTCTAGAAAGAACATTACCAACTCTTTGTTGTTAATTCCGGGCCTTGAACCGTTTGCATGTTTGACATATTAAATGTGTTTTGCACTGCCCCCACTATCCAGATGGAAAAACTAATTATAGGCGAATGGTGGAGAGTGTTTAACGTGGCAGTGTCAAGATTGAGCTTACGACCGGCGGTCGATTGAAAAAACAAAGATTCGGGTCGATCATAGTGACTGGAATGACAAAAAACATGATAAAATTACAGTTATAGGATAACGATGATAAAAAAAAAGTCGATGATCAAGTTGGTTGACTTTGAAATAATAACTTCTTAGTCAACTAAGAAATATAAGGTACGGACTATAACAAGAAACTTTATTTAGTTTGTGTTACAAATTTCCCTATTTTCCACTTCTACCACCATCTCTTATTTTTGTTTTAATTTGTATATATCCAGGGACTGGTAATCACGAGATCCTCTTTCAGGATGAATATATTTTGCAATTATTTTATCAAACTTTTATTACAATAGTGGACAACTTTTTCTTTCTTCTTACAACATTTATGATGTCCGAGCTTCCCCTAAGGTATTATGGTCAAAAACAATATTTGGCTAGGTTTTTTACTCTATGTGAGACATGATAAATATGGATACTGCACTCAAGACCTTTCCTACTGTTGATTTTTCCGAACAAATAAAAAATAGTTATTATAGTTCTTTCCTACTTATGAATGTAAGTTGATGGCCATCCATTCACTCCCTTTTCTCCGGTTCCTCATTTCTATTTTTTAACAAGTAATCGCAAGCTATTGTCTCCTCCATCGTCCCTCGGTAAATGATAGCACAAGGTGACATATTACTTGTTTTTGGGAGAGTAAACTGACATACAACTTGATAAATTATGTTTTACATCATTTGTTTTTTTTTGGTTTTGTACAGTAGGATCGGTTGTCTAATGGCTTCTTCCATTTATAGGATAGAAAAAAAAATGTAGGAATAAGAAACTTACAGAATTGAAATGTAACGTCTACTTTTTTTGTGAGAAGAGGTGTTCTCTTTGACGGAGGCGAACCAATTTTCCATGAGGTCTATCCTAATGGCAGGTTAAAATTCACACTAAAAGATTTCTATGGAATTTTTCCCTATCGACGAATCGAAAGGATTCTGGAGAAAAGTTTCACGGGATTTCAATCCTACACGAATCTTTTGAAAATCCTACGAATCAAAGGAGCACTAACTATAGTTGATGCAGATGTTCAAGGTGCATTAGCTATGGGACAATATGACAACAATATGCACAAGTCAGACAATGTCTTGACAACTTTAATCGGCAAGCTTGAGCTTCCAACTTGCAAGTTTTCAAAAGCACTTTTGGCTGTCGTGTGCACAGCCAGTGTCAGACATATGACATCGATTCTCGACGGTAGAGCGGCATGCACACACATGCATGGAAAAGATCAGCGCATGCATTCCGTTCCAAGCTCGAGGGTACCAGACGACCAAGCGAGCGAAAGAGAAAGTCTGTCTTCACAGTAGTACGAACTTCATATCACTATACCTTCTGCTGAAAAGTGAAGAGAGAGGGAAGTACAACAACAGTAACAGAGAGAGAGAGGAGGGGGAGAGAGAAGCCCCGGTAGAGGCCAGATCCCTCCCGTGTCACGCTCACATACACGCACAGCCTAGCTAGCTAGGCTGTAGCCGCCGCATGCAGCGCTGTCACGCACGTGCGATGCGCATGCATCCATGCATGCAGCCGTGACACGGGAGTGAGTTCCTTCGATTCCAGTACGCTACTACACAAATCAATAGGAAAAAAATCCGGTAAAAACAATTAACACACACACCTTCGTTTCGCCATTGATCTTCCTTCTTCTTTACGTGGTACGTTCGATGTCTCTTAATTACTCGGATTTACATCATCGTCAGCTTCCCGGCGGCGATCATCCCAGCGGAGGCCGACGGGTCGTGGATTGTCAGGCCGCCGTCGGCGCCGCCTGTCCCGGCGGCGCTCATGAGAAGCTGCTTGATCTCCTCGTAGCCGTAGTCCAGCTGCGCCTGCTGCTGCTGCTCGAAAAGCTTGTGCTGATCCTGCTCGTTGCTGCCGTAGCCGCCGTAGCTGCCGTACCCGCTGTGGTCGAAGCTCAGCTCCCTAGCATTGTGCCGGCCGCCGAACTGCCCCGCGACGCCATACTGAGCCGCCGTTGTCCCGTCCGACGAGCTGCAGCTCTGCTGGTCGCCGCACCCGAACGCGATCATGGCGCCCCCGCCGCCGCCGCACTCCTCCTTCACCTGGAGATGGCGGTGCGTCGTCGCCGTCGCGTGCAGAAACTGCGCCGAGGCGCCATTGCTATGCGCCATGGAGTTCAGGGAGCTTGAGCCGCTGAGCAGGTAGTCTTGCTGGTGGTGCTGTAGGGTTAGGGTATGGGCGAGGTTGGGCTCTGAGTGTTGCTGCTGCTGGAGGAGGGTGCCGGATCCGGGGAAGAAGTTGCTGTAGTTGGGGTGGTGCGACGACGACGAGTAGGGGAGCAGGACCGGCCGGTGCTGGTGGTGGTTCTGCCGTGGAGCTTGCGGCGGAGGGCCCCCGCCGGCGCCCGTGCTGGAGGCGCCCAGGAGCTTCTTCTTCAGCTTGGTGTTCCAGTAGTTCTTGATGTCGTTGTCCGTCCGGCCAGGCAGCTGCGACGCGATGATCGACCACCTGGAGTGGAACATTGGATCATTCATGCATACAACTCTAATTAATGAGTTATTTGTAATGTGCACATTCTTTCCATTTATTTTCGTTGATTCTTATCGGTCTCTCATTAGAGCTTGCTTGCATCAAGCAATTATAAGCAGATAATTAGTATTGCTGAGGACAATGCTTCTAAGTTCTTACTAGATCTATGATAGTCTTCATTTTTTTAACACACAAGATAGTACAAGTATATCCTTTTCTTTTTTTGCAGATTCTTCTTGGGAGAAGACACAGTCTTGCATGTACTCTAGGGTTAATTTGGTAAATGGTGCATGCTATAATCCGGAAACCTGTCAAATTTCATCCCAAAAATTGATCATTTCATGTCATGCAAAAAAAAAAAATTCAAAATCATATCAAATGATATTTTTCTAGAAGGGCACCAATATTCGGATGAAAAAAGAATATGCATGACTTAACATGTTACTAGCTACATCCATGAACTTTCTTATAATTTCCTTAACCATTTGGCGTGCCTATATCTAAACTAGATCAGAGCACATGGTCTTAGAAGAGAGAAGAAAAAACAGTCTTGGATACCTGCTTCCAATGCTGGCATACATGCTGCAGATGACCCTGTCTTCGTGCTCGGTGAACTCCCCATGCTTAATGTTAGGCCTTAGGTAGTTTAGCCATCTAAGCCTACAGCTCTTGCCACATCTTCTCAACCCTAATGAAGATAGCAAATTGAGGCCATTAGAAATATGTCTAGTTAATATATAAACTGGAAGTTCAATGTTTTGTAGAGAGCAAATAAAAGGTAAGAAACGACGGCAAGAAGACATGTAGCATACAATTAACCAGGGAAAAAGTATGATACATACAATTATTAGAGATGAATGAGAAGGCTAAGAAAGGGGATTATTCAGTGTCAATCAGGAGTGTCACAATTGCATTAAGCTATCAATTGTACGCTAGGAAAAGGGCGTGCGCCTTTGTGAGAGAGAGACAAAGGGTAGAGAATGATTACAAGCTTTTTTTGGCTCTAGGAACAAGCGATGATGATCCTATATAAGGTATTGATCATGATTAACTAAGGGGGAAACGGTAAGTGGAATAAATTGGCAAGGAAGAAGTTACCACAAAAGACGACAGCATTTCTACCCAGTGATGTCTCTATCCATCATACTAGAGAGAGAAATAGAGAGAGGCTCAGAAGTCATGACATGCTTAATTAGGGACCATTAGTTCTAGACGCGTGAGATGTTTTTTTTTTCATCCGAATTAAAGCTAGCAACCCCAAATCAAATGACCAAATCAAGAAGAAGAAGAAAAATGAAACAAGTCAAATAAGGAGAATTTCAAGAGAAATTAAGAGGAAAATCTCATCTTCAAAGTTCAAATCAAGAGGCCGGCCGGCGGCCGGCAGGGTGATGACCCAGCTGCTGGTCATACTAGTAGGCAATACCTGCTTTCTGCGGGAGGGCGATCCAGTTGCCGCCGGTGCCGTGCTTGTCCATGAAGTCCTTGAGCTTGGCGTCCTCCTCGGGCGACCACGGCCCTTTCTTGACGTTGTTCTTGTCGCAGCATGGCGCCCTTCCCATCTTATCTCGCGCACCACGTGATCGCGAGGAAGAAGAAGAAGGCGACCGGAGGAAGAAACAAAGCTAGTAGCTACAAAGGCGACGACGACACCTAGCTAGCACACCGAATCCCACTGCCGCCGCTGCTGCTGCTCCTAGCTAAGCTAGCTACCCCCTCTTTTGTTAAACACTCCCGAGCTAGCTAGCCGCCGAGACAGGCGGTCAGGCAGCAGCTCGCTGGGGTAGCTAGCGGACAGAGGAACACTGCCTTTCAGGATGAGAGAAACATATATCGGGGGAGGGAGGGGGCACAGAAAGCAAGGAGAGCTCAGCCTCAACAGATGAGCTAGCCAGCACAAGGCAACAAAGAGTGCCAGAAAAATATATAAGACTGACTGACAGGAGACAGTTGATCAGAGAGGGGGAGGGGGAGATGAGATGAGATGGGGGAGACGACGATGTGGATGCTCTAGGAAGTCAATGTGTAGGCTTGCGTTTGTCTGGTTGGTTTCCGTCACCTCTGGTTGGCCCCTTCAAATCGAAATTTCGTATCCTAGCGGTGGTACTGTCTCTCGAGTCTCTTGCCCCACACGCGCCTCCCCCTCCCTTTCCATTAACAAAGTACACTTGCACATGGAATCGTTCGTGTTTCTGTTATGATGATAGTCCAGCAAGCTTAAAGTAAATAGTAACTGTCTGTGGGAAAATTGGAAAAAGGTGTGTGCCATGGACCATGGTCGTACGCGTTGTTGTAGCTTCATGACGAGATTCGTATGTTTTGGTCTGAATTTTTCACAAGTATATATTCTGGAGAAGACTGGCTTATGTACGCCGGTCAATGTCAACGAATTTAAGAAATGGTATTACATATTTGATCGGCCAATAATTATTTTGCTTACTAGTTACATTAGCATCACCTCCAAATCTACTCGCCGGCCGGCCTAAAGTGTAGTAGTCATTCTTTGGCGATCTCTTTAAGCTTAATACGATGATGGGCAGATCTACTACATGTTCTCAAAAAATAATTCTATAGTCACCAATATGTCGGGTTTCCAATTTAGGAAGATTGTGATGGGAAATATGCCCTAGAATCAATAATAATATTATATTATTTATATTCATTGTATCACAATTTAGTTTATTGTTTTATGCTATAATTGTATTAGTTACGGATAATGAGTATTTGCTGAAAAATCCTAATACATGTGTGAAATTATAAACGCCATAAAGATTATCACTAGTCTCGTCTCTAAGACTAGTTTGCGTATCATCGATAGTTCTGGTATCCTGACTATGTGCATATGTCAAGTTCTTATGATGTTGCCGAAGATATATAATAACAACATTATTGATTGAACAATGACATTGGATAGACCCCAAATGATATACCATGAAACACAACGTTAATATTATTATCGGTAGTTTCTTAATGACAAGTATTACCATTACTAAGGCTATGTTTGTTTGGGCTGTAGATTTTAGAAAGCAGCTGTGGAGAATCAGCTGTAGGAAGCAGCTATTGGCAGCAGAGATTTGGTGTTTGGCAGAAGTGCTTTTGATAGCTGTTGTTGCGGGTTCTAGGATTGAATTGTCCGTAATGCCCCTGAGTGCAGGAAATGTTATATAAGTATTGATTTGAAATGAATTAGGTATTTCTGATTGTATGTTTACTTAAATACTACATTCTTCCCGCTAATTTATTCTCGCATATTTCTTCCCGCTAACATATTAAGCTTGTCCATATTACATCTAAACATAAAGCATCATATACCCAAAATACAATACGAGGTTGTAACATAATTAAGTTACAAGGTTTTCCATATGAACCCAAAAGAAGTACACGGTTTTCATGCCTCCACACCTCCTCTCGCAATGAACAGAGCATTGGCTATGTTATCACGCATGTTGTTCATGCTAACATGGTCCTCTCCAAAATCATTGCCAACATTGCTTCCGGTTGTGGAAACAACATGCCCTGGAGGCATATAGTCCTTATCATTATCACATCGGTAGAAGTGGAGATCAAACAATTGACTATCACTGATGAAGTTATGGAAAGCCATACATGGAATGATAATATCAGTCTGCTTCTGTAATGGGTAAATTGACACACCATGCAAGATGCGCCATTTCTTCTTTAATACCCCAAATGTTCTCTCAACAGAATTCCGCAGAGATGAATGTGCATGGTTGAATATTTCTTTCTTCCCAGTAGGCGGTCCAACAAGTCTGAACTCGGGTAGATGATATTTGGTGCCTGTATATGGTGAAAGATAGCCATCTTGATTGGGATAACCCGAATCAACTAGATAGTATCTTCCTGAATGAAACACAAGTGAGTGATAGGATATATGACATGAAAATACCACATAATGGAGGGCTTATAGCTCCTATGCGACGTCTTTACATGGAATTGGAAGGAAAGCGACATCGTTGAAAAGAATAGCTCGCATGCGACGGTTGTGAGGCAGCTAATATCCCAGGGCCACACGGGCCTTAAAACGGTCGTAAGGACACATTTAACTTTGTTCCAATATTAGGGTTAAGCCAAACCGGTTGGTTGGGACAGCCAGTCAAACCAACTGCTTCCGACCGAGAGCGCGCGTAACACTGACTGTAGCTTCCCCGACGGCGGCGGCGGACCTCACCCATCGTTCTCGGCGGCGGCGGCGGCACGGCAATTAATTTAGGCGGCGACGCTTTCGTTCGACGACGAAGGTGGTGAGTGCCATTTGAAAGCTAATTCCTCTCCCATTCTTCTCAATTCGAGATCTGAGCGTGCCCATTGATGCTAGATTGTGGAGGCGAGGGTGTGCTGAACGGGGCGAGGGGGAACGATATGGAGCATGGAGAGGGGACTTCTAATCGGTATATCCCGTATCTCTGCACTTAATTTCTCTAAGGTTGAGCTCTTTGTTCGCTTCCGCTAGCTCACAGTGCCCGCCAAAAACAGGGGAGACGATGTTGCGCGCCAAACCTTCGAATTTCGCATCAATTTCTTTCCCTCTAGGGCTGTTTTAGTTGATGGCAGCACGCAGATCATTGAGAGAGACACGGTTGTTAAATGGGAGGTGGAATTAGAACATGTTGATCCCCAAGAGCTAATAAACATGGGAGAGGAGGCAGTAAGGAAAATGGTGGAAAAAATTGGGGATAGTGTGGTTTGGGGGCCAGAGCAAGAAGTTTCTTTGTTACGATTTGATGATTGCAAATGTGACTATGTTAGGGTTGAGACAGGGGAACATATAGTTGATGAAATCGATGAGCGAAACGGTTGGACAAGCAAAACTGTTCTGTTTTTAGCAGAGCTCATTGATCTGAAACCTGATTCGAGGGTTGGATATGTGGCCTCGAAGCTGGCTGCTCAGATGGTCGAGGATGATTGGGCTGCACAAAGGCAAGTAATGCCTATACTTACTGAGTTGGAAGTGTTAACAGTGGAGGATGATGATGCTAATGCACAAGGGGAGGCTGCAGATGGTAATGCACAAAGGATTGTAACTGTTGATTGGAATTCAGTTGAGATACATGACCGCACTGATTTGGTCATTGCACCAATAGATGACATTGAAATGGCAAAGCTTTTTGGCATTCCTATAGATGACAGAGACAAGGAGAAGAAGAGGGATGAAGCTGCAAATGATGGTGACAACCATTTAAGAGATGAAGAGGCAGATATAGATCTAGAGTTGTTGGAAAATGCTGCAGTTCATGTAGATGATGCACATGATGATGAGCTAGTAACAGTTTATGACAAAGAGGACCCAGTTATTGAAGTTGGGAGATTGTTTCCAAGCATGGATGAATTCAGGATGTGTTTCAGGACATATGCAGTCAAACGTGAGTTTGCTACCAAGACTATGTGGACTGATAAAAAGAAGTTCTATGCAAAATGCATAGGTTATGATGGTGGTGCCAAGCCTTGCAAGTGGTATATATCTGCTAGACGCCAACCTGATGGAAGGACAATAAGAGTGAATCAAATTCCAAAACCTCATACTTGCATTACAAGTTCTCAAACAGTTACAAAGATGACATCACAATTATGGGTTGCAGAAAAGATCAAGCCCATTTTAGCCACAACACCAAACAGCACTGCAAAGAGACTGAAAATAGACTTGGAAAAGCAGTACCCCATTAAGCTGAATTATACTACAGTGTGGAAGGCAAAGCAAAGGGCAATGAAAGAGCTATATGGTGATTGGGCAAATACCTTTCGAATGCTTTATAACTTCAAAGCAGAAGTAGAGAAGAGGTCACCTGGCAGTGTTGTGGAGATAGATACTGAGGTGACAGCTGATGGGAAAGTCTTCTTCTCTAAATTCTTCATGGCTTTAAAGCCTTGCATCGATGGCTTCAAAGCAGGTTGCCGTCCATATTTGAGTATAGACTCATCTTTCTTGACTGGAAAGTGGAATGGTCAACTAGCAGCATGCAATGCTTTAGATGGACACAATTGGATGTTCCCTGTAGCTATTGGCATGTTTCAGTCTGAGACAGAGGCATCATGGACATGGTTCATGATGCAGTTGAAAAGATGCATAGGGCCAGTCTCTCCATTGGCAGTGCACACAGATGCATGTAAAGGTTTAGAAAATGCAGTGAAGATTGTTTTCCCTCATGCTGAGTAGAGGGAGTGCTTCGGCCATATGTGGATGAATTTGATCAAAAAATTCAGAGGAGATGATTTTGGACGCATGTGGCCAGCAGCAAGATCTTACACCAGGCAGACACATTCATATCACCTTGAGAAGATTAAGGCGGCATGCTCTGAGGAGGATAGGGTCAAGTTTTGTAAATGGTTGGAAACCTACCATTCTATTTTATGGTACAGGTCTGGTTTTAACACTGCCATCAAATGTGATCATATCAACAATAATTTGGCAGAAAGTTTCAACAACAAAGTGAAGGAGTTAAAAGACTTGCCTGTCCATGACATGGTTGACCAGATCAGGATCATGATCATGAGGTTGTGGGAATTGAGAAGAAGGCTTGGTGATGTTCTTCAAGGAGATAAGCTTCCTGATGTTGTGCAGCAGGTGGTCAACAGGAGCAGAAATATTGCACATTTGCGTGTTGAGAAATCCTCATTGTGGGGTGCTGAAGTCAGAGATACAAAGACTGGCAGGAGGCATGTTGTTGACACTCAATTGCATGAATGCACATGCCTTGAGTGGCAACACACTGGGAAGCCTTGTGAGCATGCCATACTTTTCTTGGCCTCCAAACACAAGCTAAATATGCACCCATATTTGCATGAGTATTATTCTGTAGCAAAATTCAAGGCTGCATATGGAACACCAATTCCAGCACTTACAGATCAGTCTCAGTGGCCTGAAGTGGACATTCAGTTCTCCTTGTGTCCTCCTTTGATGAAAAGAAAGGCTGGCAGGCCCAAGCAGAGTAGATTCAAGGCTTGGTTTGAGAAAGGTGGGAGCAGCAAGAAGGGAAAGAAAGATGAAAAGAAAGATGCCAAGCCAAAAAGGGCCCAAAAAGGTAACAAGAATAGATGCAAACTCTGTGAAGAACTTGGACACCGAGCTGGCTCTACCAAGTGCAGATACACTGCTGAAAAGCCAAAGTATGTTCATCCAAAATCTATCCCATTTCTTGTTGATGATTTTTCTCCCCCAGCTAACTTGCTTGTTTTCCCCTTGTTTTCAGGAGGAAGCGTGGAGAAAAAGGCCCACCTCTTGTTGTTGACGAATGCTGGCCAGTGAAAAGGGCAAGAATCAATGGCCAAAGAAAGAAGAGAACTAACCAGATCATGTTTGGTGCTGCTGAGGTGCAATCTGAACTTGTTTTGGAGGATGATGTGCAAATTGTTGAGGCTTTAGGGCACACCGTTTCTGATTTGGAAGCTCTGGTGCAAAATGAGGGGCAAAATGAGCCTGTTGTTGAGGCTCTAGTGCAAAATGAGCCTGTTGTTGAGGCTCTGGTGCAAAATGAGCCTGTTGTTGAGGCTCTGGTGCAAACTGACCAAGTTGTTGAGGCTCTGGTGCAAACTGACCATGTTGTTGAGGCTCTGGTGCAAAGTGACCATGTTGATGAGGCTCTGGATCATGATCATGAGGTTGTTGAGGAGGTGCAGGAGGTGAAGGAGACTCTTGGACGTGCTGTGGGGAGGCCAGATGGTAATGGTAAGAAAAAGAAGAGCATAAACCTATTGTGTGGTGTGAAACTTGTGAAGGAGAAGAAAACGAGGGGTAAGAAGAGCCAAAAGAAATAGATATTTGTTATTGTAAACATTTGTTATTGTTGTAAACATTTGGCACTTGTTGTAATAATTTGGCACTTGTTGTTGTAAACATTTGTTATTATAATAATTTGTCACTTGTTGATAATTTGGACAAAATTCAAATATGATGGTAAATTTGAATTTCAACATATGTAGCTATGTCACTTTTCTATGTTTGTATGAGCTTCCAACGTTTTTCTCATATGTACAATACAACTCATCCTCACCCTGATCCCTTTTGTGAAGTACAACTCACCCTCACCCAAAATGGGGTAGAAATGGGCTCCAAAGCTAGGGTAAACCACCCCATTTCTAAGCAAGTTTTTTTCGACCATTTCTAAAACCAAGTTAGATATTTTTCCTCAGAACTATGTCACATAACATGACACCATGCGAAGGTTTTGTATTTTTTTGATTTTTTTTGAATTAGTTATGCACATTTGAATGTCTGGTCAAACTTGAAGGGTTTTCATAAATATTCTTAGCTAGGGGCTGAGGCTCGCAAAACTAGCATTGGATCTCTGATGAAATAGCATGTTGTGAACCTAAAAATTATTTTTACAAAAAATCATCAGCATGGAATCATGTACCTGTAGTTCATATCTTACCCACTTCCAGCCGATTCGGCAGGATTTGTCTTTTTCACCAGGGATGGAATAAAAGGTTTGAGATAGTCAAGTTGGGAAATTGTACATTATAGGTGGTCTAGTATTTTTGAAAAATAGGATGTTACCATTTTGAAACTTCAATTTGGTGGTTGCTTCACAAATCCCCCCCTCTTTCGGCACTCAGAAAATAGAAAATGATTTTTCTGTGCGTCGAAAAGGAAAACTTTGTGCTACAACATTGTTAGTCATCCCATTATAGACATGCATGCCAAATATGGGCACATTATCACAAACTATGCCTTGATTCTAGCCATATCATTGGTCATTTGACCCGAAAGCCAGAAAACCTCGGAGGAGATAGGTCATTTTGTGAATGGTTTTTTGAAATATGATCAATAGACCAAGTTTGATATTTTTCCTCACAACTATGTCACATAACATGACACCATGCGAAGGTTTTGTATTTTTTTGATTTTTTTTGAATTAGTTATGCACATTTGAATGTTTGGTCAAACTTGTGAAACCCCGTTGACTGCATCCTAAACCCCGCTAACCCTAAGGCCGAATGAGGACCGTAGATCTAACCCTAGCGCGACACTGTGGCCTTCCGATCGCGTCTTCTAGAAGGATTCCGCGGGTGGCTCTGGGCGATCCGTGGAAGGGCTTGTTCTGCAACCTGATTGGTTGGCGTCTCTTAGAAGGATTTCGTGGCTAGCTCTTGGCGATCCGTGGGATGGATGATTCTGGAATCTGATTGGCTTTATCGTTTTTACGTGCAATAGCGTGGCATGCGAGCGTGGCAGACGGTTGGACCGAGCGTGGCATGCGAGGGCGCTGGGCGGGGCGGGCTGCACCATGCATGCAGCTGCCCTTAGCGTCGCAGTCTAGCTATTTTACGTGCAACAGCGCTGCAGCGTATTTACTCCCTCCGTTGCATTAAATAAGTGTACGTGTAACAACTTTCTTCAGTCAAACTTACTCCCCTCAGGTTCATTGTAATAAATGAGACTTTGCATGATACCACATCTATGTTATTTTGCACTATGTAGTAGTAACTTAGACTAATAACATATGCATGATACCACATCACCTATGTATAAGGTGGAACCTTTGCTATAAGATGGGACCCACACAGCTTATGGAAATGGCTATAAGGTCAAATTCACCATAAGCTGGGACCCACATGTCTGTTAAAAGTACACACACGCAAGAGAGAGAGGAGAGAGTAAAATAATTGTTTATTGCTTGTGGGCAACCCATAAGCTTGTAGGTCACCCTTAAGGAAAATCTTCTAAAGTAAACCTCCACTATGTATATGGATAGCCATATGGACTACTTTTTGGCTTGTGGATAGCCTTATGGACTACATAGTGGATGCCCAAGTGCATTGGAAAGATAGAAGTACATTTTGAAGCCAAACGTACACTTATTTGTGGACAGAGGGAGTATGCATGTCACTATGACCAGCAGAAAAAATATCAAAATCTAAAATATGTAATAAATATAACGTACAGCGTTGGCACACTCCATTGACCGTTGGACCGAGCGTGGCATGCGAGGGCGCTGGGCGGGGCGGGCTGCACCATGCATGCAGCATGCAGGGTCGGGGGCGGCGGTGCAGGGGTTACAGTACGTCGCATCCTAGCTATTTTTTTCTCTCTTTCGCATTGATCACGCCTGCTTCCCACACGCAACGCAGCGCACGCGTCTCGTCTCGGCGTCTGGGCGGGCTGCACCATGCATGCAGCAGCTGCCCCTAGCGTCGCAGTCTAGCTATTTTGCGTGCAACAGCGCTGCCCCATTAAATAAGTGTACGTCGAACAACTTTCTTCAGTCAAACTTACTTCCATCTGGTTCATGCGCCATACAAAAAGTCAATATTACTCCCACCGATTTTTCTTGCGTGTGTAAAAACCAACGAGTACCTTGGTACTAGATTCCTGCATTTATTACCGAAGTAAATCAAGGCCAAATTATATTTTCCCTTTTATTTTTCACTGCCAATGAACAACTACCTTGGACGTTTTTTCTCTCTTTCGCATTAATGCATGCATGCACTGCATGCAGGGGCGGGGGCGGCGGTGCAGGGGTTACAGTACGTCGCATCCTAGCTATTTTTCTCTCTCTTTCGCATTAATCACGCCCGCTTCCCACACGCAATGCAGCGCACACGTCTCGTCTCGGCGTCTGCGCCAACGCGACGCTGGTTTCCCACGCCGCCCTTCACGCCCCGCCCTCAATAAATAGGCAAAACGCCTTTGCCTCCTCATCTCATCTTGCCCCTCATCTTCAACCTCGAGCCCGTCCCTTTGCCTCCTCCCAGCCCCCAAACACTCCGACCATGGCGACCTCCCCCTTCCGCCTCCCTTCCGACACCGAACTAAGCAACGAGGACAACCACCCGGACCACAAGCAGTGGTGGGAGCAGGGGGCGCCCACGCGCCCCAAGCGTGGCAAGAAGAAGAAGTCCCCGCCCTGCCCCTGGGGGGATCAGGGCCCCATCGTCACCAACCCGGGAGTCCCCAACCTCCCCGGCGGCGGCGACCTCCCCTCCGAAGCCTACTGGGCTAAGGCGGCGAAGGACGAGGCAAAGCAGGAGGCTGCTATCGCCAGGTGGGAGGAGAAGGAGGCCCAGCGCGCCTTGAAGAAAAGGCGCAAACGACAGGAGGAGGAGGAACGGGTGGCCATTGGCCGGGCCTTCCGGGAGGAGCAGCGGAAGCGGGACCAGCGGGAGATGCTGGCGGCGTGGAATGCCGCGAAGGCGGCTGCACCGGCACCGCCTCCACCGCCGATGGAGTAGGGTAGTTAGGGTTAGGGTTTAGGGGCTAGCCCAGGGTTTAGGCGGGGCGCCTATTCCCTTCTATATTATTGTACCTTTTTCTTTTTATTGTAATGTTATCGATCCCCCCTATCTAATATAAGTAATGTTATCCCAATATTATCTATCCCCTTGTTTTATTGTAATCTGTGTTTTATTGTATTGTCATTTGTCAAAACACCCAAAACAACAAGTGTATAAAACAAAAGACACAAAAACAAGTTCATATAATACTCGTGCAATATTTATATATTTACAAGTGTATAAAACAAAATACACAAAAACAAGTTCATACAACACATGGTTCATTTTCAAATAAGACATTTACATATTTACATAAGTTAAAGGAGCGCCCAAGTTATGTTAGTTAAATGGATGTCCTTGGACTTTATTTATATATTTACTTTTGCAAAAAAAAAAAGATTGCAACCTGAGCACGAGTATCTGCAGATCCACACGTCCCTATTTAGATTGTAACGTGAGTACCATTTTTTTTGCCCAATCAACATATAGTTACTATTGGGTCTGGATACGTCCATTTTGGCATGGCTAAGTTATATTTGGGCCTGGCCTTTTTCAATCCTCGTCAATTATTTTTTTACTTTTCAACCCCTACCCCTCCCCTGTACACGGGCGCCCCCCTGCACACTGATAAAAGGAACACTGACGAAACTGACGAAACTAAAGGAACACTGATTTCGAAAACAGAGCAGCTCAAAACTAGCCCGAATTTGTGTTGCATTTTATTCAAGCCAAAGACATAGACCATTACATCCATTACAAAGCATCACTCGAACACTGACTGCGCTGTCTAATGACTAACGATGAGGAGATAAACTAATCCGAGAGAAATTACACAAAAATAAAAAAAACCGGCCATCAGATTATCCTGCTTCTTCAATTCGATGATTTGCCTTAGCTGCTTGTTCATCTTCTTTAGCTCGGCCTTCACTTCCGCATCCACCGTAGTACCAGCGGAAATGGGGTTGCCACATCCCAATTGCTCCACCACGGACGGGTTTTCGAGCTCCCGGGATGCTACCTCCACCCCAATTCGCTCGATGTACTCATCAAGCCACTCAAAATGCCCACATTTTGGCAGTTCCTGAAATCGCAGAGATGAACCCTAAATCCCAAATTCGATGAAATACATGAAATTTCGAAAGAAAAAGCGAGAAATTGGCGCTCAGAACACTCAGATCTCACCTTTCCCGGCTCGGGCTTGCTCTCACACTTCACAAATTCCCGTCCAATGTTGCCGTTCTTGTCGGTGGATGTGACAAGCCGCTTCAGGGGCGCGGTACGGGGGCAATCGGGGCACCTCCTCATCGGCACTGCACCATACCGAGGCCATGAGCGGTGGGAGGAAGCAGAGCTCGACATCCCTCGCCGGCGTTGCCGCACTTGCTCGCCGGAGAAGAAAACGGAAGGGGATGAGATGCTGGAACGGTGGCGGGAGTGCTCGGGTGCGGGGACGGATCGGGGCCAACGGCTCTCTTCGACCACAGGGTGGGTCCCACGATATGAGGTGGACATCAGGTGAGTTCCGCCGTGACGTGGAGAGGCTGTGGGTCCTACTGTGCTCAGCTGATTCGAATTCGTTGACGGTCTCGTGGGGTTAAGTAGAAGTGTCGCACGGGAGCTATTTGCCGCCTCACAACCGTCGCATGCCAGCTATTGTTTGCAACGATGTCGCTTTCCTTCCAATTCCTTGTAAAGACGTCGCATAGGAGCTATAAGCCCCATAATGGAGAGTGCACAAGGGAAACATATACCTGGAGGAGGATGCGGAAAATTTGCTTCAAATTTAAGCAATGTATGTTTGAATATCCTCATGTCGTGCACAGAACCTGGCCATCCTGCAACTATGGAGGTGAACCGCAAGTCAAAATCACACACAGCCATAACATTCTGTGTGTATATCCAAGACGACCAACATGGCCCTCCCCCTTCCTATGAATAGGTCCTGAAAGCGGGAGAGAGCGGCCAGGCCGATCCCGATCCCCTCCGACGGTGTTTGCCGGCCGGAGGTGGTGGAGGAGAGGTGCCGGGGTAGTCTAGGGTAGGCAGTAGGTTGTTTTAAAGCGTCCTTCATCGTTTTTGTTGGGCGTTGCTGCCTGAAGTCGGAGCTTATTTTTCGCCGGCCTTGATCTAAAGCTCACCGGCGTGGATCCGCCTCCTCGAGCCTCTTCGATGGTCGGAGACATGTGGAGCTGCGGGATCTGTGCCTAGAGGCTCGTAATAATGGCCTAGGATCCGGTCTCCAGCAGGGGGAATGCTACCCTGGGCGCCCGTCTTGGCCGTCGATGGTGTCGGGGGAGGCTGGTGTTGTAGTGGCTGGTGTGGTGGTTCTGCTTCTCAGCCGGCCGCGGTGGCGAGGGAGAAGAAGCCTGCTGCGTCGACCTTCCTCCCTCTGTCTAGAAACCGGTGTTGTCATGTCGTAGTGGACTTCCTCTCCTGCTGTTGGGCCACGTAGAGATAAAATAAAATTTTCCCTCTAACGTGGTGATCCTAAGATCTAGCAGAGCTAGAAGGCCACGAGGATTACCACTAGACGCGCAGTTGAGGATTACTGATGTAGAACATCTGTTGGTGCAGTGCAGTCCTCACGATCTGATCTGATCCCGATCGTCGTGATGCTGATCGTACATCACCGTTCCTGGTATCCACACATGCGAGGAGGAGCGCCGGCGGGGGATTTCTAGGTCCAGTATGGCGCCATGACTGCTATGGAGCTAGGGTTTCCAACGCATGGAATGACCTAACCTTTTACCCTCCTAGGTATATTTGTCTCACTATATACGAAATGAAAGTGGGCTCCACTCACTTGTGGCCCATTCACTAAAGCCCATATAATATTAATCACTATGAGTCCAACTCATTGAATCAGTCCAAATATGGCTCGGTTCTGACCCAACCAGATTTCTGGTTTAGATCCAATCCGAACTTGCTCCCACTCTTAAGTGTATGACCCCGCAGGCTCATGGATACTTGGACATGGTTGAAGTCTGACTCTCAATCGATCAGTCGGTAGCGGCTCCTAGCAAAACGTGTCGACTCCCAAGTACCAAAGAGTCATGACAACATGCCTTTCCAATGCGACTTATGTCCGAGTCCCTTTTTCCTCACGATATACCTTGTTGGACTATAGGCGAATAATTTTCATCCCTTAAATAGTCCGACTCTCTTCTCGATACGAGATAAGTGATTCATTCAACTAATTCTTAGTCGATTGTCTTAGTTAACACTTAACCGAGTCGTGCATGGCCATGATTTTTTGAATCATATCATCCCAGAGGGCCCAGAGAATATCTCTCCTAGTGGAGGGGCAAAATCCCATCTTGGTTATTCACATCACGTGGCTTGATTATCAGTCGACCCAAACTCTGCCTTTATAACTTTCCTATGATGGAACATCGTTTGATAGAACCTAAGTCGGTGATCCTCAACTCGGATTGTGCAACAACCCCAGGTCTAAGGATTACATTGATTGAGACATACAAATGACGACTTCTTCGCTGTATCTCAATATGGGTAAATCCGACTCGCTAAACTCTTTAGACGAATCTGTGTAAGTCATAATGGCATCTCCATGCCCATGACAAGTGGAACCGAGTCATCAGCCTAATTTCACATTGGTCTAAGTTGTGTGTCCAGCACAACCTCGATGACCAAGGATATTTAGTACAAACAACATGAATGTATAGTTCCACAACTGAATCACATATTCAATGATACACATCAGATGTTCATACAAGGACAACTTAATATCTTTATGAATACAATGGGAATTACATCATACATGATTGCCTCTAGGGCATATTCCCAATAGTCTCCCACTTGCACTAGAGTCAATCTTCTGACATCACATGTCTAGGCATTTAATGCCCATAGCTCTAAGGTGCGTGTCATGCTTCGGCTGTGGTAATGGCTTTGTCAACGGATCCACAATATTTTCATCCGTGTGTATCTTGCATAACTTGATATCACCATGATCCACGAACTGGCGAATCAGGTGGTACCGCATGAGTATGTGCTTGTTCTTATGGTGTTGTCTAGGTTCCTTGGCTTGTGCAATAGCACCATTGTTTCCACAATGCATGTCTAACGGATTGGACGAGCCCTGAACCACACCAAGATCCATGAGGAAATTCCTCATCCAAACAGCTTCCTTTGCTGCCTCCGAGGCGGCAATATACTCAGCCTCTGTTGTAGATGCAGACACAATCTCTTGCTTGGAACTCTTCCAGCTCATAGCCCCTCCATTTATCACAAACACATATCCGGATTGCGAACGAGAATCATCAGAGTCGGTAAGATAACTCGTATCCATGTAACCCTTTACACTGAGTTCATCTTCACCTCCATAAACCAAAAACATATCCTTAGTCCTTCTCAAGTACTTAAGGATATTTTTAGCCGCTGTCTAGTAGATTTCTCGAGGATCAGCCTGGTATCTGCTCACAACACTTAGAGCATAGGAAACATCTGGCCTAGTACAAATCATGGAATACATGATGGATCCGACTGCAGAAGCATACAGAATCGCACTCATCTGACTTTGCTCATCAGTCGTCGAAGGACACTGAGTCTTGCTAAATTTACACCATGGGACATCGGTAAGAACCTCTTCTTAGACGATTCCATGTTGAACCTTTTCAACACTTTGTCCAAGTATGTACTCTAACTCAATCCAATGAGCCTCTTTGATCTCTCTCTATAGATCCGAATTCCTAGAATGTATGTTGCCTCACCCAAGTCTTTCATTGAGAAACTCCTTTCCAATGATTCCTTGGTTTCTTGCAACATCTGGACATTATTTCTAATTAGTAATATGTCATCCACATATAAGATCAGAAAGTTTAATTTTCTCCCACTAAACTTCTTGTATAAACAAGAATCATGATAACTCTTGATGAAGCCAAATGATTTGAATACCTCATCAAAGCGAATATTCCAACTCCGAGGTGCTTGCTTCAATCCATAAATATATTTCTGAAGTTTGCAAACCTTGTCAGCATTATCCGGATCGACAAAACCCTCGGGTGTGTCATATACACGTCCTCGGTTAAATTTCTGTTAAGGAAAGCCATTTTTATATCCATATGCCATATATCATAGTCAAAATAGGCTGCTATAACTAACATGATCCAGACTGACTTAAGCATCACTATAGGCGAGAAAGTATCATCGTAATTAACTCCTTGAACTTATTAGAACCCCTTTGCGACAAGCCGTGCTTTATAGACAGAAGCATTTCCATCCATATCAGTTTTCTTCTTAAAGACCCATTTGCACCCGACAGGTCTTGCACCGTCTGGCAGATCAACCAAGTTCCAAACTTGATTTTCATCCATGGACTTTAAATCGAATCTCATGGGTCCAAGCCATGACTCGAAATCAGATCCTACCATCGCTTCCATATAATTTGTTGGCTTATCATTGTCTAATAGTAATACATCACGAACACTTTGTAGTCTTTTCGATCTTCGTAGTATAGGTGCTTATACTGGCTTTGCTACCATGACCGGCTCAGCCTCCAAGACTTTTTCCGACTCGCTACTAGTCAGATCCTCTCGAATTTCTTCGAGCTGCACCGTGCTCCCACTGACTCCCCAACTGAGAAACTCTTTCTCAAGGAAGACACCATACTGAGTGACAAACACTTTGCCCTCTTCTCGGTTGAAGAAGTAGTAACCCAAGGTTTCCCTCAGATATCCCACAAAAATACACTTATCCGACTTGGACGTAAGCTTGTCCGACTAAAGTCTATTGACAAATGCTTCATAGCCCCAAATCTTAAGAAAAGACAAACTCGGCTTTTTGTATGTCCACATCTCATGCGGTGTCTTCTCTGCCGACTTTGATGGTACCCTATTTAGTGTGAACGCTGTTGTTTCTAGACAATAACCCCCAAATGACAAAGATAGATCTGTCTGACTTATCATTGATCGTACCATGTCCAACAAGGTCTGATTCCGCCTTTCTGACACACTGTTCCTCTGCAGCGTTCCTGGCAGGGTAAGTTGGGGAACTATTCCGCAACCTTTCATATGGTCATCAAACTCATGGCTCATATACTCGCCCCCTCGGTCTGACCGAAGAAACTTCATTTTCTTGCCGAGTTGATTCTGTACTTCATTCTAGAATTCTTTGAAATTTTCAAAGGCTTCTGACTTATGTTTCATCAAGTAGATATATCCATACCGAATCAAATCATTAGTGAAGGTAATGAAGTACTCATAACCACCCCTGACTGTCGTGCTCATTGGTCCACATACATCACTATGTACTAGTCCCAACAAGTCAGACGCCCTTTCACAACTCTTTGCAAATGGTGTCTTGGTAATTTTGCTGAGTAGGCAAGATTCGCATGTCTCGAACGAGTCCAAGTCGAATGAAGTTAGGAGTTCATTAGCATGAAGCGTATTCATGCGTTTCCAAATTATATGACCAAGCCGACAGTGCCAAAAGTAAGTTATATTCAGATCGTTTGGTTTCAACCTTTTAACATTTATGTTATAAACCGACTCACCATCAAGATTCAAAATAAATAACCCGTCCTAGACGGGTGCAAAGCCGTGAAACATATCATTCAAATATAAAGAACAACCATTATTCTTAATATTCGACTCATAGCATTGCCTCATCAAAAATGAAGAAGAAATAATGTTTCGACTAAGAACTGGAACATAATAACAATTATTTAGTTCCATAATGAACCCAGAAGGTAAATGAAGTTGCATCGTGCCGACTTCCAACGTAGCGACTCTCGCTTTGTTGCCGACTCGGATATCAACCTCGGCTCTTGCCATGCTCCTCGTTCTTACCCGTACCTGCAACGAGTTGTAGATGTGAATAACTGATCCGGTATCATATACCCAAGAACTATTAGGTGCATCAACAAGATAAATGTCTATAACATTGCAAACAAGCATACCTGAGCCTGAAGTCACACCTCCGTGTAGGGGTTCGTAGCATGGAAAACAAAAAATTTCTACCACATGCACACAAACAAGCCAAGATATATCTACTAGATTGTAGCAACGAGTCGAATAGAGTACTCACCCTCTAATTCCAAAGCGGTTAACGAGAGCAAATTCTCGTGGGTGATGTAGTCGTACACTTGCCGATCTCAAGATCGCGTAGACGATCCTTCCGGCGCTGCGTTCCGGCAGCGCTTACGCAGTCGGTCACACGTTCAGTACTCGATGAAGACCTTCCTCTCCCTTGTTCCAGCAGACAGCGGAGGTTGTAGTTCTCCCCTCGCGATTCCGGTAGCACGACGATGTGGTGTCGGAAGTAGAGGGAAGATCCCGCAGGGCTTCGCCTAAGCCGGTGCGAGTTATGGTGGATCTAGGGTTTTCTGGCGATCTAGGTGGTGTCAGCGGCGGCTAGGGCGACGACGACGGGCCGGCGCGGCGGCGACGGTTGGCGGCGACGACATGCGGCACGGGTGGGGAGGGCTGGTTGTGTGTTCTTTTGGGAAGCCCCCCCTCTATTTATGAGAGGGAGGGAGGCTTGGGAGAGGGGAGTTTGAATCTATACCCAAACCCAAGTTGGATAGAAGGAAGGACTCTTTCCTTCTTCCACTAGATAACCTTTGTTCCAGTTTGACTTTTCAAACCTCCCTTTTGACTTTCAACTTAGAGCTTTATTTCTCTCTCGCAAATGCCCAACCAAAGTGACTTAGGAAATGATCCAATCATTCCACTTACCCATGACACATTCATGGACCATTCCCCTTCGGCCCGGTGAACCTTCTAGACCCTTCTAGAACCTCTCCGATGAAAACATCAAAATCATTCCCGAACTCCGGAATCGGACTTTCCTTATATGAATCTTATTCTCCGGACTATTCCGGATCTCCTCGTGATATCCAAGATCCCATCCGAAACTCTGAACAACATTCGGTATCCCTACTTACATTCCATATCTACTAAACAACATCGAATCCTTAAGTGTGTCTCCCTACGGTTCGTGAATTATGCGGACATGACCGAGACACTTCTCCGATCAATAACCAATAGAGGAATCTGGAAATTCATATGGCTCCCACATATTTCTACGATTAATTTGCGATCGAATGAACCACTTACATACGATACCAATTTCCCTTTGTCTCGCGATAGTTTACTTATCCGAGGTTTGATCGTCGGTATCTCTGCATACCTAGTTCAACCTCGTTACCGATAAGTACTCTTTTCTCGTTCCCGTGATATGTGATCCCTTGTGAGTCAGTCACATGCTTGCAAGCTAATTGGATGACATTCCGCCGAGAGGGCCCATAGTATATCTATCTGTCATATGGATGGACAAATCCCACTCTTGATCCATGTGCCTCAACACATGCTTTCCAAACACTCAATGCCACCTTTATAGCCACCCAGTTACGGTGTGGTGTTTGATGTCATCAAAGCATCCTTCCGGTGATGGTGATTAGCATGATCTCATGGTCGAAGGAATTAGGTTACTATGTATCAGAAAGCTTATAGCAAATGAACTATTGAAATGACTTGATCTTAATGCTACGCTTATCTATAGGAGTATGTCCATCATACCATTCTCCTAATGATATGATCTTGTTGTTAACAACACCTCAATGTTCATGATCGGGAAACCACGATCATCTATTAACCAACAAGCTAGTATACAAAGAGGCTTTACAAGGGACTCTAATTTAGTTTACAAATGACAAAAGTATTAATGTTTTAGATTAATACTATTATAGCATGAATGTAAACATTTATCATAAACACAAAGATATAATAATAACCACTTTTATTATTGCCTCTAGGGCATATCTCCAATAGTATCCCACTTGCACTAGTCAACTAATCTAGATTACATGGTAATATACCGAACACCCATGGCGGTTTGGTGCTGGTCATGTTTTTCCCTCGGGAGAGGTTTAGTCAACGGATCCGCCACATTCAGATATGTGTGTACTTTGCAAATCTTTATGTCACCATCCTAGACATCCTCTCAAATAGCATGGAAACGTAGCTTGATATGCTTCAGCTTCTTGTGTGACCTTGGTTCTTGCGCATTGGCTATGGCGCCCATGTTATCACAATAGATAGACACTGGGTCCAACGCACTTGGAACCACACCGAGCTCTATAATGAACTCCTTCATCCATATCGCCTCTTGTGAAGCCTCCGAAGCAGCAATGTATTCCGATTCATTTGAAGATATCGCCACAACGCTTTGCTTTGCATTCCTCCAGCTAACTGCTGCACCATTCAAAGTAAATACGTATCCATATTGAGATTTAGAATCATCCGGATCGGTGTTCCAACTAGCATCGGTGTAACCATTAACAACAAGCTGTTCATCACCTCCATAAGAAAGAACCATATCCTTAGTTCTTCTCAAGTACCTAAGGATGTTTTTGACCGCTATCCAATGATCCACTCCTGGATCACTTTGATATCTGCTAGTCAAACTAACAGCATATGCAATGTTGGGTCTAGTACATAGCATGGCATACATACGAGATCATATGGCTGAGGCATAGGGAGTCTTACTCATACTTTCTCTATCTTCTGTCGTTGCAGGACTTTGAGTTTTACTCAAGGTCGTATTGGGCAATATGGGCAAGAACCCTTTCTTGCTATCTTCCATTCCAAACCTCTTTAGAACTTTGTCCAAATATGTACTTTGTGACAATGATATTAGGCGTCTTGATCTATCTCTATAAATATTTATGTCTAATATGTAAGCTGCTTCGCCAAGATCTTTCATTGAAAAACTATTATTCAAATAATCCTTGACACTATTAAGAAGGTCTACATCATTCCCAATCAATAATATGTCATCTACATATAGTATTAAGAATGCTACAGAGCTCCCACTCACTTTCTTGTAAATACAAGCTTCTCCATAAGTTTGTATAAAACCAAAACTTTTGATTACCTTATCAAAACGTTGATTCCAACTTTGGGATGCTTGCTTCAATCCATAAATGGACCGTTGAAGTTTGCATACCTTTTTAGCATCTTTAGGATCGACAAAACCTTTGGGTTGTACCATATACAACTCTTCATCAATGTCTCCATTGAGGAACGCCATTTTGACATCCATCTGCCATATCTCATAATCATAATATGCAGCGGTTGCTAATAAAATCCTCACAGACTTTAGCTTCGCTACCGGTGAGAAAGTCTCATTGTAGCAACTTCTTGAATTTTTCAAAACCCCTTTGCGACAAGTCGAGCTTTATAGACAGTAACATTACCATCAACATCTGTTTTCTTCTTGGAAATTCATTTGTTCTCGACAGCCTTCCGGCCATCTGGTAAGTCCACCAAAGTCCATACTTTGTTTTCGTACATGGATCCAATCTCGGATTTCATGGCTTCTTGCCATTTGTTGGAATCTGGGCTCAGCATTGCTTCCTCATATGTCGCAGGGTCATCGGTGTTGTGCACCAACATGACACTCATAACGGGATCATATGTAGAGGTCCCAACCTGATAAGGTAGAGATCCATGTGTTTACAATGTAGTCCCTGGATCAATAGCTATCATCCATAGTTTAAGATGTAATATCAAGAAACAAGGGTCATAATACAACTTTATAACCAGGAATAAAATAATTCATTACATCTTACATAGCTCATTTTTCTATCTCATTACAATGCATCAGAAATAACTATATAGCATGGAGTCCTTCATCTTCAAAGTTCCACATGCAATCATATTGGTTGTAGACTTGTAATCCTATTCAACACACTTCACTAACATCAAACAAACCTGCAACATAATAAGTTACAGCCACAAGGGTCAATACATTTGAATTGTATTGGCAAGTGATACTATGGTAGAGTAGTGGTATCTATCATCTATATGCATTTGGCTAAGTGGAGCTTAGGCTTGCTTTGCTCAAAATAGATTTTCCTTATAAGTTGAAAACACTAAGTTTTTGTTTGTCAAATCACCCAAGGAACAACCAATAAAATTGGTTAACCTTTAACCCTTGTTCAACCACAAGCTTTTAACTTAGAAATTGGGATGGGGAGATCCTTGATAGCTTCCATGTCTTGATGCTCAAATTGTCCATTGCCGAGGACACGACTAAGTACTTAGATTTTACTCTCTCGAGAGGTGGTGCATTTTCCCCACAAGACTCGACATGCATCGAGATAAGATCTTTCAGAAGCCTTCCCTTAGACCAGAATGGACGCACTCCAAACATATCACCCCCTACCACCAACTGTCCATTTGGCTAAGTTATTGCAACCTATATGATCCAGGCAGAGCCCATATTGCCAAGTGGCTGCACTTGAAGCTTCTCAACATTTGACATCTCAAATCTCTTTGTTCCTGGGTGGCTTTCCACAAGTGAGATACACAAGTATTTGCCAGTTTACTGGCCCTGTGTAACCACTCAACATAAATCCATTCACACCATTCCACCCAGGTGATTCATTCACATAGTTGTTTTATTAAACAAAACATAAGTCATAGAATTATAAATATTTCATAGCATGAATATAATCCACCCTTGTTTTCTACTAGCTAGGCTAAGCATAAGAGTAGCAAGAATCTTAACTTAGGGAAAATTCTACTAAGGCATCATCTACTAGGATTTCCCATGGCATAGCATAGTTAGTAAAAATTCCATGCAAGTCCTACTTAGAAATATCACTAATGCATAGTGAAAATAATGGGACAAAAGTATGAAGCACCACTTGACTTTTTGGTAGAGAATATAGGTTCACTCCTTGATCTTGCAGTGGTCAAACTCTTCAAAGTTTACTACAATTCAATCAATGCACAAATTCAATCTAGCATTCAAACAAATCACCACATAAAATAAAGAAAACAAATCAATGCATGCAAGAATGCAAAAGATTGTTTTATTGGGAAGGTGGTTTGTAATAGGCTATAAACATTTTAAAATAACTATTGGTCATTTATAAAAGTGGCAAAATCATTTAAAATCAAGTTAGTGAAAATGGCCATTTAAATCCCTTTTGTTTTGCTAGAAATGATTTTATTCAAAGAACAATTTCTAGTGTTAGCCAAAATGTTTTTAAACACCAATATTAATGTTTATGGTCAAAGTGTTTTAAAACAAATCTATTTATAAAATGTTTCACCCAAAATCATTTTTAAATCAAAGCAACATTTTATTTTTCTAGAAATGCCTTTAATCAAAGTAATAATTTTCTAGGGTTTAATAAAATACATTTTTAAATCCAAAACTTAGTGTTTAGGGTCAGAGAGTTTAAATAAAACCATTTGCAAAATGTTTTACTCAATTATTTTTAAAACATAATCAACAATTTTTTGTTTTACTCAAAATGGTTTTTTTCAAGGAATAATTCCCTAGTGTCACAAAATATACTTTTAAATCCAAAAGTTGGTTTTTATGGTCAATAGGTTCAAATAAAACCATTTTCAAAAGATTTTACCCTAAAAACATTTTTAGAATAAATTTTATAACCAAAATAGGCCTAAACATGTTTCTGCAAAAACAATCAATTTTCCAGAAACAAAATACTAAAGTAAGGGCATGGTTGCCAAGGTTTCTTTTTTCTGATTCCAATGATATAAAATTTGCAAAATTTGGACGTGTAGATCTAAAGTTATGAATTTTTCAAATTTAAACTTCTAATAGAAATGTTTGTGTCTATTTAAAACAAAAGCTGGCTACGTGTCCTGTTCTCACTGGCCGAAACCGATTCGCACGGATTGAGTAGTGTGGATCGTTGGATCTAAAGGTAATCGTGTGACACAAATTAATGCATACCTATTTGTTAAGTCATTCTATCGTGTCCTCACGATCAACATCTATCGGCTCAGATCCACTGGTCACTATCTGGCGGCGCTAGCGACGGTGTACGGCGGCGGCGCGCTCGGGCAGGAGTGTTCTGGTGAAAACAGGAAGCAAGGGAGAGGGAGAGGTTGCTCACTGGGTTCGCCGCGACGTGCTGAAGCTCGACGTGGTCGTCGTAGCTGAAGGGGCGCACGACGTTGACTTGAACCGCTCGTCGGAGCTAGCGTCGGCGTCGGGTTCTTGCAGAGGTGGTCGAATGTCATTCTACAGAGCGCCCGCGGACAAACGAAGAGCATCAGTGCATGCGCATGGGGACAGGGGATGCGTAAAAACAAACCAGAGGCGAGGGGATGGTCGGAGCTCACCGGATTTCATCGCCGGAGTAGTGGCCGTCGTCGGTCGTTCACAGTTGGAGACAGAGGCGAGTCTCTGGGGCACGATAAAGCAAGCGGTTGGGGTCAGAAGATGCGCACGGAGATGACAAACACCAAAGAGCAAATCAGAGGGAGAGAGGTAGTTGATTATCACCGGAATTGACGTCGGAGTGCTTCGGAGGCCGCGGCGGTGCAAGCCAAAATGGGGGCAGCGAGGGGGCTCTCTAGTGGAGCTGGTTGAGGGGAAATGGAGAGGAGAGGGTGGAGGTTAAGAGGGCGTGGTTGCGGGGCGGAATTGCTGCACCAATTAATCAAATTTACTCGATTTGAATCAAACCAGAAAAGGCAGAGGGAGGGAGAGGCGTGGTCAGCGCGACGTTGAAGACGAGCTGACGTGGCTGGTGGGGTCGTCCTGACAGCGGGTGGGTGCGGGGAGTAGATGGTGACAAAGGACAGAGGCAAAGTGATTTCCCGGGTGGGCCCCTGCTGGGCTAGTTGGGCCTGT
This sequence comes from Avena sativa, assembly GCA_916181665.1. NCBI lineage: Eukaryota > Viridiplantae > Streptophyta > Magnoliopsida > Poales > Poaceae > Avena > Avena sativa. Next base: position 15,034,613 of record OV702289.1, read on the forward strand.
TAGCTGGGTAGGTTAGTTTGGGCTGGTCCTTTCTATTTTTTATTCTGATTCTTTTTCTTTTTCTATTTCTATTTTTCTGTTTTGAATTCAAACTCTCATTTGAAATCAGATTTAATCATCAAATCTTTCCAAAACTTTTCATTAGGTTTTATACTGTTTATAAATATGTTTTGAAGTCCATTTTTGAACAATTCAAAATGTTTTAGTGTGATTCAATATTTATTTAAAAGGGTTTTTGTCTTTATTTTCAAGTAATATTTAATATGTTTCAAAAGCTCACTTTTAATTCAGATTTTTATCAAACCTTTTCTAAATCTTTTCAGTAGGTTTAATCTTATTTAATATTGTATTTAAATAATCCATTTTAGAATATTTCTTATATTCTCATATGGTTTGTTATTTATTTAATCTAGACATTTGTATTTATTTTAAATAAGATTTAAATATGGTTCCATTCCATTTTATTTCCTCAAATAATTCTTTTATTCTTTTTAAGTCAATTAGATAACTTTTAATCCACTTTGGTAATTTCATTTATTTTTCCCATGATTTATTTAATCATTTTAATTAGGGATTTTGTCTTTATTTAAATATAATTAGAATATGGTTTAGTCCCATATACTTTTATTTGAATATTCTTTATCCCTTTATTTTATTTGGATTTGGATTATCTTTATTCCATTTTCTTATGAATTTAATTCAAGTTCCAATTTGTCTTCCAAATAGTTTTCTTAGGTTTTATTATTTATTTAGGCAATTTGTCTTTATTTAAATAAAATTGATATGGTTCAATGCCCATATAGTTTTATTTAAATAATCTTTTATTTTTTTATTATTTAATATCTCCATTTGTTTATGGATTTGGCCGATTTAATTTGGCTTTTAAATATTCCTTATTTATTTATTTTCTTCCTTTTCCTTATAAAATCCATATCTTTTTATTTATAGATCCAAAATTGGTGATTCCAATTTGTATAACTTTATTTAATATTTTTTATCTTTTTAAATCCTTTTAGGATTTATTTGCTCTAGATTTTGTATGGTTTTTAGATAGGGGCTTTATTAGCTATGGAAATTAATTCCTTTTATCTTATTAAATTCATAAGTTTTTATCCAAGGTTCCAAATTAAATGAAAGCAATTCCTATGGTTTTATAATATTTTTATTTATCATTCTTGATCATTTATAAATGTTTGTTGAATTTTTGTTATATGGATCAAATCCATAGTCTTAGAGAGATCTTGGAAATGACTTATTCCATTAAGGTGTTGGGGATTTTGATTTAACTTTTCCAAGTGTTTAAATTTGAAAATACACTCATTGATGAATGCATTTCACTTGATTGAAATTTTGTTGGGTTTCCTTTTATTCAAATTTTGTTCAAGAAGGGTTTTGATGTTTCCATTTAGAAGCAAAAAGTTTCTTTTCACCCTAAATTTCAACAATTATTTCTTTTGTTTATTTATTTTCCACATTTCAAAATTTGGAAAATTTTGGGATATGACATCATACCAATCAGGAGTGGTACGAGTTCTCGTTGACCTGCGAGGCTCCGTAGTTACTTTAACCGAAGTTGCATGATCAACATCATTAGTTTCCTCTCTTATTGGTGTAGGCGCCACAAGAACTACTTCTAGTGTTGCGCTTCTCTCAAGTTCGAGAGAAGGTTGAACAACCTCGTCGAGTTCTACTTTCCTTCCAGTCACTTATTTCGAGAGAAACTCCTTCTCTAGAAAGGATCCATTCTTGGCAATGAAGATTTTGTCCTCGGATCTATGATAGAAGGCATACCCAATAGTTTCCTTCGGGTATCCTATGAAGACGCATTTTTCCTCTTTGGTTCAAGCTTGTCGGGCTGTAACTTATTTACATAAGCTTCACAACCCCAAACTTTAAGGAATGACAATTTAGGTTTCTTCCCAAACCATAATTCATACGGTGTCGTTTCAACGGATTTAGATGGTGCCCTATTTAAAGTGAATGCGGCTGTTTCTAATGCATAACCCCAAAATGATAGCGGTAAATCTATAAGTGAATCATAGAATGAACCTTATCTAAGAGAGTTCGATTACTACGCTCGGACACACCATTACGTTGTGGTGTTCCCGGCGGTGTCTATTGTGAAAGTATTTTGCATTTCTTAAAATGCTCGCCAAACTCGTAACTTTGATATTCACCTCCACGATCAGATTGTAGAAATTTAATCTTCTTATTACGTTGATTCTCTACCTCACTTTGAAATTCCTTAAACTTCTCGAAAGTTTCGGACTTATGTTTCATGAAATAGATATACCCATATCTACTCAAATCATCCGTGAAGGTAAGAACATAACGATAACCACCACGCGATGCTACACTCATTGGGCCACACACATCGGTATGTATGATTTCCAATAAGTCCGTAGCTCGCTCCATCATACCAGAAAATGGAGTGTTAGTCATTTTACCCATCAGACATGCTTCGCATCTTTCAAGTGATTCAAAATCAAGTGATTCAAGAAGTCCATCGGAATGGAGTTTCTTCATACGCTTCACTCCAATGTGACCAAGACGATAGTGCCACATATAGTTCGAGTTATCGCTCAATTTCAAACGTTTAGCTTCAATGTTATTAATGTGTGTATTTCTACCATCGAGATTCAATAAGAATAGACCATCTACCAAAGGTGCGTGTGCATAAAACATATTACTCATATAAATCGAACAACCATTATTCTCGGACTTAAACAAGTAACCGTCTCGCAATAAACATGGTCCTGATATAATGTTCATGCTCAACGCAGGCACCAAATAACAATTATTTAAGTATAAAACTAATCCCGATGGTAGATGAAGAGGTAGCGTGCCGACCGTGATCACATCAACCTTTGATCCATTTCCAACGCGCATTGTCACCTCGTTCTTCGCTAGTATCCGTCTATTCTACAGCACCTGTTTTGAGTTACAAATATGAGCAACCGAACCAGTATCAAATACCCAGGCACTACTATGAGTACTAGTGAGATACACATCAATAATATGTATATCGGATATACCTTTCTTTTTGATGTTGCCGTTCTTCAAATCCGCCAATTACTTAGGGCAATTCCGCTTCCAGTGATCTTATCCCTTGCAGTAAAAGCACTCAGTATCAGCCTTAGGCCCAGCCTTGGTATTCTTCGCCAGCGCGGTAACTTTCTTACCGCCCTTCTTGAAGTTTCCCCTTTTCTTAGACTTTCCTTGCTTCTTGAATTTGGTGGTCTTATTGACCAACAACACTTGGTTCTCTTTCTTGATCTCCAATTCAGCAGACTTTAACATGGAGAAGAGTTCGGGCAACGACTTGTCCATGTTTTGCATATTGTAGTTCATCACAAAGTTCTTGTAACTTGGTGGTAGTGATTGGAGGACACGGTGAATCCCCAAAGTATTAGGAATCACTATACCCAAGCTTTGAAGCTTGCTTGTGTGCCTAGACATCTTAAGCACGCGCTCACTAACGGAGCTGCCCTCTTCCATCTTGCAGTTAAAGAAATTTTCAGAAGCCTCATAACTCTCAACTGCCGCGTGAGCCTCAAATATCATTTTGAGTTCACGGACAATATCATGTGGGTCATGGTTCTCAAACCTTTTCTGAAGCTCCAATTCCAAACCATACAAGATAGCACACTGAACTGTGGAGTACTGATTCTTCCGAGCGAGGAAAACATTCTTTACCTCATCGGTAGCATCAGCTGCAGGTGGGTCAGCCAGCGGTGCATCCAGCACATAGGTCAAATTACCAGCATTGAGGACAATCCTCAAATTGTGGAACCAATCCGCGAAGTTGCTTCCATTATTTTTTCATCTTTTCTTTCTCTAGGAACGCATTAAAATTGATGGTAGCGGCCGCCATTGATCTACAACATATTTGCAATAGTTTAGACTAAGTTTATGACAAATTGAGTTCTAATTAATGGTTAAATTAATCTAGGTGAACTTCCACTCAAAACAATATCCCTCACATTGTTTTAGTGATCACACGAACCAAATCCACCACATCAAAACTGATCATCACGAGAGTTGATGTAGCTTCAATGGCGAACAATCAACATGTTCATCATATCTACTATATGACTCATGCTTTACCTTTCGGTGATCCATGTTCCGAGACCATGTATGTACATGCTAGGCTCGTCAAGATCAAACCTTATCTTATGCATGAGCAAATATGGCTTGCTCCCGTTGTATACACTCGTAGAATCTAACACACCCGATCATCACATGGTGCTTCGAAACAACGAGCTTTAGCAATGGTTCTTACTAAGCATGAACACTTTATAACTTGAAATTTTGTGCTAGAGGGATCATCTTATAATGCTACCGTCGCGAACTAAGCAATACAAGATGCATAAAAGGATTAACATCACATGCAATTCATAATATGTGATATGATATGGCCTTTCTTATTGTTCTTCCGATCTCCATCTTCAAGCACGAACATGATCTCCATCATCACCGGCATGGCGTTAAGGTCAATGGCGCCGCTTCATGGTTGTCGTCCACCAGCATCAACTGTTACAACTACTTTGAATAATAGACACACATGTCTTAATGGAATTAAAAGATAACCATATGGATCCTACCGGTTGCCGACTTACAATAAGGAACATTGCATACATCATATATAATCACAATCATGGCGATATCATATCACAACACACCCCTGCAAAACAAAGTTAGATGCCTCTAATTTTCTTTGCATGTTTTACGTGGTTTGGGGCTTTCAATAATTGTCGTTCTAACTTACGAACAAGAACCACAACGTCGATACTAGTATTGTCAATCACCCGTTGTAAATTCAATCTTAACTATGTTGGGAGAAACAGGCACCCGCAAAGCCACTTATGCAATACAAGTTGCATGTCAAGCGTGGAGCAAGTATCATGAACGATGTCATGTAAGGTTAGCCCGGTCCGCTTCATCCCACCATCCCGCAAGATGCAAAGTACACAAGAAGCAAGCGACAACAAAAGAATCAACGCCCACAATGAACATTGTGTTCTACTCGTGCAACAGATCTACATATAGACACGGCTCTGATACCACTGTAGGGGTTCGTAGCATGAAAAACAAAAAAATTCTATCGCATGCACACAAAAAAGCCAAGATCTATCTACTAGATTGTAGCAACGAGTCGATTAGAGTACTCAACCTCGAAGATTCCAAAGCGGTTAACGAGAGCAGATTCTCGTGGGTGATGTAGTTGTACACTTGCCGATCTCAAGATCGCGTAGACAATCCTTCCGGTGCTGTGTTCCGGCAGCGCTTCCGCAGTCGGTCACACGTTCGGTACTCTATGAAGACCTTCCTCTCCCTTGTTCCAGAAGGAAGCGGAGGTTGTAGTTCTCCCCTGGCGATTCCGGAAGCACGCCAGCATGGTGTCAGAAGTAGAGGGAAGATCCCGCAGGGCTTCGCCTAAGTCGGTGCGAGTTATGGTGGATCTAGGGTTTTCCAGCGATCTAGGTTTAGAAGGCCAGATAGAGGAGGTGGTGTCGGCGGCGGCTTGGGAGACGACGACGGGCCGGCGGCGGCGCGGCGGCGCTGGGCGGCGGTGCGGCGGCGTGCGGCAGCAGCGCGACATGGGTGGGGAGGGCTGGTTGTATGTTCTTTGGGGCAGCCCTCCCCCTCTATTTATGAGAGGGAGGGAGGCTTGGGATAGGGGAGTTTGAATCCATACCCAAACCCAAGTTGGATAGAAGGAAGGACTCTTTCCTTCTTCCACTAGGAAACCATTGTTCCAGTTTGACTTTTCAAACCTCCCTTTTGACTTTCAATTTAGAGATTTATTTCTCTCTCGCAAATGCCCAACCAAAGTGACTTAGGACATGATCCATTCATTCCACTTACCCATGACACATTCATGGACAATTCCCCTTCCGGTCCGGTGGACCTTCTAGACCCTTCTAGAACCTCTCCGATGAAAACATCGAAATCATTCCCGAACTCCGGAATCAGACTTTCCTTATATGAATCTTATTCTCCGGACTATTCCGGATCTCCTCGTGATATCCCGGATCCCATCCGAGACTCAAAACAACATTCGTTATCCCTACTTTCATTCCATATCTACTAAACAACAGTGAATCCTTAAGTGTGTCTCCCTACGGTTCGTGAATTATGCGGACATGACCGAGACACTTCTCCAATCGATAACCAATAGAGGAATCTAGAAATTCATATGGCTCCCACATATTTCTACGATTACTTTTGCGATCTAATGAGCCACTTACATACGATACCAATTTCCCTTTGTCTCATGATAGTTTACTAGAGGTGCTCTCCTTAGATAAACAACATGGCATGAAGGGTAAACAAATTATGCAATTACTAGCCAGAAAGATCCTATGAGTTTGATTGGGCAATACAACAATATCTTATTTTTGGTGGAGGACAGAAATCTGTTACATAGCCTCCTCACGAATTTTTTTGGTGGAGGACAAAAATCTGTTTCCAGACAGCAACTCCCAAAATCTTATTTCCCTCTCATTAGAGGTCATTCTTGGCACAAAAGCAAACAAAAAGGATAAAGAGAGGTCATTACAGAAGTAATAACTTTCAATACTCAAGGAAACTCTTGGGTTATCTCTCAACAAGTACTTTTCTTTAACGCCTTTAAGTTAGGCACAAGAAGCAAGAAGAATCAAGTATTTTCAAATGAAGAATTGCACCTCTTGTTCCTTCTTTTCTTACCTTTCTTTTTCTTTTTAGGGAAGATACGATTTCTTACCGAGGGAGTAAAGTGCACGATGCCTTATCCCACGTCTATTACTGCCCCAAGGTGTTTCAGTAGAGATCTTCCAAGTGTGATATGTCCTTTGCCTACACATTCAATAATAAGATAATCAGTAGACACCATTTTACCTAAGATTTTTGTAAACACATCTTCAGCTATTCCAATGGGCAATATAGGAGCATTGTTGGTAATAGAGATTTCCTCTCCTCCTTCAGTAAGCCCAAAAAGACTCAAAGAATCAAAAATATCTTTAGGCATAAGACAAAATTCAGACATGATATCACAGCGAGCGTCAAAAAGTGTAGTGTTTATTGAGACTTTAATTGTGGGAAACTAATTTGAAGGATCAGAATTTATAGGAACATAATCATGGTAATCCCTAAGAGTGTGATAGCAACTATTCATGGCAGCAATACTGGCCTCAAGATGGTTCAACTTAGAAAAAATACTTGTGAAAGATGAATCAGACTTGCCAGGTGTATCATAGATCATGATTAATTTTCTTATAGCATCATAAGCTTCATCCTCAGTACAAAGCAAAAAATATTTTTCAGCCCTAGCATCCAAATCATATCTATAACGAAGAGCAATACCGCAGTAGAAACTATCAATAACCAAGCTAAGACTCATCTTAGGCTCAGTTTCCCTTTGTAAAGCAGAGATTCTAGACCAAGCTTCTTTAAAACTCTCTTCACTTTTTTGCTTAAAAGTAAAGATCTTTTCCATAGGTGTCACAAAGATTGGATCAAAACCAGACATGGTAGCAACTAAGGTAGGAACTAATTTTTTGTGTGTTTTTGAATAAGGAAAGCAAACCAAGCTAGACTAATTTTTTTTGGGTTTTTTGGAAAGAGGCAAACAAAACCAAGCAAAAAAACAAAGAAAACTAAAAACAAAGTAAAGAGAAAGGAAGTGAAGGACTCCCCTAGTGAAGACGTCCTTAGCCTCCCCGACAACGACGCCAGAAAATCTTGATGGCGCTTTGTTGACGAGGAAGCTTCTTCTTCTTTAGTCCCCGACAATGGTGCCAGAAATTACTTGATGCTACACTCAACAGGGAGGAAGAGTGCTTCGTTGGAAACCCCAAGAGCAAGGTATGAAGAGTACAACAGCAAGATTTCCCTCAGCAGAAACCAAGGTTATCGAACCAGAAGGAGGAAGGAAACGTCACACAGGTGTTGAAAGCAACATGGAGACCTGCACAACGCAAACTCAAGACTTTGCCCCAACGAAGCAGTGAGGTTGTCAAGCTCACTGGTTTGCTGTAACAAAGGATTAAACGTATGGTGTGGAAGGTAATGGTTTGCAGCAAGTAAACAAGTAACAGTGGAAGATGTATCAATGGTAAAGATTGGACCGGGGTCCATAGTTCAATAGAGGTGCTCTCCTTAGATAAACAACATGGCATGAAGGGTAAACAAATTACAGCGAGGCAATTGACAGGAACTGAGCAAGGCATAACAATGCAATTACTAGCAAGAAAGATCCTATGAGGTTGATTAGGCAATACAACAATATACATAGACCGTAATCCAACTGCATCTATGACTAGAAGTCCACCTTCAGGTTATCATCCGAACCCCTCTAGTATTAAGTTGCAAGCAACAGACAACTGCTTTAAGCAAAGTGTGTAAGGTAAACAGTCCACATGTTCCATGAACAAGAGACCGTTGTTTTCTCCCTAGTAGCAACAACCCATCTATAACCGAAGAGATTATTGTCACTTCCCTTGGAAACTAGAGGCATGAACCCACTATCGAGCATAAATACTCTCTCTTGGAGTCACTAGCAACTACTTGGCCAAGATAACCACTAGCAACAGAGAGCATGCAAGATCACAAACAACACAGACATGATAGAATCATAAAGATAGAACCATTAATCAAACTAACATAATAATCTCAATATCCATCAGATCCCCGTAAACACAACATGCATGATTACAAATAGATTAGATCTTGATCATGAACGGAGCTCACAAGATCTATACATGAAAGCACAAAGGAGGAGATACAACCATCTACCTACTACATGGACCCATAGTCCAAGGTGGAACTACTCACGAATCATACCGGAGAGAAGGCCTTCGGGATGATCTCCCCTCCGGCAGGGTGCCGAGAAGAGCTTCAGATCCCCCCCGATATAGGGATGATGGAGGCGGCGGCTATAGACAGTTTCGTGGATTTCTGATTGGGTACTGAGAGTTTCTGCATCGGGGGCTTCTTATAGGTGAAGGGGCGAGACTGGGAGGCGGCCAGGGTGCCCAAACCCTAGCCAGGCGCGGGCCCACCTGTGGCCACGCCTGGGGGGGTGGCCCCTCTAGCCGGCCTCTCCGGCTCTCCTCTGGACTTCTTGTTCCCCATGGAAAGTAATTGACTTTGTCCTTCGTCACGTCCAATTTCGATAATATTTCTTTACTAACTTTTCTGAAACCAGAAACAGTAGAAAACAGGCATCTGGCACTGTTGCAACTTGTTAATAGGTTAGTACCAGAAAACATGTAAAAAGCACCTCAAAGCGTAGACAAGTAAATCAAAGTAGATACTAAACAAGCATGGAGCATAAAAAATTATAGATATGTTACCAACGTATCAGCATCCCTAAGCTTAACTCCTGCTCGTCCTCGAGTAGGTAAGTGATGAAAGAATAATTTTTGAGGTGACATGCACCCTCACAATAAATATCCAACCATTTGCAAGCATTGAAAGCTGGGATCAAAGAACTCTAAACATGTGCATGAAAGATGGAGTTCTAACAATAGGACATAGTAATTATGCATGCAACATGGCAAGCTACAAACAAAGATCATGAATAACATGCATTGAAAAACATTTGTTTGTTTCACATACAGAAATCATAGCATGGTGGCAATCAGCTTGTCCCTCATAGAGTAACAATATAGATGCATAGGACACCTTCAAAGTTCACAATGGTGACTAGAAACAAGTAGCACAAGAACAAGTAATAACACAATATGCATCAATTAATAAGCTTTGGAACACTACACACAGAATGACAACTATGCTCTCTTAATGGTGCCTAAAGGTAGAAGGTGGAGACTCAATAATGATGGAAGAAAGGCCTTTTTGTAAAGGAAGAAGGGATTACAAGTTTCAAAAAGAGCTTCCAAATATTATGGTACTAGTTAGCTTTCAGCCCTCATTGCCCCTATCATAAGCATCTTGAAGTGGTTAAGGTTAAAGTGTCAAAGCTGGAGTATATGCTTGATAAAGTATAAGTTGGCAATCTCAAGTCCCTTGACTATGAGGGCTACACCTTATGGATAATCAACTTAGGGCCTAGGTAAGTTCTTGTCACTGTAAGTATTTGCATATCATTGAGAACCGCCAACGGGGTACCCCTTGCACATGGTACAGGAGCTTTCCCATAACCAAAATGATAAGGCAAGCAGACAATGAGCATCTCAGCAATTCTTCTTATGTACCATGGGAATATGGTGCTTTTTTCTCTCTTCTCAATGTGTCTCTCTTTTTTTATAAGAAGAATGCTTCATAGATGTCACTATGGTGATGCTGCAAGTTTCCACCATGATTAGGCATGGCCAGGCGTTTCTCTAACACAGAATACAAACTCCATGGACTTACAAGTTCCCACTTCATTTCACACTGGTAACATCCATAGACAAAAGAGCATGATATCAATGGAGTACAAAAAGTACAAGTGCAATGTTGAAAACTTTCCCCGTGACAACACGGTTTTGCTAATACCAACATATAAGTGCAAGCATATACAACAAAGTTGCCTCAATGGTTCAAGTTTATTAGGGGCAAAGAATAAAATGTGCCATCAAGTTCGTGAGGGCTTTAATCACTAAGTTTTCACATAACAAAATAGTTTTTAATTGGAAGATAGATGAAAACAAGAATATAATTGGAATGGTGTAACACACCATGCATAGGAGTTTATAGTGGACACTTGGAATAACTTGGTTTCTTGGGAGTTGGAAGCTTGAGTAGAACTTACTCATACAAGTGGAGGCTAGCAAAAGACTGGGAGCAACCAACTAAGAGAGCAATAATGGCCATAATGATGCAATGCAACAAAGCAAACTAATCAAAGCAAAGAGTGGTATTACAAGTCAAGGACTAAATGATCATAGAGGCTAATGGTGACTTGTCATAGTCATAACATGGTGTAAGCATGTGCCAAGTCAACCCAAGCAAAACATCAAAGGAGAATACCGCAATACTATGCTTTTGCATGCTAATACAACACATAATTTCTTCAAGGCACACTAAGAAATCCCAATTGTTTGGAACAAGACATGCTATAGCAATAATCACTAAGCATAATGCTAAAACAACACCTAGCATGTCATGCTAAAGTCTAAGTCACAGTCAATGCAAGCTCCTCTTGCACTTCAAGCAAAAACTTACTACTCCCTTCCAAACACCAAGCAAACTTATTTGCAAAACAACACAGCGAGAACGGGGGGTCCAAACTTACTTTATTCAAGCAAAATAAACAACCTAGTCAAAGCAAACAAAAACTAAGACGCTCCAAGAACAACACATCTGTGCATGAAATAATAAAAGTGAAGTGTCTAGACAGACCTGTGCTTTTTATTGATGAAGAAGGGGATGCCTTGGGCATCACCAAGCTTTGACGCTTGTACCTCTTGGATATTTCTTGGGGTGACACCATTGTGTCCATCCCTAAAATCCGTTTGCTAAGTATTTACAGAGATTGCCTGCTCCATATCACTTGTCAACACCTTCTGCTCCTCGTTGGGATCGACACTCCTATTTATCAAAAGTACTACGATACACCCACTATACTCATGGGTCAACACAAGTCTGGTTCTATGTGAGCAAGCATAAGACAGCTAATTACTATGGACTCATCCTTAGTCCAATGGTAGCCATTGGTGGTAGCGACAGTCGCATTCTCATCCGGTTCATCTAGAAGTGGGTTGTCTAGGACATGGTCCTTCTTTTCTTGTTTGAGAACAATTCTCAGATTTAGATACCAGTTGGTAAAATTAGTATCATTTGGTTTATCTTTCTCAAGAATGATTCTCAAAGCAAAACCAGATATCTGAGGGTGACTGTTACTTGGTGCCATGATCTACAACAGAAAATATGCAAAACACTTAAGACATGTATTCATAAAAGAGCAAGCATATTAAACATTTTTATACTTATGCTCCCACTAGAACCAACACCCCTTCGATGGTTGCTTAATGATTCAGGATCCTAAATAAGCAAGTCGGCTAGTGAGCTTTAGCATCACTGCTAGCCGCCAAATGATCTAGGTAGACAACTCCTTGTCAATCGTATCTCATACGACACCTATTGGTCGGGTGGCATCTCATGTCCCGGATCCCATCCGACTTTTCCCCGAGTCCCACAACCATTGTGATAGACCCGTCTAGATTACCGAGTGTTTCCGCTGTAAGAGTCCGACTCGAACCCACCTAGTCGGAAATAATTGGCAGCACCTCAATTTATGAGCCCACTACCAAAAATGTCGGACTTGTCATGGTGCAAACACTGGCAGGAAAATCGACAAGACTTTCTTTGAGGGATTAAATTTTACCGACCATCTAACAGAGGTAAAATAGAGACATGACAATAACACAAAATAAAGAAATTAAATTATAATGTGGAATGGTATGGCTCTCTTCATGGCGATCTCCATCCCCACAAAGCCTGTAATCCAACTCGTGCCAACTCTTGTCACTTGCCGTCTTACTCCATGACACCCACCTATACATCAACTTGCATGCCATCCGGGTTTTCCAAACAGCTACACTAGCTTAGTAAAGTAAGTTACATAGAGAATCCAACACACATGTCATTATACAATAAAATGACAACACTTAGGCTCCAGCCGGCTGACAAAACCGTGATTTGCAGATCATGTATGGATTACACACATCACATGCACATAAGCCATACCATTCACAACTTCCTGCAAAAACAAGTTATGCATATATATGATATCTAACGACGTTGTGAAACTCGCAGTGACATCTAAGGGGCTATGACAGGGCGAAGCCGGCGGTCTCGATGATTATTCGAAAACGTAGATCTCATCTACATTCCGAACATGGATTCTAACCATTGTTACGACTCGATCAAACTCTTTTGATCTTCGATCACCGCTTCTAGATTTATGTGTCATAATCTACCCCGATGCCGGAAACCGACTGGTAGGGGTATGTCGCTCCACGACCTCAGCAGTATGATCACGAAAATCAGATCTTCCATTCCCCGAATACAGTTGATCCAATCAACCTCATACAAAACCAATATATCTCATAGATCGACCACCAAACCAGCATATAGATCCAATCTACAGCCAACTGCATATCACATATGAAAGATCTCGAGCCTGATACCAGAAGCTATTGCTCTGATACCACTGTTGGGCCGCGAGGAGAAAAACAAAACTTTTTCCCTATGCGGTGATCCCAAGATCTAGCTGATGTAGAAGGCCACGAGGATTACCACTAGACGCGCAGTTGATGACTACTGATGTAACACGTCTGTTGATGCAGTGCGGTCCTCACGATATGATCCTATCCCGATGGTCATGGTGCTAATCGTACCGCTGCTGGTATCCACACGTACGAGGAGGAGCTCCCGATGATTTTTCATAAAACGTAGATCTCATCTACATTCCGAACATGGATTTCTTCATCAGATAAAACAAATTTTACCCAAATCCGATATTTACTCTGATTCGATCAAACTCCTTTGATCTTTAATCACCGCATATGGATTTACGTGTCACAGTCTACCCCGATGGTGGAAACCAATGGGTAGGGGTATGTCGTTCCACGACCTCAGCAGTATGATCACGGAAACTAGATCATCCATTTCCCCGAGTACAGTTGATCCAATCAACCTTGTACAAAACCGATCTATCTCACAGATTGACCACCAAAACAGCACATAGAACCAATCTACAGCCAACTGCATATCTCGAGCCTAAAACCCGAAGCTATCGCTCTGATACCACTGTTGGGCCACGAGAAGAAAAACAAAACTTTTCCCTACGCGGTGATCCCAAGATCTAGCTGAGGTAGAAGGCCACGAGGATTACCACTAGACACGCGGTTGTGGATTACTGATGAAGCGCGTCAGTTGATGCAGTGCAGTCCTCACGATCTGATCCAATCCCATGATCATCCAAGTGCTGATCACACAACACCTCTGTCGGTATCCACATGTACGTGGACGGGCTCCGACGGCGGACTTCTAGGTCCAGTACGGCGGTTGGACTAAATGGGGCTAGGGTTTCCAACACATGGATTTGTCTAATCGTGCCCTTTGAGCATCCTATGCCCTAGTATATATAGGGAGTGGAAGTGGGATCCACTCACTTGTGGCCCATTCACTAAATCCTATACAAGTCTTTCCGAGTCCAACTCACTAACTTAGTTCGTGTCTTATTCGGGTCCAACCCAAACGTCCTGCTCTCGCTCTTAAGTGTGTGACCCCACAGGCTCATGGCAACTTGGACACGATTGGAGTCTGACTCTCAATCGATCAGTCGATAGCGTCTCCTAGCAGAATGTGCCGATTCCCGAGTACCAAAGAGTCATTTTTGCCTCATGATATGTAACATCCCAGGATTAGCACCTAGAATTATAGAGGACGCAAGTGTGTGCATTGCATTCATGCATCAGAAAATCCGGGGAATTTTCGCGCAAAACAAAAGAAGCTATAGAGGAATCAAGGTCTCTCTTGTTCTGATGGAAACATCAGGACATGTGCGATGGATTTTGACATGACCTCTACTATACTTTTGTGTTGGAGGGAAAGACAATTCAAAATTTGAATATTTAATTAATAAATTTGAATACAAAAAGGATTTTGAAATAAAATAGTTAATGGAAATTGAATTGTATTAAAAAATAAGAGATGAACTCTTATTTATGAATAAGATACAATAGTTACAGTTATCCAATTAGAAAAGATAATTGAAATTTAAATACAAAAGGAAAAAAGAATTATAACAATAATAAGAATGGAATTCATATTTTTTAAACAAGATATAAATATTACAAGAATTCAGATTACAAGTAGAAAGAAAATTTAACTTTATTAATATTATACAACATTACATTGTCTTTGCAAATGAACCATAAAAGAAAAGGAAAACAAGTAATTTTATTAAATAAAATACAACAATACAATGTCTTTACAATATTCAAATAGAAAAGAAATTACATTGATTGATAAAAAAGAAAACATAAAGTATTTTATATTATTTCTTGAACTTTATTTTCTGCTTATCCTTCTGTACCTGCAAAACAACTCAAAAGAAAACAAAGTTCCAGAAATGGAAAACAGAGGTTATGTGGGGTTATGATACTCTCAGATTAGGCAATGAAGTGCATTGCAAAACTCATCATTGAGTAACTGATAAAAAGGGGGCCAAAGTGTGCAATTTGTTCTTATTCCAAAAAGGGCCTCAGTCTATGCATCACATGCATGGGGCAAGTTTCACCAAACAAGTAACAGGTAAAAGGAAAAGAAGTAATACCAGCAAAAGATCTAGTGTACTTGATCTGATCCACATGATGGATGAAGCAGGCAAGTAGCTCACACAACACATGCATGGCATGTGTTGTCACTACCACAGTAAGTAGTATAACAGTACAAAAGTAGCAGAAGGGAACTTCCAGGGGCTGTTCTCACACATCACACCATTCCAGCCGAAACTACACCTCTCTCTCCCTATAGTAAAGTGTATCAAGAACACTTCTTTGAGCATACCAAGAACACATACTTATCTATCATCAGAGCCACCCACTGGATAATAAACACATAGATTATTACACCATCTCACCACATCTCTAACTCTGGTTGCTCCCTAGAGCCATCCAAGAGCTAGGAGGGGCAAGTATACCAGAAGAAACACCATAGCAAATCCAATAGATCAAGTCAGGAACTAAGAGAAGAGGGATGTATCAGCAGTTGAATCCCAAGCTTACCAGGACATCAACAACATCAGTAGAACAAGTTTCCCAAGAGCAACCACAACTTCAGAACCAGAGGTTATCCATATAAGATCATGCCTTTATATCTGTTCTTACTATTGCATCCTAGAAAATGGATGGGGTGATAGAAAATCCTTAGATCTGTACTCAAGTGGAGTACCATATCATCACTGGATAATTTTCATAAGCAAGCAATAAATAATTTATCCAAGCATCATCAAAGCCTCAGCCTATGCATCATGGGCAGAGCCAAGAAATTAAGCACATATCCATTTCTATCAGTATATTAAGACAACTTTTAGTATCTATTCTTATCATATTGTTTAGAGCATGAGGTTGGAGAGAGAGAGAGCTCTCAGACTAGGTAGAAGTGCTACTCCAGTATCATCCTAGAGCTAAGATCAATGCAAGAGAAAGAATCTGCATTTTAGCCACCAAATTAGCTTCAGCCTTTTGCATCACAACTAAATTTCTCTCTTGTTTACATCAACATCAACTACACCACTATAGTTATTCTCTGTAGCAAGTCATGCTACATGGGCTACTATTGTGCACTCTCCAAGGTTGGAGGCACCACAGTAGCAGCCCAAGGACAGCTAAAGTCAGTTTAACACTAGCTGATCATGGCTAGAGATCATCCAAGGATGCACTGTACCATAATAATAGTAATTATGATAACCTTTCAACTTTAAATTCCAAGTACATTTGTCCTCATTACATAGATGCTTCAGACCAGCATCATAAGCATTAATTTCATATGAGTCTCTTCAATTGTTTAAGGAGAAAATCATCTTACCTAAGTTATATTGTGCACACTCCTATTTGGAGCCACCGCAAATATAACTAAGTCATGAGAAGCCACTAACATTACTTAAACTGCTAGTAATCATTTTCCTAATTACATAATCAGGAATCATTTTAACACTATCTGTCCACATAGATAGCTAAGTTTAGTCCAATAGCGACTCCAGATCATTATTTAACCAAAGGGCCAATAACTCAAAGCCTAGCATATTATCATATTAACTAGCTACCAATTCAACCACATTCTTTTAGAAAAACCATTAATTTTCTGATCAAAGTAACAACCAAAGGTAGCTATACAAGTAACAATTACAGAATAGTGGTACTGTGAAAGCAAAATACTTGCACCATACTTTAGATCAGAGGGTAACAATAACCACAAGCTAGCCAATCCAATTCATCAACATAATATCCTCCACCTAATGGATCATTAGGGTGATAGCTTGCACAGTCACATGTATTTGATCCATCTGCTAATTAGCAGAGAACAATTCAAAGAAGATCATATTCTTATCACGCCTAGAACAGAGCATCGATGCTACTTAGGATAACTCAATCATCACAGAGAGAAATCCAGAGGGGAATCGGGTGGAGAAAAGAAAAGGAGAATCATCACTTACCCATAGTCCTCGCTTAGAGACTAGAGAGGAAGCAGACCGGCGGTGAAGATGGGCACACTAGTAGAAAACTAGCCAAAGGATTTGACCTTTAGTACCGGTTTCGTAAGAACCAGTACTAAAGGATGCATTAGTACCGGTTTAACTGCGCAGGTCACCGGCAAACCTTAGTACCGGTTCATTTAGGCTGTATAGTACCGGTTCATGTTACGAACCGGTACTAAAGGGTTTCGCGCCAAATTTGAGGCAGAGGTGGGTCCAGCGTTGCACCTTTAGTATAGGTTCATATAAAGAACCGGTACTAAAAGGTCTCCAGCTCTATTTCTTAACGCGAGCCACCCGAGCCAGCTCCATTTTTGCTTCTCCTCTCATATTTCCAAATATTTCCCTCCTCTCACACTCCAATAAATCTCCATTTTTCTCCACCATTTTGTCAAGATTGACGGCATCGGCCGTCTATCCAAGGGTTAGCAATATCATCCTAATTTAGCTTATTTCATTGCTAGTCTAACTCGTATCATTTTTCTAGTGCTAGCAAGGTGTTCGATGAAATGCCTAAGTTAGGGATTTCATTCTTTTTATATGCAATTTGAGCTCAAATTGAAGTATGATTTTTTGGTTTTAGTATCGTCCCCGTCCTCATCGCCGTCGATCGCCAGCGTCGTCCCCTAGCCGGCACAACCTCGGTGAGTCTCTTTTTTTATAAAAACACTTAGTTTTATGTGATGATAAACTTGAATATTAATTAATTTGGTCACTCATATATTCATGATGTTGTGTAATTAATGATTTTTTATATACTTATATAATGCAGATGAATCGACAATGGATGTACGGTGACCGATGCCATCCCGAGTTCATTACTGGCATGCATTATTTTCTCAACGTGGCTGAGGCAAACAGGCGGTCAAATGGTTTCATTTGTTGTCCATGTAGTTCCTGTAAGAGTACGAAGGATTAATCTACTTCAAAAACCCTTCACGTCCACCTGCTTGAGAACGGCTATAATTGTTGGACCAAGCACGGAGAAAGAGGGGTTATAATGGAAGACAACGAAGAAGAAGAGGATAATGACAACTATCCTATGTTCACTGAAGACGGTGATAGTAGAATGGGGGGAGACGAATCTGAAGAAGAGCCCATTTTTTATGAGCCCATTTTTGATGAGCCCGATGACGATTTGGGTCGGGCCATTCTTGATGCGAAGATAAACTGCGGAAGTGAAAAGGAGAGGTTGAAGTTGGAGAAAATGTTAGAGGATCACAACAAACTATTGTACCCAAATTGCGAAGATGGCCAGAAAAAGCTAGGTACTACACTGGAATTGATGCAATGGAAGGCAGAGAATGGTACTTCTGACAAGGGATTTGAAAAGTTGCTGAAAATAATAAAGAAGATGCTTCCAGGGAAGAACGTATTGCCCTCTAGTACATACGAAGCAAAGAAGGTTGTCTGCCCTCTAGGATTAGAGGTGCCGAAGATACATGCATGCATCAATGACTGCATCCTCTACCGCGGTGAGGAGTACGAGAATTTGAATGCATGCCCGGTATGTGGTGCATTGCGGTATAAGATCAGGCGAGATGACCCTGGTGATGTTGAGGACGAGTCGTGCCCCAGGAAGAGGGTTCCTACCAAGGTGATGTGGTATTCTCCTATAATACCACGGTTGAAACGTTTGTTCCAAAACAAAGAGCATGCTAAGTTGTTGCGATGGCACAAAGAGGACCGTAAAAAAGATGTGATGCTGAGACACCCTGCTGACGGGTCGCAGTGGAGAAAAATCGACAGGGAGTTCAAGTCATTTTCAGAGGACGCAAGGAACTTAAGATTTGGTCTAAGTACAGATGGCTTTAATCCTTTCGGGGAGCAGAGCTCCAGTCATAGCACCTGGCCAGTGACTCTATGTATCTATAACCTTCCTCCTTGGTTGTGCATGAAGCGGAAGTTCATTATGATGCCAGTGCTCATCCAAGGCCCGAGGCAACCCGGCAATGACATTGATGTGTATCCGAGGCCATTGGTTGAAGAACTTTTACAGTTATGGCGTGAAGAAGGTGTACCTCTGTGGGATGAGCACGCACAAAAGGAATTTAACCTACGAGCGTTGTTGTTTGTAACCATCAATGATTGGCCTGCTCTTAGTAACATTTCAGGACAGTCAAATAAGGGATACAATGCATGCACACACTGTTTAGGTGAGACTGACAGTATATATTTGGGAAACAAGAATGTGTACCTAGGGCATCGCCGATTTCTTCCAAAACAACCTCACGTAAGAAAGAGAGGAAAGCATTTCAGAGATGAGGCAGATAACCGAACAAAGCCTACCCGCCCTACTGGGGATGTTATATATGATATGGTCAAGGATTTAAAAGTGATCTTTGGAAAGGGTCCTGGCGGAAAATCTGTTCCGAATGATGTTGACGGACACGTACCCATGTGGAAGAAGATGTCTATATTTTGGGAGCTACCCTATTGGAAAATACTAGAGGTTCACTCTGCAATCGACGTGATGCACGTGACGAAAATCTTTGCGTGAACCTGCTAAACTTCTTGGGCGTGTATGGGATAACAAAAGATACACCGGATGCACGGCAGGACCAGCAATGTATCCACGAAGGAAACAACCTGAATCCAGAGAAGTATCAAGGTACTGCCAGCTACGCTCTTACCAAAGAAGAGAAGGAGATCTTTTTTGAAGTCCTGAGTAGCATCAAGGTCCCGTCTGGCTTCTCGTCGAATATAAAGGGAATAATAAACATGTCAAAGAAAAAGTTTCAAAACCTAAAGTCTCATGACTGCCACGTGATTATGACACAATTACTTCCGGTTGCATTGAGGGGCCTTCTGCCAGAAAATGTTCGAGTACCCATTGTGAAGCTATGTGCGTTCCTCAATGCAATTTCTCAGAAGGTGATCAATCCACTAACTCTACAAAATTTACAGAAGGATGTGGTGCAATGTCTAGTTAGCTTCGAGTTGGTGTTCCCACCATCCTTCTTCAATATTATGACGCATCTCCTTGTTCACCTGGTCGAAGAGATTGGCGTTCTCGGTCCTGTATTTCTACACAACATGTTCCCCTTTGAGAGATTCATGGGAGTCTTAAAGAAATACGTTCATAACCGTGCTAGGCCAGAAGGAAGCATCTCCAAGGGCTATGTAACAGTTGAGCTATGTACTTTAATTCCAGTTCAATCGTAATAAAAGTTTATTCCCGCCCATTATTTCCCGCCCTTTTCCTCTCGCCCGTTTCCTCCGTCATTTGGCCCGAGGTAAGATTGTCGAGGAAATAAAGATCCGGCCTGGCCACACACCACCGCCATGCAGGCCCGCCGTGCAGCTCCTCCTGCCTTCGAGAGACACGCCACCGCGCTCGGCGATGGCCACCCAGCACCGCCACGGCGCACGGCCGAAAACACTGCCGCCTAACCGCCATGGAAACCTCGAGACGAGGAAAGAAAGCCCCGCCGCCACCTTCCTGGGGGAGCACGCGACGTTACTGATTTTATGGAAACAAGATCTCACACCCGCCGGCCATGGCGGCTTCCAGCTTTGACGACCTGACGACACCTTCGACAGGCGCACCCCTCTTGCCGCGACCATGACGGAGGTGGATGCAGCCGTGCCGTGCGGCTCCCCGAACTGGGAGGTGCTCGTCCTGCTCCGTCTGACGCCGGACGCCCCGTAGCCGGAGACGCGACCTGGAACGCGAGACTTGCAGGTTGTCTAGGAGATGCTAAAATGGAGCAAGCGGCTTGTCTGGAGTCCACTATGGTGAACGGTACTCGTGTGCCTATTTTGCCCTCCACTTGTTGCGAGTAACAATCGTACTGGTCAAGATTTTAACTCCAGTATGATTTGATACGAGCCTTTGGATTGACTGCAATTAACGGCCCTTATTAATTTGAGGGTACTATAAAATACCTCATAAACAAATACAGAAATAGCAAAATTCTAGGAAAACAGAAAAAAAAACTAAGACTTTTGGTACCGGTTGTTATTTAGAACCGGTACAAAAAAAATTAACACGGGTTGTTTGTTGGAACCGGTACCAAAAGTCCACCCTGTGTGAATATACAGCGACGACGACGCGTCTTATCCAAACCGGCCTCCATCTCCCGCAGTCCGCCGCTCCCGCAGTCCGGCGCCGCCGCTCCCCCGGCGCAGCTCTCCGGCCGCTCCCCCGGCGCAACTCCCGCAGTCCGGCGCCGCCGCTCCCCCGCCGCTCCCGTAGCCAAGCCGCCGCCGCTCCCCCGGTGCAGCTCCCTCCCCGGCGCAGCTCCCTCCCCGGCGCAGCTCCCCGGCCAAGCTGCCGCCGTCCTCGGCCGGCCGCTCCGCCCGCTCGCCGGCCGTGCTCCCTCACTGTCGCCGCTTGTCCCCAGGTGAGTCCCCTCCTTCCGGCGAGCAGTGTCGGCGTCCATCATCTATTCATCTTGGTGGCCCGGTGGCACCGGTGGCTGCGACCTTGCTCGGTGAAGCTACGGAACTTTGATCTCTCAATATCCCCTTATTTTAAGTGGTGGTGAGCTAAGTGCTCTGATCTCTCAAGATTCCATTGTTTTACCGGCACAATTTTTCTTACATCAATAATGGATGCTAGGGATCTTTCTATGTGGCTTTGTTTCTGTGTATGGACTCGATTGTGAGCAACCAGTGTGGTCACCTAATAGAAATCATACAACAAGAGTGTCCTTTTGGTCCTTCTAATTATAGCGGCAGTCTATATATGCGATGTTTTGCTGGAGTTAAAGCCTACAAAATCTAAGCACGTAAACAGTGTAGCTACAGAGTTTAAGCACTTGATTCAGTGTGTCGAGATTTTGCTATCTGAAGTTGCTGTAATCCTAAAGAAAAAAAGTCAGGATTTTGGCATGCTAGTGCTATTTATCTGCATCATATGTGATTATGGTCGTTGAAATTTCTTCAAGTCGTGAAAATTGTGATGCTAATTCTGGACATGAAACTGTTGTTACATGATGAAACTAATTTCTGCCGGTAGATAGTACTAGCGTTAGAAAAGTAACAACCTGAGCCTTCGAGCCGGCCAACTTTGCGACTACTAGTTCATATGCTACAATATATCCTCATTTTCTAATTAGTTTTGCTAGCGTACAATTGCAGAATGTTGAAAGTGGTTCGAACCTTAATAACCAATGGTTAACCATTTCTAACCATAATAACCTAATGGTTAACCCATTGTCCCCTTTTATGCAAATGGTTAAATAGGTTCCATTTCGAAAGGTAAATGGTTAACCAACTCCCATCCTTACATGCAACTTGTGCATGCCTAATGCAAAAGCCAATGCTAACCCATAGGTAGAATCACTCGAATTTAAAATGGGATGCGAATTACAAGTGAAAGTGATTAATGAAATACGGCAAGATAATTTTGAAATTTGTGGAGTTTGGATCATCATCCGATCAACTATCTATAGTTAAGCAATACTTCTTTACACTATAAGCTTCAAATTCTAGTAAGTAGTACTACCGAGGTCCACACACCTTTATCATACTTGATTATTGTTTGATTGAATTATATTCTTGTATAGAAATGTGCGAAACAACCACTTGGGACTAATCTATGTGGATACTACGTTTGTGAGTACATTCACAAGATTGTCAGCGGGAGAATGAATAATAAAAGAAATAAAGAGGTACGTAAACAATAATCACAAATTTATTTTGTTTCAGTTGTGCTGAGTTTTAGTCATAATTGTTTCATTATGATTTGATATATATATATATACACATAGCTCATGTATTTATTTGTATCTCATTCTTTTACAGTTGGCACGAAAGCGGGACACGCTCTCAATCGAGCACCGCTTCAAAGCAATTGGCGAGGAATTGGCGGGATTTTTTCTTCGGGACGTCATAGCTAATTTCGGAGAGTACCACTATGCATGAAGATCGATCTTCATGCATGTACTACATGTAATATATAGTTTGCCTCAGAGAGTACCACTATGCTACATGTAATATATAGTATGCTCCGAAGAGTACCACTATGCATGTACTACTTAATTTGCGATCTTATGCAATTACATATTTTATATATATGCACCAAGTTGATATGCATCACCTTGATCTTCATGTATTACCTAAACCCAAACGCATTTCTGGCACATCGACGGGATCCTCGTATGATGAAATGGTCCGATACCCCTAAACCCCTCCTAAACCCTAAACACTGAATTCTTTGCCTAATCTCTGCCACGTCCCCACTTTTGGTACCGGTTCGTGTTACAAACCGGTACCAAAGACTCCAGCCCCGCTGGCTCATGTGTGCCCACGTGGAGGCACTTTTAATACCGGTTCATAAGGAACCGGTACCAAAGGGGGGAATGATTTAGTCCCGAATGATTAGTACCGGTTGCCAAACCGGTACCAAAGCCCCTCTGGAACTGGTACAAAAGGGCATTTTCCTACTAGTGGCATGGCGGCACGAGGAGCACCAGAGGCGCTCAACTCGTGCCAAGCCTTGCCAATATCACCCAAGGGAAATAGATAGCCATCAACGAACACCAGCATCACGCCACCAAACCGAACTGCACGGCTAGGGTTTCACGGGGCACACATCGGGAAGCAGAGCAGCAATAAGGCGGCGGGGATCGACAAAGGAGATCGAGATGGGGCCTCACCGGCAGGCAGCGGAGCCGAGGTTGGCCGACAACCGGCCGGAGTGGCGGCAGCGACATCGCACGGGAGCAAGGGAGGAGAAGATGAGGTCTATGTGCGTGTACGGGTGTGTGTGTGTGTGTGTCTGTGTGGTGGGGGTGGGCCGGGGGTGAAGAGTCGAACATGGTCCAGTTGGGCCAGGCCATCCCACGTACCCAACCAAACAACCCAAGTTGATTAGGATAAGAAAAAATAAAACAAATGAATTATCAAAATAACCTTTAAACATTTTTAGCTATAGAAAATTATAGAAAAATCATAAAAATACATCTAATGTGTTAAAATTATCATAAAAACAAGATCTATCTAATAAAAATATAACTTTATTTATTTAAAATAAATATAAAGCAAATAAATATTAACATCATTAAATTCTGAATAAAATTTCATAAAACAAGGAGACTAAATCTACTATTTTATAAAAAAACTAACTATTCAAATACATTTAATCCTTTATAGAATTTTATAAATATAAAAATAATACTTAAAAATAAATAAAAAACAATTTTAAGGTCTTGAATAAATATATTACACTATAGAATATTAAATATATTATTAGAAAAGTCTTTAATATTTTAAATAATAAATCCTTATCTAATACTTGTTTTGTGAATTCTTTAAGGATAATTCTTAAGTAAGAAATAATCACATTTTTTATAAAACCTTGAGCAATTAAAATCCAAAACCATAACTTAAATTCATAATCAAACTTAAGTATAACTTTTAACTTTAAAATATTCTTTTAAAAATCTTATTAAAAATCCTTTTAAATAAACATTAGGTAACACTCAGATATATAATATGATGAATAATCATTATATCTTAACCATTATTAACATAACTTCAAATTCTAACAAATTACTTAGATCATCTAATTATGCTTCCATTAAATAAATGCATATTATTTTCACAATAGCAAAACAAATTTAATCTAATCATTCACTTAAATATAAAGTAAATAATTCTACACTATAGTTGTACCTACTATATATTTAAAACTTGGAAATAACTAAAACATAATACACCTTAAGTTTACTTACCCTTTTAAAGTTAACCTTAGTCTCAAAAATCTTATAACATTATGTATAATAAACTAATTATGTTTTATAGTTAACTTTGGTCTATTTAACTTAAGACATAAAGCATCTCGAGTCCAAACTAATCAATCAAACACCAAAATACATTGATCATGTTCTATTAACAATAAAAAATTATTTAAACCTTTGAAAGGAAATCTTTTCTTCAAATGTTATTCTTTTTGCCACTTCAAACAATAATCTTATAATAAGTTCTTCAATTCTTAACAACTCAATCCCAAGGATGTTTATCAACAGACACAAAATGACCATTAACGATAATCACATTATTTTATACTTTACTTATATATGTTGAATTGTTAACCCTTGAGTTCCTTATAAAGGTCATTACTTATAAAGTAAAAATTTAAAGATAAACCAACTCTTAAAAGAATCACCTAAATTCACTTCAGTCAAAGCATTGGGAATTCACTTTGGCAGTTTTACAAAATGCATATCATTACTTATGCATAACTACATCTTGCTTCTTTAAACATTAGTCCTTACCGGACCAATGATGCTAATTTTAGATATTGGAACTTATATTGTCTCGAAGACCGTGAGTGCATAATCTTGCAATCACAAAAGGCAAGTTCACACTTGCTCATGTCCTTTGGTTATTTTCTGTAAAGTATTTTGCAAATCCAGTGTTGTCATCACCTGCATTTGAAAAAGGTCAGAAAACACTATTTTCATAATAATATGATTATAGGTTATTTACCATGAGGTAATAACCTACTATGAAAGTTCTGGTGGTAAAGGAACATATTATCTAGGACTTAACAACCAATGTCGCCAGTGATTCTTGCGCCGTATATCACGCGTTAACCATGATATTTGGAATGGGACGGAGAAGTCAGTTGTATCCTTTTCCTCTCGTATGGAGGCAAGACGACCTTAACGTGACGTTGTGATTCCTTGTGCAGATCCAACATATGGGTGGGCACCCTTACGCCGTGTCTAGATTATCTATGGATGGTGTTTAGTGGATGGACCATTTAATATGCTACCTGCCAGGGCACACCAGGTCATAGAGTCTTCGGGAACTCATCAGGGTTTTAGCCTGCCCGAAAGGGGGCTTAACAGAGGTGAGCTGGCCCCGAAGGATCCTGCAGACATATGAGGTCGCGGAGAGGGTAGTGATTGGCTTGGATCTTAGTCTAGGCCTCATACCAAGGAAGTATGAACGGGTTCGCGGCCCGGATGTGCAACAAAATAAGATCTCTCATGGGTAAACTAACGCACCTCTGCAGAGTGTAAGAACTGTAACTTGTTACTCCCTGTTCGGGGAAGGAGCTGCGAACAAGGCGGGAAAGGAACTCCATGAAAGTTCTAGTAAACCCGTAAAGGCTGACGGACATATCTTTTCAGAATAAAAGCAACCTTTGAAGAAATGTTTACAAAAACCTGCATTGCCTACGACCTATGGTCTATGGATGTAGATATAGTGCATCAAACACTCCTTTTCTAGTGAACGACTATAGGTACTACATCATGCAGTGTTATGCTGGGTCACCACACGATATACCTTGCCGAGTTAGAGGCGAATGATCATCATCCCTTAAATAACCCAACTCTCTTATCGATCTGAGATAAGTGATTCATCCGACTAACTCTTAGTCGGTCGCCTTGGTTAACACTTAATCGAGTCGTGCATGGTCATTATTTCCGAATCATAAATTCCGAGAGGGTCCAGAGAATATCTCTCCAAGTGGAGGGGCAAAATCCCATCTTGGTTATTCACATCACACAGCTTGATTCTTAGTCGACCCGAACTCTGCCTTTATAACTGCCCAGTGATGGAACAACGTTTGATAGAACCTAAGTCAGCGATTCTCAACTCGGATTATGCAACAACCTTAGGTCTAAGAATTACATTGATTGAGACATACAAATGACGACTTGTTCGTTTTATCTCAATATGGGTCAATCCGGCTCGCTAAACTCTTTAGCCGAATCTATGTAAGTCGGAATAGCATCTCCATGCCCATGGCATGTGGAACCGAGTCATCAGCCGATTTTCACATTGGTATAAGTTGTGTGTCCAGTACAACCTCGATGACCAAGGATATTTAGTACAAACAACATGAATGTATAGTTCCACAACTGAATCAGATATTCAATGATACACATTAGATGTAAATATAAGGACAACTTAATATCTTTATGAATACAATGGGAATTACATTATACATAATTGCCTCTAGGGCATATTCCCAACACCGGCAACTCCGGTGGCCGTGGTGGCGCTTTGTTTGCATGTGGTGGTTCTCTGTGGCGATCTTCTTCCTGGAGCTTTTCTCTGGTGGCTTCATGGCGACATGCCTTGTCATCATGCCAGACCAAATAGCAGTAGGGTTACTGATCCGTTCGCTGTTCCTCCTCAGCGCCGGAGCTCGCCATCCTCCCTACACCAAGTGGTTTCATACCCGGTGGATCAAAGATAGATGGTGGCAGAGGATTTCTCGCCGGTTCGAGCTTGGTCGAGCCCACGTGTCTAACCTCGTCACAGTATCCGCCTCTGTGGTTGCCGGTGTTGGTGGTGGAGACATCTAGGCCTTTATCGCTTTTCCTCTTTAATTTTAGGGTGTATTCTGTAAAGTTGGAGGCCTAATCTTCAAAGTTGTAGGTCCTTTTGCGAGTGTTGTAGGGGCCTCCTTGTAATCTTTTCCTGCCACCTGTATCTCTTTGCAGTAATATATTTGGATGCGGTTGCATCCTTGATCGTTCAAAAAAAAGACGACCAACATGGTTGACCATAGCAGCAGCTGGCACAATAACCAGTATGTGTGTTCTATCAATAGCACCAATTGCACCATTGAAATGAGGTGTGAATCTAGAATCCCGCAGCCTCTCATGCACTGTTGGGAAGAGTGGATCAATAGGCTTGATGAATTCTCCCGCTAACCGATTCGCACAATAGAGCACCTCGACAAACAGCACTAGTTAACAGCAGCCAAAAACACTATAAAATGACAACAAACAGCCACAAACAACACTAGTAAACAACACCAAACAACACAGTTAACAGTACTAAACAACACTATAAAATGACAGCAAACATCACTATAAAATGACATCAAATAGCACTAGTTAACAACACTAAACAACATAGTTAACATCACCAAACAGACACCATACTTGACACAAATAGAAGCAAACAACAATATTTATGGTCCAAATAGCACAAACATAAAGGATACTATATCCAAGTAATTTATAGGTACATTACATAGTAGTGAACATAACAGGATACAATCTGATATGAGCATAAGGATATAAAATAGCTTTAATTTCTCTTCCTATCCTCATATTGCATCTTCAACCAATGCAGTCGGCCCTCTGCTGTTTTCATGGTATATAAGAAAGATCGGTTCTCACGTTTTCCAAATAGTTTTGTTGCTATGTAATGCTCAACACTACCCTGACTACTAGGAAAAGGGCTATAGGTAATCCACACATCCGTGGCTCACATGGTTGAAGTGCCCCACGGGTAAAATAGGCGTGGCTCACCTGTGGGCAGTGCCCTACTAGTAACTAGAACAACCGTGGCGCACATGGGGTATGTGCGCCACAGATATGTGTGGGCCAGGGGCCTGCCAGCCGCATGCCACATACCCGTAGTGCAGATGGGGTATGTGCGCTACGGTTGTGGGAAGTTTTGTGGTGCACTATGCCATGTGCGCCACGGATGTGTAAACTTAGTAGTAGGACACCTTGCCCTAGTGCCCTACGGCTAAGTACCCTGCACCAACTCAACCCCCCCCCCCCCCCCCCCCGTGGATCGCCTTTTTAGGCTTTGCAAAAAATAAAATAAAATGAAAAACACTTCAAAAAATAAAATCCTTTCATATTTAGGTAGATAATGTGGTCTAGTTTCTAGTAAAATTAACAAACATGAATTTCGACTTTTTCTGCAAAAAAGTCATGCCACGGTAAAACGGCCGTAACTTTTGCATACGATGTAGAAATAAACGTATAATATACCAAAATGACCAGAACGAGATTCCAGATCCGCAAAATTCGAAAATTCGAAAAGAGTAAAAATTTATGGCAACAACAAGATTTTTTGCTGCAGAAAAAAAATTGAGGCAACTTACCCGTATCGCACCACCACCTAGTGCGCCACGAGTAAGTTGGGCGGGATTCGAAATTCAAATCACCACCCCGCTCACCTACCTCCCTCTCTCCCTCTCTTCCTTCCTCTTATCTTCCTTCCTCCCTCTGTTCTTCTCTTCCTCTTCTCTTCCTCCCTCTCTTCTTATCTTCCTCCCTCTTCTCTTCCTTCCTCCCTCTCTTCTTCTCTTCCTCTTCTCTTCGTCTTCTCTTCCTTCCCCCCTCTCTTCTTCTCTTCCTCCCTCTTCTCCTTCTCCTCACTTCGGCCTCCTCCGACCAAGGACGACCACGGGTAACCAACTCCTTCAGCAGTCGCCGTCGCCTCCTCCGACCACACGTCCTCCAGCCTCCGCCGCCACCACCTCCTACGACCATACCTCCGTCCACCTCCGACTTCACCTCCGACGGACCTCCGGCCGTCTCCTCCAACCACACCTCCTCCTACTGCCTCCACGCTGACTAGGACTAGCACGGCCACGGCCTCCCGCACATCCCTGTTGTGGTAGGTCGTGGCCACGGCCACTGCTCCGGCGAGGAGACGCGACGACTGCGATTTCTGGACCCGATTGCTTTTGCAATTCAAAACGAGGGTGTTGTTTGCATTTTTTGTTTTTTGAAAAACACATCCGTGGCGCACCTGTACCCCTACCCATGGCGTACCTGGTAGTGCGCTATGCTTATCCTCATATAACTGTAGCGCACCAAGGTAGTGCGCTACGGGCACTTTTTAGCCGCAGCGTACGCCTAGTGGTGCACCACTAGTGTGCCACGGATGGGCTTTTCAGGTGCGCCACGAACAACCCTTTTCCTAGTAGTGCCTCTTGGGCACCACATACCCAAAAAATTAAGTAGGCACTTCTCTTGGCACTCCTGGCATGACCGCGATGTTCCATCTACATGGGCATCTTCAAACATGACCACCATAAACTCCAAATTTTCTGGAGGGCCTCTCTGGAAACCCGCAATAAGCTTGTTATCCTGCATAAGATTCACAAGTTAATAAACATAATATAATCCATCTATTTCGGAATGTAAATATGACATAAACAAGGCAAACAAAACAAGGAAAAATAAACAAGGCATATGTCAAACCTTGATTAATTCAGCCCATTGTGCCTCATCTGTTGTAATTATTTGTTTCACCGGATACCAACCAAGTCCAGTTGCTTTGTTTCTGAAATACACCCATGCTTGGTACAATTGTTTTGTTGAATCCCATTTATTTTTGAATTGCCCCCCTTGTGTAGATCTCCCCGTCCTAGCACCAAAATCTCTACCTAGATTCTTGTACCCCACCAAACTCAGAAATCTCTAGCCTGTTTCCTGCACTTTTCTCAGCCACAGATATTTCACAAAAGATTGTGTTCGATTGTCCCAATATGCTTTAGGGGCCTTATCTTGATCCATATAATTAAATGTATCTACCAAGATATGTAAACAATCTGTCCATGTAAAATATATACGTCAATCTGTTAAATATGTTCATCTAAGTACACCAATCTGTCCATAAACACACATGTTTTATTTCAAAGAATTTGTCTATCAATACAACAATCTGGCCCCATGTCTATCAATACAACAATCTGACCGCATGTCTAGCGATACAACAATCTGACCCCATGTCTATCAATACAACAATCTGACAAGCAATATCTACTAAGTTCACACATCCAAATGGTAACAAGGAAAGGGGCAGGGTATTGCGTACCTTGTTGCATCCGTCCTTGACAAAGAGGCGTCAGGGTTGAAGGGAAAAGGAGGCACATCGGAGAAGGTGGAGGGGGCGCCACAGGACATAGTATGGAATATGGATAGGGGCGGCTACTCAAACTCCAGACGCTGGTAGGTTGAAGGGACAACACCGACTCATCCTCCATGTCGATTGGGAGGAACTGAGGTCCAGAATGGTGGTGGGGGAAGGTAGGCGAGGCGGTATACCGGTGGCAGGGAAGGGAGGTGGCAGAACAAAGGCGGGGAAAGGAGGCGGCGAGAAACCCTAATCGGGCTAGGCCATGGCGATGGGAGGATGGGGGCAATTCGGGTCGACATGGGGTGGGGGAACGGGCTCTCTGGATGTGGTGGCAGTAGGCCATAATTTTGGCTCAAGTGGGAGGGCAATCCAGTCAGCTGAAATTGTAGAATCGCAGGAAGCGGCCTCACCTAAATTCTCGTGCACCGCGTTTGCTAGTGTATTTTTTGGCCCGTTTTTCGGCAGCACGGTGGAGAATTTGGCCGTTTGTTTTAGCTAGCGATTTTAGAACGCGGAAGCGGGAGAAGAAGCGCTAACAAACATACCCTAAGATCATTATACCATAATACATATGTAGACTTGGATATGATATGGATGTCACGAGTTCAGTAATACGTCCAATTGGCATCACCATTCTATATCATAACTTGCCTCTATTCATTGATATATGTCTTATTATGAGGTATTACTTATGTATTTTCCTTTGTTTTTGCATGTTGGATGATTCTTGGAGGATAGACTGCAGGAGTCAGATTTCTGATGGAAAAAGAGGTGTTTTGATGAAATTTCGCGAAGATCAGAAAAATACCAGAAAAATATTGGAAAATTATATTTTCCCAGAAGACGGAGGAAGCCAGAAGGGGAGGCATAGCCGGGCCACAGGGGTCCCACACCCCCTAGGAGCGGGCCCACCTTGCCCCGCGCCTAGGGTAGGTGTGGCCCACCTGGTCGGCTCCCGACTCCGCCTCTCGCCTATATCTTCCTCACGAAACCCTAACACCAGGGGGGCGACCACAAAAAGGTTTCCGCTGCCTCTGCGGGGTGAAAAACACCGAGAGAGAAAGAGCTCTCCGACAGATAGATTTATGTTGGGGAAATCACTTCCCGAAGAGGGGATATCATCGCCATCAACACCGTCATCAAGCTAGGCTTCATCAGGATCATCATCATCATCCACACCATCATCTCCACTAGCACCATCATCACCACTCCGTCCCGCTGTAACAATCGTGTTGGATCTTGCATTAGTTCTTAGGGGAAACTTTCCCGGTGTTAATTACTATTGTAGTTGATGCTTGTGAGTGGAACCATTGGATTATTTTTTATGTTCAGATTGTTATCCATCACCATATCATCTTTGATCTTGATCCATATGATGTCTTGTGAGTAGTTTGTTTAGTTCTTCAGGACATGGGAGAAATCATGTTGTTAGTAGTGGATTTGTGTTGAGTTATTATTCAATGGTTTAGTATTTAAGTTGTGGTGCTATTATTTTAGTGGTGTCATGTGAACGCCGACTACATGATACTTCACCATTTATGGGTCTAAGGGAATGCATTGTGTATTTGGCTACTAATTGTGGGGTTGCCGAAGTGACAGAAACCTGAACCCCCGTTAATACACCATTGCATAAGGGAGCGTAGGATCTCAGAGTTTAAGGTTGTGGTTAGGTTTATATCTTTATTACTTTCCTGTAGTTGTGGATTCTTGCAAGGGGTTTAATCCCAAGTATGCATTAGTCCAAGTAAGGTAGGTACATTAGCATAGGTTCACCCACACAACACTTACAACACCAAAGAAGAGTACTCAGCTATTTGAAGCGAAAGCACTTGACAGAATTCCCATGTGTCCTCGAGAACGTTTGGTCCTTATAAGTATTTCCACCGGCTTGTCCTTTTCTAAGAAAGGATTGGGCCACTTGCTATAGTTGTTCGTTGTCTTTATTATTGCACTGTGTTTTGTTGCTTTATTAGAAAACCCCTAAAAATTCGTTTGCTAAGTATTACAAATATTTCCTGCTCCATACCACTAGTCAACACCTTCTGCTCCTCGTTGCGATCGACACTCCTATTTATAGAAAGTACTATGATACACCCCCTATACTTGTGGGTCATCAAGACTATTTTCTGGCGCCGTTGCCGGGAAGTGAAGCGCTATTGAAGAGTGGAACTGGTAAAGGAAACTTTTACTATGAGTATTGCTTTTTGTTTCTGTTTGTTACTTTGTCTCCAATATGGATAACCCACTTGTTTTTCTGTTTGGGAGAACTATAACCACTATAAGGGTAGTAGATGAACCACCACCTGTTGAGATAGATCCTTTTAAGATACCTACAAGTATTGTTGATCGTGTTATGGATAATTATTATTTTGGGGATGGAAATGTCCATCCTGGTGATCACTTGCTTTTTATCCATGAATTATGCGGGTTGTTTAAGTGTGCAGGTATCACAAATGAACATGTGAAGAAGAAGTTACTCTCTATATCCTTAAAAGGGAGAGCTGAAGAATGGTATAAGCTGCTGAAGAATGGACAATCCATGGAATGGGAGGAAATGGCATCTCTCTTTTATTCTAAATTCTATCCTCCTAGTGAGATTCATAAGGATAGAAATCTGATATATAACTTTTGGCCTCGTGATGGAGAGAGAGTACAACTCAAGCTTGGGGGAGATTGAAGTTACTAATGCTTAAATGTCCTATTCATGAACTCCCTAACAATATTATTATCAATAACTTTTATGCTAGGCTATCTCTTCATGATAAAGATTTACTAGATGCTTGTTGTGCTGGATCATTCACATGTATGAAGGAAGATGCTAAATGGGATCTATTAGACCGTATTCAAGAGAACACTGAAGATTGGGAGAATGACAAAGGAAGAAAGTCAGTTATAAACTATGATTATGAATGCATAAGATCTTTTATGGGAACTGATGACTTCCGTGATATTACCAATGAGTTTGGTCTTGATTCCCAAAGTATTGCCAATTGTTTTAAGGCCTTTGCCTCTTACATAGAAATTCCCAAAAAGAAGTGGAATAAGTACCATGCACCTTATAAAGATGTTGTCAGTCATGTTCCTATTAGAAGCACTGAAGTTTGTACTACTAATCATATTGTGCCTGAACCTTATGTTGAGAAAATACCTTTCCCAGCTAAGGTAAAGGAGTACTCTATGATGATTAGTGCAAATAACAAAGGTACTAAGAAAACTGTGGAACCTGATGAGCAAATTAATATTGAGCCTATGGTAGCCACTGTGAAAGATCTTGACGCTAGAAATATAGAGGATGAGCACATTGTCTTGTGTGAAGACGCTTCTAATATTGTCTCTCATCCTAGAAAAGTTAGAAAAGCTAGTGTTCCTGTGCTTTCTGTTAAAATTGGTGATCATTGCAATTATTGTTTATGTGATATTGGTGCTAGTTCTAGTGATATTCCTTATGAGCTTTACAGGGAAATTATGCATGAAATTGGTCCTTGTGAGCTTGAGGACATTGATGTGGTTATTCACCTTGCGAATAAGGAAACCATTTGCCCTATTGGTATTGTAAGAGATGTGGAGGTTCTTTGTGGTAAGATTAAGTATCCTGCTGATTTTCTAGTGATTAATTCAGCAGCTAGCAAAACTTGCCCTATCATTTTTGGTAGACCTTTCTTGAACACTTATGGATATATTATAGATTGTAAGAAGGAGAAATTTTTAACTAAGTTTTATGGAGATTCTTATGAGTTTAACTTTTCCAAATTTCCTAAATCTCCTTGTGAAAACAGCTTGCCTAATAAAGATTGCAGGATGGAACAACTTGCTTCTATTGATCCGATTTATGAACTTGGACCTCTTTTTGATGACTGCAAGTATGCTTATTCTGATGATAAAGTTGTTCCCTGTGATAGTTATATTGTCAACTTTATTCAAAGTTCTACTGAAAGTTATTATGAGAGAGGGAAACATGGTTTTATGCATATCAATAATGTTAAGTTTCCCCGTTTTATGTTGAAAGCTTTGAAGTTGCATTTGTTTTGTCTTACTATGCTAGTGACTTTTTGTTTCACCAATTTGTTTTCTCATGATACCCCCATGCATAGGAAGTGGGTTAGACTCAAATGTGTTGGTTATTTGCTTCTTGATGCTCTCTTTCATTCCAGATATATATCTCCTTTGTGAGCATCTTTGAAAGTTTCAAGCCTAACTTAAAGGCATTAAAGAAAAGTACTTGTTGGGAGATAACCCAAGAGTTTGGTTAAGTCTTGGAAGTTATCACCTCAGTAATAACCGATCCTTATCCTTTTTGTTTTGGTTTTTTGTGTCAAGTTCAACTACTTTTGAGAAGTAGAGGAGTTGTGAAAAGTGGTTGTCCTAGGACAGATTTTTGTGCTACATTGTAAAAATTTGTGAGGGAGATCAGTACGTCGGATGGAGCTATATTTTTCTGAGCTTTTTCTCCAGATTGTTACCCAACTTTCATTAGTTTTGCACTTTTTGATTTGATTAACATAAGGTTTTCAAAAAAATCAATCTTTACCTGCTGGTCTGTTTTGACAAATTTCTATTATCATTTGCATTTGCCTCTTAAAGAAGCCTTTGTTTTGATGGATTTCAGTTGAAGTGTGTACCTAATGTTTATTGTTTTTTTACACTAATGTTGCCATTGAAGTTTGTGTATTGCCTTGTGAGAAAAGGAATTTCCAGGAGAAGGAGGAAAGGAGTCTGCAGAGTTCATCTTTGAATAGGTAAAAGTGGTGAAAACAGAAGGTTCGTGAAAGCCTAATCTTTTTATATTTTTGAAGTTTTTATTACATAAGGAAAGTTACGAGACGGAACAGAGGAGGAACCGGAGGCCGAGGTGTCCAAAGCCACCCCAGCTGGACGCGCCTGGAGGGGGTGTGACCCCCCGAGCTCCGACTCCGCCTCGCTTTCATATCAGCACCTTCCTTATGTTTTGAAACTTCGTTATATATAACCCCCTGAATCCCCCAAGGTTCATATATCATGTTCTCGTCGTTTTTTTTTCGATCTGTTTCTGTCAGGAAATCTTCTCAAGTTTAGAGCACCATGGTCTCTGCCAATGACAAAGGCAAGAAGCCCGAGGAAGATGATCCAACCAATCCCAAGGAGGAGGAGATTTTGGTAGGTGAAGAAGAAGACATGGAGGAGGACAAGCATCCGGATACCCGCGCTACCTTCGCAAGCTTAATAGGACAGCACAGATGTCTACAGGAGGGAAAACCCCGCGTCATATCCTCTCTCCACGGTCATCTCCTCCACGTACCAAGATACCCTTCCATACTCTTATACATGAGCATAAATACCAACATGTGCCCAAAGGGAACTTGCCCTCGATGTGTGATTTGCCTCGTTCTAACCATGTAGAGGAGGAACACACTAAGAAGGAAGACTGGGGAAACAATAGTAAGGAGTGGGTTTCTCGGTCCGATATGATCATGAACCGCATTGAGCAAAATTCGGAGTTGATTCGTACTCTGACCTTTGATATTGAGGATTTGAAGAAACTTATTGAAGATCTTATCAAGAGAACACCATCACCACTAAAGGAGTAATTCGTCATCAGGTTTGGCATCCCCTTGGATTGTTCCAAGCTTGGGGGAGTGCCACGGTATCACACCTTTATCTTTTATCTTTTTAGTGGATTCATATCTTTGGTAGAGGTGTTATCTTATAGGTTGGTTTGTATGTGGAAGTATCTCTCCTTTAGTTGATTATCTATGTATCCCTTGGTCTGAGTGCCTTTATGGAATATTAATGAGAAGTTTCATCTTTTACTTTTTGCACTTCTTATTTTAGTTTGTAATCTCTATTATATTATGGATCTTGTTGATCAGTATTGGCATCACTTTGGGAGCATCAAGTAAATATAAATTGGTTTTGGCAAACCGAGCTCTGGTCAGTAGCAACACTTTTTGAGGTTTGAAAGAAAAAGAGAAAAATCTTACATGTATTTTGTATCATTTATTTTCTTTCTTGTTGACTCATAAGCTTAGTATTATTTATTTAAGATCTTTTGTGTCTTCAAGGAATATTGCATGTTTGGCTTTATCACTTGTAGGTTTTCTTGTTTCTTTCAACTCTTTTGCTTGCTACCCAGCCTTGCTAGCGAAAAACCTGTTTTGAGAAGGCATACTTCTCATGTTTCCAATCCCTTTGAACCAAAACATGTGCCATTTGTGTCCACCATATCTACCTATTAGCACTATTGCTATTCCAAGCAAATTCTCAAGCTTCATCTATCTTTCGAATTAAAAACTATTTTGTTATGTGAAAACTAGTTAGTAAAACTCTCACAAACTTGATGGCACACCTTATTTTCTTGCCCCTAATAGACTTGAACCATTGTGTCATCGAAGTTGTATATGCTTGCATCTATACATTGGGATTAGCAGAACCGTGCTGTCACGGGGAACGCTTTCAACATTGCACTTGTATGTTGTACACGGTTGATATCATGCTCTTTTGTTTGCGAATGTCGACGGTGTGAAATAAAGAGGGAACTTGTAAGTCCATGGAGTGGTGTATGTGTGTTAGAGAAATGCCTAGGCCGCTGATGACTCCTTGATGGCGCCAGAGAACTTGGTGCTTGACGTGGAGTCTGTTGGGAACCCCAAGAGCAAGGTGTGAAGCAGCACAACATCAAGTCTTCCCTCAATAAAAAACCGAGGTTATCGAACCAGTAGGAGGAAGGAAACATCACACAGGTGTTGCAAGCAACGCGGAGACCTGCACAACAGAAACTCAAGACTTTGCCCCAACTAATAGTGAGGTTGTC
Source organism: Avena sativa (assembly GCA_916181665.1). Taxonomy (NCBI): domain Eukaryota; kingdom Viridiplantae; phylum Streptophyta; class Magnoliopsida; order Poales; family Poaceae; genus Avena; species Avena sativa. Next base: position 15,072,175 of record OV702289.1, read on the forward strand.
AATCTCACTGGTTGCTGTAACAAAGGATTAAACGTATGGTGTGGAAGGTAATGGTGGTTTGCAGCAAGTAAACAAGTAACAGTGGAAGATGTATCAATGGTAAAGATTGGACCAGGGTCCATAGTTCACTAGAGGTGCTCTCCTTAGATAAACAACATGGCATGAAGGGCAAATTACAGCAAGGCAATTGACAGGAACTGAGAAAGGCATAACAATGCAATTACTAGTCAGAAAGATCCTATGAGATTCGATTGGGCAATACAACAAGATACATAGACCGTCATCCAACCGCATCCATGACTAGATGTCCACCTTCAGGTTATCATCCGAACCCCCTCCAGTATTAAGTTGCAAGCAACAGACAACTGCTTTAAGCAAAGTGTGTAAGGTAAACAGTCCACATGTTCCATGAACAAGAGATCGTTGTTTTCTCCCTAGTAGCAACATCACATCTACAACCGGAGAGATTATTGTCACTTCCCTTGGAAACTAGAGGCATGAACCCACTATCAAGCATAAATACTCCCTCTTGGAGTCACTAGCAACTACTTGGCCAAGATAACCACTAGCAACGGAGAGCATGCAAGATCACAAACAACACAGACATGATAGAATCATAAATATAGAACCGTTAATCAAACTAACATAATAATCTCAATATCCATCGAATCCCCGCAAACACAACATGCATGATTACAAATAGATTAGATCTTGATCATGAACGGAGCTCACAAGATCTATACATGAAAGCACAAAGGAGGAGATACAGCCATCTAGATACTACATGGACCCATAGTCCAAGGTGGAACTACTCACGCATCATACCGGAGAGAAAGCCTCCGGGATGGTCTCCCCTCCGGCAGGGTGCCGGGAAGAACATCGGATCCCCCCGATCTAGGGACGACGGTGGCGGCGGCTACAGAAGGTTTCGTGGAGATTTGATCGGGTACTTAGGGTTTCTGCATCGGGGGCTTCTTAGAGGCAAAGGGGGAGGCCGAGGAGGCGGCCAGGGGCCCCACACCTTGCCTAGGCGTGGGGCAGGGCCCACCCACACCTAGGGGGTGTGGGTGCCCTAGCCCGCTTCTCCGGCTCCCCTCTGGACTTCTTGTACCCCACGGAAAGTAATTGACTTTGACGTTTGTCCCGTCCAATCTGAGAATATTTCTTTACTAGCTTTTCTGGAACCAAAAATAGCAGAAAATAGGCAACTGACAATGTGGCAACTTGTTAATAGGTTAGTACCAGAAAACATGTAAAAAGTACCTCAAAGTGTAGACAAAGCAAAGCAAAGTAGATACTAAACAAGCATGGAGCATCAAAAATTATAGATATGTTTCCGACGTATCAGCCGCTAGCCTTAGCCATGCCTAATCATGGTGGAAACTTGCAGCATCACCATAATGAGCATTCTGTGAAGCATCCTCAATAAAAATCTATGCACATAGTAAATAAAAATATCGCTAAGATGCTCATTGTCTGCTTGCCTTGTCATTTTGGTTATGGGATAACTCTTGTACCATGTGCAAGGGGTATCCCGTTGGCGGTTCTTTATGATACACATGTACTTACAATGACAAGAACTTACCGGTGACTAAAGTTGAGTAGCATGAGGAGCGGCCCTCGTACTCAAGGGACATGAGATTGCCAACTTATATTTCGTCAAGCATATACTCCATCCTTGTTCACTTTAACCTTAATCATCTCAAGATGCCTATGATAGGGGCAATGAGGGCTCAAAGCTAGTAAGTACCATAATCTTTTGGAAGATCTTTATGACTTTTGTGACTCCTGTACTTGTTGCAAGCTAAGTTATATAATGGTGAGTTGCTTTCTTCTATGAGTTGTGCAATGGTGAGTGTGATGCTTCTTGTCCGTATTCTTTTATCGACACTTCACTCCATAAACCTGTGGACATGTTTACCGAGCTCAGTTTTCGCTTGGGGACAAGCGAAGGTCTAAGCTTGGGGGGGGGGTGATACGTCCAATTTGCATCACCATTCTATATCATAATTTCCCTCTATTCATTGATATATTTATTATTATGAGGTATTACTTATGTATTTTCCTTTGTTTTTGCATGTTGGATGATTCTTGGAGGATGGACTGCCGGAGTCAGGTTTCTGATGGAAAAAAGAGGTGTTTTGATGAAATTTCATGAAGATCAGAAAAATACCAGAAAAATATTGGAAAATTATATTTTCCCAGAAGACGGAGGAAGCTAGAAGGGGAGGCGTAGCCTGGCCACAGGGGGGCCACACCCCCCTAGGCGCGGTCCCACCTTGCCCCGCGCCTAGGGAAGGTGTGGCCCACCTGTCCGGCTCCCGACTCCGCCCTCTCGTCTATATCTTCCTCACGGAACCCTAACACCAGGGGGGCGACCACAGAAATATTTCTGCCGCCTCTGTGGAGCAGAAAACACCAAGAGAGAAAGAGTTCTGCCGGGGAAATCCCTTCCCGGAGAGGGGAGATCGTCGCCATCAACACCTTCGTCAAGCTAGGCTTCATCGGGATCATCATCATCCACACCATCATCTCCACCAGCACCATCATCACCACTCCGCCCCGTTGTAAGAATCGTGTTGGATCTTGCATTAGTTCTTAGCAGAAACTTTCCCGGTGTTAATTACTATTGTAGTTGATGCTTTTGAGCGGAACCATTGGATTATTGTTTATGTTCATATTGTTATCCATCACCATATCATATTTGATCTTGATCCATATGATGTCTTATGAGTAGTTCGTTTAGTTCTTGAGGACATGGGAGAAGTCATGTTGTTAGTAGTGGATTTGTGTTGAGTTATTATTCAATGGTTTAGTATTTAAGTTGTGGTGTTATTCTTCTAGTGGTGTCATGTGAACGTCGACTACATGATACTTCACCATTTATGGGCCTAGGGGAATGCATTGTGTATTTGTCTACTAATTGTGGGGTTCCGGAGTGACAGAAACCTGAACCCCCATTAGGACACCATTGCATAAGGGAGCGTAGGATCTCAGAGTTTAAGGTTGTGGTTAGGTTTATATCTTAATTACTTTCCTGTAATTGTGGTTGCTTGCAGGGAGTTTAATCACAAGTATGTATTAGTCCAAGTAAGGTCGGTACATTAGCACAGGTTCACCCAGACAACACTTACAACACCAAAGAAGAGTACTCAGCTATTTGAAGCGAAAGCACTTGACAGAATTCCCATGTGTCCTCGAGAACTTTTGGTCCTTATAAGTATTTCCACCGGCTTGTCCTTTGATAAGAAAGGATTGGGCCACTTGCTGCAGTTGTTCGTTGTCTTTATTATTTGCACTGTGTTTTGTTGCTTTATCAGAAAACCCCTAAAAATCTGTTTGCTAAGTATTTACAGAGATTTCCTGCTCCATACCACTAGTCAACACCTTCTGCTCCTTGTTGGGATCGACACTCCTATTTATCGAAAGTACTATGATACACCCCCTATACTTGTGGGTCATCATTCATCAAGTGTTACCTCATGACAGAGTAACTACAAAGGTGATTTTTGTTCATACTAGATACTATGCCAATGTTCAACATATTGACCTATGGGAATTGCTACTCCGATGATGGAGAGATACACTCTAGTGCCCCACTCACGTATCATGATGTTCAGCATCATCTGGCCGGACAAGTGACAAAGATGTTATGTCACAGGAACATCAATGATACAGGATGAGTAAAAGAGTACATGCCGGGTAATGAGGATAACCTAACTGTTTCACCTCGGCTATATAAAGTATCGAGAAGCAATATGACATGTATCGATAAGTAATGCGGAACGTTCACACGATAAATATATGTGTGTTATGTGTGGGGATTGATGTGCTCATTCAAGCACACGAAATTGACCATTTTCGTGCAAGGTGTTCCGAACAACTCCTCATTTATCCGAACCCATAGGGTCCCACATTTGAGAGCCAGTGACATGTAGAATGTGAGTGTGTATCAAGATATAAAAGAAGTAATACCAAAATATGTTTGGAGAGTCTCGAAACGTGTGTCGAAGGTGTCTAGGATATTATCGAGAGTGTTTGACATAGTTTTAGGTATCTTTGGAAGGTACCAGGAGGATCTAGAATGATCAGGAAAATCTGTAGAATAGTTTTAAATGTTTTTTGGAAGTTCGGAAGGTTTTAGAAGAGCAAACTCTAGTGGGGAACCATCGGCCTCGTGGGCCCACTAGGTCTGCCACGCGCGTCGGGGGTGGGAGAGTCCCTGGCCAAGTGGTCCAGGACTACCCCTTGGATCGATCTAATGGGGGGTTGGCTGCATATAAAATGAGGGGGCGCACAATGAACCACAAGTCATAGCCCTAAGCCCCAAAGCCATCGTCCAATCCGACACCCTGAAACCCTATCCGTGCACCACCCTGTGCCACCACTACCTACACGTGTCGCCTCCCGATGCACCAACTTTGTATCCCTCGTTTATTCACCGCCTTCATGACTCCGACCATGACCCTAGGGTGGGCCAGCCCTAGGTTCTCTCCTCTATTGTATACTCTGTTTAGATCTAATCTAGATGGAGATTGCAGAGCACCGAATCTTTATCGACTTGATTCCTCGCTTCATCCATGTGCTTGATCATATGCTGACGAGATGACGCTACACCTGTATGAGTGGATACCGATGGAGGTGTTATCTACTTTGATGCTTGATCGTGTGGACCTTCACAAGAAGAATATTCTCGCGGCTAATCAACTAGCTGCAAAAATTGACAATCATGGGAGAGGTTCAAGAGATAGTACATATCTTCCCGATTATACATCTGTAGTTGTGGGGATTAACTTGTGACTACATCAACCTTGTCATCGACAACTTTCTACTAGTTTGGTCTACAAGGGTATGATATGTTGCCTCTCACCTCGCATATAATCTTGGTTATGCGCTCAAACTTTTTGTTTGCATAGCACTTTCCCCAATAGTGGTATATGCGTAGGCATAGGTAGGTATGGACAGAGGAATTGCAGTATTCTGGCATATTTGATCTATATTTGTTTCCTATCTTGTTACAATTTTGATCTTGGCACTATTGTGTGGTTAGCTTGTAGATCCAACTTTACGATCTTCGGATCGAGACCAGTTTGCAAAAATTCGTACTTTGGGTACACGAAGCAACTAGTCGGGTGTCGGTTTTTCCACTTTAGTCGAGAAAGCTATTTTTCACTCATCTGCTTATGGAGGTTTGGTTGAAATCCGCACGGGGGTCATGGTTATGAATAAGTTTAGTAGTGGTTTTGAGACCATTTATAGTCTCATGGCTAAAGCGTCATGAACAAGTTAATAACTATCAAGATCAGTGTGCTCAATTGCCACGTAGGTAACTATAGTTCTCTGTATACCATAGAGCCATGTACTCTAGCAAACATGTTATAATAGTCTAACTTGTTTTTGCAGGAGGTCATGCGGTATAGCTAAAGTTTGTAATGTGAAGTATAAGATACATTGTGTTGTAAATTGTGTACACCATGAGTGGATGGAGATATTATGATTGTCATTAATTATTATAAGATACATAGTTGTATTTTACTTTATTATCTATGAGTTAGTTGTAGTAGTAAGAGAAAGGCATGGTAATGGCGATCAAGCAACGGAGGCCCTCGATGCTATGCCATGGCATGGAGGAGTCTGGAACCAAAAGAAGTTGATGATGGAGATCATTACATGAATGGTTGTACCTTTATGCACTTTATATTATGCATGGTAGTCATATAAATAGGTGATCCCTCACTTAAAATTAGCAAGTTATGTGATTCTCCCTATGTTAGACGCCACGGTGTTCACGTCATGTCACATGAGTGATGACCCGATGACATTCATAATGTGGATGTGAACCATTCGCATAGCCGGTATACTAAGGTTCATATTAACATATACCAATACCTTCTTGATTATGGAACACAAGAATCAAAACATTAACAAGAATCATAGAAATGTTGTGATTGGTATGAATACCTATCGGTTTCACTCCCTGGCATGTGGTGCCACATCAATGTCGAGTGAGCGAATCACATATCTTGAATCGCTAAGTATCAGTTGTGAGGGGTATTGATTTTAGTGGGAGTTACTAGATAATTAAGTTGTTCATTTGAGTAGTCCATTAATTATGAAACTATGTTTAAATGAATAGAAACTTGTTTGAAGATTAATGCCCATGAAAATAACTTTCCTTTAGCTGTGATTTTAGAGAAATATTAACTATATGAATCTGGAACCAACTTTGTGAACTAGTACTGCAATGTGAGAATTATTCTGAAAGGTGCTAAGAAAGACTATTTCCTAGAAGCAACTCTCTGTAAGTCTCCTACTGAAAATGTAAGAGAGGATGCATTGAATGTTTTTGGTAACATAGTGATGACTACATTGATATCCAGTGTGTCCTACTTGAAGCTATGGAACTAGATCTTTGAAGGAGGTTTGAAGCCTGGGTCCATATGATTTGCTCTTGTTGGTTCTAACAACCAAACCAATACAATCTCTAGGCGAGAGACCTTACGGTAGAATCACCCAAGGAGAGATTGGGCAAGCAATTGATAGAACCCCACACAAGGAGAGAATAGAAACCAAGTAGAATCCCAAAGGTATATACCTGGCACTACTAGAATCCTTGAGGAGAGACCAGTCACTTGGAGAGGGTATTGATGACTTCACTCACACAACGCAAGATGAAGGCCTTGTACAACTCATAGATAATCTATAGAGAGGGGGTTCACATCCAGGGTTTAATGCATGCCATGAGTCTCAACTCAATTCATCATCATCTATAGGGTTTCAAGGAGAGGGTGGGGACTTATTTATAGGCCAGCCATGAGGTAGGGGTAGTTTAGGCATAAAAATGAAGTTCTCGATGTTACATTGGTCAGGCCCAACTTCAAGGCTCACAAGCCTGTTCACTTACCATGGAGACTCTGATGTCTTAAGGGTGGAGACTCCGGGCGGGGCAGAGACTCCCATTCGGGTGGCAGAGAATTTAGACGGATTCTAGTGCCTTGCAGACGTTGGCAGGTCAAGGCTCGGGCAGAGACCCCGGGTGCGTAGGGGCGGAGACTCTATTCTTGGCGGAGACTCCTGGCTGGAGGGGCCGAAGACTCCGAAGCTGATTTAGCTGCTCCTTTTTTATCCTCTTCCAAGCCTCTTGCTTGGGGTTCTTGGTTCTTGGGGCTTCCTTGTCTCCACCTCTTGGTGTCTTGGTCATGAGCCTAGTTATACAATAGATATTCATCTCAAGTAGGATCCCATTCACAAGATAATGAAAGGAAGGCACGTGATGGAATGAGTTCACCTTATTAAGAGTGGTTGGTGTAGAATGATGCAGACCAAAGGTGATAGTCATGTGTTGCGCTACATCATCTCCCCCCGCTTCAAAACGAGTCATCCTCGATGAATTTCCCTCATCATGCAAGGAAAGAGATGTGCCCATGGTCTTGAGCTTGTATGTGGTCGGATCTCCGGTGTCATAGCCTTGTTCAAAGTTGTTGAAGAGCTTAAAGTTGAGCTTGTCGTCTAGGTGTGATTGGAGATCTTGTGGCATGTTCCTTGGAGGCGGTGGTTTATATAAAACCGACAACAAAGAGAGAGAATGGTATGGTGGATTGTTAGTATGGGTCACACTCAAATAACTCTTCTCGCGTTTGGTGGCATGTGATGTCGCACACATTGTTTTTTCACTCATTTGAGGATTGCGGCACTCACTCTCGTGAAACTGGATCACTCTCTCACCACTCATCTCACAAGGGTCCTTATCTTGTTGTATCTTGGGCAAACACTTCATTTTGGAAGAGATAACTTGGATTGGCATCATAGGTTGGAGCACGAACGTTTTTTCATTCCACTTGAAGGAGTATTAGTTGATGGTACCATCATGTTTGGATCCTCGATCGTATTGCCATGGTATCCCAAGAAGCATGTGACACACAATCATTTGTACAACATCACGCTTGACGTTGTCTTCATAGGGGCCAATCTTGAAGGATATGTTAACTTTGTTTGATCTTGAGGGTTCCATTGTCATCAAGCCATTTGACATGATATGGATGAGGGTTCTCCATCTATGGCAACTTGAGTTTTTCACAAAGTTTGATTCTTATGAGGTTGTGACAACTTCCTCCATCAATGATGACCTTTATGGAATTTCCATCAATTTCGTCTAATGTTTGGAAAATGTTGAGGTGTTGGTACTCTCTTGGAATGGAGTGTGTTGTCAAAACTTGCGCTATGACGAGTGAAGGGCTTGGATCATGCTCACATAGAAGTTTGTAATCTTCTTTCATTGCGGCATACTTTGCAATAGCGGCGTGTGTCAAAGCTTCATAGTCTTCTTCACTCGTGGAATAGGTTGCGCCATCTTCATCCATAAGCATAACTCTTGTGTTGATGCACTCATATGACTTGTGGCCCTTTCCTCCACATTTTAGCAAATGATTTGACTATCTATTGTTGTGTTGGAGGAAGATGCTATTGAAGGATTTTCTTGCTTAGATGAGCTTGGTTCTTGACTTGTTGGATGTATTAACATTGATGGAAGTAAAGTATGCCATTTGCCTCTCATAAGCATTCTCCTTTTGCAAGTGGCACTCAGATTTGGTGGCTTGGTTTAGAAGCTCCACAAGAGTCTTGTAAGGTTGGAAATCGACTATTTTCCATATTGGTAAGCTCAAACCATTAAGGAACCTTGCTATTGTTTGCTTATCAAGATATTGCGCATCGGCTCTCATGATGGTCATTTCCATTTCCTTGTAGAACTCTTCAATTGTATTTGTGCCTTGCTTCAAGTTTTATAGCTTGTCGAAGAGGTCTTGTCTATAGTCCTCAGGGACAAACATTGCATACATAACTTGCTTCATTTCCATCCAGGTGCTAACCGGTGTCTCTTCTTGATTTTCATGAAGGCATCGACAGTATTCCCACCAAACATTGGCATAGTCCTCAAACTCAAGGGATGCCATTGCGACTTTCTTCGCTTCGGAATAGTTGTGGACTCGGAAGATCTTATCAACTTTGTTTTCCCATTCGAGATATGCATCATCATCATTCTCTTCTCCTTTCAACTTGGGCATAACAAACATGATCTTCCCAAATTTTCCTTCATCACGCTTTAAGTAAATATGCTCTAGAGACAAATAATAATATTGATTATTAACATATTTCATAAAGTTTATGATTAAGTTTTATATCATGTTATAACTGTATTGAATGGAAACATCAATACACGTGTGATATACAAACATCTAGTAGTTCCTAGTGAAACTCTAGTCACTGGTTCATTGGTCAACAGATGATCAAGGTTTCCTAATCATGTTGGTGCCTCGGCATAAATTGACAATGGAGTCATCCCATTGGAGAATGAGATGATGAACATACCCTATATAAAGCATCATAACACAATCAAGTCACAAATTTTAAGTTGCGATTATTAGGAAACATAGTGACTCATTCCTTAGACCATGAGACCATATCTAATCACTTCTCCCGAGAATACTTTAATGGAATCTAACGTCACTCGATGGAATGGTGATCATAAGGGTGACATTGGGTATTCAGAGAAACAGACAGAGGCATATGCGTCAAGAGCGGGATTTGTCCATCCGCATGACGGAAAATACTGTGATGACCCAGCATACCACTGCATGTTGTTGTATACTATAGTCATGGACATAACACTCATGGAGTACCATTCCGCTAATATTACATCCTCAGAGTGGTACAACAGAAACAAAGCGGGTCCACAACATACATTGCCATTATTACAATCAGAAATTTACATGACGACTTTGAGATCCTCCTAGGTCCATAGAGGTATCATGATGACTCGGGGCTAAACTATAATAACTCAGAGAATAGAATAAAGAAGCAACTAAGGTTTATACGAGATTTAATATAGATAGAGGATAGAGATCTATGCTACTGTACTAGATCAGTATATATGCTACATCTACACTTCATATACATCGGTCTCCATTCCATAGATGTTTTCGTAATTGTTCCCTTCAACGCTTCCGGATACTTCTGGTTCTTCATACCGGAATTCTTCTTGGTCTTCAATTGGATATAGTATTTCCTCTTCCTGACCGTTAATGTCTTCAGAATCTAGCAAGGGTTAAGAAGATACGTTGAGTACGATCGTACTCAGCAAGTTCACTAAAAAGGAGTGTTTGATGCACTATATCTACAGCCACAGACATGGTCGTAGGCAATGCAAGTTTTTGTAACATTTCTTCAAAGGTTTCTTTTATTCTGAAAAGCTATTGTAACACCCCAGATTTTTATATTAAGATGTTACTAGAAGCATGCATCATCATTGCACCATTGCATCATACAAATTAAAGTTGCGTCAAAACCCTAATAAAACCCTAATAAAAATTTCCCCTATGTGAGCAAGAAGGGGTTTACCTTCTTGGCCCTTCTAAAAACTATGTAAAAATAAAATTCTCTGGCCCTAAGATGACCACCTCCTTTTTACAAAAATTTAGGAACTAGTTTCACTAATTTTGGTCTTGTTATGCCAAAGTTATTAAAGTTTTAGTGAAACAGAAAATTGATAAAAGAAAAGAATAAAAAAAACCTAACTAACCTAAACGGGCCAGCTAGGCCAGCCCGCACCTATCTACCGCCGTGCCTGGCAGTCAGCGCCGCCAGCACATGGGCTGGCCTGATTTTTCCCAGCCCTCTCGCAGCCCACGAAGCGCGCAGACGCTGACGCCAGGGTCCCACCGCGTTGTCTCCCTCCTGGAGTCCGCGGCGAACCCGAACCCCACCGCCACGGACGCGTCAGGATTTGCTCAAATCCTAACCGATTCGGTCGCCCCCTCCCCCAAGTCTCTGGGATATAAAAATCCGACCCCTCTCGTCGTTGTTTCCCTCGAAAAACCCCAACTCGATACTCGCCGAACAGCTTCCGATTTCTCACTGATGCATCGCCGGAGTTCACGGGAACCGGCGGAGCAGTGCGGCTGGACGAGGAAGGGAAGGTCGAAGCCGATCTCACGAACGGGACCGTGAGGAGGAGCCACGTGCCATCGTCTGCTCCACTGCCTCGAGAAGCCACCGGACCGCCGCCGAGAACCACCGTCTGATAGCGCCGCCGCCGTCTACCTCCCCTTGCCATCGTCGCCACCGCAGTAAGTCGCCACCCCTTCCCCCGTCGGCTAGATCGACGATCTACGACTCAGATTAGATGTTCAAACGAAGGGGTATCAGCGAGTAGCGTTACGCCGCATGGCATGTCCGCGTCAGCGCACGTCGTTTAACTGGGCCAATCCGGGGCCGCCACCTGTCACAGATCTGTTAGGATTAGTTCAAATAGGCAGAATCGATTAAAACCTTGCGAAATTCATAGAAATTCAACCGTTTGGCAAAAATTTGTGTGTAATATATCGTTGGATTCACAAAATTGTGTAGAACATAGATCTGCAATAATTTTACGAGTTTGCAGTAGTATTTTCTATGTGGAATTTAATCTCTAGATTGGAGTGTTTAATTCATAGAAAAATAATTAGAACCCCGTTTTAGTTGATTCTTGTTGCGTTGACTTTGTTTTTACAATACCTACCGACCAAAATTATAAAACCTTGCTTTAGATCCTTAGATCTGATTCGGGGTTGATTAGATGTTTGGATCTCCCTATGAGCCTAAAAATTAAAGTAATAATCCAAATTAATTAAATCTGTGGGAAACTAATACTAGTAATATCCACAACACATTAGCAACCCAAAAAGGATATCGTGGTCAAGTTAGAAACAATCTTGCATAATCACCATGTTGCATGCATGCATATTATCTCTGTGGCATTATTTTGTGCAAGTTGTGATGGATCTATGTTTGTGTTTCGTTAGATTGTTCGAAGTGCGCTGAGGAGTACCATTGTGTAGAGTGCTGATCGGATCAAGGCAAGTTACACCAGTTGTTCATAATTTTGTCCCAGTTTTGATTCTATGCATGTGATCTTCAAATTCTGTAGTATGCATGAGTAGGATGTGCTAGTAGAATTTTTCCTTAGTATTATTTTGCAAGTGCGATGATTTTGTAGTATGCCATGAGTAGCTCTATACCTAGGATTTTTTACTCCTAATAGGCTACCCATGTTTTTGCTAAGTATTGCTTTCTATGCTATATATATAAAGTACCGTTGGGGGGTTCGAAAGACAATGAATTTTCTAAGTATAAACACTCTCTTGAGCAAACTTTTCTTCAAATCCACTCCAAAATAAAACTAAGTTTTCTTCTGGGCGGAATGGTTGTCGAGACAACGAGTGATATTTTGGTGGAGGACGGCCGCCCAGGAATTAAAGAAATCTGCCATGTTTCAGAATTCAGAAGCTTTCAGTGCAACCACAATACATATGGGCTCTGTCTTGGCCTAGTACTTAGTGGGAAACCTCACCTGGGTACCAACATTTGGAGGTTCTTGGCACGGTTGGATCCAGAAGGTAGAGGGGATACTAAGGGAAAGACTCGCCATGGTCTTGTCTGTAAAAGGACTTGATAGTGGATTGTGGGTAAAGTGCACAAACTCTCGAGAGTATTGCAATATGATCGATCAACCGTGTTCACGGAAACAGAACAACATTGAGCATCTGAAGGATGGAGCCTCTGAAGGATCTTCCTCTCTCTCTCTCTTTCAAAACTTAAAGTTTTCTAAAAACCCAAGGCGTGAGTCATATCGCTATTGGGTGAGTTTTGGGAACTTGGTGAGTAATATCCAAGTGTCAGGATGTTTGGACACTTGGTGAGTAATATCCTTGTGTGCCATTCGACCATATATTACTTAAACAAATGTTTACAAAGTAGGGAAATCTTCTCTTCTTCTCCATACTTAAGAAAAACTAGCTTTGAGCAAATAAACTCCACAGCCTGAACTAGCCTTGCATGTAGAGTTAGTCTTTTCTTTCCTGGTGTAATTTGCCAATACATTCAAAGTATTGACCCAACTTGTTGGTTGCATGTCTTATGTGCAGAATCCGAAGACTGAAAGGTGCATAGGGATCGTGAGTCTACACCCGACAAGCCTGGGGCGTTGATGGACTCAAGTTGTTTTATGTTTCCGTTGTTATTTGAGCTAGCTTAATGCTAAGCATATTTGTAATAAATTCATACTCTGGATTCTCCGTGTAATAATGACTTTGTGGTTTACATGATAATCATCGACTGTGAGTGCTAGCTATTGATCCAGGGACTTAGGATCTTTATTGATCCAAGGTCACTACAGATGGTATCCGAGCACATCGTTTCCTGTAGGACGTGACCCTAGGATTGGAACCACCTTTAACTTATGTCCTTACTTGCTTTTTCTTCTAAGTTATTTTTCGCACTTCTAGTACCTACTTTCCTCTACTTGTTTAAGTATCTAATCTTCGTTCTTCTAACTTAAAGATGACAAGCTTCCTCTACGACATCGTCGCGGACATCGAGCCCCTTCGCTTTGGTGGATGCCTCATGGATCTCCTCACGCGTTTGGACCTTCCCCTGCCAACAATCCAGGGAAGCACAATGAAGAAACTCCACAAGGACGGTTGCTGGGGAGTCAAAGTCATCCAGCCAGGACAAGAGCGAGGCTAGAACCCGGAAGAAGACATAGCCATTCACATCGTTAGCGACTCCAAGGAGAAGGTCCTCAGCATCAGCTTGCAACAGCTCATTGGTCACCTATGTGGACGCCATCACGAGGTTCTCCAAGGACACTGCGGCGGCCTTTTCGAAAGGCGGGATGAGGAAGGAATTCCCATGGAGTTAACCTTTGAGGAAAGGACTTCTACCAAGCACCGAAGGACCCAATACCAAGACTTGGAGTGCCACATCCATGACCTCGAAAAAGGCAGCTTCCTCGAGATGCTAAGGAACGATGATCTATGCGCCCTCATCAAGGAGAAGGAGGAAATAATCAAACAGCAGGAGGAGGCAATGAAGCTCCAAGAGATGAAGTTCCGGGACCAAGAGAAGAAGTTCGCTAACCAAGAGAAGAGGGTGATAAATAAAAACAAGAGGATTAGGGAACTCAAACAGTAAATCGAGGGAACTGAAGTACAGACCGAGGGCCTTTGCAAGATAATCAACGATGTGCGTGCCTCCAAGAGGGACTTGGCAAAGAAACTTGAAGCCGCAAAGAAGTCAAGTCTAGTGGAGGAACTACAAGGCGAGAAGGAGGGACTTCAGGAGCAGCTAGAAGCCACTACCAAGAAGCTGCAGGATGAGATAAAGAACCTCCAAGAGAAGCTTGAAGCCACCACAAAGGAGATGGAGCTGTACAAGACAACCCTAGAGCAGGAAGGCTACTCGTTCGAGGACGAGGAAGAGGAAGGCGTGGAAGATGTGTAGTAGTTGGACCACCTTTAAATCCTATAGTAGAACATTATTCGCGATTGTAATAAATACCAAGACATGTTTGGTTTAGTTAAACTTGGATGATTTCTGTGTTAAACTTGTGTTATTGTGTCTTGTGTGCCTTGTGTGTTTTCATAAGGGTAGGAGTTTACTACTTAGTCTTTATGTCTATTTCTTAACTTGTTTCTCAAACCCCACAGATGCCGCCTAGACGCGCGAACACCGAAATTCCTCCAGAGATTGCACAACTTCTGGCCACTCAGAACCAGCTGATCCAACTGCTCACTCAGAACATGCAAAATAACAACAACAACGCGCCACCTCCGCCACCGCCACCTCCACCACCACCTCAACAGGATCGCTTGACTCGGCTTTTGACGTTGAACCCACCTACCTTCACTAGCAGCGCTAAACCAATCATCACAGATGAATGGCTCCGCACAATTAACAAGAAGTTAGATACTGTGCAAGCTATCAGAGCCGACAGGGTGCGTTATGCTGTGCACCAGCTTGAAAGACCTACTGCAGAATGGTGGGATAACTACCAAGTCACCCACCTAGATATTGATGTTATCACTTGGGATAAGTTCAAGCTATATTTCTGCAATCATCATGTGGCTGCTGGTGTCATGACTCTGAAAAGGCGCGAGTTTCGCGACTTACACCAGCTGCACCGTTCTGTCACCGAGTATGGTGAGCTTTTCAACAAGCTAGCCAGTTATGCACCCAATGATGTTTCCACTGATGCCAAGAGGCAGGAGGAATTCTTAAGAGGACTCAATGATGAGATATCTATTCAGCTTGTGGCTCAAAAGTTTGACAACTTTCAGGAGCTCTTGGACAGGGCCATTATGGTTGAATCCAAAATAAAGAGCATAGAAAACCGCAAGAGGAAGTCTAACCCTCACAAGCACTCTGTTCCGTACCAAAAGCAGCGCACTTCATCACCACCACCTTATAACAATAATGGCCACAACCATAACGGTCATCACCATGGCGGTCACAAACACAATGGGCATAAAAACCGCAATGGAAAGGATCTCAGTGAGGTTACATGCTTTAAGTGCAACAAGACAGGGCACTATGCGACCACTTGCCCCGAGAAGAAGAATGGCAATGGCAATGGACACAAGCATGGCAATGGAAACGGGAAGAAGCCAAATTTGTTTGTCAAAGCCAAGGTGAATTATGTCTCTATGGAGGACGCTTGTGACGCACCGGACTCTGTGATTGGTAAGTTCAAGCTCAATTACATTCCTACAGTTGTTCTTTTTGATACCGGTGCATCGCATTCATTCATATCAAGGGTATTTGTGGATAGAGGCAAGATACCCGCGGAGACTATAAATTCTCCTCTAAGGGTAAGTTCTCCTGGAGGAGAAATAGTGGCAAACTTCGGTTGCCGGGGGTTATAACTAAGGATTGGGACCCACATCTTTCCCACAAGTCTAGTAGTTCTGGAGTCACAAGGATTAGACATAATCTTGGGCATGAATTGGATGACCGAACATGAAGGAGTCATAGATTGTGCCAAAAGGACCGTCACGCTCACAACACCGGAAGGGAAGAGGATTCGTATCAAGTCAAATTTCGCACTTAAGGAAGTTATGGTGAACTCCCTTAAGGGGGTTAGCTTGGAGGATGTACCCATTATGAAGGAATACCCGGATTCCTTTCCGGAAGAGTTACTCAGGATGCCTCCCGACCGTGATATCGAGTTCCTCATTGACTTGATGCCAGGCACAGGGCCGATAGCTAAGAGACCATACAAGATGGATGTGGACGAGTTGAAGGAACTCAAGAAACAGCTTAGGGAACAATTGGACAGGGGATTCATTCAACCCAGCACGTCATCTTGGGGATCGCCTGTCCTATTCGTGGAAAAGAAGGATAAAACCAAGAGGCTGGTTGTGGACTACCGCTCATTGAATGAAGTGACGATCAAGAACAAGTACCCTCTGCCTAACATCAATGACCTGTTTGATCAGTTAAAGGGAGCCAGTGTGTTCTCAAAGATCGATCTGTGATCAGGCTACTTTCAGCTAAAGATTCGAGAACAGGATGTGCCCAAAACAGCCTTCACCACAAGATACGGATTGTATGAGTACACCGTGATGTCGTTTGGTCTAACCAATGCCCCGGCATACTTCATGACCATGATGAACAAGGTGTTCATGGAATATTTGGACAAGTTTATCGTGGTATTCATAGATGACATACTCATATACTCCAAGGATGAGAACGAACATGAGAAACATTTGCGCCTAATTATGGAGAAACTAAGAGGACACAAGTTGTATGCAAAATTCAGCAAATGCGAATTCTGGTTAAAGGAAGTGGGTTTCCTTGGTCATGTTGTGTCGGCAAAAGGAGTTGCCGTAGATCCTAGTAAGGTAGCTTCCGTAACGGAATGGGAGTCACCCAAGAATGTGGGAGATATTAGGAGTTTCCTGGGCCTCGCAGGATATTACCGGAGGTTCACTGAAAACTTTTCCAAAATAGCAAAACCCATGATGGAACTGTTAAAGAAGGAAAAGAAATTCATATGGACCGAGGCATGTGAAGCAAGTTTTCAAGAGTTGAAGAAACGCCTTGTAACGGCACCAGTGTTGTGTCTGCCTGATATCCAAAAGGATTTTCAAGTCTATTGTGACGCTTCTCGGCAAGGACTTGGAAGTGTATTGAGGCAAGATGGGAAAGTGGTATCCTATGCCTCTCGACAACTTAAGAACCACGAACACAACTACCCCACGCATGATTTGGAACTTGCGCCTGTGGTACATGCACTCAAGGTATGGAGACACTACCTCATGGGCAAACATTGTGATGTGTTCACAGATCATAAGAGTTTGAAGTACATCTTCACCCAAAAGGAGTTGAATATGAGGCAAAGAAGATGGCTTGAATAGATTAAGGATTATGACTTGGATTTACATTACCACCCCGAGAAGGAAAATGTGGTGGCCGATGCCTTAAGTCGTAAAGTTTATGTGAATGGACTTACCGCAGGGGAACTTCCAAAGGATTATGCAAGCAGTTTAAAGATCTCAGGCTAGAAATAGTTCCTAAAGGACACGTAGCGACTATGGAAATAGTGCCTACTCTTCAAGAAAGAATCAAGGAAGCACAAAAGGGAGATAAAGAGTTGGAAGATATAAGAGTCAAAATAAGTGAAGGGAAGACAAAATATTTTCTTCTGGACGAACAAGGAACCCTTTGGTATGGAAAGCGTTTGTGCGTCCCCAATGACTCCGATATCAGAAAGTTGATTTTACAAGAGGCTCATGATTCACCATACTCAATTCATTCGGGCAACACGAAGATGTATATGGATGTGAAGGATAGATTTTGGTGGAATAATTTGAAAAGAGAAATTGCAGAGTATATTTCCCTGTGTGATGTATGCAATAGAGTTAAGGCTGAACATCAGAAACCGGCCGGATTGCTGCAACCACTACCTATACCCGATTGGAAGTGGGACAAGGTAGCCATGGATTTTATCACGGGATTGCCCCGGACTCGTTCAGGATTTGATTCTATCTGGGTGGTGGTGGACCACTTTACCAAAGTAGCTCACTTCATCCCTGTGAAGACCATATATACAAGTGCTAAGCTTGCCAAGATATACATGTCAAGGATAGTAAGTTTGCATGGTGTTCCCAAGGGAATTGTGTCAGATAGAGGCACCCAGTTCACTTCAAAGTTTTGGCGACAGCTACATGAGTCTCTTGGAACCCGACTAGAATTCAGTACTGCCTTCCACCCTCAAACAGATGGCCAAACAGAAAGGGTGAACCAGATTCTGGAAGATATGTTGAGAGCTTGCGCACTAGACTATGGGTCTAGTTGGGATGATAACTTGCCATATGCTGAGTTCTCGTACAACAACAGTTACCAGACAAGTATCAAGATGGCTCCGTTTGAAGTTCTATATGGCCGGAAGTGTAGAAATCCGCTGTTATGGAGTGGAGTTGGAGAACATAGTCTGTTTGGACCTGAATTGATCAAGGATGCCGAGGAAAAGGTACGGAAGATTCAAGATAGGCTAAAGGTAGCCCAATCCCGACAAAAGAGCTATGCTGATTCCAAGCGCAGAGATGTGACTTACAAAATAGGGGACCGTGCGTACCTCCGAGTTTCACCACTACGAGGAGTTAAGAGGTTTGGAATCAAGGGTAAGTTAGCCCCACGATTCATAGGACCATATAAGGTTCTGGCCCATAGAGGAGAAGTTGCTTACCGGTTGGAGTTACCAGAAGGATTGATTGTTCATGATGTGTTTCATGTGTCACAACTAAAGAAGTGCCACCTGGAAATGGCCGAAACACCGCTAAGAGATACAATTCCCCTAGATGAGGTTCAATTGGAGAATGACCTTACTTATGAGGAAAAGCCCATCCAAATTTTGGAAACGGACGAAAGGATTACCCATACCAAGATTATCAGATTCTGCAAAGTCCAATGGAACCACCATTCTGAAGAAGAAGCCATGTGGGAACATGAAGAATATTTGAAGGCAGAGCACCCACACCTACTTGCTAGCCAACCTGAATCTCGGGGACGAGATTCTTCTTAAGGGGGGTAGGTTTGTAACATCCCAGATTTTTATATTAAGATGTTACTAGAAGCATGCATCATCCTTGCACCATTGCATCATACAAATTAAAGTTGCGTCAAAACCCTAATAAAAATTCCCTATGTGAGCAAGAAGGGGTTTACCTTCTTGGCCCTTCTAAAAACTATGTAAAAATAAAATTCTCTGGCCCTAAGATGACCACCTCCTTTTTACAAAAATTTAGGAACTAGTTTCACTAATTTTGGGCTTGTTATGCCAAAGTTATTAAAGTTTTAGTGAAACATAAAATTGATAAAAGAAAAGAATAAAAAAACCTAACTAACCTAAACGGGGCAGCTAGGCCAGCCCGCACCTATCTACCGCCGCGCCTGGCAATCAGCGCCGCCAGCACGTGGGCCGGCCCAATTTTTCCCAGCAGTCTCGTAGCCCGCGAGGCACGCAGACGCTGACACCGGGGTCATACCGCGTCGTCTCCCTCCTGGAGACCGTGGCGAACCCGAACCCCACCGCCACAGACGCGTTAGGATTTGCTCGAATCCTAACTGATTCGGCCGCCCCCTCCCCCAAGTCTATGGGCTATAAAAATCCGACCCCACTCGTCGTTGTTTCCCTCGAAAAACCCCAACTCGATACTCGCTGAACCGCTGCCGATTTCTCACTGATGCATCGCTGGAGTTCGCGGGAACCGGCGAAGCAGTGCGACTGGATGAAGAAGGGAATGTCGAAGCCGATCTCGCGAACGGGACCGCGAGGAGGAGCCGCGCGCCGTCGTCTGCTCCACTGCCTCGAGAAGCCATCGGACCGCCGCCGAGAACCACCGTCCGACAACGCTGCCGCCGTCTGCCTCCCCTCGCCATCGTCGCCACCGCGGTAAGTCGCCACCCCTTCCCCCATCCGCTAGATCGATGATCTATGGCTCGGATTAGATGTTCAAACGAAGGGGTATCAGCGAGTAGCGTTACGCCACGTGGCATGTCCGCGTCAGCGCGCCGCGTCAGCACGCGTCGTTTAGCTGGGCCAATCCGGGGCCTCCACCTATCACAGATCTGTTAGGATTAGTTTAAATAGGCAGAATCGATTAAAACCTTGCGAAATTCATAGAAATTCAACCGTTTGGCAAAAATTTGCGTGTAATATATCGTTGGATTCACAAAATTGTGTAGAACATAGATTTGTAATAATTTTACGATTTTGCAGTAGTATTTTCTATGTGGAATTTAATCTCTAGATTGGAGTGTTTAATTCATAGAAAAATAATTGGAACCCCGTTTAGTTGATTCTTGTTGTGTTGACTTTGTTTTTTACAATACCTACCGGCCAAAATTATAAAACCTTGCTTAAGATTCTTAGATATGATACGGAGCTGATTAGATGTTTGGATCTCCCTATGAGCCTAAAAATTAAAGTAATAATCCAAATTAATTAAAATCTATGGGAAACTACTACTAGTAATATCCACAACACATTAGCAACCCAAAAAGGATACCGTGGTCAAGTTAGAAACAATCTTGCATAATCACCATGTTGCATGCATGCATATTATCTCTGTGGCATTATTTTGTGCAAGTTGTGATGGATCTATGTTTGTGTTTCGTTAGATTGTTTGGAGTGCGCTGAGGAGTACCATTGTGTAGAGTGCTGCTCGGATCAAGGAAAGTTACACCACTTGTTCATAATTTTGTCCCAGTTTTGATTCTATGCATGTGATCTTCAAATTCTGTAGTATGCATGAGTAGGATGTGCTAGTAGAATTTTTCCTTAGTATTATTTTGCAACTGTGATGATTTTGTAGTATGCCATGAGTAGCTCTATACTTAGGATTTTACCTTCTAATAGGCTACCCCTATTTTTGCTAAGTATTGCTTGCTATGCTATATATATAAAGTACCGTTGGGGGTTTGGAAGACAATGAATTTTCTAAGTATAAAGGCTCTCTTGAGCAAAATTTTCTTCAAATCCACTCCAAAATAAAACTAAGTTTTTTTCTGGGCGGAATGGTTGTCGGGACAACGAGTGAGATTTTGGTGGAGGACGGCCGCCCAGGAATCAAAGAAGTCTGCCATGTTTCAGAATTCAGAAGCTTTCAGTGCAACCACAATACATATGGTCTCTATCTTGGCATAGTACTTAGTGGGAAACCTCACCTGGGTACCAACATTTGGAGGTTCTTGGCTCGGTTGGATCCAGAAGGTAGAGGGGCTACTAAGGGAAAGCCTCGCCATGGTCTTGTCTGTAAAAGGACTTAATCGTGGATTGTGGGTAAAGTGCACAAACTCTCGAGAGTATTGCAATCTGATCGATCATCCGTATTCACGGAAACAGAACAACATTGAGCATCTGAAGGATGGAGCCTCTGAAGGATCTTCCCCTCTCTCTTTCAAAACATAAAGTTTTCTAAAAACCCAAGGCATGAGTCATATCGCTATTGGGTAGGTTTTGGGAACTTGGTGAGCAATATCCAAGTGTCAGGATGTTTTGACACTTGGTGAGTAATATCCTCGTGTGCCATTCGACCATATATTACTTAAACAAATGTTTACAAAGTAGGGAAATCTTCTCTTCTTCTCCATACTTAAGAAAAACTAGCTTTAAGCAAATAAACTCCACAACCTGAACTAGCCTTCTATGTAGAGTTAGTCTTTTCTTTCCTGGTGTAATTTGCCAATACATTCAAAGTATTGACCCAACTTGTTGGCTGCATGTCTTATGTGCAGAATCCGAAGACTAAAAGGTGTGTAGGGATCACGAGTCTACACCCGACAAGCCTGGGGCGTTGATGGACTCAAGTTGTTTTATGTTTCCGCTATTGATTGAGCTAGCTTAATGCTAAGCATATTTGTAATAAATTCATACTCTGGATTCTCCGTGTAATAATGACTTTGTGGTTTACATGATAATCATCGACTATGAGTGCTAGCTATTGATCCAGGGACTAGCTGAAGGGAATATGCCCTGAGAGGCAATAATAAAGTGTTTATTATGTGTATTCCAAGTATATGATAGATGTTTATTATGCATGCTATAATTGTATTAATACGGAAACGTTAATACATGTGTGTTTAATAAACAAACAGAAAGTTCCTAGTTATGCCTCTCTCATAAACTAGCTCGTTGATTAACAAGATGATCAAGGTTTCCTGATCATGGACATTGGATGTTGTTAATAACGGGATCACAACATTAGTGTAATGGTGTGATGAACATTCATCCGAAGTATAGCATTATGATCAAAGTCATTGAGTTTATATTGCTATAACAACTTACGAAGTGATCCTAATCCTTAGACCATGAGATCATGTCAATCACTAACACCGGAAGAGTTTCTTGATAACATCAAACGTCACACCGTAACAGGGTGATTATAAAGATGGATTCAGAACTAATAAAGTGTTATGTTGAGGCTCATGGATCGAGAGTGGAATTTGTTCATCCCGATGACGGATAGATATACTCTGGGCCCTCTCGGTGATATCACATTGATTAGCTTGCAAGCAAGTGATTTGATCACTAGAATGTTATATCGCAGGAACGAGAAGAGAGTGCATGTCGGTAACGAGATCAAACTAGGTATGGAGATACCGATAATCGAATCTCGGACATGTAATATATCGTGAAACAAAGGGATTAAGATACTAGCGTAAAAGGTTCCGACGATCACAAGAAAGTCATCGTTGAATGTGTGGGAGTCAGTATGGGTCTCCAGATCCCGCTTCTGATTATTGATCCGAGAGGGGTCTCGATCATGTCCGCATTATTCACGAACCGTAGGGTGACACACTTAAGAGACACCGACATCCAATTGGAGCAAATGTTTCATGCCGAAAGAATGAACAAGCGCAGGAATTTATTTCACTAGATACCGAAACAGGTTTTCGGGTGAAATTGCATAAAGTGGTTATGCATGTGAAATAGAATTCTAGCAAGGGGTTATTTGTGAATGTTTGTCATTAAAGTAATTGACAAAATTCTGAATAAAATAAAAGAGTTTTATTTAATGAGAGTTTGCATTAAATTTGGTGGAAATTTAATGGGAATTTGAGTGGACTTTTGAGTGGAGGGATTTTAAAGGGCATTTTGTGAGTGGAGTGTCCACCCACATGAATGAAGGAGGGGAGGGGGCAGCCCCCATGGCCGGCGGCCACCCCCTTGGGTGCCCCCCCCCTCCTCCTATAAAAGGAGCCCCCTCCTCACTTGTCTCTCACACCTCCTCGTGAAGGATCTCTCTCCCCCTCTAGAATTTATCCCCCATGGTCTCGGACTAGCGAGATACATGTTCCCGGTGGCTATTCGGCAAGAAAGAGTTGTGCTTCCGCTGCATCGCTGGAGCGAGGAGGCGGAGGTTGCTCGGTGCCTCGAACGTGTGTGCGAGCACGGATGAGCTGCTGATTTGCGGCGCTAGGACTTCCTCTCGATCTTGAGATCGGCAAGAGATCGTCTACATCAACCACGAGTTGAACTCGTTAAGATTTGTCGGTCTTCAAGGGTATGTTCTCTACGGATATACATCCGCCCGTTGTTTGTATCTATTAGATAGATCTTGGTATATAGTTCACATCGTAGGAAAATTTTTGTTTTCTATGCTGCGAACCCTACAGTGGTATCAGAGCCGGATCTATGCGTAGATACTTTACACGGGTAGTACACATATGAGTATGTGGGCGATGATGATCATGTTTTTGCTCCTTTGTTGTAATTTTGGATATTGGTGGCATAGTGGGATGAAGCGGCCCGGACAAACTTTACATGTCCTCGCACATGAGACCTGTTCCACGCTTGACATGCAACTAGTTTGCATAAGTGGCCAGCAGGTGTCTGTCTCTCCTACTATAGTCAATATCTATTTTGCAAGCGAGTTGTCAACAATTTGATTATCCTCGTTGTGGTTCATGTTCGTAGGTAAGAACGGTTCTATCTCGAAAGCCCTAAGCCACGTAAAACTTGCAATGGATAAATTAGAGGCGTCTAGTTTAGATTGTTGCTGGGCTAGTGTTATGATATGGTAGTGTTGTAAGTAGAAGTATGAGATGATACTCTTACAACACACATAGCGTGTAAAATCCATAGACCTTGGATTTAACATATAGGTATGATAGTGATCATACCACGATGCACATGATAGAGATCATCTGCGGGAACCATATCATTTCACTAATAAACATATGATGTTTAACAGCATCTTATATTGCTTGTTTAGCGCTTTGTTAGCATAATAAGATGATCCCTCATTTAAATATCAAGATAAGAATGTGTTCTTCCTTTAGTATGCACCAATTATGTTTTCGCCGCTCCAAGACATCACGTGATGATCGGGTGTTCTTGGATCCACGACCATATTTCGGGTGTAAAACAGTTACACACGCGAATACTAAGGTTCTAACTTGGCGAGCCTAGCATGTACAGACACGGCCTCGGAACACGGACCGAAAGGTTAAGCATGAGTCATATAGTTGATATGATGCCCATTTGATGCTCGCCTTTGAAGCTATACCGACTCACGTGATGATCGGACTTGGTGTAGTGGATTTGGTTCATGTAATCACCAAAAAGGCATGAGGGATGTCGTTTTTGAGTGGGAGTTCATTCGTAATATAGATTAGTTGAACTCAATCTATCATACACTTAGCCTAAACTTTACAAATTCTGTTGTAGATGGCACCACCTGCTTTTAATTTCAATGTGTTCATGGAGAAAGAGAAACTAGCAACGAATGGTAGCAACTTTACCGAATGGGCCATGAATTTGAGGATTCTCCTCTCTGCTGCACAAAAGCAATATGTGCTAGAAGCGCCGTTAGGCCCCCCACCTTTAGATGATGCCCCTGACGAAGAGAAGAATGTCTATCAGACTCGTCAGGAGGACCACAACTTAGTTCATTGCGGCATATTGTATGGGCTAGAGCCGGAACTTCGAAAGCGTTTCGAAAACGGCAATGCATTTGATACAATGGGTGAGTTGAAAATGATTTTCGACACACATGCTGTTGTAGAGAGCTACAACGCTTCAGAAAAGTTCTTTAGCTGCATGATGGAAGAGCACAGCTCCGTTAGTGAGCATGTACTCAAGATGTCGGGTTACGCCGATAAGCTTGTGTCCTTGGGAATATCGATTCCCATTGACTTAGGCATCCATCGTGTTCTGCAGTCTCTGCCACCTAGCTATAAGAGCTTCGTGATGAACTATAATATGCAAGGCATGAAGAAGTCTCTCCCCGAGCTTCTGTCAATGCTTAAAACTGCAGAAGTGGAGATCAAAAAGGAACATCAAGTGTTGATGATCAATAGGAACACTGGTTTCAAGAAAGACAAGAAGGGAAAACAGAAGGGAAGTAAGGGCGGCAAGC
Source organism: Avena sativa (assembly GCA_916181665.1). Lineage (NCBI taxonomy): Eukaryota > Viridiplantae > Streptophyta > Magnoliopsida > Poales > Poaceae > Avena > Avena sativa. The sequence goes on from OV702289.1 coordinate 15,097,413, forward strand.
CGGTTGCCGCGCCTGAAAAGAAACCCCGAGTTGGACCAAAGTCTGATTCCGAGTGCTACTATTGTAAGGGGACTGGCCACTGGAAGCGCAACTGCCCCAAGTATCTGGCAGACAAGAAGGCCGGCAAGGAAAACAAAGGTATATATGATATACATGTTATTGATGTGTACTTGACTAGTGCTCGCAGAAGCACCTGGGTATTTGATACCGGTTCAGTTGCTAATATTTGTAACTCGAATCAGGGGCTGCGGAACAAGCGACCGCTAGCAAGGGGTGAGGTCAAGATGCGTGTCGGCAATGGATCAAGCGTTGATGTGATCGCCGTCGGAACGCTGCCTCTCCACTTGCCGTCGGGATTAGTTATAAACTTGAATAAATGTTATCTGGTGCCTGCACTGAGCATGAACATTGTATCTGGATCATTTTTGATGCGAAGTGGTTATTCATTTAAATCCGAGAACAATGGTTGTTCCATTTATATGAATGAAATCTTTTATGGTCATGCACCGATGATGAATGGTTTATTTATATTATATCTCGATGATAATGTTACACATATTCATAATGTTGATGCTAAAAGGATTAAACTTAATGATGATATATTCGCATATATGTGGCACTGCCGTCTAGGTCATATTGGCGTTAAACGCATGAAGAAGCTCCATTCGGATGGACTTTTGGAATCACTTGATTATGAATCATTTGATACATGTGAGCCATGCCTTATGGGCAAGATGACTAGAACGCCGTTTTCCGGTTCAATGGAACGGGCGACAGATTTATTGGAAATCATACATTCTGATGTATGTGGTCCAATGAGTGTGTCGGCGCGAGGTGGATATCGTTATTTTGTTACTTTCACGGATGATTTGAGTAGATACGGTTATATCTACTTGATGAAACACAAGTCTGAAACCTTTGAAAAGTTCAAGGAATTTCAGAATGAAGTGGAAAATCATCATAATAGAAAGATCAAATTTCTACGGTCCGACCGTGGAGGTGAGTATCTAAGTTACGAGTTTAGCACTCACATGAAAGAGTGTGGAATTGTTTCACAACTCACACCTGCCGGAACACCACAGCGAAATGGTGTGTCGGAACGTCGTAATCGTACTTTATTAGATATGGTTCGATCTATGATGTCTCTGACGGACTTGCCGTTGTCATTTTGGGGTTATGCACTAGAAACTGCTGCATTCACTTTAAATCGGGCACCATCTAAATCCGTTGAAAAGACACCGTATGAATTATGGTTTGGAAACAAACCTAAGCTGTCATTTCTTAAAGTTTGGGGATGCGATGTTTATGTGAAGAAACTTCAACCGGATAAACTCGAACCCAAAGCGGAAAAATGCGTCTTCATAGGATACCCTAAAGAAACTATTGGGTATTCCTTCTATCACAGATCCGAGGGCAAGGTTTTTGTTGCCAAGAATGGATCCTTTCTAGAGAAAGAGTTTCTCGCGAAAGGTGTGAGTAGTCGGAAGGTAGAACTCGAAGAGGTTGTGGAACCTTCTCTTCAAAGTATGGCGAGTAGCGCAGCGCCGGAAGTTGTTCCGGAGTTGGCTCCACCTGTTGAAGAGGGAACTAATGATAATGATCATGAAACTCCGAAAGAGAGTACTACCGAACTTCGCAGGTCAAACAGGACGCGTGCAGCTCCCGAGCTGTACGGAAATCCTGTCATGAATTTCATGGTTGATGAAAATGATGACCCTGCGACGTATGAAGAAGCGATGATGAGCCCGGATTCCAACAAATGGTTAGAAGCCATGAAATCCGAGATGGAATCCATGTATGAAAATCAAGTTTGGAACTTGGTGGAATTACCTCACGACCGAAAGGCCGTGGAGAACAAATGGATTTTCAAAAGGAAAACTGATGCTGATGGTAATGTGACCGTCTATAAAGCTCGACTTGTCGCAAAGGGGTTTCGACAAATTCAAGGAGTTAACTACGATGAGACTTTCTCTCCCGTAGCGATGCTAAAGTCAGTTAGGATTATGTTAGCAATTGTTGCATATTTCGATTATGAGATATGGCAGATGGATGTCAAAACCGCGTTTCTCAATGGTAATATTGAAGAAGAGTTGTATATGATACAACCAAAGGGTTTTGTCTATCCTAAGGATGCTAACAAGGTGTGCAAGCTTCAGCGATCCATCTATGGATTGAAGCAAGCATCACGAACATGGAATCTCCGCTTTGATGAGGTGATCAAAGAGTTTGGATTTGTCCAAACTTATGGAGAAGCTTGTATTTACAAGAAAGTGAGTGGGAGCAATGTGGCATTTCTGATATTATATGTGGATGACATATTATTGATCGGAAATGATATAGATCTTTTAAACAGTGTTAAAAGTTATCTAAACAGCAAATTTTCAATGAAGGACCTAGGTGAAGCGTCATACATATTAGGCATAAAGATCTATAGAGATAGATCTAGGCGCCTAATAGGGCTATCGCAAAGTACATACCTTGATAAGATTTTAAAGAAGTTTAAAATGGACGGAAGTAAGAAGGGGTTCTTACCTATGTTGCAAGGCAAGACATTGAGTAAGACTCAAAGTCCGGCTTCGGCGGAAGAAAGAGAGATAATGGACAAAGTCTCCTATGCTTCAGCCATAGGCTCTATAATGTACGCCATGCTATGTACAAGACCGGATGTGGCACATGCTATTAGTTTGACTAGTAGGTACCAATCGGATCCAGGTTCGGAACACTGGATAGCGGTCAAGAATATCCTTAAGTACTTACGAAGAATTAAGGATATGTTTCTTGTATACGGAGGTGAAGAAAAGCTCGTCGCTAAGTGTTATGTCGACGCTAGCTTTGACACCGATCCGGATGACTCTAAGTCTCAATCCGGATACGTATTTCTCATGAATGGCGGAGCGGTTAGTTGGAGGAGCTCCAAACAACATGTGGTAGCGGGATCAACAACGGAGGCCGAATATGTTGCTGCTTCAGAAGCGGCTCAGGAAGCAGTTTGGATGAAGGAGTTCATATCCGAACTAGGAGTGGTGGCAAACGCGTTGGACCCAATGGTGATCTATTGTGACAACAATGGTGCCATTGCCAATTCCAAAGAGCCAAGGTCTCACAAGCATTCCAAGCATATTAAGCGTCGGTTTCACTCCATCCGCGAGCATGTCAAGGATGGAGATATAAAGATTTGTAAAGTACATACGGATCTCAATGTAGCAGATCCGTTGACTAAAACTCTCCCTAGAGCAAAACATGATCAACACCAGAACTCAATGGGTGTTAGATTTATCACTATGTAACTAGATTATTGTCTCTAGTGCAAGTGGGAGACTGAAGGGAATATGCCCTGAGAGGCAATAATAAAGTGTTTATTATGTGTATTCCAAGTATATGATAGATGTTTATTATGCATGCTATAATTGTATTAATACGGAAACGTTAATACATGTGTGTTTAATAAACAAACAGAAAGTTCCTAGTTATGCCTCTCTGATAAACTAGCTCGTTGATTAACAAGATGATCAAGGTTTCCTGATCATGGACATTGGATGTTGTTAATAACGGGATCACAACATTAGTGTAATGGTGTGATGAACATTCATTCGAAGTATAGCATTACGATCAAAGTCATTGAGTTTATATTGCTATAACAACTTACAAAGTGATCCTAATCCTTAGACCATGAGATCATGTCAATCACTAACACCGGAAGAGTTTCTTGATAACATCAAACGTCACACCGTAACAGGGTGATTATAAAGATGGATTCAGAACTAATAAAGTGTTATGTTGAGGCTCATGGATCGAGAGTGGAATTTGTTCATCCCGATGACGGATAGATATACTCTGGGCCCTCTCGGTGATATCACATTGATTAGCTTGCAAGCAAGTGATTTGATCACTAGAATGTTATATCACAGGAACGAGAAAAGAGTGCATGTCGGTAACGAGATCAAACTAGGTATGGATATACCGATGATCGAATCTCGGACATGTAATATATCGTGAAACAAAGGTATTAAGATACTAGCGTAAAAGGTTCCGACGATCACAAGAAAGTCATCGTTGAATGTGTGGGAGTCAGTATGGGTCTCCAGATCCCGCTTCTGATTATTGATCCGAGAGGGGTCTCGATCATGTCCGCATTATTCACGAACCGTAGGGTGACACACTTAAGAGACACCGACATCCAATTGGAGAAAATGTTTCATGCCGAAAGAATGAACAAGCGCAGGAATTTATTTCACTAGATACCGAAACAGGTTTTCGGGTGAAATTGCATAAAGTGGTTATGCATGTGAAATAGAATTCTAGCAAGGGGTTATTTGTGAATGTTTGTCATTAAAGTAATTGACAAAATTCTGAATAAAATAAAAGAGTTTTATTAATGAGAGTTTGCATTAAATTTGGTGGAAATTTAATGGGAATTTGAGTGGACTTTTGAGTGGAGGGATTTTAAAGGGCATTTTGTGAGTGGAGTGTCCACCCACATGAATGAAGGAGGGGAGGGGGCAGCCCCCATGGCCGGCGGCCACCCCCTTGGGTGCCCCCCCCCCTCCTCCTATAAAAGGAGCCCCCCTCCTCACTTGTCTCTCACACCTCCTCGTGAAGGATCTCTCTCCCCCTCTAGAATTTATCCCCCATGGTCTCGGACTAGCGAGATACATGTTCCCGGTGGCTATTCGGCAAGAAAGAGTTGTGCTTCCGCTGCATCGCTGGAGCGAGGAGGCGGAGGTTGCTCGGTGCCTCGAACGTGTGTGCGAGCACGGATGCGCTGCTGATTTGCGGCGCTAGGACTTCCTCTCGATCTTGAGATCGGCAAGAGATCGTCTACATCAAACACGAGTTGAACTCGTTAAGCTTTGTCGGTCTTCAAGGGTATGTTCTCTACGGATATACATCCGCCCGTTATTTGTATCTATTAGATAGATCTTGGTATATAGTTCACATAGTAGGAAATTTTTTGTTTTCTATGCTGCGAACCCTACACTAGCATGTAAATCACAGGGACTTAGGATCTTTATTGATCCAAGGTCACTACAGTTATGTCCGTGAGCCTTCACGGGTTTACCAGAACTTTCATGGAGTTCCTTTCCCGCCGCGTTCGTAGCTCCTTCCCGGAACAGGGAGTAACAAGTTACAGTTCTTACACTCTGCAGAGGTGTGTCACTTTACCCATGAGAGATCTTAGCTTTGTTGCACATATGGGCACGCATTCCCGTTCACACTTCCTTGGTATGAGGCCCAAACTAAGATCCAAGCCAAACACTGTCCTTCTCCGCGACCCCACATACACCACAATTGTTGTATTCCCAAACTCAAGATAGACTTTTCCCCGTATAAAATGGCTATATCTTAGTTGGATACACACAACAACCATTAACACTAGAAATCTGTGTTTTGTAAGCCTAGATCCACGGTAGAATTTTCCCCGTATAAAACGGCTATACCACGATCTGCAACTTACAAATGCCCAGAATAGTGTCCAATGCATGCGAAAGGGAGTTGATCCTGCTGACTTCTCCGTCCCATACCAAATCTCATGGTTAACGTGTAATATACGGCACAAGAATCACTGGTGACATTGGTTGTTAAGTCCTATATAATATGTTCCTTTACCACCGGAACTTTCATAGAAGGTTTTTACCTCATGGTAAATAACCTATAACCATATTATTATAAAAATAATGTTTTCTGACCTTTTTAAAATGCAGGTGATGACAACACTTGATTTGCAAAATACTTTACAGAAAATAATCAAAGGACATGAGCAAGTGTGAACTTGCCTTGATATAGCGGGGTATTGTAGTCGAATGTCTCGACTTGACCCTGGACCTCGGGTTCTATAAGAATACCATCATTGCCCGATAAGGACAATGTTTAAAGAAGCAATATGCTGTTATGCATAAGTAATGGGATGCATGTTGTAAAATCCCAAGTAATTCCCCAACCATTACAAGTGAGTTGTATTTAGATGATTTGTTTAGGATGTGATTTATCTTTAAGTTTTCTTCATAAAAGAGAGTAGTTGTAAGGGTTTTTGGATAACATATAAGACATGAAAGTAAGGGACAATTGTAATACAATTCTAAGATTGGGTGATATCATGTAATCATTACAAGGTTTATGTTTTAATTTTGTTATGGCTTAAAAGAAATGGTTTAGTGTTTCTTTGGAAGTGGCAAAAAGAATAACATTTGAAGAAAATATTATTTATGTTAAGTTAATCAACTCTAAAGATTAATAAGATTAAAGTGATGGTTTAGGATAAGGTTTAAATGATCTGGAGACATTATATATCTAGCTTATGATATATCAGACCAAAGTTAACTATAAAAATATAATTGGTCTTGGGATATAACATTTATTGTATTAACAATAACTAGGATTTTTCCTAAGCATAATGAAATTTAGTATTAAAGACTTAAAGATGGCATATTTAATATTTATAGATTATACTATAAGATTTTCTTATATAAAGAAAATAGGTGAATTTCTTTTATAATATATTTAGTGAATACCAAGTTTGTTAACTATAATTATATATGAATTGGGATCACTTATTTCTAATTTAAGTTAATGATTTGCAAGACTAACTCTATAAATCTTGGACTTATAGTTGATTAAATATTTTAAAATAATATTCTAAAATTGATTGTTTATATTTGGATAGTATCCTAAATTATAATTATAGGTTAGACTATTTTAGAGTTAAAAGATTGTGTTTTGAACATGATCAATTGATTATTTCTTACTTAGGAAATAATGTTAAATAATTAAAAAAACAACTATCTCATTTTAATAATTGAAGATATATGATCTAAGAATTTTAAAATGTTTTTGGAATACTATATTTAGTATTATCCTAGTAAGTATTCTTACTTAAAATCTTGAAATTGAATTTTATTTATCTTTAGGTATTATCTTGATTTTTTTATAAAATTTCTCAATTATTGAATGTCTTTAAATATTTGTTTTAAGTTTTATTTGTAAAAATTTTAAGTTAGTATTTTTATTAGATAAGAGATTTATTTTTATGCATGAAAGTGATTTTTATTTATGTTTTAGGAATTTTTCTGAATTTATTAAATTTCATTTAGATAATTAAGGGTGTTAAATTTATTTGTATTTTAATAAACTAGAATAAGTATTATTATATTTTTTCTTAGGTAGATATATTTTAATAAACATTTTAATGTATTAAATATATTTTTTGGATTTTCCTACATTTTTCTAGAGATAAAATAGTGTATAGGGGTATCTTGGTTATTTCCTTATTTTAGCTTGTTTTATTATTATCATTACGTTTATTAGAACCTGTTTGGTTGGTAATAAGAACGACCCAGCCCGCCCCAGCCAGGTCTGGCTCGGGGTCAACCCGACCCCGGCCCCTTCACCCTCCTTGCTCACACGCATACACAGAGACATATCTTCATTTCCCCCATTCGACTCCACCACCGCCGGCGTCGCCGCCTGCTCCCCATGGCCCTCGCCGGCCACACCCAGCTCTGTCGCTCGCCATCTGACCTCCCCTCGGTCTTCCTCTTCCATTTCTCTGTGCCTTGAGGTTGCTCTATCCCCCCTGCGCATGCCTCTGAAACCCTAGCTGCGCGATTTGGGTCAGCCGGTGTGGTACCAGCACCCCCCGGTTGTTCTTCCCTCACGGCTACGAGTTCCTCTACTAGGACCGCTCTACCTTGTCGGCCCCTTCAAGCTTCTGCTCGAGTCCGCCGCTCACGGCCCCTCCTGGTCCATTTAGTGCTTGTACTTCCTTTTTTAGCCTTGACCAATTTCTTGATGCTGGCAGGATGGCAAGTTTACTGCAACCCCAGTGTCTATGACTTGCTGCTCTGGTTTGATTTCTATGGTTGATGTTGCGGTGATGGTCTGCTAGTGCTGCTGCCGACGGGACGGCAGTGACGTCGTCACCGCAACCTCGTTGCTGCGCTGCATCCAGGCTTCATCACGCCTCCGCTCTAGGTGCTTGGCACCCCCGGTGAGTTTTATTGTGACCGGCCTTCGAGTCAATGAACTGCTTGGTGATCTGTGGAGTAACTATATGGTGTTGGGTGCAGACATGTAGTGGTGATGGTTCAGAGATGTTGTTACTGATATTCTCAAGATTTTCCTAAAATAAGTGAGATGCTTCTAAGTGCCATGCTTCAGTTTGGATGAATATTCATCCCTAGCATATGTTAGTGGATGATTTCATATTGTGTTGAATTTGACTAGCAATAGTCTAGTGGCTTGCTTCATTACTTATGATTTTGAATGAAAAAGGAATATGGTGATATTGGGATCAAAATGATTCCTAAGTTGTTGACTTAGGGAAATGATTGTTATTGGTGGTTATGGCTTTGATTAATATAAGAGATGGATTTTAGCTTAACTAAAGCTTTGCTTCAGTGATGTACTTGATGATTCCTAGTTATTTATACTAGGGAAATGATATAGCAAGATAAGGTAGTGGCTTCTGTTAGTGTAGATGTCACTGTGGTGCCTCAAATTTGAGTGTGCATAGTGGTTATCTAACTAGCATGGTATGCTGCACTCTAGTACTTGTATAAATGGAAATGAAACCATTTATTTGAGATGATTTTGGATGCAAACTAATAACTTGGAAATTCCTGGCCAATGAGGCAAGAGACTGAGGCAAAATTTTATTTAAGAACAGATACTAAGATTTAGAAAGCTTTGTATGTCTCTATGATGATTTTGCAAAGCAACACTTCGCAATTCTGAGAGTACCACTCAACCTAATCCTCCTAGATATATTATAGTTGAAGGGTAGGTGGATTTGGTTGCTATGTGTTATTATTTCCCTTACTCCAAGATGTCATTGCAAAAATGAAATAAGAACTGATGCTACAAGATCTAGATATACTTCCATCTACCTTGTTGTTTGTAGTGTGAAAAGATGATGTGTACTGAGAGCTTATGAAACGATTGAATCTGCTACTATTGCTCCTAGTCACTCTCCTTTTGATATCCAGTTCCTCCTGGATCTGTTATGGCCTTGATGGGCTATTACTGATCCATCTTCTCCTTTTATCCTTCTCCTCCTTGTTAATCTTCCTTCCTCTATCCTTAACCTATCTTTTCTACTGGTGCTATTGTACTGCTTCTATTTGAGTGCTCGTGAGAGCTATGGTGGTGAACTCCATTGAACACTATGAGTGAACTAGATAAACTGGTGTTGATGTGTCTGTGGTGGAGGGAAGAGTAGTGAGTTAACAACTTGCTGCGGCTGTTCTGGCTCTGTTATATGCTTGGTCTTTCTCTGTTGTGTGAACAACACATTATTTGTATGCATGACAGTGCTGCTTGCAGCTAGGCCCCACTGGGTGCAAGTTTCCACAAGTGGAGACTTGGTGCTGTGGATGTGCTTCAGCTGAGATGGCAGCATTATCCTTGTGTTGATACTTCCTTTTGCTACCAAGTGAAATTTTCCCCAAATGTCGGTGAAGCTGTGCTGAGGCAAATGATGCACTAATAAGAACAGATTTACTTAATGGTGAAACTTGCCCCAATATTACTGTCAATGCTGTTGGACTGAGACAACTTTTGATAAGAACAGATACCCTTATTTGGTGAAACTTGCCCCTTTTATGATTGGCTCAGTGATGTAATAAACAGTACACCTCACTGTTAGACTGAGAGCAAAATTACTAACACTAACCCCTTTTTGTTTTTATCTTATATTTATTTGTTTTGCAGGAATCAAAAGAATATCCAAGAAAATCAAAGTAGATAGAGATTCTAGCTTAGATTTATAGCTTCTGTAATCTTTTTATTTCATTGTAATAACAATGTAATTCTTTTATATTTTACTAAACCTTTTCTTTTTCTTTATTTGTAACTATTCATCTATGTAATGACCTCTAATTACTTGTATTCTTTCAATCTTTGTGGTATTAAATTAAGATTTCTTCTTATTTGTTTTTCTTTGAATTACATTAATGTATGTGATTTCTTTATTTCCTTTCCTTAATTGTAATTTACTTTTATTCTTTTATTGTAAAAGAATAATGTAATATTTCATGTATTCTTATTAATAAAGAATTATTTTATATCATCACTTAAATTATTTCTTTCTACTTAATTATAGTATTATTATTCCTGAACTTCAAATTTAAATTGAATTTGTAAATTCAAAGTAAGTTTCAAATCCTACCCCTCCACAAACACAAATAATACCTAAAGGTCATGTCAAAATCTATCACACTCACTGAGATGGCTAATTTCTATTCCATCAAAGCAAGAGAGATTCTGATCACTCCAGGGTTTTAGTTTGCGAATAATTTACCCAGATTTTCAGATGCATGCATGCAGATGCACAAAATCATAAATCTACCCTTCGTTTAGTCCTAAATGCTGGGATGTCACAAATGCTCTGGGCCCACTCGGATAAGTTATATCCATAAGCTGCGCAACGTGTGACTAGGTCACGAGGGATATCACTTATCAGGTCGAGCAAAGTAGCTATTGTCGGTAACAAGGTTGAAGCTCACATGGTGATGTCGTTGATCAAGCCTTAGACAATGAAAGTATCACAGAGACAAAATGAATAAGACACAACGTTGATGGTTCATCGACAGGTTTCATGGAATGCATAGGTGGTCATCATGGGCATCTAGGTCCCGCTGTTGATCATTGGACATAGAGGAGTCTTGACCATGTGTGGAGTGTTCCCGAACCTTTGGGTAGCACGCTTAATGGTTTGACGAAGCTCAGATATTGTTATTGGCTCACATTGGACGCGACTTCGGTCCAGGTGTGCGGGAGTAGTACTGGCGATCGAATTTTGTCCCAGTCTCTCTCTTTTTCTCTCTTGGCATGTCCCTATTTGGACGGCTCACAGGGGCACCAGAGGGGAAAACACATGGAATTCGTTGAATTTGGTGTTGGTGTTCGATTAAGGTAAGTGGTTGGGAGGATCATACATGCCATGACGGTGACATTCGTATCATCATCAGCTTGTCTGAAATGTATATATTGTTTCTAGGTTATAATTTTTTATTTGATTTTTTGAACAAATGGCATACCTACTTTAAGCAATCAAATAGTGTTAAGACCTTTGTTAGTCATAGATCCTTAGTTGTATTTATTCATTCCTGATTAGTTATTCTACAATTTTGTATTATAAAGTCATAATTGTTTTTTTAGTTCAAGATTGCATTATTTATTTTTCATGTTTGCTCTCAAGGTGTGTATGTTATCTGAAATATGTCGGGTATAATCTATGCTAGCCTTCCCAAAAATGTGTAAAAAATGAAAAAAAAAAAAGTCCTTCATCATCAAAGAGTTAACGCAACAATGCATGTCAGCATAATTGTTTAAGCCAGACATGCAGCATAAATGAGTTGCCTTACGCCGATTAATTTACCCATAATTGTTAGGAGTACACGTTGCTTTAGGAGTTAACCGCGACATTCTTGAAATTACAAGGTGATTCATTTCCATGCCAGAAAAATGAAGATCCACGCAGCTGCATGCACTGTATCCGACCTGGCAGTCATCACGCTCGGCTAGCTATCAGTGGGCAGTTAGGTAACAGGCTTTGAAAAACCCAGGCCGCCTCGCATATTTTTCCTCCATGGACGGCAGAATAAACCCGGCAAATTAAATGCAGAGATTAGTAATAAGAAGAAAAACAGTAGACAAAACCTGGTCATACGGAGTACTTGCCTCTCGCTGTCACGCGTAATGCATGAGAAAAGTTGTCAGTACTGAAAGAGATGGCAGGCAGGGTCCGTATGTGTGTTGATTTGTCGCGTGTAATCCCCATTTACGCACGCTTACGCTGCACTGCAAAAGCCACGATCGACGTGCGTTTGCATTTTCCCATGGAGATATAATCTCGCCGGAGTACTCTCCTTTGTGCATGTGCGATTGCACGCACGGGTGAGGTAAAATAAAGCTATTCAAGGCATTCTTTTGGCAAGATGTAAGCAAAAGGACAGTTAACCCTTTTTTCTCCATGGGCTAGCTGCTGGGACCTATATGTGTAACATGAACTTAAAAAGGGTTTGGATAATCAATTGTACGATTGTATTTTTGTTCAAGAGTGAATTCCATTTTTTATCCCTTACATTCACTATTTGTGGCTAAGACTCTTTCTTCGGTGTCCCTCTCTTCCCCTCCTCTTCTCCAAACTTACAAAACTGGAGACACAAGGACAGTCAGGATTGGCCGATACACCTTGGTTGTCCTTGTGTTTTCAGTTTCATAAGTTCAGGGGAGAATGGGGACACCAAATCACACCTCTTATGCTAATTACCTTGAACAAGGTTGCAAGGTTCGGTCAGGCTATCTCTCATACATACACCACGACACAACTTTGTTTGTTCGGAAATTGCGGGACGAGGCAACAGACAACGAGTGGTGGGGAACTTCAAGGTGATAGTCGGCTATTGTCTGAAACGGTGATCAGGATGAAAATCAAATCCCTACCTTGACTACTTGGCATGTTACAATTGTGAAATTAGGGCGTAATCTTTTTAGACGACTAAGAAATAACTATCTATTAAATAATGCTACCAACCATCTAATAAACAATGGTATTTGTGTAATTATAAAGGGCCATTATAAAGAGACGAGAAGTTGGCAGTTAACGGCGGGCGTCGACTCGGTAATAGGATAATAGTTACCTCTAACTCAATACAAAGCCATTCGAGTAAATCCATAAATTTCATGAAATCAAAAGCTAAAGCGTTTCATCAAATTCGCTTCTAGAAGAAATTACTTACAAAAACTATATGGATGTGTCACACATGTTCCTTTCTCTGTAGTTGCTATACATAAACACTTACACCAAATAAACAACACGGAACAGAAATCAATACTACAAGCAGTCACAATAATTGTGTTGCGTATACTTGTCGGGATATACGTACGAACGTTGACCCCCCTACGAGTATTATTCTCCCGGCTCTCCATCTCGAATCTTTCCTTGGAAGTCACATGCCTGCTACTACTAGTTTTATTCCGAGACAGCCGCCGTCCATGTCACAATATTTTCTCGATGGATTTGATGTATTGATCGATGGATGTGCAATATATATGTACGACCAGTGTGAGTCATGCATGGCAGGGCTGATCTGCTGTGCTGTGCTGTGCTGTTCTGCCGATCGATCGAGGGGAGGAGCAAAGGTCCAACTACAACTGTCCAAGAGCGCACCTAACATGCATGGTCACGAATCATGGTTAATTATTCGTTGATTAATGTGTGTGTACTGGACGGGCATTATTTTGCAGCAGCAGTAGTGACGATTTGTGGCAAGGGGGGGACATGTCTGGATAATAGGTCTCCGCCGCATGTGGATCCAATGATTGCTGCATCATATGCCATGAATGAATAGGGGAGTGCTGTAACTGTACTCTGTTTCTTACTACAAGTTTGACCTCTGGGAATAACATACTCAGGTAGTTGTTGTAGTAAATAAAACTTGGTGGTCGTACTTAGGTAGGATTATAGTAAATTTTACTTTTTTCTGGGCCTGTGGAGTTGTGGGTGTCACACACGTTCCAGTGGATACTTTGTGAGATCATTAAAATTTTCTTTGACTTCCTATTCTTTTTATTGTGCTTGGGGCATATCATATGACATGGCAATGACATTTCTTACATAAGATCAAACTAGGAGAGTCAAAAAAAAACTATCAAAAGAGTACTCTCAAAACCTCAAACAAATTAAGAAAATATATGTATATGCAGATATGAAGCACGTGTGTATATTTTTTTCATGAATATATCTTGTCATTTGTGGGACACAAAAAAATGACAAACATGTGGATCCATATATTTGCACCCGAATCCAACGTGGCAGATGGCAAGCATATAACTCAATCCTTACTTGACATGGTGCAAAAGTAGTGCAGCTAGCCAACATCTTCAGAAAAATTGATACAATCTCATAAATTTTGACAAATTTTGAATAAATTTGATATAGTTTGGTAAGTTTTTTCAACGAGTAAGTGGCTTAGTTGTCTGCCTAGTTAGGCAGTCATGTCGTTCTAACAACTAGATCTAACCCTTCAATTTAGGAAAATGACAATATTACTCAAACGAATATGGGTCCTTATAACGCTTAGCCGAAGCTAACCATTCCCATCCTTCTCCTTTAGCTAACCGTTCCCATCCTTCTCCTCCCTTCCAAGGCGGATAGGGTTTCGCCGCCTCCTATCGGTGCAGCCGATGATCTGCCTCGCTTCTGCCTTGGGTCATGGAGGTGGGGTGGATCTAGGCCCACACCGGCAGGAGGGCTCCGTTTTTCTGTTTTTAGGGTTCAAGTTTGGTGGTATGGCGCTCAGGTGGTGGCGGCATCATTTCTTCAAATAAGGTCTTCCCGACTTATGTACATGTTTGCTAGTACATGAGTGTTACATGCCGGCGGGAATTGCTCAGTGCGCACTCATGTACTAGCAAACATGTAACACTTCTCCATTTCACTGGAAAGAAACAACCGCTTACATGCATTTAACAGTTAGAATTGCACCGGGCTAAAAAAAATGAACAATACCCAACGTCAAACTCGTGTGTGCAGGGTAACCCAAGCTTAGTGTCTCAAGTCAATAGGATGTTACTTACTCCTTCTATCTATTCCTAAAGATAAAACATTTTGACAGTTCAGATCGAACTCCCAAAATGCAGGAACAGAGGTAGAAATTGGAGTACAATGATAGAAGATCATGTTCAGAGAGAGAGCAACAGTCGGAGAGAGAGTACATTTCACTTCACACAAGTCTCATCAATAGCACATATCAAGTAAGATGTAAATATTGTTTCACTATCTTGACCCATCCCTCTAGAGATGTCCAAGAAGTTGCTTCCGAAATAGACTTGGTCACAAGCAACACTCCTGCATTAGCTACATGTGAAAAATTTATCAACTGACACGAACAATATACTGTTGTATTAGCTCCAATCCCAACTATCAAAAGAGTACTCTCAAAACCTCAAACAAATGAAGAAAATATATGTATATGCAGATATGATATAAAGCATGTATGTATATTTTTTCATGAATATATCTTGTCATTTGTGGGACAAAAAAAAATGACAAACATGTGGATCCATATATTTGCACCCGAAGCCAACGTGGCAGATGACAAGCATATAACTCAATCCTTACTTGACATGGTGCAAAAGTAGTGCAGCTAGCCAACATCTTTAGAAAAATTTATACAATGTCATAAATTTTGACAAATTCTGAATAAATTTGATATAATTTGGTAAGTTTTTTCAATGAGTAAGTGGCTTAGTTGTCTGCCTAGTTAGGCAGTCATGTCGTTCTAACAACTAGATCTAACCCTTCAATTTAGGAAAATGACAATATTACTCAAACGAAGATGGGTCCTTATAACGCTTAGCTGAAGCTAACCATTCCCCTCCTTCTCCTTCAGCTAACCGTTCCCATCCTTCTCCTCCCTTCCAAGGCGGATAGGGTTTCGCCGCCTCCTATCTGTGCCATCGATGATCTGCCTCGCTTCTGCCTTGGGTCATGGAGGTGGGGTGGATCTAGGCCCCCACCGGCGGGAGGGCTTCGTTTTTCTATTTTTAGGGTTCAAGTTTGGTGGTATGGCACTCAGGTGGTGGCGGCGTCGTTTATTCAAATAAGGTCTTCCCGACTTCAACCCCATCTCGGTGGCAACGTCGAAGGGCTTGTGGAGTGGTGTGGTCCTCGAGGACTTATTCTGGCTGTGGGTATCTTCGGCAGCCCTGTCTCCAGGATTTGGGGGCCCCTGTGCGACTACCAAAATGGGGCCATAATTTTTGTTCAAACAAAATAACTAGTAAAATAAAATTCTATATTTACTTAATTATACAATATAACTTTAGAATGTGATATTCAATGTTCATAAATATCTCAAGTATTCATTTTTTAGGTACCTATTTGAGATAGCTGATCACGTGTACCACGCGATAACAAGATAATAAACAAACCTCGTGTTATACCCAAAATCATTATCCATCTAGACATCTAGTATATTTTAAAATAAAATCTTCAATCACGGCAAATCTATCTAGAGCACCCTTTTGAGAATGAGTTGTTGCTTCTAATAAAATGACTTAGCTTCAGAGACTTGAAGATAGAGGAAGAAAGATCAGGGTTGTGTAAGTAGTTACGTATTAGCAGGGAGCAGAGATTGATTTGTTGGTGTTGCAGTGCTTTTGTCTCTGCTGAGTGCTGCTCTTGTGATCCTGTGTCTGGAAGAGGATGACGGGCATGAACTTTAGAATTATCCATGTCGATTGATCTGCTGTGAGACCAGGGCTGGCCGGAAGCCTGAAAGCGAGCGAGAAGAGAACGATTGGCCGGCCGGCATGACGCGAGCGAGAAGAGAACGACTGGCCGGAAGCCTGAAAGCGGAACTGAACGACGGCATCACGTTCGATCGCGAGCTAGAGAGACAGATTACTGTAGTAGCAGATTGACGCACACATACCTCGGCTAGGCCTCGTCGTATGCACTGCCGTAGATATTTGGGGGCCTTAGAAATATGGGGGCCATGTTCGGTCGCACTTCTCAAACACCCTCATCGACGGGACTGATCTTCGGATCGTCAAAGAGTTTCATCGGCAGTTCATCATTTTTCTTCGTATCTGGGACGAATGTGGTCCTTTTGACCTGTTCGATGACTTCCCGTCCGTAACCAACAACGTCAGGCTGGCTCGGGAAAGACACGGTCTGGAGATTGAAGATGAAGAGCGGCAGCTGTATCGTTTAGATCGTTTAGTGGCTAACAGAATATCCTACTTCTATTAGTTCGAATAGAGTTAACTAATGCAGTGTAACAACCAAGTGGCTTCACACAGGACGACAGCTAGCCTGCCTAGCCACATGCAAGAAAATAAATTAAGGAAAAATCATGAGCCTCTCCACCGTTTTCCATTGTCTAGTCCGATGGCCGTGGAAGAAATGGCATGATGCATTCTC
The DNA here is from genome assembly GCA_916181665.1 of Avena sativa. Taxonomy (NCBI): domain Eukaryota; kingdom Viridiplantae; phylum Streptophyta; class Magnoliopsida; order Poales; family Poaceae; genus Avena; species Avena sativa. The sequence goes on from OV702289.1 coordinate 15,114,340, forward strand.
GTCCGATTATTCAGTTCCATAACATCGTGTGGGCGCACTCATGTACTTGCAAACATGTAACACCTCTCCATTTCACTGGAAAGAAACAACCGCTTACAAGCATTTAACAGCATTAAAAACAGTTAGAATTGCACCGGGCTAAAGAATGAACAATACCCAACGTCAAACTCGTGTGTGCAGGGTAACCCAAGCTTAGTGTCTCAAGTCAACAGGATGTTACTTACTCCTTCTATCTATTCCTAAAGATAAAACATTTTGACAGTTCAGATCAAACTCCCAAAATGTAAGAACAGAGGTAGAAATTGGAGTACAATGATAGAAGATCATGTTCAGGGAGAGAGCAACAGTCGGAGAGAGAGTACATTTCACTTCACACGAGTCTCATCAATAGCACATATCAAGTAAGATGTAAATATTGTTTCACTATCTTGACCCATCCCTCCAGAGATGTCCAAGAAGTTGATTCCGAAATAGACTTGGTCACAAGCAACACTCCTGCATTAGCTACATGTGAAAAATTTATCAACTGACACGAACAATATACTGTTGTATTAGCCCCAATCCCAACTTATTACTCATGTATTAGCTTCAACCTAAACTGTTTATTTACAAACCATAAATCTTGCAGACTAAAACCTTGGCTGACAAAAATGGACTAGAAATCAAGTAAAGGAAAATGATTGTTGTAGCTTGCAGGATTATAATTCTATCATGCATTACAATCCCAAAAGATTTCCATGTTCAATGCTAACACAACGAACATTTATTCCACATACCGGTACACATGAGGCCTACAAAACATATTATTCATGTTCAAAATTGAATGGACATCTCAATCACATTCCAAGACTAGAATTACAGCATCGAACAGGAGATAGTACATCACAGAACTACAGCACCGGGGAAACAGTACCACCACAGAACAAGAACTCTAGATCACCAGCTCTCTCGCCAACGGTAGGTTACCCAGTTGCCCCTATTCTTCTCAGGCACCAGAACTAACACATCCACTTACACTCCTCAACCAGGCTTGGGTCCAAAAGCAAGTTGTGCCTTGAATGACATAGACCACCAACAAGTTTACAAAAACAATGGTTGGCCCATATTAGCTATTATCCTTCTATATATGTACTTCAAGAGAAACAGATATCATGCACTCTGTATTGGATGTGTTGCTATCATTTGATCATTTAAGGACCTTCTTGACTTCCTCAATAAACTCTGCTCTCCTAGAGGGATCCATCTGAACAAGTGTCCAAAGAGAAGTGTCTCAGACATTATTTGGTATGATACGATAGATGAAAAAGATAGCAGCGCTGTTTGGTTATATACTAAGTGTATATATGAAGATAGCAACATTTTAGAAACTTGCAAATAAAACAGATGCAGGTAAAACTGTAAGTATGCGTACCTTCTCTAGTAGCATGGAAAGACCCTGCGGCAAGGCTTCTAAATCCGAACTGGAGCCTGCAACATCTGAGAGCAACTGAGATACCCTTTGAGCCCTAAGCTCTTTGATATGCTCCTCATAGTTTTCAGGGTTCTCCCTCCAGGCGACAAAAGCATCGTCATCATCCCAGTCAGTGCTTCCTGCTTCAGCTGCCTCAGAAGCCATGTACCATTTCTTGATCAACTCGACTGCTGATTTGTGAGAAAACTTCTCACCAATTACACCTCTAATCTCCTTTGCAAGAACGTCCTCAGATATCCTCCTCCGTAATCTCTTATAGAAGAAAGACCGAGATTCTTCCCAGTCTACAACTTTCCTAATCACGCCTTTAGCAAGCATTCTGAGGGAAGTGTCATGCAATTCCGCAAACCTTACCGCAATTTGAGTGTACAAAGGAAGCAACTGTTTCTTTCGAGCTTCTATGCTCTTCTGAAGGGATTCTCCATCAGATAGACTTCCATTTTCATGCTTTGCTCCCTGGAGTTTTGCTTTCAGATTTACCAATTCTGGATCAAGCCTATCCATGCAATCTTGGAGGTCCTCTGACCTGAACTTGATCTCAATCAACCCTTGAGGCTCGAGAACATTGCCTTTTGCAGTCGTCTCAGCATAGCACTCAATGCGATCTGGATTTATCTTGCTATCAATCACGACCCAAGCCCCTCCACGCAGCTCTGCAGCCTTGGGGATATATACAAAGGCAGGCTGATTGTATGTCCTAAGGTTCTCAACAATTGTTGATCCAGCCTGCAGAATTCCTTCAAAAAGGTCTCTTTGCCCACCAGAGAAGCCTCTCCAGTTAGCAAGGATGAACAGAGGTAATCCTTCACGGTTGAAGTCCAACATTGCCTGCGCTGTCTTGGTAGCTGAATCTGGAAACCAGACTTGCCCTGCACGAGGAACAGACCGCTCATGGGAATCAGGCTGGCCTGGATCTGCAGGGACCAGCTGCATCATGGTCTGTGTCTCCACAGCTATAACACCCACAGGAATCCCTCCAAGTTTTGCTCTGCCAGTAACTACTGTCTTTGCCCATCCTTCAAATGTCTCCACAAAACTGTCTTTGTCAAACATACCACCCAACCATTTCCCTTGGCTGTCATCAATGCCACTGATGGCTGCACGAGGATCACATGTATTCTCAGGGATGTATGCAACAGGTCTGTCTATTGGGTCTAAAGATTTTGTAATAGGAAGAGGTCCACCAATGTTAGCAGGAACATAACTGAGCCACCTCAATATATTAGAAACACCTTCAAGGTCATCTGGAACAGTCAGATGGACAACACCATTTGTAGCCATGATTTTGGGACCACCCAACTGCATGTGGGAGCTGTACACTTCCCGCCCGAGAAGCTTGTTCAGGGCAGAAAACCCAGTTAAGATAATGGGCTGGTCAATACGCTGTATGCACCGTATGCCAAGCCGAGCAAGATAGGCTCCTATTCCAACCGTTCGACCACTCACAAATGTAAGTGTAAATGTCTCCTCGTATGCCCTAGAATAAGCACTGGCAATAGCAGCACTTCCATGTATGTTCTCCACACCTAGTCCATCCTCCTTGCCCACAACAGAATCGATAACCCACCTTATTTCGCCACTATCTAGCTGAGTCTTGTGCGCTATAACAGAAGAGCTAATACGACCATAGTCTTCTTCATTCAGATAAATGTACTTAAATCCACGTTCAGGGTTGGCAGGATCAACCCATTCAACACGGAAGCAAGATTTTACTTCATCAGCAATGCCAATCCGAGCACCAGAGTTTGCTGCCATGTAGATAAGAGGAAGCTTTCTCTCACAAGCCAGGTTGGTAACAGCTTCAAAAAATGCATCTTCCCTTGGGCCAAATGATCCAGCTCTAAAAGTAATATCATTTGCGATAACAATAATCTGTCTGCCACTGGGAAATTCAGGAGTGGACATGTCCAAGATCCACGCAACCATACCGATGTCATTGAGCCCAGCAGCACGCTGCATAGGAACTATAGGAGTGCCCCACGACCCATTCTTGTCAGCAAACACCAGCTCTGTTGCTTTAACATAACATTGGTTGTTTTCACTAGAAACGTTAGCCCATGACTTCCGCACTGCAGTTTCAAATGCCTACATTTTTGAGTTCTTATCAGTTTTAGGAGGACATGCAAGACCAATAGGAATCTGCTAACAGAAGACATAATACAGAGAGATAGATACTAACCAATGGAAAATCGTAGCAGTATGTAGTTCTGTTGTTCCTGGCAGAGCATCGTTTTAGATCAATAACGCTCAAAGGCTGGTATGAATTACTCAATGTGACACCATGCAAAGGACCAGGTGACGATGCAGCATAGTGGTATACTAGCTTCTGTGAATCTGTATCTTCGACCTCCCGGTAGATCTAAAAATAGTAAAAGCACCATGAGCTTCAGACGTAAATGTCTAAATGAGGTGGAAATGACAACAAACTAAATAAGATGATAGCTCCATGTATATTTGTCATATGTTCACTTTAGTTTCACTAGTTTCATACAGAAAAACAAGATGCAAAGGGATAAAACTTACATCCACAGTGCAGGTGTGACTAGTGACATTGGTTGTTACAACTCTCCAGCTACCACTGGCAGGTCCATCACTGTCCAACTTAAGTTTCACTTCCCACTGGCATACAGAAAGATGATGCATTCTTGCACCAACAAGTTCATGTATCTTTAGAGCCATTTCTTTCATAAGAGAGCACGCAGTAGCTTCATCTTGGCCAACATCCACAACTGTGTTCCTGAGTAAGATGAAAAGCTCGTTGAGATGGCGAAACACAAGAGCAAGGCATATATGTTCGACAAAAATAACGATGTGCAGGCTTACCCTGAAACAGGAACAAGGTCAAGAAGCTTTTGCTCTTTCAATATGCACAAGTACATATGAGAATGACCAGTCCTAATCGCGTGAAGCTCCAATTCTTCTATAGCAGTCATCAAAGATCTTAATATGCTGCTTGATGTAAATGAAAGAGATTCCTCAGCATGTCCTACTTCAACATCATTGATATGGCCTGACATAAACCTGTTGCCAGCACTCGGCTGTCTGACAAGAGTTCGGAAAAATACCCTGTGCAACATTTTGGGGTTTTCAGTATTTCTAAGCGTGTATATATGCCACTGACGATCACGTGACGGTGTATACTTCATCTCATTGTATCCTTTCACTTTCAATTTATCCTGTATCCACAGCAGGCTAAATAAATACAACTAGCAAATAATAAAATGAAAGCATTAAAGTGCATCAAGACAGCGTGCAGTCAGTTTGATCGAGTTACATACCAACTCAAGAAGTGCAGAAAGTGGAGGCTCCACATGCCGAAGAATCGGCTCTTCCTCATAACAAAGCTTTTCTTCAGACAAGAGGAAGGTACGGCGCATAGGCATGAGTGCTCCATCTCTTTGAACAATGCAACTAATAACCTTGATACCAGCAGCACGTAGATCAGCCGTGACAATATCTTGTTTCAGTATTACAGAAAGTTTGTCCATCCTGTCTTGAGCTTGGTCGTTATCACCACTGAAAGAAATAGTCAAATAGGTTAACTTATTTTAAGAATTGCACCAAATAAGCCATTGGCACTAATACTGCACATGAACATACCTATCTTCAGTTGCATTTGTCTGAGTATCAGCATCCAACAAAACAATATGCACTGTGTTACCCGCAGAGCTTGCATAATGTGATCTATCCTTTAGAGCAGCTCCAATTGCTGTTGACACAGATTCTAGAGACTTCAGGATAACCATAGCACCCAATCTATTATCAGGATGCCCTTCGTTGAATTCCCATAAAGCGATAACAGCAGAATCCTGATATTTCAGCTGGATACTATCCTTCACAAGTTGAGGCTGAAAATATCATTGGCAAGTTAGCCAACTTACAGATCAGTAACATGTCCACAAGAAGTTCTAAATCAAATGTTCCCACACCTAGATTATTTATAATTTGTTTTAAACAAACTCTGAGCATCTTATTTCATTAGGAACTTTAGTGTATGATTCCAGAAATGTTGAGTATGATAAAATCCAAAACATACCTGGTATAATCGAGATATGTACGTCTCGATCACTCTCTGCTGAAGAGTTTGATCAATACAATCAAACAAAGAAATAAGTGCATCTTCAACTGGCAGTGGGGCACTGACTAAATCTCCCATGCTCTCATTAATGGCCAATTTCTTCTCTTGCAACGAGAAACCTGCCCTTTCTTCAGTAAACATCTCCAGCGCTGAAAGGTTCCTTACAATGCTTGTGCGGAGTTCACTGAGCTTGGTTTGTTCGAGAAGTTCACTAGCTTTAAGGGCCAGCTGCGTTATTACAATGAAATTAATTCATTAGCCTAAGATATCACAACAGAATTATTCAAAAAGCTTCCATTATTTTAGGTCACCACTGCTACCTTGTAATATCTTTTATGGTTGAGGGAAGAAAAGCGAATCAGCTGATCCCTATAGGCAGCAGGGTTTGGATAGACCAGTTTCTCCATGAGCGTGAGTATCAGCTTGGTTTTGCTTCTCACACCCTAGAACAAAATCAAACAATCAGTGACGAAGATTGCGTCAGTGATCACTTGCGCCAAGTCATTAGGCCAAAAAGTAATTTACCTGGTGAGACAAAACAATGTCTACAACCTTCTGGAGGTCTTTACTATATTGTAGGCGCAGGCGTTCAATCACATCGGACTACAAAATGGCATATTTTGAGGAAAACGATTAGTGAAAAGTGTTTTGAAGGAAATAAGTCTTAAGCCATGTACAATTTATTTGCTACTTAATTACCCAACAGGTTCTGATGCAATCTATAACATGTGTGTGGCATCAATTCGTACATGTTCAAAACTAAAAGAAGGGAAAAGAATGACCCTTAAAATGAACTAGTAGATCTGCTTAGTTTTGAAATGTAAGATAACCTGAATGCCATCACTGAATAGTTCCTCAACCGAGAGATACTCCTCGAAAAGGGACTTGACAATAAAGTGGGCATGGCTTTCTCTCCCACCCTCATATGACTTCAGTAGACTCATCAGAGGATCAACAAGCCTCTCAATTGTCACCATTTCCTTCTCAGAAACATATGCAAGATTTTCCTAAAAGAAAACTTGTTACAAAAAGTAGTACGACTTATACTGGGGTACCATAAGAAACCAAAAACTGACCTCAATTGTCTTTCTAAGCATGTCGGTGGGGAAATCCTTGATCTTCACATGGTCAACATTTAACTTATATTCACTGTATTTACCCTCCAACTGGATGCATAGAAATTAGAAACGGTTGAGGCAGAAGATCAATAAACAACGTACAGTGCAAATAAATGAGACAGAGTACCACATGTTTCATGCTACGAAGAATTGAAGTGAAATATTCTGAATTTTGATTACATTATTAGAATAAAGCTAAAAGTTGCATAATAAGTTGAGGAAAATAACCAAGGTGATTGAACAATGTAAATCTTATTAAGTGACATGATCTTTTAGTTCAGGGCCAAGAACCTTCTATATAGTCCCTCCGTTTCAAATTATAAGATGTTTTAGCTTTTTTCTGAAAAATGCATGTATCTAGACACCTTTTAGTGTGTAGGTTCACTCATTTTGGTCCGTATGTAGTAGACCATAATGAAATAGCTAAAACAACTTATAATTTGGAACGGAGGGAGTATATCATAAATTAAATGTATCAACATCTCTTCATGCCAGATTCTGCATATCATATCAATTATCACATACCTCACTCTTAAGACGTCTTGGAAGTCTAGTTGCTAAAACAGACATAAGCTCTTCCCATTGTAGGAAAGGAAGCTCAGGTGTATCTAGGCACCATACCAAATCTTGTACAACCTAAAAAAGAAGCCCAGTACAATGGAAAAGGTAATCAAATGCTGATCTTAGACTATAAATTACAACAAGGTACAAAGTTTGATCTGTAAACATCAGTTACTGAAAGAAAGAAAAATAGCACAAGGAAAAATACGATCTATATAATAAAAAATACTGAGCATGATGAACATAAGAGAAAGAGCATCTCTATCATGATTTACAGGGAGAAAAAAATATCACAAGGATAAATAGGGCCTATATCATCAGTGAGTATGGTGAACATAAGAGAAAAGCATTAAAATCAAGATTTGCAAAGACAAGCACCAAGAACTTCTCGACATTAGAAACCATTTGGTAGCAAAAGGCAGAAAATGCCAATGAGGAACTAAGAATAATCCAGAATTCGTAATAATAATAAATGGTATTTGAGAAAAAAAGGAAACATGAGACAAAATAATAGAAACATAGTTGCTGTAGGGGTCTTGATGTTTACTTTGTTGACTGCATGGTCATATCCTGCAAGGACCATTCGAGCAGCATTCAAACTTGCAGCACATCTTTTGTGAACTTGGCCAGAAGCAGCAATAGGAAGGCTCAGTTCTGGAAAAGATCCTTCTAATGGTTCAGCTCTCTTCACAGCTGAAGGGTCATCGAGATCAAGTCTTGCTATAAGATCACCAGCCTGAAAAGAATATTAAGTTCAGATGCTTCACATGCAATGGTTATTAACAGCCGAAGAAATGAAAGTGCAGCAATATAACCTGCATCGCCTGGCCCTCAGACAACAAAACATTAATGACACCAGCAGCAGGAGACAAGAGGGGCATGCACATCTTCATAACCTCAACTTCCGCATATGGTACATCAGCATCAACATGAGCACCATCGGCAATCAAGAAACGAAGAAGTTTGCAGGGTGTCTCAGCTAATAACCTTGACGGATCATGATCATTCTGCAAAACGATTTGTCATTTATTTAGTTGAGGATACAATGCAGCATGATCAAGAATCATAACGTATTGGTGCAAGAAAAACATAAAAGTATTCAACTGTTCTTTTATATCACAAAGATGATTTGATCAGACGTGACAGTGTTGTAGGAGTAGGACACCTTCTAACTTTTTTTGCATCTTATTATGATAAATTAGTGATTATTAAAAATACAGTGTCGTTGGTATAACTAGATTTGAGAATCAGAAGCAATATAACAGAACATTGCAGTTATGTAACTTGTCTTTATAAATCACAAGACCTGCTCTCGGTAAAGTTTAATATCACCTGGTGTGTCTGGCTGCTTAAGCAGTGACCTTTACATTTTGACACAGAATAGATCTCGAAAAACATCATGTTGTACCAACCATTAGTTCATAATACCGACTTATCTTTTCTTTTCAAAATGAAGTGCTAATGGTCAAAAGGTGAATGCAGTATCACGAATAGGAATACAAAGTCCTGTCATTAGACACTAACATTATGAATAAAGGAACAAATAAAAAAAACCTTACCTGTAACAAGCATGTCTTTCCATCAATAAGAAGCCGTGTACCACCCGCTTCTTCTTCAGCATAAATAACATGGCTGTTTCCATCCAGCTGGAGACATTAGAACTAAGGAATCAGAACTCTTTCAGAAGTACTTTACAAACTTGAATTATATTTATGTGCAAGTATAAAAGAAAGAAGGTACCTGCATTAAAAGGCCACCGTCACATAATGTTTGTACATTTGCTTCAATAAGTGAACCATTCATTCTCAATCTGTAGCTACCCTGTCCACTCCTCACAATCTCAATCTGTGACATGGTGTACATGAGCATCAGTAATAGCTATCATTTCATTATAACTGAGAGTCTTTCTTTAAGGAATGTCACACTTACTGTATATTTGCTTTCCTCTATATTCAAAGAAATAGTTGAATGAACAAGGGATATGTGCTGCACAAAAACAATGGTCAACAATGTTCACCTTCAAGCAATATACAGAGTTTAAGCCCAGTAAGAAACTACCTTTGGTGGAATCTGACCCTTGATGAGATAGCTAACATATTCAGAAACGGTGTCCGCGTTGGTGGTTATTGTTTTCTACAGCACAAAACAATGATTTCAATTAAACACTATAGTTGTGTTTTCCGTAATTGGGTTACCAAAAGTTGCAGTAACATTAACATAGTTTCTTTATCTTACATATAGAGCTCCTCCAACCACTGAAATATACCAGGGAGGCCTCTCAGCTTGAACACGCATAGCTATTCTGGTATCCAGCCAGCCAGTATGAATCGTGTTTTCCCTGAAGTCTGGGGCCTGAATTAATGATACAGGAAACACAGCATGGGATTATTTTGAAGGAAAGCCGGATGTAAAATGGTTGTATTACATCAAAAGTAGGATTCAACAAGTTACTATTACTTACATTCAAGAGATCAACCGTGTAATCAACATTTGTATGAATTTCTCCGCGAATTTGAATCTCTTTTAATGCAAGAGACATGTTGGTTATTGCTGCTGATCTAGTCACCCCATAGGCAAAAACATGTCCTGCAATGAAAGGAGCAATTTCACTGTAAGGAAATACAAAAAGCAAAGAGGAATATTCACTGGGTCAAATTTTACATACCAAACTGAGAATCCGCAAATTCATGAATGCCTCCACCAGACTGAAAACAGATGAAGGGGGAGAAAACATTTGTTGATTGGATCAATACTTAGTCAAAACCCAACTGAGAATACTGGTTCGAATAAAAAGTCTTGCAGACCAATTTTCTGTGGAAACTCGGAACATGACACTGCAACAGAGCTATGAACAGCTTACCTTAACTGAGAAATATCCCCAGACATTTGGCTTACTTTTAAAACTTATCTCCTGAAATACACGAAAAAATTAAGATCAGGTTAGTTTACTAACCCTAGTGTGCTTGAAACATAGATATCACATTAAGAAATCTCACCTTTACTTTTCCACCAGTAGGCTTGAATCCATCATCTGGATTTTCACTAGTTATCCGAACTGCTACACAATGCCCCTTTGGCCATTGAGAATCTACTTCATCAAAGTTGAATGGAGTAGCAAGAGCTGCTGTTTTCCTCCAAATGTCATAGCCACCTCCATTGTCCATTCCGTAGAAACGTCGGATCTCTGTATAAGAAGATAGTTAGATACAGAAATATCATGGGACAGAAACTGTAAATTTACGATGATATTATTATTACCTGGAACCTGCCAAAGGGGTATACCCATTCCAACTGCAACTTGAGCTGCAGGCAAATTGACTTCAGCTATCCACTCAGTGACGGGGTGCTCAACCTGAATGTAGAACATTTAACGATATAAACGACTGCCAACAAAATATAAGTCCTGAAGAGTGTTCAAAGGAACAAACCTGCAACCGTGGATTAAGCTCCAGAAAATAGTATTCGCCAGTCTCCATGCTGTAGAGATATTCAACAGTAGCAGCACCAACATAACCCACAGCCTTAGCAAGCCTCCTTGCTGCTTGCTCTAGCTCTTTCACCGTCTCACGAGGAGCAACAGTAACTGGTCCTTCCTCAATTATCTGTTATAAACAAAACAAAATGGACCCAGTTGAACCATTTGATCAAAACTTCAGGTAAGCAGACCACAAATGAAAGCAATGATTTCAATCTGGAGCAGCATACCTTTTGGTGTCGTCGTTGCACACTGCAATCACGACTGTGAAGTGCTGCTACATTGCCATATTGATCACAAAGCAGCTGGACTTCAAGATGTCGACTCTACAAAAGGAAAGAGGAGAGGGATTAAAATGAAAATTACCATTGAGTACAGATTACACAATACAATTCTAGCCTGCAAGGAAGAGGCAAATGAAGCTTCCAGACATACAATATACAATTCAGAAACAGCATGCTTAGAAAACAGAAATTCCAGAAGTCTAACCTGAGATGCAAGTCTCATGATAAATATTGGGGAGCCAGGAACTTCACCCTGTACTTGCTTAAACAGTGCTTTAACCTCATCATCATTATTAACCTGCAAGAGATATCTAGTTAATAATATGTTAAAAAGGGTTAGGGCTAACACTGCGCACAGAACTCAAGTACAGTCCAATCAAATGAATAATGTACCTTTCTAATCCCTTTACCACCACCACCCCAGGATGCCTTGATCATGGCAGGATAACCAATCATCTGACAACTTGCAACTGCTTCATCTGCGGTAGTAACACAAGCTTTCCTATACATCTCCTCAGGTATCGAGTCCAAACAAAGTTCTAATGGAATTTCCACCTATAATAAAGTGCCATCATGTTATAAAATGCATCCACTACAAATATCAGGCGACGAGTTATCACAGAGAATGTGAGGCTTACATGTGATCCACTCCAAGCAAGAGTAGGAACCCCTGCTGCTTGAGCAATGAGAGCTGAACCAACCTTGTCACCTAGTGCGTTCATTGATGATGCTGGTGGCCCAAGAAAAACAATTCCTTTTGCAGTTAGTGCATCTGGAAGTTCAGGATTCTCAGATGCATGGCCCCAACCAGGCCAAACGGCAGAAACACCTGTTCTCTCTGCTATCTGCAAAAGTGAAGTTGCCATGTCATGCTAAAAGAACAAAGAGGAACTCATACATAAATTGCACATCAAGGGATGATCAGTACTGACCTCAACTATGAGTTGGACATTTGCATAGTTGTTATTGTTTGTTCCGCCAGGTACTTCAACAAATTGATCAGCAATTCTAATGTGCTCTGCGTTTATTCTCATGTCTTCCGGAGTTGCCATAGCTATCAACTGAATCGCCTTCTCTGACCCAAATGTATCATTAGCCCATGTCCGGACACTCCGCATGAACTTAGCCGCTGCCATTCCATTGTTGGCGACTAATACACTGTGAATTGGTGTTTTTCCACCCAATGCCATACAAAATTCAACAACCTTGGACAGAGAGGCGTGCCTCCCGTTATGTGATTCATTCAGTATCCCATTCATTTGGTAGGAGCCCATGTGGTCTTCCGGCCCACTATAAAAGAAAGAGCAACGTCATTACTGTGGTCCCATAACACATGACATAGTATTGCCTAGTATGAATCAGAAACACAGGTGGGCTTTTTCATCTTGTCATTCGGGTACGGGTTTCAGTTGGCAATTAAATTTAAACAATACTTATATGAAAGTCTTTCCCATGAAATGTTTTTAAGTGCCCAATAAAACTCCATGCAAGGCAACAGCCATGTGCCTGGGCTGTAACCACTAGAACAGGTAAATATATGTTGGGGGATATTTCCCTTTACAAAGTTGAACACAAGTTTCACAACTTGTAAAGAGAAATCACACCAAATATGGATTATATCTTACATAAATAATGGTATAGACGGGAGAGATTGCACATGATTTATAACTATACTATATCAAAAATAAAACCTTACAGATTAAAGTGCGCCACATGACAAAGGTTCAATTTCCAGAACTCACAGCAGGTGCATAGTGTATAACTATGATGTATAGAAGTGTAATCTAAGATAATAACGAAATTCCAACTTCAACATTTAAGTGTACCCATAATAAGACAAGTGAAATCCAGGAATTACAAATGCGTTATACATCTTTCACTGTTCTATCAGAACTAAACTATAAAGTGTGCTGAAGTACTTACTGTGAAATGTCCACTTCTGGAGCTGATGCACCTTCCTTTGGGAGGTCGATGATGCCAGCGAGACCTACATCCAGATATGCATTGGAAACTGAGCAAGCCTACACAATAGTTAAGAAGAAGCAGTGGTTTCCCAACTTTTTGATGTTATTGTTATTTGTGCAACTAAATTCATCAGAAAATCTTTCTATACTTTTCCAGACCTATTATAATCAAAACATTCAGTCATGTGTACTTAAATTGCAGTATAATACATGTATTTTCGTGTCCACTTTCCCTTGAGGAAACATCATATTGAATATTAAAATAGAGTCCATCTACACCTAAGTTGACAGAGATTTTATTATGTCTAAGTCGATTGTGCTAGCTATCTGATCTAATCTTGATTTTCCCAATTCATTCGTGAATCTCAATGCGGAGACATCAGACAGCTCAGCATGTCAACTTGGGCATAAGAATCTATGAAGATTGCTGTAGTGATCTATATCCTATCTATCATTTTGTGATAACACTATTGGGATATCTTACACTAAAATAAGCATGCTCTCGGTCAAGCAAATTTTCTATGCAGGTCTGAGATTGACCACAAATTAGAAAGGAGATGGTCCTCGGGTTACCTTGGCGAATAGACTTATTATGCCCTGCAGGGTCTGACACGCCTCCATCGCCATCATCCCTTATTGACTTAACACGTCGACTTTTCTTCTTGGAGGTCCTTGAAGGGGCAGAAGATTGGAATGCAGCACCAGCTGAATTTACCTGGCGAAGAGTGGATAGCGATGGTGTTGTGGAGGCATTAAATCCAACAATGGGCAAATGTGTGGATCCCATTGTTCTCCCTCTGGACAGACAGCACAGTTGCAGTGTTCTTCAGATGCACAGTGCCATAAACCGAGTGCGTAAACCCCAGGTATGGAAACCTGACAGATGCATGCACACAGAAATCATTAGTCCATAGAGTGACGCAACAGGAAACTTCATGGATTAATTCACGGCCTCTCTCGGTAAGTTCAAACATCCAAGATGCTCTGGACTAAAATAGGCAAGGAATGCAATTCTCCAATGAAACAGGAAACCCAAACTTTATTACCAAAAACCAAGGTAGGTAGCTCAGTGTCATACTACAGTGGGTAGCATTAATACCCTCCTAACAGGAAACTAAGAACATAAACCTATCATTGGCAGCACCAGCGCACTCCTCGTCTACTGCACTGCCATGGTGTACCATCGCAGGCAGCTTGCGCTTAGCATGGATATGTTCCACGGAAGCACAGAGGAACCAGCCTGAGAAAGACAATGCTAGGCACAGGGCACCTTCGACCGGCCAATGATCACTAGTACCTCGCATTGATACAGTAGGCGAGCCGCATTTCAGCATTCTCCTGACTATCGCCACTACCTAAGCATGCCACCGCGAGCTCCCAACAATCCAATCCCAAGCTCGGCCGAGTTTCAAACACAGAGCGCACTAACCCCAGGTCCCGCGCAGCACAGTACCCTTAAACCCCTCCCCGCCACCCCCACGAACGAAAGCCGCGGACGAACGGCCCCGGCCCGGCGCGCACAAAACACAGCAATAGCATATGAGAGGAGCGGTGGCGGCTGTCCTCACCTCCGGGAGCGGAGGCAGATCGGACGGCGGATCTGGGGCGCGACAGTGGAATGGCGGGGGAGGGGAGGGCATAAATAAATAGCGGAGTAGGGCGCGCACCTCGGGGAGGCGGACGTGCCGACGCGCGCGGGTGCTTCGAGAGTGACGTCCTGCCGCGGCTGGGCTTTGGATCTTGCGGCGGCGTGGTGCCGGAGGGGGGCGGGGAGAGTGGAGCGAGCGAGCGCGGGCGGGCGGATATCCCGAGACCGAGAGGGGGTAGAGAGGGACGGAGAGATGGGGGCTGTGCGGCCTAAAATAATAAATTCCGTCACGTATCGGCTTCGGGGACTCCGCCAGCGCGAGGGCGAGCGCGGGGGCCCGCGCGCACGGACGGACGGCCGAGATCGGCTCCAGCTGGACCGCGCGGACGGCGCCGATGCTGCCTGCTGGACTCTGAACGCGACTTCGGTCCAGGTGTGTACTGGCGATGGATTTCCGTCCCGGTCTCTCTCTCTCTGTCGCTCTTGGCGTGTCCCTGTTTGGACGGCTCACGGCGGCACCGGACCGGAGGAGAGAACACATGGAATTCGGTGAATTTGTTGTTGTTGTTACATTAAGGTAAAGTGGTTGGGCGGATCAGACCTGCCCCGACGGTGACATTCGTATCATCATCATCCGCTTGTCTGAAATATATAAGTAGATTGTTTCTAAGTTAGAACTAAATGTGTGTAGGGTTTATGTGTTATAATTGGTAGTTGCGGGTGTATTTTAAAGTAGCGCTAAGCAATGCCTCAGTTTTCTCGTTTCTCGATTTTTTAAAAAAGAAGGTTAGATCTCTTTCTAAAATACTTCAAAAAATCAATGTTTGGATAGTATTTTAGTTTTAAAATGACAATATTTATTGGATTCAAACACCTTAAAGTGTTTTAATACATATATATTATTAAAACAAAAGTATTCTTCGAATATTTCAAAAATACTTGCATGCTAAACGGGGCCTTATTGTGGAAAATAATTAATTCTAGCTTACATCGTCTTTTTTGGGGACTCTGTCCGCGCACGGCAAAAGGGGTATGCACATGAATGGAAATGTGGGACGAGGATGTACGATACAATCAGACTAATTTACAAATGCTCTATAAGCTAAAGTTTGCATGCAAGTTTTAGGGTGTGAGGGTTCTTTGAGGACTGCGTCCACACTAGGTGGTTGGGGTGGCATGTGTCACTAGGCGTGGCAGCAGTACGTATGTCGAGAACGGTTCCAACTAGAGCGCGTGACGCGGATGTTCATGACGTGAATGTTCTCTCTCCAATTAAGTAGCACATTATTCATGGTATTTTTGTATTCAAACACTTCTTGCATTGTTATTGAACATACATTGTATAGAAAATAATTACTTCTATCTCACATCGTCTTTTTTGGGGACATATGATAGGGGCTAGGCATGTGACGACAAATGTGGGGCCACATAAACGGATGTTCATGACATGGATGCTCTATCTTAAATTAAGTGGCACACGTACTAATGGCCTTTTTCCCATCCAAGCACTTCTTTCCCGAGAGGGTGCGGGCGGGCGGATATCCCGAGAGGGTGCGAGCGGACGGATATTCCAAGAGGGTGCGGGCGGGCGGATATCCCGAGAGGTGCGGGCGGGCGGATATCCCGAGAGGGGGTAGAGAGGGACGGAGAGATGGCGTTGTGCAGCCTAAAATAATAAATTTTGTCATGTATCGACTTCGGGGACTCCGCCAGCATGAGAGGGGCGTGGGGGGCCGCGCGCACTAACGGAAGGCCAAGATGGGCTCCAGTTGGACCGCGTGGATGGCTCACATTGGACGCGACTTTAGTCCAGGTGTGCGGGGAGTTGTACTGGCGATCGAATTTTGTCCCGGTCTCTCTCTTTTTCGATCTTGGCATGTCCCTATTTGGACGGCTCATAGGGGCACCGGAGGGGAAAACACATGGAATTCGTTGAATTTGGTGGTGGTGTTCGATTAAGGTAAGTGGTTGGAGGATCATACCTACCCTGGCGGTGACATCTGTATCATCATCATCAGCTTGTTTGAAATGTATACATTGTTTCTAGGTTAGAATTAAACTCATGTGTAGGGTTTATGTATCATTGTTGAGAAATATGACATGTAATCAATTGTATGAAAGGTATGCCTTCTAAATAGTGTGTATATTGGAGGGTGTCAAGCTTCATGCACTAGCCAACGCAACCAAAAGTCCGAACTGATGGAAAGGACTAGTGCAATCCACTTATAAACTTCAACACCCCCTCTCACGTGTGACGGTGAGAAGTCAGCACGTGCAACCGGAAGAGAGCGACGGCGCGCGAAACTCACGTATGACTCAAGAGGCCTATACGTGGGTACAAAGGGGTCAACAACAATTTTAGGATAAATTGCGAAAGCCAGGAATCGAACTCGAGACCTTAGGCTCTGATACCATGTCAAGCTTCATGCACTAGCCAACGCAACCAAAAGTCCGAACTGATGAAAAGGACTAGTGCAATCCACTTATACACTTCAACAGAGGGGACATGTCCCTCCAACCTACCCTTTTACCATGTATATAAGTGGTTATCCCACATTTCAATGGAACAATAGAATCATTTGGCATATTCCTTTGCCTCTCACTTTTGCACTCTAACACGTTATCAACGCTTTGCTCCTACACACACAGAGAGAGAGAGAGGGAGAGAGAGAACTCCTATGATCACCGGAATAGGAAGCAATAACCTGCGCGCTGAGGCTGTTGTACCTTTTTGGACAAGAAAGATAAGAGCGGTGCCTCAACATGCATCACTTTTTAAAATAAAAATCAATTGAGATAGATCAATTGGCATGCATATGCATACACCTATTCAATATTTAGTGAATCTTATTAATTATTCCACTAAAGATTGGTTGAGATCGATGAAATAATCATGCATGTCTCCCTGATATCTTTTCTGATCAGAACTAAAGAACTATCGGCGATGAATCGAGCCCCTGGACGACGCGGCATGAATGACAATGACTATGGACTACCAACAGCATACAATGACGTCTGCTATGGATGCACGGGGCAACGTGCGCTCCACCTTTGTCCTACCTAAAATGTATAAATACATTGTTTCTAAGTTAGAACTAAACGATGTGTAGGGTTTATGTGTTATAATTGGTAGTTGCGGGTGTATTTTAGTGTAGCGCTAAACAATACGTCAGTTTTCTCATTTCTCGATTTTTAAAAAAAGAAGGTTAGATCTCTTTCTAAAATACTTCAAAAAATCAATGTTTGGATAGTATTTTAGTTTTAAAATGACAATATTTATTGGATTCAAACACCTTAAAGTGTTTTAATACATATATATTATTAAAACAAAAGTATTCTTCGAATATTTCAAAAATACTTGCATGCGAAACGGGGTATTATTGTGGAAAATAATTAATTCTAGCTTACATCGTCTTCTTTGGAGACTCTGTGCGCACATGGCGGAAGGGGTACGCACATGAAGGGAAATGTGGGGCGAGGGTGTACGATACAATCAGACTAATTAACAAATGCTCTATAAGCTAGAGTTTGCATGCAAATTAGGGGCATGTTTGATTCAAAGGATTCATAGAGGAATTTTGTAGGATTCTTATCCATAGGATTCTTTTCTATAGAGGCCATTTGATTCAAAGGATTGAACCTTTCAAAATTCCTATGGATTCCTTTCCTATACCACATTCCCATAGGATTTCTAACAAGAGGTTAGACCTCTTGGAAAATTTTCTATGTGTCTATGACAACTATGTCATGTACTTAATCTATATACAAATTTTCTGCGTTTTTCCTGTGGCACATCAAACAACTTTTACAGGAGCCTGTATGGTTTTTCTATTTCTGTGCTTTTAAAATCCTTTGAATCAAACATGCCCCTAGGGTGCGAGGGTTCTTTGAGGACTGCGCCCACACGAGGTGGTTGGGGTGGGCATGTGTCACTAGACGTGGGAGCAGCACGTATGTCGGAGAACGGTACCAACTAGAACGTGTGACGTGGATGTTCTCTCTCCAATTAAGTAGCACATGTATTCATGGTATTTTTGTATTCAAACACTTCTTACATTGTTATTGAACATATTTTGTATGGAAAATAATTACTTCTATCTCACATCAGTCTTCTTTGGGGACTCCGCCCACATGTGATAGAGGGGTTAGGCATGTGATGACAAATGTGGGGCCACATAAACGGATGTCAAATATAGCTTCTAGATATAGTGCATGATGTGAGCATGGACGATACAATCTTACGAATGCCCTATTTGTTAGAGTTACACCGAAGTTTCAGGTTGTGAGAGTTCTTTGAGAACTCTGCCCACACGATATGGATAGGATGGGCATCTGACGGTGAGCATAAGAGCATCACTTATGGTGAAGAAAGGTTCCAAGAGCACCTACTGAAAATGTTCATGACATGGATGCTCTATCTTTAATTAAGTAGCACACGTATTAATGGCCTTTTCCCCATCCAAACACTTCTTTCCCGAGAGGGTGAGGGTAGGCGGATATCCCGAGAGGGTGCAAGCGGGCGGATATTCCAAGAGGGTGCGGGCGGGCGGATATCCCAAGAGGTGCGGGCGGACGGATATCCCGAGAGGGGGTAAGAGGAACGGAGAGATGGGGTTGTGCAGCCTAAAATAATAAATTTTGTCACGTATCGACTTCGGGGACTCCGCCAGCACGAGGGGGTGTGGGGGCCCATGCGCATGGACGGATGGCCAAGATGGGATCCAGTTGGACCGCGTGGATGGCTCACTTTGGACGCGACTTCGGTCCAGGTGTGCAGGGAGTTGTACTGGCGATCGAATTTTGTCCCGATCTCTCTCTTTTTCGCTCTTGGCATGTCCCTATTTGGACGGCTCACAGGGGCACCGGAGGGGAAAACACATGGAATTCGTTGAATTTGGTGGTGGTGTTCGATTAAGGTAAGTGGTTGGGAGGATCATACCTGCCCTGACGGTGACATTCGTATCATCATCATCAACTTGTCTGAAATGTATACATTGTTTCTAGGTTAGAATTAAACTCGTGTGTAGGGTTATGTATTATTGTTAAGAAATATGACATGTATTCAATTGTATGGAAGAGATGCCTTCCAAAGGATGTGTCTATTGGAGGGGACATGTCCCTCCAACATACCCTTTCACCATGTATATAAGTGGTTCTCTGATGACCCACAAGTATAGAGGGTGTATCGTATTACTTTCGATAAATAGGAGTATCGATCCCAACGAGAAGCAGAAGGTGTTGACTAGTGGTATGGAACAGAAAATCTCTGTAAATACTTAGCAAACAGATTTTTAGGGGTTTTCTGATAAAGCAAAGAAATAAAGTGCAAGCAAGTGGCCTAATCCTTTCTTAGCAAAGGACAAGTCGGTGGAAATACTTATAAGTACCAAACATTCTCGAGGACACATGGGAATTCTGTCAAGTGCTTTCGCTTCAAATAGCTGAGTAGTCTTCTTTGGTTTTGTAAGTGTTGTCTGGGTGAACTTGTGCTAATGTACCGACCTTACTTGGACTAATACATACTTGTGATTAAACCCCCTGCAAGCATCCGCAACTACAGAAAATAAATTAAGATATAAACCTAACCACAACGTTAAACTCTGAGATCCTACGCTCCCTTATGCAATGGCGTCCTAACGGGGGTTCAGGTTTCTGTCACTCCGACAACCCCATAATTAGTAGCCAAATACACAATGCATCCCCCTAAGCCCATAAATGGTGAAATATCATGTAGTCAACATTCATATGACACCACTAGAAGAATAGCACCACAACTTAAATACTAAACCGTTGAATAATATCTCAACACAAATCCACTACTAACAACATGACTTCTCCCATGTCCTCGAGAACTAAACGAACTACTCACGAGACATCATATGGATCAAGATCAAAGATGATATGGTGATGGATAACAATCTGAACATAAACAATAATCCAATGGTTCCATTCACAAGCATCAACTACAATAGTAATCAACACCGGGAAAGTTTTCCCTAAGAACTATGCAAGTATTCAACATAATTGTTACAGTGGGATGGAGTGGTGATGATGGTGCTGGTGGAGATGATGGTGTGGATGATGATGATCCCGATGAAGTCTAGCTTGATGATGGTGTTGATGGCGACGATCTCCCCTCTCCGGGAAGGAATTTTCTTGGCAGAAATCTGTCTGCCGGAGAGCTCTTTCTCTCTCGGTGTTTTCCGCTCCGCAGAGGCAGTGGAATCTTTCTATGGTCGCTATCCCGTGTATTAGGGTTTCGAGGGGAAGATATAGCCAAGAGGGTGGAGCCATAGGTGGGCCAGGTGGGCCACACCCCCTGTAGGCGTGGCCTAGGGGTGGCCCGCGCCTGGTGGGTGTGGTCCCCCTATGGCCCATCTCCACCTCCCCTTGTGGCATTCTTCGTCTTCTAGGAAAAATATGATTTTCCATAGTTTTTATTTTTTTTCTATCTTCGCGAAATTGCATCAAAACACCTCTTTTTCCATCAGAATCCTGACTCCAGCAGTTCATCCTCCAAGAATCATCCAACATGCAAAAACAGATGAAAAGACATAAGTAACACCTCTTAGTATGAAATATATCAATGAATAGAGGCAACTTATTATATAGAATGGCGATGCAAATTGGACGTATCAACTCCCCCCAAGCTTAGACCTTCGCTTGTCCCCAAGCGAAAACTGAGCTCAGTAAACATGTCAACAGGTTTATGGAGTGAAGTGTCGATAAAAAGAATACGAACAAGAAGCATCACACTTACCATTACACAACTCATAGAAGAAAGCAACTCACCATTATATAACTTAGCTTGCAACAAGTACAGGAGTCACTATAGAGACGCATAAAGATAAATCATAATTGGAATTGGCAAACTTTGTTTTTGGTCAGAGAACAGCTGGCAAACAGTTTCACAAATAAAGCTTTTGTAGAAGTTTTACAACAGGAGCACTCTTTGCTCAAACAAAAAGGTTTTTCATAATGATAGATTTCAAAGTAATACTCAATAGATAAGAGTCTTGTGCAAACAAGGAAGATGAAGAACATGATCGAATAAATCATCATATGAATGCTTGAAACACAACAACTCAAATGCTTGTTGGAGATAGAGAGGAAGTAGGTTTACTGACTCAACTTAGAAGTAGAAGAAAGGCCCTTCATAGAGGGAAGCGGGGATTTCAAGTTCATAAAGAGCTTCCAAAAGATTATGGTACTTACTAGCTTTGATCTCTTATTGCCCCTATCATAAGCATCTTGAGGTGATTAAGGTTAAAGTGAACAAAGATGGAGTATATGCTTGACGAAATATAAGTTGGCAATCTCATGTCCCTTGAGTACGAGGACCGCTCCTCATGCTACTCAACTTTAGTTACCGGTAAGTTCTTGTCATTGTAAGCATATGTGTATCATAAAGAACCGCCAATGGGGTACCCCTTGCACATGATACAGGAGCTTTCCCATAACCAAAATGACAAGGCAAGCAGACAGTGAGCATCTCAGCAATCTCTTATTTGCCATGGGAAAATGGTGCTTTTTTCTCTCTTTCCTCTTTTCAATATGTCTCTTCTTTTTTATATAAGAGGAAAGCTTCATAGATTTCTCACTATGGTGACGCTGCAAGTTTCCACCATGATTAGGCATGGCTTAGGCTAGCGGCCCAGGCGTTTCTCTAACACATATACATAACTCTATGGACTTACAAGCTCCCCTTTTATTTCACGCCGACGACATCTGCAAACAAAAGAGCATGATATCAGCTGGGTATGTATTTACAGGTGTTGAAAGCGTTCCCATGACAACACGATTCTGCTAATCCCAACGTATAGATGCAAGCATATACAACTTCGATGACATAATGGTTCAAGTTTATTAGGGGCAAGAAAATAAGGTGTGCCATCAAGTTCGTGAGAGCTTTACTAACTAGTTTTCACATAACAAAATAATTTTTAATTTCGAAAGGTAGATGACGCTTAAGAATTTGCTTGGAATAGCAGTAATGCTAATGGGTAGATATGGTGGACACAAATGACACAGGTTTTGGTTCAAAGGGGGTTGGATGCATGAGAAGTATTCCTTCTCAAAATAGGCTTTTGGCTAGCAAGGCTGGGTAGCAAGCAAAAGAGTTGGAGAAAACAAGCAAACCTACAAGTGATAAAGCCAAACATGCAATCTTCCTTGAAGACACAAAAGATCTTAAATAAAGAATACTAAGCTTATGAGCCAATCAAGAAAGAAAATAAATGATACAAAATACCTGTAAGCTTTTTCTCTTTTCCTTTCAAACCTCAAAAAGTGTTGCTACTGACCAGAGCTCGGTTTGACAAAACCAATTTAGATCTACTTGATGCTCCCAAAGTTATTGCCAATACTGATCAACAAGATCAATCATATAATAGAGATTGCAAACTAAAATAAGAAGTGCAGCAAGTAAAAGATGAGACTTCTCATTAATATTCCATAAAGGCACTCACACCAAGGGATACATAGATAACCAACTAAAAGAGAGATACTTCCACATGCAAACCAACCTATAATATAACTTCTCTACCAAAGATATGAATCTACTAAAAAGGTAAAAGATAAAAGATAATTATGTGATACCGCGGCACTCCCCCAAGCTTGAAACAAGCCAAGGGGATGCCAAACCTGATGACGAATTACTCCTTCGGTGGTGGTGTTCTCTTGATAAGCTCTTCAATGAGTTCCCTCAAATCCTCAGTATCGAAGGTTAGAGTACGAATCAACTCCGAATTATGCTCAATGCGGTTCATGATCATGTCGGACCGAGAATCCCAGTCCTTGTTATTCTTTCCCCGCTCTTCCTTAGAGTGTTCCTTCCCTACATGGTTAGAACGAGGTAGATAATAATATTGTTAGGGAGTTATTGATAATAATATTATTAGGGAAAGCCTAGCATAAAAGTTATTGATAATAATATTGTTAGGGAGTTCATGAATAGGACATTTAAGCATTAGTAACTTCAATCTCCCCCAAGCTTGAGCTATACTCTCTCCATCACGAGGCCAAAAGTTATATATCAGATTCCTATCCTTATGAATTTCACTGGGAGAATAGAATTTAGAATAAAAGAGAGGCACTATTTCCTCCCATTCCATGGATTGTCCATTATTTAGCAGCTTATACCATTCTTCAGCTCTTCCTTTCAAGGATATAGAGAGTAACTTCTTCTTCACCTGTTCAGTTGTGATACATGCACACTTAAATAACCCGCATAATTCATGGATAAAAAGCAAATGATCACCAGGATGGAAAGTTCCATCCCCTAAATAATAA
Organism: Avena sativa; assembly: GCA_916181665.1. Taxonomy (NCBI): domain Eukaryota; kingdom Viridiplantae; phylum Streptophyta; class Magnoliopsida; order Poales; family Poaceae; genus Avena; species Avena sativa. The sequence goes on from OV702289.1 coordinate 15,138,170, forward strand.
TTATCCATAACACAATCAACAATACTTGTAGGTATCTTAAAAGGATTTATCTCAACAGGTGGTGGTTCATCTACTACCCTAACAGGGGTAGTAGTTTTCCCAAATAGAAAACCAAGTGGGTTATCCATAATGGAAACAAAGTAACAAACAGAAATAAAAAAACAATACTCACAGTAGAAGTTTCCTTTACCAGTTCCACTCTTCAATAGCGCTTCACTCCCCGGCAACGGCGCCAGAAAATAGTCTTGATGACCCACAAGTATAGGGGGTGTATCATAGTACTTTCAATAAATAGGAGTGTCGATCCCAACGAGGAGCGGAAGGTGTTGACTAGTGGTATGGAGTAGGAAATCTCTGTAAATACTTAGCAAACGAATTTTTAAGGGTTTTCTGATAAAGAAAAGAAATAAAGTGCAAGTAATAAAGACAACGAAAAATTGTAGCAAGTGGCCCAGTCCTTTCTTATCAAAGTACAAGCCGGTGGAAATACTTATAAGGACCAAACGTTCTCGAGGACACATGGGAATTCTATCAAGTGCTTTCGCTTCAAATAGCTGAGTAGTATTCTTTGGTTTTGTAAGTGTTGTGTGGGTGAACTTGTGCTAATGTACCGACCTTACTTGTACTAATACATACTTGTGATTAAACCCCCTGCAAGCATCCGCAACTACCGGAAAGCAATTAATATATGAACCTAACCACAACCTTAAACTCCGAGATCCTACACTCCCTTGTGCAATGGTTTCCTAATGGGGGTTCAGGTTTCTGTCACTCCGGCAACCCCATAATTAGTAGCCAAATACACAATGCATCCCCCTAGGCCCATAAATGGTGAAGTATCATGTAGTTGACGTTCACATGACACCACTAGAAGAATAGCACCACAACTTAAATACTAAACCATTGAATACTATCTCAAAACAAATCCACTACTAACAACATGACTTATCATATGTCCTCAAGAACTAAACGAACTACTCATGAGACATCATATGGATCAGGATCAAAGATGATATGGTGATGGATAACAATCTAAACATAAACAATAATCCAATGGTTCCACTCACAAGCATTAACTACAATAGTAATCAACACTGGGAAAGTTTTCCCTAAGAACTATGCAAGTATTCAACACGGTTGTTAGAGCGGGATGAAGTGGTGATGATGGTGTTGGAGATATGCCCTAGAGGCAATAATAAAAGTGGTTATTATTATATCTTTGTGTTTATTATAAATGGTTACATTCATGCTATAATAGTATTAACCGGAAACATTAATACTTGTGTGATTTGTAAACTAAATTAAAGTCCCTAGTAAAGCCTCTTTGTAATACTAGCTTGTTGGTTGATAGATGATCGTGGTTTCACGATCATGAACATTGAGATGTTATTGACAACAAGATCATATCATTAGGAGAATGGTATGATGGACATACTCCTATAGATAAGCGTAGCATTAAGATCAAGTCATTTCAATAGTTCGTTTGCTATAATCTTTCTGATACATAGTAACCTAATTCATTCGACCATGAGATCATGCTAATCACCATCACCGAAAGGATGCTTTGATGACATCAGACACCACACCGTAACTGGGTGGCTATAAAGGTGGCATTGAGTGTTTGGAAAGTATGTGTTGAGGCACATGGATCAAGAGTGGGATTTGTCCATCCATATGACGGATAGATATACTCTGGGCCCTCTCGGTGGAATGTCATCCAATTAGCTTGCAAGCATGTGACTGGCTCACAAGAGATCACATATCACGGGAACGAGAAAAGAGTACTTATCGGTAACGAGGTTGAACTAGGTATGCAGAGATACCGATGATCAAACCTCGGATAAGTAAACTATCGCGAGACAAAAGGAAATTGGTATCATATGTAAGTGGTTCATTCGATCGCAAAGTAATCATTGAAATATGTGGGAGCAATATGAATTTCCAGATTCCTCTATTGGTTATTGATCGGAGAAGTGTCTCGGTCATGTCCGCATAATTCACGGACCGCAGGGAGACACACTTAAGGATTCGATGTTGTTTAGTAGATATGGAATGTAAGTAGGGATACCGAATGTTGTTTGGAGTCTCGGATGGGATCCGGGATATCACGAGGAGATCCGGAATGGTCCGGAGAATAAGATTCATATAAGGAAAGTCCGATTCCGGAGTTCGGGAATGATTTCGATGTTTTCATCGGAGAGGTTCTAGAAGGGTCTAGAAGGTTCACCGGACCGGAAGGGGAATGGTCCATGAATGTGTCATGGGTAAGTGGAATGATTGGATCATGTCCAAGGTAACTTGGTTGGGCATTTGCGAGAGAGAATTAAAGCTCTAAATTGAAAGTCAAAAGGGAGGTTTGAAAAGTCAAACTAGAACAATAGTTTCCTAGTGGAAGAAGGAAAGAGTCCTTCCTTCTATCCAACTTGGGTTTGGGTATGGATTCAAACTCCCCTGTTCCAAGGCTGCCCTCCCTCTCATAAATAGAGGGGGAGGGCTGCCCCAAATAACACAACACTAGCCCTCCCCACCCGTGCGCCGTCGCACACCGCCGCCGACGACACCTCCTCCTCCTCTCCGGCATTCTAAACCTAGATCATCGGAAACCCTAGATCCACCATAACCTGCACTGGCTTAGGCAAAGCCCTGCGGGATCTTCCCTCTACTTCCGACACCACGCCGTCGTGCTGCCGGAATCGCGAGGGGAGAACTACAACCTCCGCTGCTTGCTGGAACAAGGGAGAGGAAGGTCTTTATCGAGTATCGAACGTGTGACCGACTGCGGAAGAGCTGCCGGAACGCAGCGCCGGAAGGATCATCTACATGATCTTGAGATCGGCAAGTGTACGACTACATCACCCATGAGAATCTGCTCTCGTTAACCGCTTTGAAATCTTCGAGGGTGAGTACTCTAATCGACTCGTTGCTACAATCTAGTACATAGATTTTGTCTTATTTGTGTGCATGCGGTAGAAATTTTTTGTTTTCTATGCTACGAACCCCTACATTGGTATCAGAGCCGTGTCTATTTGTAGATCTGTTGCACGAGTAGAACACAATGGTCATTGTGGACGTTGATGCTTTTATTGTCGATTGCTTCTTGTGTACTTTGCATCTTGCGGGATGGTGGGACGAAGCGGCCCGGGCTAACCTTACATGACATCGTTCATGAGACTTGCTCCACGCTTGATATGCAACTTGTATTACATAAGTGGCTTTGCGGGTGTCCGTTTCTCCCAACATAGTTAAGATTCAATTTACAATGGGTGATAGACAAAACTAGTATCAATGTTGTGGTTCTTGTTCGTAAGTTAGAACGACACTTATTGAAAGCCCCAAACCACGTAAAACATGCAAAGAAAATTAGAGGCGTCTAACATTGTTTTGCAGGGGTGTGCTGTGATGTGATACGGCCATGATTGTGATTATATATGATGTATGTAATGTTCCTTATTGTAAGTCGGCAATCGGCAGGAGCCATATGGTTGTCCTTTTAATTCCGTTAAGACCTGCGTGACTATTATTCAAAGTAGTTGTAATAGTTGATGCTGGTGGAAGACGACCATGGAGCGGCGCCATTGACCTTGACGCAATGCCGGCGATGATGGAGATCATGTTAGTGCTTGAAGATGGAGATCGGAAGCACAAGAAGAAAGGCCATATCATATCACATATTATGAATTGCATGTGATTTAATCCTTTTATGCATCTTGTATTACTTAGTTCGCGATGGTATCATTATAAGATGATCCCTCTCACAAAATTTCAAGTTATAAAGTGTTCATCCTTAGTAAGCACTGTTGCTAAAGCTCGTTGTTTCGAAGCACCATGTGATGATCGGGTGAGTTAGATTCTGTGAGTGTATACAACGGGAGCAAGCCAGATTTGCTCATGCGAAAGCTAAGGTTTGATCTTGACGAGCATAGCATGTACAAACATGGTCTCGGAACACGGATCACCGAAATGTAAAGCATGAGTCATATAGTAGATATGATGAACATGTTGATTGTTCGCCATTGAAGCTACATCAACCCTCGTGATGATCGGTTTTGATGTGGTGGATTTGGTTTGTGTGATCACTAAAACAATGTGAGGGATATTGTTTTGAGTGGGAGTTCGCCCAGATTAATTTAACTATTAATTAGAACTCAATTTGTCATAAACTTAGTCTAAACTATTGCAAATATGTTGTAGATCAATGGCGGCCCCTACCATCAATTTTAATGCGTTCCTAGAGAAAGAAAAGTTGAAAAACAATGGAAGCAACTTCGCGGATTGGTTCCGCAACTTGAGGATTGTCCTCAATGCTGGTAATTTGACCTATGTGCTGGATGCACCGCTGGGTGACCCACCTGCAGCTGATGCTACCGATGAGGTAAAGAATGTTTTCCTCGCTCGGAAGAATCAGTACTCCACAGTTCAATGTGCTATCTTGTACGGTTTGGAATCAGAGCTTCAGAAAAGGTTTGAGAACCATGACCCACATGATATTGTTAGTGAACTCAAAATGATATTTGAGGCTCACGCAACAGTTGAGAGTTATGAGGCTTCTGAAAAGTTCTTTAACTGCAAGATGGAAGAGGGCAGCTCCATTAGGCAGCACGTGCTTAAGATGTCTGGGCACGCAAGCAAGCTTCAAAGCTTGGGTATAGTGATTCCTAATGCTTTGGGGATTCACCGTGTCCTCCAATCACTACCACCAAGTTACATGAACTTTGTGATGAACTACAATATGCAAAACATGGACAAGTCATTGCCTGAACTCTTCTCCATGTTAAAGTCTGCAGAAGTGGAGATCAAGAAAGAGCACCAAGTGTTGTTGGTCAATAAGACCACCAAATTCAAGAAGCGAGGAAAGTCTAAGAAAAGGGAAACTTCAAGAAGGGCGGTAAGAAAGTTACCGCGCCGGCGAAGAAGACCAAGGCTGGGCCTAAGGTTGATACTGAATGCTTTTACTACAAGGGAGAAGGTCACTGGAAGCGGAATTGCCCTAAGTACTTGGCGGATTTGAAGAACGGCAACATCAAGAAGAAAGGTATATCCGATATACATGTGATTGATGTGTATCTCACAAGTACTCGTAGTAGTGCCTGGGTATTTGATACTGGTTCGGTTGCTCACATTTGTAACTCAAAACAGGTGCTACAGAATAGATGAAAACTAGCGAAGAACGAGGTGATGATGAGCGTTGGAAATGGATCAAAGGTTAATGTGATCGCGGTTGTAGAGTTCCCAACCTTTAATAAGGTAGAGATCCCTGTGTTTACAATGCTAGTCCCTGGATCAATAGCTAGCATCCACAGTTAAGATGTAATATCAAGAAACAAAGGTCATAATACAACTTTATAACCAGGAATAAAATAATTCATTACATCTTACATAGCTCATTTGGCTATCACATCACATTGCAGCAGAATATCTATAAGCATGGGGTCCTTCATCTTCAAAGTGCCACAGGCAAACATGTAGGTTGTAGACTTGTAATCCTATTTAACACACTTCACTAACATCAACAAACCTGCAACATAATAAGTTACAGCCACAAGGGTCAATACATTTGAATTGTATTGGCAACTTTCACTACTATGTGGAATATAAGTGGATTCTATCAATACATGCATATTTGGCTAAGTAGAGTTTAAGGCTCATTTGCATAAAGCAATATTTTATCCTATCTTTTCAAAATGGTTTTGGTCCTTTGTCAAATCTCCTTTCAAAAATCTCTTGAACTCCTTGGTAAAAACTCAAGTGTTCAAGTCCTTGTCAAAATCTCTTGAGCACCTTGGTAACCCCAAGTGCATCAAGTTTTAAAAGTTTTCTTTTAGAAATTAGAGTGTCGAGATCTTCCATAGCTTCAGGCCTTAGTTGCTCAGTATTGTCCATAACCGGGGACACGGCTAAGTACTTAGAATTTGATCTTCTGCAGAAATTGTACACTTTACCCACATGACACAATCTCGTCTTGACGCCACCAGTGGCCGCTAGATAAGTACTCACCAAAATGGAGTACCGGCAGATCGAGAATGTGACAAATTCTTTCCATAGGAGTCCTCCCAATACAAAATGCTAGCTTGTCTACCAGGCACAAATGTAGGGTTACTCCCTTACACAAATCTAGTTAACCTGAAGATGCCAATGCATGGGACTTCCACTATGTAGTTGACTAAGCTAGAGCCCATTTAGCATGTGGCTGTACACGGAAGCCACTGTACGAGAAACATGTTCAATCTCTAAGTTTCCTGGGTGGTTTTTCCTTTGGAGCACAACACAAAGAGATTGCCATAGTCATGGTTCCTTTTGTTGCCACCTTCTCCAATACTCAAAGTATCCTTGGCCACCCAGGTGGTTCATTGAGTCCTTGTTTTATTATATAAAAACACAAGTCCTTTTCTCAACTTCATAAAATCTCAACATGTATCTCTTTTCAAAATATAGCATGGCTAAGCATGTAACAACTACATTGTTTTCTCTAAGGAATGGATAGGGAATCCTATTAGGATTTTAGCATAGCATAAGTACAAAAAGTATTTTCATGCATGTTTCAAAATCCACTAAGTATAATGAAAATAGTAGGAATTTTGATGATAGTGTCACTTGCCTTTTGGTAGGGAATGGTGGTTTACTCCTTGATCTTGCTAGTCTCACTCTTTGCTAATTTCACTACAAGTCAATCAAGCAAACACAAAATCAACTAACATTCCAACCAAAGTCAAACAAACAATTTCACACTCACAAAGCAATGGAACCTAAGTCATGCATAAGTATGCAAAGGATGGTTCTATTGCAAGGATGGTCTCCACTAGGCTTCTAAACTTTGTAAGGTCCAAATTGGTCATTTACCAAAATGGCAAAGTCATTAGTTAGAGGGTTTTGCCCAAAAACTATTTTAAAATCCATTCAACATTTTATGTGGTGGAAAATGGTTTTATCAAATCAAAATCTTTAAGTTTCTCACCAAAAGTTTCTAACTCTCAAGACTTGGTGTTTTGGGTCAGTAGCTTTGAATCAAAATATTTTCTCAAAGTTTTTATTCCAAAATCCTTTTTCATACTAAATCCATTATCTTTACTTAGCTAGAAATAGACTAATTCAATTAATCCATTCTAAATTTTTCCAATTTAATTTTCAAAACCATGGGTTGGTTCCTAGGGCCAGTAAGGTCACAACAAACCATTTTGCAGAAATTTTAACCCTAAAATCATTTTTAAACAATTTTTCTAATCTAAATAAGCACACAAATGATTCTGCAAAAACAAGCAAATTAACAGATACTATTTACTAAACCAAGGGCATGGTTGGCTAGGGCTTGTTCCCCTGATTTCATTGATATAAAATTTGTAAAATTTGGACGTGTGGTTTGAAAGTTATGGATTTTTCAAATTGGATCATCAAATAGAACACAATTTCTGTTTTAAAACATCTCTGGGCCATGTGTCTGTATCCTATTGGCTCATAACGGTTCGGTAGGATCGCGTGATGTGGACCGCAGGATTTAAGTGGGATTGTGCGGTGCAGATCAAGTGTAACGGTTCGTTTAGTCAATCTATCGTGTACATACGATCAAGATCCAACGGCTCAAACTGATTTGACCAAGGGCTGGCGGCGCTCGACGGTGGTGCGCGGTGGCGATGCTCGGGCAGAGGCGTTCTGGCTATTCTAGGAAGAGAGGGAGAGGAAGTAGGGGCTCACCAGGTTCGCAATGCAGCACTGATACTCAACGTGCTCTTGGGGAAGCAGGGGGCGCACGGGGATGGGCAGGATTCCTCGCCGGAGTTGGTTCTGGCGACGGACGCACGCGGTCGAGGTCGAGGACGACGCTACGGGTCACGCGAAGGCAAACCAGAATCATGGTTAGACGCGGAATGACCTGGGGAATATGTGTGCATCCTTGAGAGAGCTTAGGGCGGTCGGAGTTCACCTGGGGTGCTTGGCGAAGTAATGGCAGACGGCGGCGCACGCTTGGTGTCGTCGAAGCCGAGGTTACAGGGCACCCGCGGATGAATGAAAAGCACGGGAAGATGCGCCAGGATGCGGTGAGCGTGCTTGTGTGTTCGGGGAGGCAGGAGGTGGTGTGGCTCGGCCGGATTCGAAAGTGGAAGCTCGTCGGAGACAGAGCTGTTCGAGGAGAAATTGGGGCGGCCTGGGGGCGTGCTTGGGAAAGGAGACAAAGGGGAAACTGAGAGGAGTCACTGGCGTTTAAATGTGCCTGGTCGCTGCGAGTTAAGGTGGCCGTGTTAAGGCGAATTCAAGCCGCGAATCAAAGCCTGCAACGGCCGGTGAGGGAGGAAGAACTGGTCGTGGGGGTGGGGAAGAAGAGGGACGTGGCGGTGGGGTCCTCTGGTCAGTGAGAAAGGGAAAGGGAACAGGGTCCAGTCGTCAGTGTCCTCGCGGGTGTGAGTTTGAGTGCGAAAACGTTTTGTCAGAGGGGTGGGGAAAATGGGCTGCTGGGCTAGGGTGGGCTTTAGCTGGGCTGGGTCGGCCAGTTTCTATTTTTTTCTTCTGAATTCTTTTTTCCTTTTCTAATTCTTTTTTTCTGTTTTGAATTTCATCCAACTATTCAAGCATTCAAATAATTCAAACAATTGTAATGAGATTTTGGTTCTGTTTATCAACATAAACCAAATCTCAAAATAAAATAATATTTTTATTCATTTTTAGGATCTATTTAATAATTAAATAAAATAGCCCTTTAGTTATTTAATCAAAATAGGGTTTGATTTATTTAATAAAATCTCCATTTGAAATCCAAATATTTTCAAAACCAAATCAGTAGGTTTTATTTGGAAATAAAGAATATTTGGAAACTTGTTTAAAACAAAATAACCTTTTATTTTAGGGTCCATTATTAATTAATTACAATAGACCTTCATTATAAAATCCACTGGGATTTATTTTATTTAAAATATTTATTTTGAAACCTAAAATAAAGCCAAAACACTTCAGCAGGTTTTATTTGAGAATACAAAATATTTGGAAAACTTATTTAAAATAATTAAATAAGTTTTTGGTGTTTTGATAAAAATGGTAAAACCTTTTATTCAAATAAAATTGGATATTAAATCCTTATTAATTTATTTAAATAAACCTTTGCTATTTTTATTCAAAACAAAATGTTTTAATTCTAAATCTTGGCCAAGGTTTAATTTGGCTTTATAAAATAATTTTTATTTATAAAACTTTCATTTCTATTGAAAACCAAATCCTTTTATTCAAAGATCCAAAATAGTAATTCCAAAATATTTTAATTTCCTTTATTTAAAATGTTTATATTTTTAAATCCCTTTAGGATTTTATTTAATTCAAATGGGTTTGAAGTTCCAATTGAATTCAAAAAGTTTCTTCTGGCCCTGAAAATCAAACAAGTTTTATTTTATTCATTTATTTTTCACATTACAAGATTTGGAAAATCTTGGGATGTGACAGGCTACCACCCTTAAAATAAATCTCGTCCCGAGATTTGGGAAGGCTGGGGTTACAAGTAGGCTTAAAATAACTAGGGTACTACCACCCTTAAAATAAAGTCTCATAGGGTTACATTGATGGTTCTCTTGGCTAAAGGTTCAACACAATAAACAGACAAGGAATCCTTATTTGACTCTTCTGAGTTTTCTAAATCCTGACATCCACTTCTTCTATCTCTTCAAAGTTCTCATTCATGTCAATGTGGTTCACATGTCCTTTCTGGGTCACATTGGAGTCATTTCCATTGGCTCTTCTGGCATCCTTTTTCTTTTTCTTCTCTGGACAGTCTGATGCATAGTGTCCAAGTTCCTTACAATTATAGCATTGCAACTGGCTAATGTCCTTTTTCCTGTATGTGTTATGTTGGTTCTGACCAAGGTCATCTCCATTGTCAGTATCATTTCCATTATTCTCACTTTCATTGTTGTTGTGGTGATACTGATGTGGTTCAGAATCTTCATTGCTCTTTCTGTATGAATGCTTCTTCTTTGATGATCCTGAATAGTTCTTGAGTTTATGTTTTCTCTTTCTGTTATCCACTTGATTCATCTTGTTTTCCAATATTGTGGCTTTGTCACAGAGTGATTGATAAGTTGGGACATAGGCAACAGCTAGCTGCAGATTTAACTCATCCTTGAGTCCTTCAAGAAATTTTTCCTTTCTCTTAGCATCTGTATCAACTTCATCTGGTGCATAGCGTGCCAGATTGTTGAATTCTTCAATATACTCAGCCACACTGAGGTGACGTTGTTTCCGATTGTGAAACTCCTTTTTCTTCAAGTACATTACTCCAGGTGAGATGTGAGTGGTTCTGAATCCATCTTCAAAAATATCCCAAGTCACATCTTCAAGGGGAGTGGTGATTTGAAAGTTGTCCCACCATGTTGCTGCTGGTCCTTCAAGCAGAAATGCTGCAAACCTTACTTTTTCTTCATCAGTGCAACCAACAGTCACTAAGTCTTTGTTTACTGAACGTAACCAGTCATCAGCTTCCATTAGATCAGTTGTTCCAGAGAACCTTGCAGGCCTAAGTTTTAGAAACTTGGTGAGCATATCAAGTGCTGGAGGATTATTCTGATTGTTGTTGTTGTTGTTATTCAAATTCTGTATGAATGTGGTCATCTGCTGCATCAACTGTGTCTGAGCTGCCATCATCTGTTGCATCTCAGGGGTGATGTTGTTGTTGTTTTGGTTGGGGTTGGCACGACGGGGAGGCATCTGTTGGTTTGATAGGGATAAGTATTGGTGGATAGGTTTTTAAGAAGTCCTAACACACAACTCAAAACAATCAAGTTCAATCAAACAATCAAACCATCAAACATTCAACAAGCAACCAATCACTTAACAACTTATGAGCTTAACTCATGAGTTGAAGGAAACAACAAGTTTTCTTGAATTAACAACTTAGTATGATCATACCTCATAGGACAATATGATCCATACTCTAACTTGATATCAATGTTTTTGGTAGGCAATCTAATGTCTCTTGGTTTTCACTAGTAGTCCTTAGTGATATCCAAGTTGGAAGTCCTTGGTGAATATGCTGAAGATGTTGAAGTCATTAGAGTTGAAGAAGTCCTTTGCACATGGTGTAGTCTTTGGCCATGGGGTAGGTTTTTCCATCAAGTTGAAAATGTAAGAGAAGTAGAGTTGAAACCAAAGTGTTTGAGGAAAGGGTTTACAAGATTTTGTAAATAAGTTTTTGGAACAAAATACAACTCCTATTTTTCTAAGGGTTTTTGTCCAATCCTAGGTTTACAAATCCTACAGGCAACACAATGCTCTGATACCATCTGTAGAGTTCCCAACCTTTAATAAGGTAGAGATCCCTGTGTTTACAATGCTAGTCCCTGGATCAATAGCTAGCATCCACAGTTAAGATGTAATATCAAGAAACAAAGGTCATAATACAACTTTATAACCAGGAATAAAATAATTCATTACATCTTACATAGCTCATTTGGCTATCACATCACATTGCAGCAGAATATCTATAAGCATGGGGTCCTTCATCTTCAAAGTGCCACAGGCAAACATGTAGGTTATAGACTTGTAATCCTATTTAACACACTTCACTAACATCAACAAACCTGCAACATAATAAGTTGCAGCCACAAGGGTCAATACATTTGAATTGTATTGGCAACTTTCACTACTATGTGGAATATAAGTGGATTCTATCAATACATGCATATTTGGCTAAGTAGAGTTTAAGGCTCATTTGCATAAAGCAATATTTTATCCTATCTTTTCAAAATGGTTTTGGTCCTTTGTCAAATCTCCTTTCAAAAATCTCTTGAACTCCTTGGTAAAAACTCAAGTGTTCAAGTCCTTGTCAAAATCTCTTGAGCACCTTGGTAACCCCAAGTGCATCAAGTTTTAAAAGTTTTCTTTTAGAAATTAGAGTGTCGAGATCTTCCATAGCTTCAGGCCTTAGTTGCTCAGTATTGTCCATAACCGGGGACACGGCTAAGTACTTAGAATTTGATCTTCTGCAGAAATTGTACACTTTACCCACATGACACAATCTCGTCTTGACGCCACCAGTGGCCGCTCGATAAGTACTCACCAAAATGGAGTACCGGCAGATCGAGAATGTGACAAAGTCTTTCCATAGGAGTCCTCCCAATACAAAATGCTAGCTTGTCTACCAGGCACAAATGTAGGGTTACTCCCTTACACAAATCTAGTTAACCTGAAGATGCCAATGCATGGGACTTCCACTATGTAGTTGACTAAGCCAGAGCCCATTTAGCATGTGGCTGTACACGGAAGCCACTGTACGAGAAACATGTTCAATCTCTAAGTTTCCTGGGTGGTTTTTCCTTTGGAGCACAACACAAAGAGATTGCCATAGTCATGGTTCCTTTTGTTGCCACCTTCTCCAATACTCAAAGTATCCTTGGCCACCCAGGTGGTTCATTGAGTCCTTGTTTTATTATATAAAAACACAAGTCCTTTTCTCAACTTCATAAAATCTCAACATGTATCTCTTTTCAAAATATAGCATGGCTAAGCATGTAACAACTACATTGTTTTCTCTAAGGAATGGATAGGGAATCCTATTAGGATTTTAGCATAGCATAAGTACAAAAAGTATTTTCATGCATGTTTCAAAATCCACTAAGTATAATGAAAATAGTAGGAATTTTGATGATAGTGTCACTTGCCTTTTGGTAGGGAATGGTGGTTTACTCCTTGATCTTGCTAGTCTCACTCTTTGCTAATTTCACTACAAGTCAATCAAGCAAACACAAAATCAACTAACATTCCAACCAAAGTCAAACAAACAATTTCACACTCACAAAGCAATGGAACCTAAGTCATGCATAAGTATGCAAAGGATGGTTCTATTGCAAGGATGGTCTCCACTAGGCTTCTAAACTTTGTAAGGTCCAAATTGGTCATTTACCAAAATGGCAAAGTCATTAGTTAGAGGGTTTTGCCCAAAAACTATTTTAAAATCCATTCAACATTTTATGTGGTGGAAAATGGTTTTATCAAATCAAAATCTTTAAGTTTCTCACCAAAAGTTTCTAACTCTCAAGACTTGGTGTTTTGGGTCAGTAGCTTTGAATCAAAATATTTTCTCAAAGTTTTTATTCCAAAATCCTTTTTCATACTAAATCCATTATCTTTACTTAGCTAGAAATAGACTAATTCAATTAATCCATTCTAAATTTTTCCAATTTAATTTTCAAAACCATGGGTTGGTTCCTAGGGCCAGTAAGGTCACAACAAACCATTTTGCAGAAATTTTAACCCTAAAATCATTTTTAAACAATTTTTCTAATCTAAATAAGCACACAAATGATTCTGCAAAAACAAGCAAATTAACAGATACTATTTACTAAACCAAGGGCATGGTTGGCTAGGGCTTGTTCCCCTGATTTCATTGATATAAAATTTGTAAAATTTGGACGTGTGGTTTGAAAGTTATGGATTTTTCAAATTGGATCATCAAATAGAACACAATTTCTGTTTTAAAACATCTCTGGGCCACGTGTCTGTATCCTATTGGCTCATAACGGTTCGGTAGGATCGCGTGATGTGGACCACAGGATTTAAGTGGGATTGTGCGGTGCAGATCAAGTGTAACGGTTCGTTTAGTCAATCTATCGTGTACATACGATCAAGATCCAACGGCTCAAACTGATTTGACCAAGGGCTGGCGGCGCTCGACGGTGGTGCGCGGCGGCGATGCTCGGGCAGAGGCGTTCTGGCTATTCTAGGAAGAGAGGGAGAGGAAGTAGGGGCTCACCAGGTTCGCAATGCAGCACTGATACTCAACGTGCTCTTGGGGAAGCAGGGGGCGCACGGGGATGGGCAGGATTCCTCGCCGGAGTTGGTTCTGGCGACGGACGCACGCGGTCGAGGTCGAGGACGACGCTACGGGTCACGCGAAGGCAAACCAGAATCATGGTTAGACGCGGAATGACCTGGGGAATATGTGTGCATCCTTGAGAGAGCTTAGGGCGGTCGGAGTTCACCTGGGGTGCTTGGCGAAGTAATGGCAGACGGCGGCGCATGCTTGGTGTCGTCGAAGCCAAGTTTACAGGGCACCCGCGGATGAATGAAAAGCACGGGAAGATGCGCCAGGATGCGGTGAGCGTGCTTGTGTGTTCGGGGAGGCAGGAGGTGGTGTGGCTCGGCCGGATTCGAAAGTGGAAGCTCGTCGGAGACAGAGCTGTTCGAGGAGAAATTGGGGCGGCCTGGGGGCGTGCTTGGGGAAGGAGACAAAGGGGAAACTGAGAGGAGTCACTGGCGTTTAAATGTGCCTGGTCGCTGTGAGTTAAGGTGGCCGTGTTAAGGCGAATTCAAGCCGCGAATCAAAGCCTGCAACGGCCGGCGAGGGAGGAAGAACTGGTCGTGGGGGTGGGGAAGAAGAGGGACGTGGCGGTGGGGTCCTCTGGTCAGTGAGAAAGGGAAAGGGAACAGGGTCCAGTCGTCAGTGTCCTCGCGGGTGTGAGTTTGAGTGCGAAAACGTTTTGTCAGAGGTGTGGGGAAAATGGGCTGCTGGGCTAGGGTGGGCTTTAGCTGGGCTGGGTCGGCCAGTTTCTATTTTTTTTCTTCTGAATTCTTTTTTCCTTTTCTAATTCTTTTTTTCTGTTTTGAATTTCATCCAACTATTCAAGCATTCAAATAATTCAAACAATTGTAATGAGATTTTGGTTCTGTTTATCAACATAAACCAAATCTCAAAATAAAATAATATTTTTATTCATTTTTAGGATCTATTTAATAATTAAATAAAATAGCCCTTTAGTTATTTAATCAAAATAGGGTTTGATTTATTTAATAAAATCTCCATTTGAAATCCAAATATTTTCAAAACCAAATCAGTAGGTTTTATTTGGAAATAAAGAATATTTGGAAACTTGTTTAAAACAAAATAACCTTTTATTTTAGGGTCCATTATTAATTAATTACAATAGACCTTCATTATAAAATCCACTGGGATTTATTTTATTTAAAATATTTATTTTGAAACCTAAAATAAAGCCAAAACACTTCAGCAGGTTTTATTTGAGAATACAAAATATTTGGAAAACTTATTTAAAATAATTAAATAAGTTTTTGGTGTTTTGATAAAAATGGTAAAACCTTTTATTCAAATAAAATTGGATATTAAATCCTTATTAATTTATTTAAATAAACCTTTGCTATTTTTATTCAAAACAAAATGTTTTAATTCTAAATCTTGGCCAAGGTTTAATTTGGCTTTATAAAATAATTTTTATTTATAAAACTTTCATTTCTATTGAAAACCAAATCCTTTTATTCAAAGATCCAAAATAGTAATTCCAAAATATTTTAATTTCCTTTATTTAAAATGTTTATCTTTTTAAATCCCTTTAGGATTTTATTTAATTCAAATGGGTTTGAAGTTCCAATTGAATTCAAAAAGTTTCTTCTGGCCCTGAAAATCAAACAAGTTTTATTTTATTCATTTATTTTTCACATTACAAGATTTGGAAAATCTTGGGATGTGATAGGCTACCACCCTTAAAATAAATCTCGTCCCGAGATTTGGGAAGGCTGGGGTTACAAGTAGGCTTAAAATAACTAGGGTACTACCACCCTTAAAATAAAGTCTCATAGGGTTACATTGATGGTTCTCTTGGCTAAAGGTTCAACACAATAAACAGACAAGGAATCCTTATTTGACTCTTCTGAGTTTAATCCTGACATCCACTTCTTCTATCTCTTCAAAGTTCTCATTCATGTCAATGTGGTTCACATGTCCTTTCTGGGTCACATTGGAGTCATTTCCATTGGCTCTTCTGGCATCCTTTTTCTTTTTCTTCTCTGGACAGTCTGATGCATAGTGTCCAAGTTCCTTACAATTATAGCATTGCAACTGGCTAATGTCCTTTTTCCTGTATGTGTTATGTTGGTTCTGACCAAGGTCATCTCCATTGTCAGTATCATTTCCATTATTCTCACTTTCATTGTTGTTGTGGTGATACTGATGTGGTTCAGAATCTTCATTGCTCTTTCTGTATGAATGCTTCTTCTTTGATGATCCTGAATAGTTCTTGAGTTTATGTTTTCTCTTTCTGTTATCCACTTGATTCATCTTGTTTTCCAATATTGTGGCTTTGTCACAGAGTGATTGATAAGTTGGGACATAGGCAACAGCTAGCTGCAGATTTAACTCATCCTTGAGTCCTTCAAGAAATTTTTCCTTTCTCTTAGCATCTGTATCAACTTCATCTGGTGCATAGCGTGCCAGATTGTTGAATTCTTCAATATACTCAGCCACACTGAGGTGATGTTGTTTCCGATTGTGAAACTCCTTTTTCTTCAAGTACATTACTCCAGGTGAGATGTGAGTGGTTCTGAATCCATCTTCAAAAATATCCCAAGTCACATCTTCAAGGGGAGTGGTGATTTGAAAGTTGTCCCACCATGTTGCTGCTGGTCCTTCAAGCAGAAATGCTGCAAACCTTACTTTTTCTTCATCAGTGCAACCAATAGTCACTAAGTCTTTGTTTACTGAACGTAACCAGTCATCAGCTTCCATTAGATCAGTTGTTCCAGAGAACCTTGCAGGCCTAAGTTTTAGAAACTTGGTGAGCATATCAAGTGCTGGAGGATTATTCTGATTGTTGTTGTTGTTGTTATTCAAATTCTGTATGAATGTGGTCATCTGCTGCATCAACTGTGTCTGAGCTGCCATCATCTGTTGCATCTCAGGGGTGATGTTGTTGTTGTTTTGGTTGGGGTTGGCACGACGGGGAGGCATCTGTTGGTTTGATAGGGATAAGTATTGGTGGATAGGTTTTTAAGAAGTCCTAACACACAACTCAAAACAATCAAGTTCAATCAAACAATCAAACCATCAAACATTCAACAAGCAACCAATCACTTAACAACTTATGAGCTTAACTCATGAGTTGAAGGAAACAACAAGTTTTCTTGAATTAACAACTTAGTATGATCATACCTCATAGGACAATATGATCCATACTCTAACTTGATATCAATGTTTTTGGTAGGCAATCTAATGTCTCTTGGTTTTCACTAGTAGTCCTTAGTGATATCCAAGTTGGAAGTCCTTGGTGAATATGCTGAAGATGTTGAAGTCATTAGAGTTGAAGAAGTCCTTTGCACATGGTGTAGTCTTTGGCCATGGGGTAGGTTTTTCCATCAAGTTGAAAATGTAAGAGAAGTAGAGTTGAAACCAAAGTGGTTGAGGAAAGGGTTTACAAGATTTTGTAAATAAGTTTTTGGAACAAAATACAACTCCTATTTTTCTAAGGGTTTTTGTCCAATCCTAGGTTTACAAATCCTACAGGCAACACAATGCTCTGATACCATCTGTAGAGTTCCCAACCTTTAATAAGGTAGAGATCCCTGTGTTTACAATGCTAGTCCCTGGATCAATAGCTAGCATCCACAGTTAAGATGTAATATCAAGAAACAAAGGTCATAATACAACTTTATAACCAGGAATAAAATAATTCATTACATCTTACATAGCTCATTTGGCTATCACATCACATTGCAGCAGAATATCTATAAGCATGGGGTCCTTCATCTTCAAAGTGCCACAGGCAAACATGTAGGTTGTAGACTTGTAATCCTATTTAACACACTTCACTAACATCAACAAACCTGCAACATAATAAGTTGCAGCCACAAGGGTCAATACATTTGAATTGTATTGGCAACTTTCACTACTATGTGGAATATAAGTGGATTCTATCAATACATGCATATTTGGCTAAGTAGAGTTTAAGGCTCATTTCCATAAAGCAATATTTTATCCTATCTTTTCAAAATGGTTTTGGTCCTTTGTCAAATCTCCTTTCAAAAATCTCTTGAACTCCTTGGTAAAAACTCAAGTGTTCAAGTCCTTGTCAAAATCTCTTGAGCACCTTGGTAACCCCAAGTGCATCAAGTTTTAAAAGTTTTCTTTTAGAAATTAGAGTGTCGAGATCTTCCATAGCTTCAGGCCTTAGTTGCTCAGTATTGTCCATAACCGGGGACACGGCTAAGTACTTAGAATTTGATCTTCTGCAGAAGTTGTACACTTTACCCACATGACACAATCTCGTCTTGACGCCACCAGTGGCCGCTGGATAAGTACTCACCAAAATGGAGTACCGGCAGATCGAGAATGTGACAAAGTCTTTCCATAGGAGTCCTCCCAATACAAAATGCTAGCTTGTCTACCAGGCACAAATGTAGGGTTACTCCCTTACACAAATCTAGTTAACCTGAAGATGCCAATGCATGGGACTTCCACTATGTAGTTGACTAAGCCAGAGCCCATTTAGCATGTGGCTGTACACGGAAGCCACTGTACGAGAAACATGTTCAATCTCTAAGTTTCCTGGGTGGTTTTTCCTTTGGAGCACAACACAAAGAGATTGCCATAGTCATGGTTCCTTTTGTTGCCACCTTCTCCAATACTCAAAGTATCCTTGGCCACCCAGGTGGTTCATTGAGTCCTTGTTTTATTATATAAAAACACAAGTCCTTTTCTCAACTTCATAAAATCTCAACATGTATCTCTTTTCAAAATATAGCATGGCTAAGCATGTAACAACTACATTGTTTTCTCTAAGGAATGGATAGGGAATCCTATTAGGATTTTAGCATAGCATAAGTACAAAAAGTATTTTCATGCATGTTTCAAAATCCACTAAGTATAATGAAAATAGTAGGAATTTTGATGATAGTGTCACTTGCCTTTTGGTAGGGAATGGTGGTTTACTCCTTGATCTTGCTAGTCTCACTCTTTGCTAATTTCACTACAAGTCAATCAAGCAAACACAAAATCAACTAACATTCCAACCAAAGTCAAACAAACAATTTCACACTCACAAAGCAATGGAACCTAAGTCATGCATAAGTATGCAAAGGATGGTTCTATTGCAAGGATGGTCTCCACTAGGCTTCTAAACTTTGTAAGGTCCAAATTGGTCATTTACCAAAATGGCAAAGTCATTAGTTAGAGGGTTTTGCCCAAAAACTATTTTAAAATCCATTCAACATTTTATGTGGTGGAAAATGGTTTTATCAAATCAAAATCTTTAAGTTTCTCACCAAAAGTTTCTAACTCTCAAGACTTGGTGTTTTGGGTCAGTAGCTTTGAATCAAAATATTTTCTCAAAGTTTTTATTCCAAAATCCTTTTTCATACTAAATCCATTATCTTTACTTAGCTAGAAATAGACTAATTCAATTAATCCATTCTAAATTTTTCCAATTTCATTTTCAAAACCATGGGTTGGTTCCTAGGGTCAGTAAGGTCACAACAAACCATTTTGCAGAAATTTTAACCCTAAAATCATTTTTTAAACATTTTTTCTAATCTAAATAAGCACACAAATGATTCTGCAAAAACAAGCAAATTAACAGATACTATTTACTAAACCAAGGGCATGGTTGGATAGGGCTTGTTCCCCTGATTTCATTGATATAAAATTTCTAAAATTTGGACGTGTGGTTTGAAAGTTATGGATTTTTCAAATTGGATCATCAAATAGAACACAATTTCTGTTTTAAAACATCTCTGGGCCACGTGTCTGTATCCTATTGGCTCATAACGGTTCGGTAGGATCGCGTGATGTGGACCGCAGGATTTAAGTGGGATTGTGCGGTGCAGATCAAGTGTAACGGTTCGTTTAGTCAATCTATCGCGTACATACGATCAAGATCCAACGGCTCAAACTGATTTGACCAAGGGCTGGCGGCGCTCGACGGTGGTGCGCGGCAGCGATGCTCGGGCAGAGGCGTTCCGGCTATTCTAGGAAGAGAGGGAGAGGAAGTAGGGGTTCACCAGGTTCGCAATGCAGCACTGATACTCAACGTGCTCTTGGGGAAGCAGGGGGCGCACGGGGACGGGCAGGATTCCTCGCCGGAGTTGGTTCTGCGACGGACGCACGCGGTCGAGGTCAAGGACGACGCTACGGGTCACGCGAAGGCAAACCAGAATCATGGTTAGACGCGGAATGACCTGGGGAATATGTGTGCATCCTTGAGAGAGCTTAGGGCGGTCGGAGTTCACCTGGGGTGCTTGGCGAAGTAATGGCAGACGGCGGCGCACGCTTGGTGTCGTCGAAGCCGAGGTTACAGGGCACCCGCGGATGAATGAAAAGCACGGGAAGATGCGCCAGGATGCGGTGAGCGTGCTCGTGTGTTCGGGGAGGCAGGAGGTGGTGTGGCTCGGCCGGATTCGAAAGTGGAAGCTCGTCGGAGACAGAGCTGTTCGAGGAGAAATTGGGGCGGCCTGGGGGCGTGCTTGGGGAAGGAGACAGAGGGGAAACGGAGAGGAGTCACTGGCGTTTAAATGTGCCTGGTCGCTGCGAGTTAAGGTGGCCGTGTTAAGGCGAATTCAAGCCGCGAATCAAAGCCTGCAACGGCCGGCGAGGGAGGAAGAACTGGTCGTGGGGGTGGGGAAGAAGAGGGACGTGGCGGTGGGGTCCTCTGGTCAGTGAGAAAGGGAAAGGGAACGGGGTCCAGTCGTCAGTGTCCTCGCGGGTGTGAGTTTGAGTGCGAAAACGTTTCGTCAGAGGGGTGGGGAAATTGGGCTGCTGGGCTAGGGTGGGCTTTAGCTGGGCTGGGTCGGCCAGTTTCTATTTTTTTTCTTCTGAATTCTTTTTCCTTTTCTAATTCTATTTTTCTGTTTTGAATTTCATCCAACTATTCAAGCATTCAAATAATTCAAACAATTCAAACAATTGTAATGAGATTTTGGTTCTATTTATCAACATAAACCAAATCTCAAAATAAAATAATATTTTTATTCATTTTTAGGATCTATTTAATAATTAAATAAAATATCCCTTTAGTTATTTAATCAAAATAGGGTTTGATTTATTTAATAAAATTTCCATTTGAAATCCAAATATTTTCAAAACCAAATCAGTAGGTTTTATTTGGAAATAAAGAATATTTGGAAACTTGTTTAAAACAAAATAACCTTTTATTTTAGGGTCCATTATTAATTAATTACAATAGACCTTCATTATAAAATCCACTGGGATTTATTTTATTTAAAATATTTATTTTGAAACCTAAAATAAAGCCAAAACACTTCAGTAGGTTTTATTTGAGAATACAAAATATTTGGAAAACTTATTTAAAATAATTAAATAAGTTTTTGGTGTGTTGATAAAAATGGTAAAACCTTTTATTCAAATAAAATTGGATATTAAATCCTTATTAATTTATTTAAATAAACCTTTGCTATTTTTATTCAAAACAAAATGTTTTAATTCTAAAGCTTGACCAAGGTTTAATTTGGCTTTATAAAATAATCTTTATTTATAAAACTTTCATTTCTATTAAAAACCAAATCCTTTTATTCAAAGATCCAAAATAGTAATTCCAAAATATTTTAATTTCCTTTATTTAAAATGTTTATCTTTTTAAATCCCTTTAGGATTTTATTTAATTCAAATGGGTTTGAAGTTCCAATTGAATTCAAAAAGTTTCTTCTGGCCCTGAAAATCAAATAAGTTTTATTTTATTCATTTATTTTTCACATTACAAGATTTGGAAAATCTTGGGATGTGACAGCGGTCGGCACGCTACCTCTTCATCTACCATCGGGAATAGTTTTATACTTAAATAATTGTTATTTGGTGCCTGCGTTGAGAATGAACATTATATCCGGATCATGTTTATTGCGAGAAGGTTACTTGTTTAAGTCCGAGAATAATGGTTGTTCAATTTATATGAGTAATATGTTTTATGCACATGCACCTTTGATATATGGTCTATTCTTGTTGAATCTCGATTGTAGTAATACACATATTAATAACATTGAAGCCAAAAGTTTGAAATTGAGCGATAACTTGACCTATATGTGGCACTGTCGTCTTTGTCACATTGGAGTGAAGCGTATGAAGAAACTCCGTTCCGATGGACTTCTTGAATCACTTGATTTCGAATCACTTGAAAGATGCGAAGCATGTCTGATGGGTAAAATGACTAAGACTCCATTTTCTGGTATGATGGAGCGAGCTATAGACTTATCAGAAATCATACATACTGATGTGTGTGGTCCAATGAGTGTAGCATCGCACGGTGGTTATCATTATGTTCTTACCTTCACGGATGATTTGAGTAGATATGGGTATATCTATTTCATGAAACATAAGTCCGAAACTTTCGAGAAGTTTAAGGAATTTCAAAGTGAGGTAGAGAATCAACATAACAAGTAGATTAATTTTTTACGATCTGATCGTGGAGGTGAATATCTGAGTTACGAGTTTGGCGAGCATTTGAAGAAATGCGGAATACTTTCACAATTGACACCGCCGGGAACACCCCAGTGTAATGGTGTGTCTGAACGTCGTAATCAAACTCTTTTAGATATGTTCATTCTATGATGTCACTTACAGATTTGCCGCTATCGTTTTGGGGTAATGCATTAGAAACAGCCGCATTCACTTTAAATAGGGCACCATCTAAATCCGTTGAAACGACACCGTATGAATTATGGTTTGGAAAGAAACCTAAGTTGCTGTTCCTTAAAGTTTGGGGTTGTGAAGCTTATGTAAATAAGTTACAGCCCGACAAGCTTGAACCCAAAGCGAAAAAATGCGTCTTCATAGGATACCCGAAGGAAACTATTGGGTATACCTTCTATCATAGATCCGAGGGCAAAATATTCGTTGCCAAGAATGGATCCTTTCTAGAGAAGGAGTTTCTCTCGAAAGAAGTGATTGGAAGGAAAGTAGAACTCGACGAGGTTGTTGAACCTTCTCTTAGACTTGAGAGTAGCGCAGCACCGGAAGTAGTTCCTATGGCGCCTACACCAAAAAGAGAGGAATCTAATGATGTTGATCATGAAACTTCGGTTGAAGTTACTACGGAACCTCGCATGTCAACGAGAACTCGTACCACTCCTGATTGGTATGATACCGTTATGAGTGTCATGTTGGTGGACAACACCGATGACCCTGCAACATATGAGGAAGCGATGATGAGCCCAGATTCCAATAAATGGCAAGAAGCCATGAAATCCAAGATTGGATCCATGTACAAAAACCAAGTATGGACTTTGGTGGACTTACCGGATGGCCGGAAGGTTGTCGAGAACAAATGGATTTTCAAGAAGAAAACAGATGCTGATGGTAACGTTACTGTCTATAAAGCTCGACTTGTCGCGAAAGGATTTCGACAAATTCAAGGAGTTGACTACGATGAGACTTTCTCACCGGTAGCGAAGCTAAAGTCTGTGAGGATTTTGTTAGCAATTGCTGCATATTATGATTATGAGATATGGCAGATGGATGTCAAAACGACATTCCTCAATGGAGACATTGATGAAGAGTTATATATGGTACAACCCAAAGGTTTTGTCGATCCTAAAGATGCTAACAAGGTATGCAAACTTCAACGGTCCATTTATGGATTGAAGCAAGCATCCCGGAGTTGGAATCAACGTTTTAATAAGGTAATCAAAAGCTTTGGTTTTATACAAACTTATGGAGAAGCTTGTATTTACAAGAAAGTGAGTGGGAGCTCTGTAGCATTCCTAATACTATATGTAGATGACATATTGTTGATTGGGAATGATGTAGACCTTCTTAATAGTGTCAAGGATTATTTGAATAATAGTTTTTCAATGAAAGATCTTGGTGAAGCAGCTTACATATTAGGCATAAATATTTATAGAGATAGATCGAGACGCCTAATATCGTTGTCACAAAGTACATATTTGGACAAAGTTCTAAAGAGTTTTGGAATGGAAGATAGCAAGAAAGGGTTCTTGCCCATGTTTCCCAATACGACCTTGAGTAAAACTCAGAATCCTGCAATGGCAGAAGATATAGAAAGGATGAGTAAGACTCCCTATGCCTCAGCCATACGATCTCTTATGTATGCCATGCTGTGTACTAGAATCGACATTGCATATGCTGTTAGTTTGACTAGTAGATATCAAAGTGATCCAGGAGTGGATCATTGGACAACGGTCAAAAATATCCTTAAGTACTTGAGAAGAACTAAGGATATGGTTCTTTCTTATGGAGGTGATGAACAACTCGCTGTTAATGGTTACACCGATGCTAGTTGGAACACCGATCCGGATGATTCTAAATCTCAATCTGGATACATATTTACTTTGAATGGTGCAGCAGTTAGCTGGAGGAGTGCAAAGCAAAGCGTTGTGGCGAGATCTTCAACTGAATTGGAATACATAGCTGCTTCGGAGGCTTCACAAGAGGCGATATGGATGAAGGAGTTCGTTACAGAGCTCGGTGTGGTTCCAAGTGCGCTGGACCCAATGTCTATCTACTGTGATAACATGGGCGCCATAGCCAATGCGCAAGAACCAAGGTCACACAAAAATTTGAAGCACATTAAGCTACGTTTTCATGCTATTCGAGAGCATGTACAAGATGGTGACATAAAGATTTGCAAAGTACACACATATCTGAATGTGGCGGATTCGTTGACTAAACCTCTCTCGAGGTAAAAACATGACCAACACCAAACCGCCATGGGTGTTCGGTATATTACCATGTAATCTAGATTAGTTGACTCTAGTGCAAGTGGGAGACTGTTGGAGATATGCCCTAGAGGCAATAATAAAAGTGGTTATTATTATATCTTTATATTTATGATAAATATTTACATTCATGCTATAATAGTATTAACCGGAAACATTAATACTTGTGTGATTTGTAAACTAAATTAAAGTCCCTAGTAAAGCCTCTTTGTAATACTAGCTTGTTGGTTGATAGATGATCGTGGTTTCCCGATCATGAACATTGAGATGTTATTGACAACAATATCATATCATTAGGAGAATGGTATGATGGAAATACTCATATAGATAAGCGTAGCATTAAGATCAAGTCATTTCAATAGTTCGTTTGCTATAAGCTTTCTGATACATAGTAACCTAATTCCTTCAACCATGAGATCATGCTAATCACCATCACCGGAAGGATGCTTTGATGACATCAGACACCACACCGTAACTGGGTGGCTATAAAGGTGGCATTGAGTGTTTGGAAAGTATGTGTTGAGGCACATGGATCAAGAGTGGGATTTGTCCATCCATATGACGGATAGATATACTCTGGACCCTCTCGGTGGAATGTCATCCAATTAGCTTGCAAGCATGTGACTGGCTCACAAGGGATCACATATCACGGGAACAAGAAAAGAGTACTTATCAATAACGAGGTTGAACTAGGTATGCAGAGATACCGACGATCAAACCTCGGATAAGTAAACTATCGGGAGACAAAAGGAAATTGGTATCATTTGAAAATGGTTCATTCGATTGCAAAGTAATCATTGAAAATATGTGGGAGCCATATGAATTTCCATATTCCTCTACTGGTTATTGATCGGAGAAGTGTCTCGGTCATGTCCGCATAATTCACGAATCGCAGGGAGACACACTTAAGGATTCGATGTTGTTTAGTAGATATGGAATGTAAGTAGGGATACCGAATGTTGTTCGGAGTCTCGGATGGGATCCAGGATATCACGAGGAGATCCTGAATGGTTCGGAGAATAAGATTCATATAAGGAAAGTCCGATTCCGAAGTTCGGGAATGATTTCGATGTTTTCATCGGAGAGGTTCTAGAAGGGTCTAGAAGGTTCACCGGACCGGAAGGGGAATGGTCCATGAATGTGTCATGGGTAAGTGGAAAGATTGGATCATGTCCTAGGTCACTTGGTTGGGCATTTGCGAGAGAGAATTAAAGCTCTAAATTGAAAGTCAAAAGGGAGGTTTGAAAAGTCAAACTGGAACAATAGTTTCCTAGTGGAAGAAGGAAAGAGTCCTTCCTTCTATCCAACTTGGGTTTGGGTATAGATTTAAACTCCCCTCTCCCAAGGCTGCCTCCCTCTCATAAATAGAGGGGGAGGGTTGCCCTAAAGAACACAACACCAGCCCTCCCCACCCGTGTGTCACCGCCGCTCACGCCGCCGACACCTCCTCCTCCTCTCTGGCCTTCTAAACCTAGATCGCCGGAAACCCTAGATCCACCATAACCCGCACCGGCTTAGGCGAAGCCCTGCAGGATATTCCCTCTACTTCCGACACCAC
Organism: Avena sativa; assembly: GCA_916181665.1. NCBI lineage: Eukaryota > Viridiplantae > Streptophyta > Magnoliopsida > Poales > Poaceae > Avena > Avena sativa. The sequence goes on from OV702289.1 coordinate 15,164,163, forward strand.
GCCGTCGTGCTGACGGAATCGCGAGGGGAGAACTACAACCTCCGCTGCCTGCTGGAACAAGGGAGAGGAAGGTCTTCATCGAGTAACGAACGTGTGACCGACTGCGGAAGCGCTACCGGAACGCAGTGCCGGAAGGATCGTCTACGTGATCTTGAGATCGGCAAGTGTACGACTACATCACCCACGAGAATCTGCTCTCGTTAACCGCTTTGGAATCTTTGAGGGTGAGTACTCTAATCGACTCGTTGCAACAATCTAGTAGATAGATCTTGGCTTGTTTGTGTGCATGTGGTAGATATTTTTGTTTTCCATGCTACAAACCCCTACAGATGGTGTTGGAATTATTCCCTAGAGGCAATAATAAAGATGTTATTATTATAATTCTTGTTCATGATAAAGTTTATGTTCCATGCTAGAATTGTATTAAGCGGAAACTTTAATACTTGTGTGGTTTGTGAACAACACCGTGTCCCTAGTACGCCTCTATGGACTAGCTCATTGATCAATGATGGTTAAGGTTTCCTAACCATAGACATGAGTTGTCAATTGATAATGAGATCATATCATTGGGAGAATGATATGGTGGATAGACCCAAACAAAGCAGAGCAATTAGATCGTGTCATCGTGTTCGTCTTTGCGAAGCTTTTCCTATGTCAAATATTGTATTCCTTAGACCATGAGATAATGCAACTCCCTGGTATCGGAAGAAAGCTTTGAGGTCATCAAACGTCATCCTATGAGAGGGTGATCATAAAGGTGTCTCTCAGGTGATCGGAAAGTATTTGTTGGGTTGTATGTATCGAGATGGAATTTGTCCCTCCCAAATCGGAGAGATATACTTCGGGCCCACTCGGTAATCGATATCAACACCGCTTGCAAGCATGTGGTTAAGGAGTTAATCACAAAGTGATATCGGATTACGGAACGAGTAAAGTACTTGCTGTGAACGAGATTGAACTAGGTATGACGGTACCGACGATCGAATCTCGGGCAAGTAAAATATCGCGAGACGAAGGGAATATATATATGGGATTGATTGAATCCTGGCATCGTGGTTCATCCGATATGATCATCGATGAATGTGTGGGAGTCAATATGGGTGCCCAGACCCCGCTGTTGATTATTGATAGAAGATCATGTCTGCATATTCTCGAACCCGCAGGGTCACACACTTAACGTGTCTCGACGCTAGGATAGATTGGATAATTGGTTTATGAATTTTTGTTCGGAGTCTCGGATGGGATCCGGGATATCACGAGAGGTTCCGGAATGGTCCGGAGAATAAGATTCATATAAGGCAGTGCAGTTTTTGGAGTTCGGAATTGTTCCGGGTTAATCGGTATTGTACCGGAAGCTTCTAGAACCTTCCGGAAGGGGACCAACGTGGCCCCACCTTCCGGGAGGGGGCATGGGCCTATGAGGGAGTGTCCTAGCCGCATTGGGCCAGGGGAACAAGGCCCCATAGGGCCCAGCCGATTCTAGAGAGATTTGACTCGTTTAAATCTCGGGATAGAATTTCTAGATAAGGGAGAGATTTAAATCGTTTAAACTAGAGATAGGATTTCTAGATAAGGGAGAGTTTAAATTGTTTAAACTAGAGATAGGCTTGGAGGAGGGGCAAGGGCTGGCCGCCCCCCCTCTATATATAGAGGGGTGGTGCGCCCCCTCCCCATACACACCTTCCTCCAAGCCCTAGCAGCCTTGCTACCTTCCTCTCTCCCTCCCGACTGTTTGTAGGCGAAGCCCTGCAGCAGAAATTCTCCACCATATACACCACGCCGTCGTGTTGTAGATCCAATCTATCTCTCCACCATACTCGCTGGTCCGAGGAAGGAGGAGACGTCGAGGTGCTGCACGTGTGCATCTCACGGAGGCACCGCCACTTGTGGTGCTAGATCGGATCGGATCGCGAGGAGGAGAAGCGAGTACGACTACATCACCCATGTTCCGACGAACGTTCCGCTGTGCGAATCTTCAAGGGTATGAAGATCTAATCCAATCTCTCTCGTTGTTTGCATCTCCTAGATTAGATCTTGGCTTTCCCTCTGTTCGCTCCGTAGAAAATTTTGATTTACTATGCCGCGAAACCCTTTCAGATGGTGCTGGTGGAGACGATGGTGTGGATGATGATGATGATCCCGATAAAGTCTAGCTTGATGATGGTGTTGATGGCGATGATCTCCCCTCTCCGGGAAGGAATTTCCTCGGCAGAAATCTGTCTGTCGGAGAGCTCTTTCTCTCTCGGTGTTTTCGGCCTCGCAGAGGCGGCGAAATCTTTCTGTGGTCGCTCTCCCGTGTATTAGGGTTTTGAGGGGAAGATATAGGCGAGAGGGCGGAGCTAGAGGTGGGCGAGGTGGGCCACACCCCCTGTAGGCGCGGCCCGTCTCCACCTCCCCTTGTGGCATTCTTCGTCTTCTAGGAAAAATATGATTTTCCATAGTTTTTCTTTTTTTTCTATCTTCGCGAAATTGCATCAAAACACCTCTTTTTCCATCAGAATCCTGACTCCAGCAGTTCATCCTCCAAGAATCATCCAACATGCAAAAACAGATGAAAAGACATAAGTAACACCTCTTAGTATGAAATATATCAATGAATAGAGGCAACTTATTATATAGAATGGCGATGCAAATTGGACGTATCAACTCCCCCCAAGCTTAGACCTTCGCTTGTCCCCAAGCGAAAACTGAGCTCAGTAAACATGTCAACAGGTTTATGGAGTGAAGTGTCGATAAAAAGAATACGAACAAGAAGCATCACACTTACCATTACACAACTCATAGAAGAAAGCAACTCACCATTATATAACTTAGCTTGCAACAAGTACAGGAGTCACTATAGAGACGCATAAAGATAAATCATAATTGGAATTGGCAAACTTTGTTTTTGGTCAGAGAACAGCTGGCAAACAGTTTCACAAATAAAGCTTTTGTAGAAGTTTTACAACAGGAGCACTCTTTGCTCAAACAAAAAGGTTTTTCATAATGATAGATTTCAAAGTAATACTCAATAGATAAGAGTCTTGTGCAAACAAGGAAGATGAAGAACATGATCGAATAAATCATCATATGAATGCTTGAAACACAACAACTCAAATGCTTGTTGGAGATAGAGAGGAAGTAGGTTTACTGACTCAACTTAGAAGTAGAAGAAAGGCCCTTCATAGAGGGAAGCGGGGATTTCAAGTTCATAAAGAGCTTCCAAAAGATTATGGTACTTACTAGCTTTGATCTCTTATTGCCCCTATCATAAGCATCTTGAGGTGATTAAGGTTAAAGTGAACAAAGATGGAGTATATGCTTGACGAAATATAAGTTGGCAATCTCATGTCCCTTGAGTACGAGGACCGCTCCTCATGCTACTCAACTTTAGTTACCGGTAAGTTCTTGTCATTGTAAGCATATGTGTATCATAAAGAACCGCCAATGGGGTACCCCTTGCACATGATACAGGAGCTTTCCCATAACCAAAATGACAAGGCAAGCAGACAGTGAGCATCTCAGCAATCTCTTATTTGCCATGGGAAAATGGTGCTTTTTTCTCTCTTTCCTCTTTTCAATATGTCTCTTCTTTTTTATATAAGAGGAAAGCTTCATAGATTTCTCACTATGGTGACGCTGCAAGTTTCCACCATGATTAGGCATGGCTTAGGCTAGCGGCCCAGGCGTTTCTCTAACACATATACATAACTCTATGGACTTACAAGCTCCCCTTTTATTTCACGCCGACGACATCTGCAAACAAAAGAGCATGATATCAGCTGGGTATGTATTTACAGGTGTTGAAAGCGTTCCCATGACAACACGATTCTGCTAATCCCAACGTATAGATGCAAGCATATACAACTTCGATGACATAATGGTTCAAGTTTATTAGGGGCAAGAAAATAAGGTGTGCCATCAAGTTCGTGAGAGCTTTACTAACTAGTTTTCACATAACAAAATAATTTTTAATTTCGAAAGGTAGATGACGCTTAAGAATTTGCTTGGAATAGCAGTAATGCTAATGGGTAGATATGGTGGACACAAATGACACAGGTTTTGGTTCAAAGGGGGTTGGATGCATGAGAAGTATTCCTTCTCAAAATAGGCTTTTGGCTAGCAAGGCTGGGTAGCAAGCAAAAGAGTTGGAGAAAACAAGCAAACCTACAAGTGATAAAGCCAAACATGCAATCTTCCTTGAAGACACAAAAGATCTTAAATAAAGAATACTAAGCTTATGAGCCAATCAAGAAAGAAAATAAATGATACAAAATACCTGTAAGCTTTTTCTCTTTTCCTTTCAAACCTCAAAAAGTGTTGCTACTGACCAGAGCTCGGTTTGACAAAACCAATTTAGATCTACTTGATGCTCCCAAAGTTATTGCCAATACTGATCAACAAGATCAATCATATAATAGAGATTGCAAACTAAAATAAGAAGTGCAGCAAGTAAAAGATGAGACTTCTCATTAATATTCCATAAAGGCACTCACACCAAGGGATACATAGATAACCAACTAAAAGAGAGATACTTCCACATGCAAACCAACCTATAATATAACTTCTCTACCAAAGATATGAATCTACTAAAAAGGTAAAAGATAAAAGATAATTATGTGATACCGCGGCACTCCCCCAAGCTTGAAACAAGCCAAGGGGATGCCAAACCTGATGACGAATTACTCCTTCGGTGGTGGTGTTCTCTTGATAAGCTCTTCAATGAGTTCCCTCAAATCCTCAGTACCGAAGGTTAGAGTACGAATCAACTCCGAATTATGCTCAATGCGGTTCATGATCATGTCGGACCGAGAATCCCAGTCCTTGTTATTCTTTCCCCGCTCTTCCTTAGAGTGTTCCTTCCCTACATGGTTAGAACAAGGTAGATAATAATATTGTTAGGGAGTTATTGATAATAATATTATTAGGGAAAGCCTAGCATAAAAGTTATTGATAATAATATTGTTAGGGAGTTCATGAATAGGACATTTAAGCATTAGTAACTTCAATCTCCCCCAAGCTTGAGCTATACTCTCTCCATCACGAGGCCAAAAGTTATATATCAGATTCCTATCCTTATGAATTTCACTGGGAGAATAGAATTTAGAATAAAAGAGAGGCACTATTTCCTCCCATTCCATGGATTGTCCATTATTTAGCAGCTTATACCATTCTTCAGCTCTTCCTTTCAAGGATATAGAGAGTAACTTCTTCTTCACCTGTTCAGTTGTGATACATGCACACTTAAATAACCCGCATAATTCATGGATAAAAAGCAAATGATCACCAGGATGGAAAGTTCCATCCCCTAAATAATAATTATCCATAACACAATCAACAATACTTGTAGGTATCTTAAAAGGATTTATCTCAACAGGTGGTGGTTCATCTACTACCCTAACAGGGGTAGTAGTTTTCCCAAATAGAAAACCAAGTGGGTTATCCATAATGGAAACAAAGTAACAAACAGAAATAAAAAAACAATACTCACAGTAGAAGTTTCCTTTACCAGTTCCACTCTTCAATAGCGCTTCACTCCCCGGCAACGGCGCCAGAAAATAGTCTTGATGACCCACAAGTATAGGGGGTGTATCATAGTACTTTCAATAAATAGGAGTGTCGATCCCAACGAGGAGCGGAAGGTGTTGACTAGTGGTATGGAGTAGGAAATCTCTGTAAATACTTAGCAAACGAATTTTTAAGGGTTTTCTGATAAAGAAAAGAAATAAAGTGCAAGTAATAAAGACAACGAAAAATTGTAGCAAGTGGCCCAGTCCTTTCTTATCAAAGTACAAGCCGGTGGAAATACTTATAAGGACCAAACGTTCTCGAGGACACATGGGAATTCTATCAAGTGCTTTCGCTTCAAATAGCTGAGTAGTATTCTTTGGTTTTGTAAGTGTTGTGTGGGTGAACTTGTGCTAATGTACCGACCTTACTTGTACTAATACATACTTGTGATTAAACCCCCTGCAAGCATCCGCAACTACCGGAAAGCAATTAATATATGAACCTAACCACAACCTTAAACTCCGAGATCCTACACTCCCTTGTGCAATGGTTTCCTAATGGGGGTTCAGGTTTCTGTCACTCCGGCAACCCCATAATTAGTAGCCAAATACACAATGCATCCCCCTAGGCCCATAAATGGTGAAGTATCATGTAGTTGACGTTCACATGACACCACTAGAAGAATAGCACCACAACTTAAATACTAAACCATTGAATACTATCTCAAAACAAATCCACTACTAACAACATGACTTATCATATGTCCTCAAGAACTAAACGAACTACTCATGAGACATCATATGGATCAGGATCAAAGATGATATGGTGATGGATAACAATCTAAACATAAACAATAATCCAATGGTTCCACTCACAAGCATTAACTACAATAGTAATCAACACTGGGAAAGTTTTCCCTAAGAACTATGCAAGTATTCAACACGGTTGTTAGAGCGGGATGAAGTGGTGATGATGGTGTTGGAGATATGCCCTAGAGGCAATAATAAAAGTGGTTATTATTATATCTTTGTGTTTATTATAAATGGTTACATTCATGCTATAATAGTATTAACCGGAAACATTAATACTTGTGTGATTTGTAAACTAAATTAAAGTCCCTAGTAAAGCCTCTTTGTAATACTAGCTTGTTGGTTGATAGATGATCGTGGTTTCACGATCATGAACATTGAGATGTTATTGACAACAAGATCATATCATTAGGAGAATGGTATGATGGACATACTCCTATAGATAAGCGTAGCATTAAGATCAAGTCATTTCAATAGTTCGTTTGCTATAATCTTTCTGATACATAGTAACCTAATTCATTCGACCATGAGATCATGCTAATCACCATCACCGAAAGGATGCTTTGATGACATCAGACACCACACCGTAACTGGGTGGCTATAAAGGTGGCATTGAGTGTTTGGAAAGTATGTGTTGAGGCACATGGATCAAGAGTGGGATTTGTCCATCCATATGACGGATAGATATACTCTGGGCCCTCTCGGTGGAATGTCATCCAATTAGCTTGCAAGCATGTGACTGGCTCACAAGAGATCACATATCACGGGAACGAGAAAAGAGTACTTATCGGTAACGAGGTTGAACTAGGTATGCAGAGATACCGATGATCAAACCTCGGATAAGTAAACTATCGCGAGACAAAAGGAAATTGGTATCATATGTAAGTGGTTCATTCGATCGCAAAGTAATCATTGAAATATGTGGGAGCAATATGAATTTCCAGATTCCTCTATTGGTTATTGATCGGAGAAGTGTCTCGGTCATGTCCGCATAATTCACGGACCGCAGGGAGACACACTTAAGGATTCGATGTTGTTTAGTAGATATGGAATGTAAGTAGGGATACCGAATGTTGTTTGGAGTCTCGGATGGGATCCGGGATATCATGAGGAGATCCGGAATGGTCCGGAGAATAAGATTCATATAAGGAAAGTCCGATTCCGGAGTTCGGGAATGATTTCGATGTTTTCATCGGAGAGGTTCTAGAAGGGTCTAGAAGGTTCACCGGACCGGAAGGGGAATGGTCCATGAATGTGTCATGGGTAAGTGGAATGATTGGATCATGTCCAAGGTAACTTGGTTGGGCATTTGCGAGAGAGAATTAAAGCTCTAAATTGAAAGTCAAAAGGGAGGTTTGAAAAGTCAAACTAGAACAATAGTTTCCTAGTGGAAGAAGGAAAGAGTCCTTCCTTCTATCCAACTTGGGTTTGGGTATGGATTCAAACTCCCCTGTTCCAAGGCTGCCCTCCCTCTCATAAATAGAGGGGGAGGGCTGCCCCAAATAACACAACACTAGCCCTCCCCACCCGTGCGCCGCCGCACACCGCCGCCGACGACACCTCCTCCTCCTCTCCGGCATTCTAAACCTAGATCATCGGAAACCCTAGATCCACCATAACCTGCACTGGCTTAGGCAAAGCCCTGCGGGATCTTCCCTCTACTTCCGACACCACGCCGTCGTGCTGCCGGAATCGCGAGGGGAGAACTACAACCTCCGCTGCTTGCTGGAACAAGGGAGAGGAAGGTCTTTATCGAGTATCGAACGTGTGACCGACTGCGGAAGAGCTGCCGGAACGCAGCGCCGGAAGGATCATCTACATGATCTTGAGATCGTCAAGTGTACGACTACATCACCCATGAGAATCTGCTCTCGTTAACCGCTTTGAAATCTTCGAGGGTGAGTACTCTAATCGACTCGTTGCTACAATCTAGTACATAGATTTTGTCTTATTTGTGTGCATGCGGTAGAAATTTTTTGTTTTCTATGCTACGAACCCCTACATTGGTATCAGAGCCGTGTCTATTTGTAGATCTGTTGCACGAGTAGAACACAATGGTCATTGTGGACGTTGATGCTTTTATTGTCGATTGCTTCTTGTGTACTTTGCATCTTGCGGGATGGTGGGACGAAGCGGCCCGGGCTAACCTTACATGACATCGTTCATGAGACTTGCTCCACGCTTGATATGCAACTTGTATTACATAAGTGGCTTTGCGGGTGTCCGTTTCTCCCAACATAGTTAAGATTCAATTTACAATGGGTGATAGACAAAACTAGTATCAATGTTGTGGTTCTTGTTCGTAAGTTAGAACGACACTTATTGAAAGCCCCAAACCACGTAAAACATGCAAAGAAAATTAGAGGCGTCTAACATTGTTTTGCAGGGGTGTGCTGTGATGTGATACGGCCATGATTGTGATTATATATGATGTATGTAATGTTCCTTATTGTAAGTCGGCAATCGGCAGGAGCCATATGGTTGTCCTTTTAATTCCGTTAAGACCTGCGTGACTATTATTCAAAGTAGTTGTAATAGTTGATGCTGGTGGAAGACGACCATGGAGCGGCGCCATTGACCTTGACGCAATGCCGGCGATGATGGAGATCATGTTAGTGCTTGAAGATGGAGATCGGAAGCACAAGAAGAAAGGCCATATCATATCACATATTATGAATTGCATGTGATTTAATCCTTTTATGCATCTTGTATTACTTAGTTCGCGATGGTATCATTATAAGATGATCCCTCTCACAAAATTTCAAGTTATAAAGTGTTCATCCTTAGTAAGCACTGTTGCTAAAGCTCGTTGTTTCGAAGCACCATGTGATGATCGGGTGAGTTAGATTCTGTGAGTGTATACAACGGGAGCAAGCCAGATTTGCTCATGCGAAAGCTAAGGTTTGATCTTGACGAGCATAGCATGTACAAACATGGTCTCGGAACACGGATCACCGAAATGTAAAGCATGAGTCATATAGTAGATATGATGAACATGTTGATTGTTCGCCATTGAAGCTACATCAACCCTCGTGATGATCGGTTTTGATGTGGTGGATTTGGTTTGTGTGATCACTAAAACAATGTGAGGGATATTGTTTTGAGTGGGAGTTCGCCCAGATTAATTTAACTATTAATTAGAACTCAATTTGTCATAAACTTAGTCTAAACTATTGCAAATATGTTGTAGATCAATGGCGGCCCCTACCATCAATTTTAATGCGTTCCTAGAGAAAGAAAAGTTGAAAAACAATGGAAGCAACTTCGCGGATTGGTTCCGCAACTTGAGGATTGTCCTCAATGCTGGTAATTTGACCTATGTGCTGGATGCACCGCTGGGTGACCCACCTGCAGCTGATGCTACCGATGAGGTAAAGAATGTTTTCCTCGCTCGGAAGAATCAGTACTCCACAGTTCAATGTGCTATCTTGTACGGTTTGGAATCAGAGCTTCAGAAAAGGTTTGAGAACCATGACCCACATGATATTGTTAGTGAACTCAAAATGATATTTGAGGCTCACGCAACAGTTGAGAGTTATGAGGCTTCTGAAAAGTTCTTTAACTGCAAGATGGAAGAGGGCAGCTCCATTAGGCAGCACGTGCTTAAGATGTCTGGGCACGCAAGCAAGCTTCAAAGCTTGGGTATAGTGATTCCTAATGCTTTGGGGATTCACCGTGTCCTCCAATCACTACCACCAAGTTACATGAACTTTGTGATGAACTACAATATGCAAAACATGGACAAGTCATTGCCTGAACTCTTCTCCATGTTAAAGTCTGCAGAAGTGGAGATCAAGAAAGAGCACCAAGTGTTGTTGGTCAATAAGACCACCAAATTCAAGAAGCGAGGAAAGTCTAAGAAAAGGGAAACTTCAAGAAGGGCGGTAAGAAAGTTACCGCGCCGGCGAAGAAGACCAAGGCTGGGCCTAAGGTTGATACTGAATGCTTTTACTACAAGGGAGAAGGTCACTGGAAGCGGAATTGCCCTAAGTACTTGGCGGATTTGAAGAACGGCAACATCAAGAAGAAAGGTATATTCGATATACATGTGATTGATGTGTATCTCACAAGTACTCGTAGTAGTGCCTGGGTATTTGATACTGGTTCGGTTGCTCACATTTGTAACTCAAAACAGGTGCTGCAGAATAGATGGAAACTAGCGAAGAACGAGGTGACGATGAGCGTTGGAAATGGATCAAAGGTTAATGTGATCGCGGTTGTAGAGTTCCCAACCTTTAATAAGGTAGAGATCCCTGTGTTTACAATGCTAGTCCCTGGATCAATAGCTAGCATCCACAGTTAAGATGTAATATCAAGAAACAAAGGTCATAATACAACTTTATAACCAGGAATAAAATAATTCATTACATCTTACATAGCTCATTTGGCTATCACATCACATTGCAGCAGAATATCTATAAGCATGGGGTCCTTCATCTTCAAAGTGCCACAGGCAAACATGTAGGTTGTAGACTTGTAATCCTATTTAACACACTTCACTAACATCAACAAACCTGCAACATAATAAGTTACAGCCACAAGGGTCAATACATTTGAATTGTATTGGCAACTTTCACTACTATGTGGAATATAAGTGGATTCTACCAATACATGCATATTTGGCTAAGTAGAGTTTAAGGCTCATTTGCATAAAGCAATATTTTATCCTATCTTTTCAAAATGGTTTTGGTCCTTTGTCAAATCTCCTTTCAAAAATCTCTTGAACTCCTTGGTAAAAACTCAAGTGTTCAAGTCCTTGTCAAAATCTCTTGAGCACCTTGGTAACCCCAAGTGCATCAAGTTTTAAAAGTTTTCTTTTAGAAATTAGAGTGTCGAGATCTTCCATGGCTTCAGGCCTTAGTTGCTCAGTATTGTCCATAACCGGGGACACGGCTAAGTACTTAGAATTTGATCTTCTGCAGAAGTTGTACACTTTACCCACATGACACAATCTCGTCTTGACGCCACCAGTGGCTGCTGGATAAGTACTCACCAAAATGGAGTACCGGCAGATCGAGAATGTGACAAAGTCTTTCCATAGGAGTCCTCCCAATACAAAATGCTAGCTTGTCTACCAGGCACAAATGTAGGGTTACTCCCTTACACAAATCTAGTTAACCTGAAGATGCCAATGCATGGGACTTCCACTATGTAGTTGACTAAGCCAGAGCCCATTTAGCATGTGGCTGTACACGGAAGCCACTGTACGAGAAACATGTTCAATCTCTAAGTTTCCTGGGTGGTTTTTCCTTTGGAGCACAACACAAAGAGATTGCCATAGTCATGGTTCCTTTTGTTGCCACCTTCTCCAATACTCAAAGTATCCTTGGCCACCCAGGTGGTTCATTGAGTCCTTGTTTTATTATATAAAAACACAAGTCCTTTTCTCAACTTCATAAAATATCAACATGTATCTCTTTTCAAAATCTAGCATGGCTAAGCATGTAACAACTACATTGTTTTCTCTAAGGAATGGATAGGGAATCCTATTAGGATTTTAGCATAGCATAAGTACAAAAAGTATTTTCATGCATGTTTCAAAATCCACTAAGTATAATGAAAATAGTAGGAATTTTGATGATAGTGTCACTTGCCTTTTGGTAGGGAATGGTGGTTTACTCCTTGATCTTGCTAGTCTCACTCTTTGCTAATTTCACTACAAGTCAATCAAGCAAACACAAAATCAACTAACATTCCAACCAAAGTCAAACAAACAATTTCACACTCACAAAGCAATGGAACCTAAGTCATGCATAAGTATGCAAAGGATGGTTCTATTGCAAGGATGGTCTCCACTAGGCTTCTAAACTTTGTAAGGTCCAAATTGGTCATTTACCAAAATGGCAAAGTCATTAGTTAGAGGGTTTTGCCCAAAAACTATTTTAAAATCCATTCAACATTTTATGTGGTGGAAAATGGTTTTATCAAATCAAAATCTTTAAGTTTCTCACCAAAAGTTTCTAACTCTCAAGACTTGGTGTTTTGGGTCAGTAGCTTTGAATCAAAATATTTTCTCAAAGTTTTTATTCCAAAATCCTTTTTCATACTAAATCCATTATCTTTACTTAGCTAGAAATAGACTAATTCAATTAATCCATTCTAATTTTTTCCAATTTCATTTTCAAAACCATGGGTTGGTTCCTAGGGCCAGTAAGGTCACAACAAACCATTTTGCAGAAATTTTAACCCTAAAATCATTTTTTAAACAATTTTTCTAATCTAAATAAGCACACAAATGATTCTGCAAAAACAAGCAAATTAACAGATACTATTTACTAAACCAAGGGCATGGTTGGCTAGGGCTTGTTCCCCTGATTTCATTGATATAAAATTTGTAAAATTTGGACGTGTGGTTTGAAAGTTATGGATTTTTCAAATTGGATCATCAAATAGAACACAATTTCTGTTTTAAAACATCTCTGGGCCACGTGTCTGTATCCTATTGGCTCATAACGGTTCGGTAGGATCGCGTGATGTGGACCGCAGGATTTAAGTGGGATTGTGCGGTGCAGATCAAGTGTAACGGTTCGTTTAGTCAATCTATCGTGTACATACGATCAAGATCCAACGGCTCAAACTGATTTGACCAAGGGCTGGCGGCGCTCGACGGTGGTGCGCGGCGGCGATGCTCGGGCAGAGGCGTTCTGGCTATTCTAGGAAGAGAGGGAGAGGAAGTAGGGGCTCACCAGGTTCGCAATGCAGCACTGATACTCAACGTGCTCTTGGGGAAGCAGGGGGCGCACGGGGATGGGCAGGATTCCTCGCCGGAGTTGGTTCTGGCGACGGACGCACGCGGTCGAGGTCGAGGACGACGCTACGGGTCACGCGAAGGCAAACCAGAATCATGGTTAGACGCGGAATGACCTGGGGAATATGTGTGCATCCTTGAGAGAGCTTAGGGCGGTCGGAGTTCACCTGGGGTGCTTGGCGAAGTAATGGCAGACGGCGGCGCACGCTTGGTGTCGTCGAAGCCGAGGTTACAGGGCACCCGCGGATGAATGAAAAGCACGGGAAGATGCGCCAGGATGCGGTGAGCGTGCTTGTGTGTTCGGGGAGGCAGGAGGTGGTGTGGCTCGGCCGGATTCGAAAGTGGAAGCTCGTCGGAGACAGAGCTGTTCGAGGAGAAATTGGGGCGGCCTGGGGGCGTGCTTGGGGAAGGAGACAAAGGGGAAACTGAGAGGAGTCACTGGCGTTTAAATGTGCCTGGTCGCTGCGAGTTAAGGTGGCCGTGTTAAGGCGAATTCAAGCCGCGAATCAAAGCCTGCAACGGCCGGCGAGGGAGGAAGAACTGGTCGTGGGGGTGGGGAAGAAGAGGGACGTGGCGGTGGGGTCCTCTGGTCAGTGAGAAAGGGAAAGGGAACAGGGTCCAGTCGTCAGTGTCCTCGCGGGTGTGAGTTTGAGTGCGAAAACGTTTTGTCAGAGGGGTGGGGAAAATGGGCTGCTGGGCTAGGGTGGGCTTTAGCTGGGCTGGGTCGGCCAGTTTCTATTTTTTTCTTCTGAATTCTTTTTTCCTTTTCTAATTCTTTTTTTCTGTTTTGAATTTCATCCAACTATTCAAGCATTCAAATAATTCAAACAATTGTAATGAGATTTTGGTTCTGTTTATCAACATAAACCAAATCTCAAAATAAAATAATATTTTTATTCATTTTTAGGATCTATTTAATAATTAAATAAAATAGCCCTTTAGTTATTTAATCAAAATAGGGTTTGATTTATTTAATAAAATCTCCATTTGAAATCCAAATATTTTGAAAACCAAATCAGTAGGTTTTATTTGGAAATAAAGAATATTTGGAAACTTGTTTAAAACAAAATAACCTTTTATTTTAGGGTCCATTATTAATTAATTACAATAGACCTTCATTATAAAATCCACTGGGATTTATTTTATTTAAAATATTTATTTTGAAACCTAAAATAAAGCCAAAACACTTCAGCAGGTTTTATTTGAGAATACAAAATATTTGGAAAACTTATTTAAAATAATTAAATAAGTTTTTGGTGTTTTGATAAAAATGGTAAAACCTTTTATTCAAATAAAATTGGATATTAAATCCTTATTAATTTATTTAAATAAACCTTTGCTATTTTTATTCAAAACAAAATGTTTTAATTCTAAATCTTGGCCAAGGTTTAATTTGGCTTTATAAAATAATTTTTATTTATAAAACTTTCATTTCTATTGAAAACCAAATCCTTTTATTCAAAGATCCAAAATAGTAATTCCAAAATATTTTAATTTCCCTTATTTAAAATGTTTATATTTTTAAATCCCTTTAGGATTTTATTTAATTCAAATGGGTTTGAAGTTCCAATTGAATTCAAAAAGTTTCTTCTGGCCCTGAAAATCAAACAAGTTTTATTTTATTCATTTATTTTTCACATTACAAGATTTGGAAAATCTTGGGATGTGACAGGCTACCACCCTTAAAATAAATCTCGTCCCGAGATTTGGGAAGGCTGGGGTTACAAGTAGGCTTAAAATAACTAGGGTACTACCACCCTTAAAATAAAGTCTCATAGGGTTACATTGATGGTTCTCTTGGCTAAAGGTTCAACACAATAAACAGACAAGGAATCCTTATTTGACTCTTCTGAGTTTTCTAAATCCTGACATCCACTTCTTCTATCTCTTCAAAGTTCTCATTGATGTCAATGTGGTTCACATGTCCTTTCTGGGTCACATTGGAGTCATTTCCATTGGCTCTTCTGGCATCCTTTTTCTTTTTCTTCTCTGGACAGTCTGATGCATAGTGTCCAAGTTCCTTACAATTATAGCATTGCAACTGGCTAATGTCCTTTTTCCTGTATGTGTTATGTTGGTTCTGACCAAGGTCATCTCCATTGTCAGTATCATTTCCATTATTCTCACTTTCATTGTTGTTGTGGTGATACTGATGTGGTTCAGAATCTTCATTGCTCTTTCTGTATGAATGCTTCTTCTTTGATGATCCTGAATAGTTCTTGAGTTTATGTTTTCTCTTTCTGTTATCCACTTGATTCATCTTGTTTTCCAATATTGTGGCTTTGTCACAGAGTGATTGATAAGTTGGGACATAGGCAACAGCTAGCTGCAGATTTAACTCATCCTTGAGTCCTTCAAGAAATTTTTCCTTTCTCTTAGCATCTGTATCAACTTCATCTGGTGCATAGCGTGCCAGATTGTTGAATTCTTCAATATACTCAGCCACACTGAGGTGACGTTGTTTCCGATTGTGAAACTCCTTTTTCTTCAAGTACATTACTCCAGGTGAGATGTGAGTGGTTCTGAATCCATCTTCAAAAATATCCCAAGTCACATCTTCAAGGGGAGTGGTGATTTGAAAGTTGTCCCACCATGTTGCTGCTGGTCCTTCAAGCAGAAATGCTGCAAACCTTACTTTTTCTTCATCAGTGCAACCAACAGTCACTAAGTCTTTGTTTACTGAACGTAACCAGTCATCAGCTTCCATTAGATCAGTTGTTCCAGAGAACCTTGCAGGCCTAAGTTTTAGAAACTTGGTGAGCATATCAAGTGCTGGAGGATTATTCTGATTGTTGTTGTTGTTGTTATTCAAATTCTGTATGAATGTGGTCATCTGCTGCATCAACTGTGTCTGAGCTGTCATCATCTGTTGCATCTCAGGGGTGATGTTGTTGTTGTTTTGGTTGGGGTTGGCACGACGGGGAGGCATCTGTTGGTTTGATAGGGATAAGTATTGGTGGATAGGTTTTTAAGAAGTCCTAACACACAACTCAAAACAATCAAGTTCAATCAAACAATCAAACCATCAAACATTCAACAAGCAACCAATCACTTAACAACTTATGAGCTTAACTCATGAGTTGAAGGAAACAACAAGTTTTCTTGAATTAACAACTTAGTATGATCATACCTCATAGGACAATATGATCCATACTCTAACTTGATATCAATGTTTTTGGTAGGCAATCTAATGTCTCTTGGTTTTCACTAGTAGTCCTTAGTGATATCCAAGTTGGAAGTCCTTGGTGAATATGCTGAAGATGTTGAAGTCATTAGAGTTGAAGAAGTCCTTTGCACATGGTGTAGTCTTTGGCCATGGGGTAGGTTTTTCCATCAAGTTGAAAATGTAAGAGAAGTAGAGTTGAAACCAAAGTGGTTGAGGAAAGGGTTTACAAGATTTTGTAAATAAGTTTTTGGAACAAAATACAACTCCTATTTTTCTAAGGGTTTTTGTCCAATCCTAGGTTTACAAATCCTACAGGCAACACAATGCTCTGATACCATCTGTAGAGTTCCCAACCTTTAATAAGGTAGAGATCCCTGTGTTTACAATGCTAGTCCCTGGATCAATAGCTAGCATCCACAGTTAAGATGTAATATCAAGAAACAAAGGTCATAATACAACTTTATAACCAGGAATAAAATAATTCATTACATCTTACATAGCTCATTTGGCTATCACATCACATTGCAGCAGAATATCTATAAGCATGGGGTCCTTCATCTTCAAAGTGCCACAGGCAAACATGTAGGTTGTAGACTTGTAATCCTATTTAACACACTTCACTAACATCAACAAACCTGCAACATAATAAGTTGCAGCCACAAGGGTCAATACATTTGAATTGTATTGGCAACTTTCACTACTATGTGGAATATAAGTGGATTCTATCAATACATGCATATTTGGCTAAGTAGAGTTTAAGGCTCATTTGCATAAAGCAATATTTTATCCTATCTTTTCAAAATGGTTTTGGTCCTTTGTCAAATCTCCTTTCAAAAATCTCTTGAACTCCTTGGTAAAAACTCAAGTGTTCAAGTCCTTGTCAAAATCTCTTGAGCACCTTGGTAACCCCAAGTGCATCAAGTTTTAAAAGTTTTCTTTTAGAAATTAGAGTGTCGAGATCTTCCATAGCTTCAGGCCTTAGTTGCTCAGTATTGTCCATAACCGGGGACACGGCTAAGTACTTAGAATTTGATCTTCTGCAGAAGTTGTACACTTTACCCACATGACACAATCTCGTCTTGACGCCACCAGTGGCCGCTGGATAAGTACTCACCAAAATGGAGTACCGGCAGATCGAGAATGTGACAAAGTCTTTCCATAGGAGTCCTCCCAATACAAAATGCTAGCTTGTCTACCAGGCACAAATGTAGGGTTACTCCCTTACACAAATCTAGTTAACCTGAAGATGCCAATGCATGGGACTTCCACTATGTAGTTGACTAAGCCAGAGCCCATTTAGCATGTGGCTGTACACGGAAGCCACTGTACGAGAAACATGTTCAATCTCTAAGTTTCCTGGGTGGTTTTTCCTTTGGAGCACAACACAAAGAGATTGCCATAGTCATGGTTCCTTTTGTTGCCACCTTCTCCAATACTCAAAGTATCCTTGGCCACCCAGGTGGTTCATTGAGTCCTTGTTTTATTATATAAAAACACAAGTCCTTTTCTCAACTTCATAAAATCTCAACATGTATCTCTTTCCAAAATATAGCATGGCTAAGCATGTAACAACTACATTGTTTTCTCTAAGGAATGGATAGGGAATCCTATTAGGATTTTAGCATAGCATAAGTACAAAAAGTATTTTCATGCATGTTTCAAAATCCACTAAGTATAATGAAAATAGTAGGAATTTTGATGATAGTGTCACTTGCCTTTTGGTAGGGAATGGTGGTTTACTCCTTGATCTTGCTAGTCTCACTCTTTGCTAATTTCACTACAAGTCAATCAAGCAAACACAAAATCAACTAACATTCCAACCAAAGTCAAACAAACAATTTCACACTCACAAAGCAATGGAACCTAAGTCATGCATAAGTATGCAAAGGATGGTTCTATTGCAAGGATGGTCTCCACTAGGCTTCTAAACTTTGTAAGGTCCAAATTGGTCATTTACCAAAATGGCAAAGTCATTAGTTAGAGGGTTTTGCCCAAAAACTATTTTAAAATCCATTCAACATTTTATGTGGTGGAAAATGGTTTTATCAAATCAAAATCTTTAAGTTTCTCACCAAAAGTTTCTAACTCTCAAGACTTGGTGTTTTGGGTCAGTAGCTTTGAATCAAAATATTTTCTCAAAGTTTTTATTCCAAAATCCTTTTTCATACTAAATCCATTATCTTTACTTAGCTAGAAATAGACTAATTCAATTAATCCATTCTAAATTTTTCCAATTTCATTTTCAAAACCATGGGTTGGTTCCTAGGGTCAGTAAGGTCACAACAAACCATTTTGCAGAAATTTTAACCCTAAAATCATTTTTTAAACAATTTTTCTAATCTAAATAAGCACACAAATGATTCTGCAAAAACAAGCAAATTAACAGATACTATTTACTAAACCAAGGGCATGGTTGGATAGGGCTTGTTCCCCTGATTTCATTGATATAAAATTTGTAAAATTTGGACGTGTGGTTTGAAAGTTATGGATTTTTCAAATTGGATCATCAAATAGAACACAATTTCTGTTTTAAAACATCTCTGGGCCACGTGTCTGTATCCTATTGGCTCATAACGGTTCGGTAGGATCGCGTGATGTGGACCGCAGGATTTAAGTGGGATTGTGCGGTGCAGATCAAGTGTAACGGTTCGTTTAGTCAATCTATCGCGTACATACGATCAAGATCCAACGGCTCAAACTGATTTGACCAAGGGCTGGCGGCGCTCGACGGTGGTGCGCGGCGGCGATGCTCGGGCAGAGGCGTTCCGGCTATTCTAGGAAGAGAGGGAGAGGAAGTAGGGGTTCACCAGGTTCGCAATGCAGCACTGATACTCAACGTGCTCTTGGGGAAGCAGGGGGCGCACGGGGACGGGCAGGATTCCTCGCCGGAGTTGGTTCTGCGACGGACGCACGCGGTCGAGGTCGAGGACGACGCTACGGGTCACGCGAAGGCAAACCAGAATCATGGTTAGACGCGGAATGACCTGGGGAATATGTGTGCATCCTTGAGAGAGCTTAGGGCGGTCGGAGTTCACCTGGGGTGCTTGGCGAAGTAATGGCAGACGGCGGCGCACGCTTGGTGTCGTCGAAGCCGAGGTTACAGGGCACCTGCGGATGAATGAAAAGCACGGGAAGATGCGCCAGGATGCGGTGAGCGTGCTCGTGTGTTCGGGGAGGCAGGAGGTGGTGTGGCTCGGCCGGATTCGAAAGTGGAAGCTCGTCGGAGATAAAGCTGTTCGAGGAGAAATTGGGGCGGCCTGGGGGCGTCCTTGGGGAAGGAGACAGAGGGGAAACAGAGAGGAGTCACTGGCGTTTAAATGTGCCTGGTCGCTGCGAGTTAAGGTGGCCGTGTTAAGGCGAATTCAAGCCGCGAATCAAAGCCTGCAACGGCCGGCGAGGGAGGAAGAACTGGTCGTGGGGGTGGGGAAGAAGAGGGACGTGGCGGTGGGGTCCTCTGGTCAGTGAGAAAGGGAAAGGGAACGGGGTCCAGTCGTCAGTGTCCTCGCGGGTGTGAGTTTGAGTGCGAAAACGTTTCGTCAGAGGGGTGGGGAAATCGGGCTGCTGGGCTAGGGTGGGCTTTAGCTGGGCTGGGTCGGCCAGTTTCTATTTTTCTTCTTCTGAATTCTTTTTCCTTTTCTAATTCTATTTTTCTGTTTTGAATTTCATCCAACTATTCAAGCATTCAAATAATTCAAACAATTCAAACAATTGTAATGAGATTTTGGTTCTGTTTATCAACATAAACCAAATCTCAAAATAAAATAATATTTTTATTCATTTTTAGGATCTATTTAATAATTAAATAAAATAGCCCTTTAGTTATTTAATCAAAATAGGGTTTGATTTATTTAATAAAATCTCCATTTGAAATCCAAATATTTTCAAAACCAAATCAGTAGGTTTTATTTGGAAATAAAGAATATTTGGAAACTTGTTTAAAACAAAATAACCTTTTATTTCAGGGTCCATTATTAATTAATTACAATAGACCTTCATTATAAAATCCACTGGGATTTATTTTATTTAAAATATTTATTTTGAAACCTAAAATAAAGCCAAAACACTTCAGTAGGTTTTATTTGAGAATACAAAATATTTGGAAAACTTATTTAAAATAATTAAATAAGTTTTTGGTGTTTTGATAAAAATGGTAAAACCTTTTATTCAAATAAAATTGGATATTAAATCCTTATTAATTTATTTAAATAAACCTTTGCTATTTTTATTCAAAACAAAATGTTTTAATTCTAAAGCTTGGCCAAGGTTTAATTTGGCTTTATAAAATAATCTTTATTTATAAAACTTTCATTTCTATTAAAAACCAAATCCTTTTATTCAAAGATCCAAAATAGTAATTCCAAAATATTTTAATTTCCTTTATTTAAAATGTTTATCTTTTTAAATCCCTTTAGGATTTTATTTAATTCAAATGGGTTTGAAGTTCCAATTGAATTCAAAAAGTTTCTTCTGGCCCTGAAAATCAAATAAGTTTTATTTTATTCATTTATTTTTCACATTACAAGATTTGGAAAATCTTGGGATGTGACAGCGGTCGGCACGCTACCTCTTCATCTACCATCGGGAATAGTTTTATACTTAAATAATTGTTATTTGGTGCCTGCGTTGAGAATGAACATTATATCCGGATTATGTTTATTGCGAGAAGGTTACTTGTTTAAGTCCGAGAATAATGGTTGTTCAATTTATATGAGTAATATGTTTTATGCACATGCACCTTTGATATATGGTCTATTCTTGTTGAATCTCGATTGTAGTAATACACATATTAATAACATTGAAGCCAAAAGTTTGAAATTGAGCGATAACTTGACCTATATGTGGCACTGTCATCTTTGTCACATTGGAGTGAAGCGTATGAAGAAACTCCGTTCCGATGGACTTCTTGAATCACTTGATTTCGAATCACTTGAAAGATGCGAAGCATGTCTGATGGGTAAAATGACTAAGACTCCATTTTCTGGTATGATGGAGCGAGCTACAGACTTATTAGAAATCATACATACTGATGTGTGTGGTCCAATGAGTGTAGCATCGCGCGGTGGTTATCATTATGTTCTTACCTTCACGGATGATTTGAGTAGATATGGGTATATCTATTTCATGAAACATAAGTCCGAAACTTTCGAGAAGTTTAAGGAATTTCAAAGTGAGGTAGAGAATCAACATAACAAGTAGATTAATTTTTTACGATCTGATCGTGGAGGTGAATATCTGAGTTACGAGTTTGGCGAGCATTTGAAGAAATGCGGAATACTTTCACAATTGACACCGCCGGGAACACCCCAGCGTAATGGTGTGTCTGAACGTCGTAATCAAACTCTTTTAGATATGTTCATTCTATGATGTCACTTACAGATTTGCCGCTATCGTTTTGGGGTAATGCATTAGAAACAGCCGCATTCACTTTAAATAGGGCACCATCTAAATCCGTTGAAACGACACCATATGAATTATGGTTTGGAAAGAAACCTAAGTTGCTGTTCCTTAAAGTTTGGGGTTGTGAAGCTTATGTAAATAAGTTACAGCCCGACAAGCTTGAACCCAAAGCGAAAAAATGCGTCTTCATAGGATACCCGAAGGAAACTATTGGGTATACCTTCTATCATAGATCCGAGGGCAAAATATTCGTTGCCAAGAATGGATCCTTTCTAGAGAAGGAGTTTCTCTCGAAAGAAGTGACTGGAAGGAAAGTAGAACTCGACGAGGTTGTTGAACCTTCTCTTAGACTTGAGAGTAGCGCAGCACCGGAAGTAGTTCCTATGGCGCCTACACCAAAAAGAGAGGAATCTAATGATGTTGATCATGAAACTTCGGTTGAAGTTACTACGGAACCTCGCATGTCAACGAGAACTCGTACCACTCCTGATTGGTATGATACCGTTATGAGTGTCATGTTGGTGGACAACACCGATGACCCTGCAACATATGAGGAAGCGATGATGAGCCCAGATTCCAATAAATGGCAAGAAGCCATGAAATCCAAGATTGGATCCATGTACAAAAACCAAGTATGGACTTTGGTGGACTTACCGGATGGCCGGAAGGTTGTCGAGAACAAATGGATTTTCAAGAAGAAAACAGATGCTGATGGTAACGTTACTGTCTATAAAGCTCGACTTGTCGCGAAAGGATTTCGACAAATTCAAGGAGTTGACTACGACGAGACTTTCTCACCGGTAGCGAAGCTAAAGTCTGTGAGGATTTTGTTAGCAATTGCTGCATATTATGATTATGAGATATGGCAGATGGATGTCAAAACGACATTCCTCAATGGAGACATTGATGAAGAGTTATATATGGTACAACCCAAAGGTTTTGTCGATCCTAAAGATGCTAACAAGGTATGCAAACTTCAACGGTCCATTTATGGATTGAAGCAAGCATCCCGGAGTTGGAATCAACGTTTTAATAAGGTAATCAAAAGCTTTGGTTTTATACAAACTTATGGAGAAGCTTGTATTTACAAGAAAGTGAGTGGGAGCTCTGTAGCATTCCTAATACTATATGTAGATGACATATTGTTGATTGGGAATGATGTAGACCTTCTTAATAGTGTCAAGGATTATTTGAATAATAGTTTTTCAATGAAAGATCTTGGTGAAGCAGCTTACATATTAGGCATAAATATTTATAGAGATAGATCGAGACGCCTAATATCGTTGTCACAAAGTACATATTTGGACAAAGTTCTAAAGAGTTTTGGAATGGAAGATAGCAAGAAAGGGTTCTTGCCCATGTTTCCCAATACGACCTTGAGTAAAACTCAGAATCCTGCAATGGCAGAAGATATAGAAAGGATGAGTAAGACTCCCTATGCCTCAGCCATACGATCTCTTATGTATGCCATGCTGTGTACTAGAATCGACATTGCATATGCTGTTAGTTTGACTAGTAGATATCAAAGTGATCCAGGAGTGGATCATTGGACAACGGTCAAAAATATCCTTAAGTACTTGAGAAGAACTAAGGATATGGTTCTTTCTTATGGAGGTGATGAACAGCTCGCTGTTAATGGTTACACCGATGCTAGTTGGAACACCGATCCGGATGATTCTAAATCTCAATCTGGATACGTATTTACTTTGAATGGTGCAGCAGTTAGCTGGAGGAGTGCAAAGCAAAGCGTTGTGGCGAGATCTTCAACTGAATTGGAATACATAGCTGCTTCGGAGGCTTCACAAGAGGCGATATGGATGAAGGAGTTCGTTACAGAGCTCGGTGTGGTTCCAAGTGCGCTGGACCCAATGTCTATCTACTGTGATAACATGGGCGCCATAGCCAATGCGCAAGAACCAAGGTCACACAAAAAGTTGAAGCACATTAAGCTACGTTTTCATGCTATTCGAGAGCATGTACAAGATGGTGACATAAAGATTTGCAAAGTACACACATATCTGAATGTGGCGGATTCGTTGACTAAACCTCTCTCGAGGTAAAAACATGACCAACACCAAACCGCCATGGGTGTTCGGTATATTACCATGTAATCTAGATTAGTTGACTCTAGTGCAAGTGGGAGACTGTTGGAGATATGCCCTAGAGGCAATAATAAAAGTGGTTATTATTATATCTTTATATTTATGATAAATATTTACATTCATGCTATAATAGTATTAACCGGAAACATTAATACTTGTGTGATTTGTAAACTAAATTAAAGTCCCTAGTAAAGCCTCTTTGTAATACTAGCTTGTTGGTTGATAGATGATCGTGGTTTCCCGATCATGAACATTGAGATGTTATTGACAACAATATCATATCATTAGGAGAATGGTATGATGGAAATACTCATATAGATAAGCGTAGCATTAAGATCAAGTCATTTCAATAGTTCGTTTGCTATAAGCTTTCTGATACATAGTAACCTAATTCCTTCAACCATGAGATCATGCTAATCACCATCACCGGAAGGATGCTTTGATGACATCAGACACCACACCGTAACTGGGTGGCTATAAAGGTGGCATTGAGTGTTTGGAAAGTATGTGTTGAGGCACATGGATCAAGAGTGGGATTTGTCCATCCATATGACGGATAGATATACTCTGGACCCTCTCGGTGGAATGTCATCCAATTAGCTTGCAAGCATGTGACTGGCTCACAAGGGATCACATATCACGGGAACAAGAAAAGAGTACTTATCAGTAACGAGGTTGAACTAGGTATGCAGAGATACCGACGATCAAACCTCGGATAAGTAAACTATCGGGAGACAAAAGGAAATTGGTATCATTTGAAAATGGTTCATTCGATTGCAAAGTAATCATTGAAAATATGTGGGAGCCATATGAATTTCCATATTCCTCTACTGGTTATTGATCGGAGAAGTGTCTCGGTCATGTCCGCATAATTCACGAATCGCAGGGAGACACACTTAAGGATTCGATGTTGTTTAGTAGATATGGAATGTAAGTAGGGATACCGAATGTTGTTCGGAGTCTCGGATGGGATCCAGGATATCACGAGGAGATCCTGAATGGTCCGGAGAATAAGATTCATATAAGGAAAGTCCGATTCCGAAGTTCGGGAATGATTTCGATGTTTTCATCGGAGAGGTTCTAGAAGGGTCTAGAAGGTTCACCGGACCGGAAGGGGAATGGTCCATGAATGTGTCATGGGTAAGTGGAAAGATTGGATCATGTCCTAGGTCACTTGGTTGGGCATTTGCGAGAGAGAATTAAAGCTCTAAATTGAAAGTCAAAAGGGAGGTTTGAAAAGTCAAACTGGAACAATAGTTTCCTAGTGGAAGAAGGAAAGAGTCCTTCCTTCTATCCAACTTGGGTTTGGGTATAGATTTAAACTCCCCTCTCCCAAGGCTGCCTCCCTCTCATAAATAGAGGGGGAGGGTTGCCCTAAAGAACACAACACCAGCCCTCCCCACCCGTGTGTCACCGCCGCTCACGCCGCCGACACCTCCTCCTCCTCTCTGGCCTTCTAAACCTAGATCGCCGGAAACCCTAGATCCACCATAACCCGCACCGGCTTAGGCGAAGCCCTGCAGGATATTCCCTCTACTTCCGACACCACGCCGTCGTGCTGACGGAATCGCGAGGGGAGAACTACAACCTCCGCTGCCTGCTGGAACAAGGGAGAGGAAGGTCTTCATCGAGTAACGAACGTGTGACCGACTGCGGAAGCGCTACCGGAACGCAGTGCCGGAAGGATCGTCTACGTGATCTTGAGATCGGCAAGTGTACGACTACATCACCCACGAGAATCTGCTCTCGTTAACCGCTTTGGAATCTTTGAGGGTGAGTACTCTAATCGACTCGTTGCAACAATCTAGTAGATAGATCTTGGCTTGTTTGTGTGCATGTGGTAGATTTTTTTTGTTTTCCATGCTACAAACCCCTACAGATGGTGTTGGAATTATTCCCTAGAGGCAATAATAAAGATGTTATTATTATAATTCTTGTTCATGATAAAGTTTATGTTCCATGCTAGAATTGTATTAAGCGGAAACTTTAATACTTGTGTGGTTTGTGAACAACACCGTGTCCCTAGTACGCCTCTATGGACTAGCTCATTGATCAATGATGGTTAAGGTTTCCTAACCATAGACATGAGTTGTCAATTGATAATGAGATCATATCATTGGGAGAATGATATGGTGGATAGACCCAAACAAAGCAGAGCAATTAGATCGTGTCATCGTGTTCGTCTTTGCGAAGCTTTTCCTATGTCAAATATTGTATTCCTTAGACCATGAGATAATGCAACTCCCTGGTATCGGAAGAAAGCTTTGAGGTCATCAAACGTCATCCTATGAGAGGGTGATCATAAAGGTGTCTCTCAGGTGATCGGAAAGTATCTGTTGGGTTGTATGTATCGAGATGGAATTTGTCCCTCCCAAATCGGAGAGATATACTTCGGGCCCACTCGGTAATCGATATCAACACCGCTTGCAAGCATGTGGTTAAGGAGTTAATCACAAAGTGATATCGGATTACGGAACGAGTAAAGTACTTGCTGTGAACGAGATTGAACTAGGTATGACGGTACCGACGATCGAATCTCGGGCAAGTAAAATATCGCGAGACGAAGGGAATATATATATGGGATTGATTGAATCCTGGCATCGTGGTTCATCCGATATGATCATCGATGAATGTGTGGGAGTCAATATGGGTGCCCAGACCCCGCTGTTGATTATTGATAGAAGATCATGTCTGCATATTCTCGAACCCGCAGGGTCACACACTTAACGTGTCTCGACGCTAGGATAGATTGGATAATTGGTTTATGAATTTTTGTTCGGAGTCTCGGATGGGATCCGGGATATCACGAGAGGTTCCGGAATGGTCCGGAGAATAAGATTCATATAAGGCAGTGCAGTTTTTGGAGTTCGGAATTGTTCCGGGTTAATCGGTATTGTACCGGAAGCTTCTAGAACCTTCCGGAAGGGGACCAACGTGGCCCCACCTTCCGGGAGGGGGCATGGGCCTATGAGGGAGTGTCCTAGCCGCATTGGGCCAGGGGAACAAGGCCCCATAGGGCCCAGCCGATTCTAGAGAGATTTGACTCGTTTAAATCTCGGGATAGAATTTCTAGATAAGGGAGAGATTTAAATCGTTTAAACTAGAGATAGGATTTCTAGATAAGGGAGAGTTTAAATTGTTTAAACTAGAGATAGGCTTGGAGGAGGGGCAAGGGCTGGCCGCCCCCCCTCTATATATAGAGGGGTGGTGCGCCCCCTCCCCATACACACCTTCCTCCAAGCCCTAGCAGCCTTGCTACCTTCCTCTCTCCCTCCCGACTGTTTGTAGGCGAAGCCCTGCAGCAGAAATTCTCCACCATATACACCACGCCGTCGTGTTGTAGATCCAATCTATCTCTCCACCATACTCGCTGGTCCAAGGAAGGAGGAGACGTCGAGGTGCTGCACGTGTGCATCTCACGGAGGCACCGCCACTTGTGGTGCTAGATCGGATCGGATCGCGAGGAGGAGAAGCGAGTACGACTACATCACCCATGTTCCGACGAACGTTCCGCTGTGCGAATATTCAAGGGTATGAAGATCTAATCCAATCTCTCTCGTTGTTTGCATCTCCTAGATTAGATCTTGGCTTTCCCTCTGTTCGCTCCGTAGAAAATTTTGATTTACTATGCCGCGAAACCCTTTCAGATGGTGCTGGTGGAGACGATGGTGTGGATGATGATGATGATCCCGATAAAGTCTAGCTTGATGATGGTGTTGATGGCGATGATCTCCCCTCTCCGGGAAGGAATTTCCTCGGCAGAAATCTGTCTGTCGGAGAGCTCTTTCTCTCTCGGTGTTTTCGGCCTCGCAGAGGCGGTGAAATCTTTCTGTGGTCGCTCTCCCGTGTATTAGGGTTTTGAGGGGAAGATATAGGCGAGAGGGCGGAGCTAGAGGTGGGCGAGGTGGGCCACACCCCCTGTAGGCGCGGCCTAGGGGTGGCCCACGCCTGGGGGGTGTGGGGCCCCTATGGCCCATCTCCGCCTCCCCTTCTGGCATTCTTCATCTTCTGGGAAAATATGATTTTCCATAGTTTTTCTGGTATTTTTATGATCTTCGCGAAATTGCATCAAAACACCTCTTTTTTCCATCAGAATCCTGACTCCAACAGTTAATCGTCCAAGAATCATCCAACATGCAAAAACAGATGAAAAGACATAAGTAACACCTCTTAGTATGTAATATATCAATGAATAGAGGCAAATTATGATATAGAATGGTGATGCAAATTAGACGTATCATTCTCCCACATTTCAATGGAACAATAGAATCATTTGGTATATTCCTTTACCTCTCACTTTTGTACTCTAACACGTTATCAGCACTTTGATCCTACTGAGAGAGAGAGAGAGAGCAATAGGCGAACTCCTATGATCACCGGAATAAGAAGCAATAACCTGCGCGTTGAGGCTATTGTACCTTTTTGGACAAGGAAGACAAGAGCGGTGCCTCGACATGCATTACTTTTGAAAGAAAAATCAATTGAGATAGATCAATTGGCATGCATATGCATACACCTATTCAATATTTAGTCAATCTTATTAATTATTTCCCTAAAGATTGGTTGAGATCGATGAAATAATCGTGCATGTCTCCCTGATGTCTTTTCTGATCAGAACTAAAGAACTATCTGTGATGAATCGAGCCCCTAGATGACGCGGCATTGAAGGACAACGACTATGGACTATAGACAACATAATTGTGACGTCTGTAATGGATGCACGAGGCAACGTGTGCTCCACCCATGTCCTAGCAGCGATTGTCCAAAGAACGACGGATAGTAGCCCCGACTCGCGTTCTCGCGGCACAACGGTGCCCGAGGTTTCTAACACGGTGCGACACGATGACAGCCCTCCGGACTGACCTCTTGCGACACGGCGGTGTGCGCAGCCACTGCCCCTCCCATAGCAGAGATGTCTTACTCGTGACGACACCGTTGACCGTGACTCCTGCATGAGCGTGACGGCCTCCGGCGAGGCGTGTAGCAGGCGAGCGATGGAAAATCCTTGGACAGCGCTCCGCGCGGCAACCCCCTAGTTGCGTGTGGTTACCATGGTGGCACACGGGAAACTGGCGGCGGCGGTTGTTATATTTTTGTGTTTATGATAAATGTTTACATCCCATGCTATAATTGTATTAATAGGAAACATTAATATTTGTGTGTTTTGTAAACATAAAAGAGTCTCTAGCAAGCCTCTTGTTAAGCTAGCTTGTTGATTAATAGATGATCATGGTTTCCTGATCATGGACATTGTATGTTATTAATAACAAGGTCATGTCATATCACGGAACAACTACAAAGTACTTTCGGTAACGAGGTTGAACTAGGTATGGAGATATCGACGATCGAACCTCGGATAAGTAAAGTATCGTGTGATAAAGGGAATCAATATCATATGTAAATGGTTCATTCGATCATGAAGTCATCGTTGAAATATTTGGGAGCCATTATGGATTTCTAGATCCATCTATTGGTTATTGACTGGAGAGATGTCTTGATCATGTCTGCATATATCACGAATCGTAGGGAGACATTCTTAAGGAATCAGTGTTGTTTAAGTAGATATGAAATATGAGTTGGAGGTTGAATGTTGTTCGGAGTCTCGGATTCGATCAAGGACAGAGGATATCTAGAATGGTCCAGAGAATAAGATTCATAAGGAAAGTGGAGTTCGGAAAAGTTTCGATGTTTTTACCAGATACTTCTAGAATGTTCTAGAGAAACCACCACCCCGAGAGGGGTTACTTGCGATGCGGCATACCTTAGGGGCTAGCCGCACCAAGCCGTAAAGGTCCAGCCGACCAACACTAGTAGAAGGGTCAAACCCTAGTTTGAATAGTCAAATCCTAGTTTGAAAATTCAAACTCTAGTTTTGGTAAGAGGGAAGACTTGGTGGGAAAGTTCCCAACTCTTCCCGTTGGTGTCCGAGTTGGGGGTACACGGCTAGGGATGGGAACCCTTGGTCGGCCGCCCCCACCTATATAAGGAGGGGTGGGGGTGCACCCCCCCACACCCCTTGCCCTGGCGCGTAAACCCTAGCCGCCACACCCCTCTCTATTCTCCACCGTCCTACTCCGGCTTAGGCGAAGCCCTGCAGAAATCTCTCCTCCTCCTCCACCACCACCACCACACCATCGTGCTGTTGGGATTCCGAGGATATCTACTACCTCCGCTGCCCTATTGGAACCGGGAGAGGAAGGTCTTCATCGACTCCGTACGTGTGAACGACTACGGAAGTGCTGCCCAAACGCGGCACCGGAAGGATCGTTTACATGATCTTGAGATCGACAAGTGATCGACTACATCAACCACGAGAATCTGATCTTGTTAAATGCTATGGATTTATGAGGGTTAGTTCTCTTCATTCTCATTGCACCGATCTCTTGGATAGATCTTGGTTTTATGCGTTCTTGCGATAGAAATTTTTTGTTTTCCATGCAACGAACCCTACAGTGGTATCAGAGCCGACTCTATGCGTAGATATGTTGCACGAATGGAACACAATGGTTTTTGGGCATTGATGATTTTGTTCTCGCTTGCTTTTCGTGTACTTTGCATCTTGCGATATGGTGGGATGAAGCGGCCTGAGCTAACCTTACATGTCATCGCACATGAGACTTGCTCCACGCTCAACGTGCAACTTGCATTGCACAAGTGACTTTGAGGGTGTCTGTCTCTCCCACCATAGTTAAGATTCAATTTACAACGGGCACTTGACAATACTTGTATCAACATTGTGGTTCTTGTTTGTAGGTAAGAATGGTTCTTATTCGAAATCCCAAGCCACGTAAAACATGCAAAGAAAATTAGAGGCGTCTAACTTGTTTTTGCAGGGGCATGTGATGTGATATGGCCATGATGTGAATGTGATTATATTTGATGTGTGCAATGATCCTTATTGTAAGTTGGCAACCGACAGGAGCCTTATGGTTGTCTTTAAATTCGTTAATACATGTGTGTCTATTCATCATGTAATCGCTTTATTCCAAGTAGTTGTAATAGTTGCTGTTGGTGATGGACAACCATGAAGCAGCGCCATTAACCTTGACGCAATGTTGGTGATGATGGAGATCATGTCCGTACTTTGGAGATGGAGATCAAAGGCACAAGAATAAAGGCCATATCATATCGGATATTATGAATTGCATGTGATGTTAATCCTTTTTATGCATCTTTTATTGCGTAGATCGTGACGGTAGCATTATAAGATGATCCCTCTCACTAAATATCAAGTAATAAAGTGTTCGTCCTTGGTAGGCACCGTTGCTAAGACTCGTCCTTTCGAAGCATCACGCGATGATCAGGTGTGATAGATTCTACGTATATATACAACGGGTGCAAGCCATATTTGCACAGGCGGATACTAAGGTTAACCTTAACGAGCCTAGCATGTACATACATGTTCTCGGAACACGGAATACCAAAAGGTAAAGCATGATTCATATGGATGATATGATGAACATGATGATTGTTCGCCTTTGAAGCTACATCATCTCTTGTGATGATCGGACTTGGTGTAGTGGATTTGGTTCGTGTAATCACCAAAACAACTCGAGGGATGTTGTTTTGAGTGGGAGTTCAAAAGTAATACGATTAAATCTGAACACAATTTGTCATAAATTAAATCAAAGGGAATTTGCATACTTAGTTATAATTGAGATAATAGAACTATAGAATTATGGATAGTTACTTTACCAACTGGTATCATTTTGTTTTGAGTGTCAATCTAAAGTTTAAAAGTCCTATTGCAAACTTTCAGCAAACTCCGTTTACTCCATGAAGTTTAATAATTAGTATTAAATCAAGAGTAACAATTCTAGTGTTAGTATCTAAAGTATCATGTTTTCCTCCATGATTCTTGATATTCAAAAGATTGTTTAATATCAAGGTTATCTAGGAGCTGAAAGAATTGTTTCAAAAACCGTCATGTGTTAAAGATATTGCGATATCTAAAAGAATGTTTTGGTTGCAACATGATAGAGTATAATTTGGCAAAATTTATGTTCTCATATTTGATGAGAATTTGCGAAGGTTGGAGATGCTAGACATCCTAATCCTCCAAAAAGGTTTTATAAAGCAACATTATACTCGTGATTCTCCTTTATAAGCTATGCTAGCTTGATCATGAAAATTGTCATGATAAGGATGAATAGAAGATGTAGGTAAAATGTTTACTACACTAAAAGATTACTAAAGAATGGATTTTGAAAAAATGCCAAACATTTGATGATGGTGATATACTTCAAAGTGCAAGCCTAAAAGGTATTAGTATTTGACTACACACGCTTTGGACTATGTGTCATGTGTATGGCGCCACTATTGATGTTGATAGATTCTTTTAAAAGGAAAAGGTAATGCTAAAAGAGAATCTCAGAAATATTTGGCAGAAAAGAAAAGACTGGAATTGTCCAGCATAAGTATATAGATGATATACTTGTTATGGTTGATACATCCATTTTGCATCACTATTCTATATCATAATTTTATTTTATTCATTGATACATTTCATATTAAGAGGTGATACTTATGTTATTTCATCTATTTTTGCATGTTGGATGATTCTTGTAGGATGAACTGCTGGAGTCAGGATTCTGATGGAAAAAGCGGTGTTTGGATACAATTTTCGCGAAGATCAGAAAATACCAGAAAATACATGGAAAATCCTATTTTTCCAGAAGACGAAGGAAGTCAGAAGGGGAGGCTGAGATGGGCCACAGGGGCCCACACCCCCCCATGAGCGGGCCACCCTGGGCCACGCCACTAGGGGTTGTGGCTACCCTG
The DNA here is from genome assembly GCA_916181665.1 of Avena sativa. NCBI lineage: Eukaryota > Viridiplantae > Streptophyta > Magnoliopsida > Poales > Poaceae > Avena > Avena sativa. Next base: position 15,196,656 of record OV702289.1, read on the forward strand.
GCCCACCTCCTGCTCCACCCTTTCTCCTATATCTTTGATGTCTACGCACTTCTATTCTTGTAGACAGTTGTTGGGCCTAGTGCAGAGGTTTGTAGAACATCAGCAAGTTTCCCTTAAGTGGATTGCCCAAGGTTTATCGAACTCAGGGAGGAAGTGGTCAAAGGTATACCTCTCAAGCAACCCTGCAATCAAGATACAAGAAGTCTCTTGTGTCCCCAACACACCCAATGCACTTGTCAGGTGTATAGGTGCACTAGTTCGGCGAAGAGATAGTGAAATACAAGTGTTATGGATATAAGACAATGGTGCCAGAAAAGAGCTTCTGACGGGGAGTAAAATACTAAAGGCAAAAAGATGGAAGCAAGCAAACATGTAACAAATCTAGTTGCAAATGGTGTTTCAATACTTAGAAACAAGGCCTAGGGATCATACTTTCACTAGTGAACACTCTCATATAAATATCTTCTCTTCATGATACTACCCTGAACTACTCTCTGGTTGGACACTCTAATTCTTGGTAGGGCTATAACAACACTCCTCAAAGTCTGCCTTCCCCATCTAGATAACCCCACACTGTCACCTTGAACGCTAGATGGTTCCAACAAAACACCACAATTTCATAGAGACATCCAACTCCAAATATAACTCATGATAAATATATATGTAATCTAGCTTAAGTGCCACACACGACGCGCACGCTGTCAATTTCACACACGTGGGGAAAAACATAGATCTATTAAAGCACTTGAGTAGCAGAGTAGATCTACTAGATTACAAAGCTCATGACCACAATATGATCACGCATATAGAGAGAGATGAACACATAGCTATGATACGTCGGAAACGTATCTATAATTTTTGATGTTCCATGCTTGTTTAGTATCTACTTTGCTTTGCTTTTTCTACACTTTGAGGTGTTTTTATATGTTTTCTAGAACTAACCTATTAACAAGTTGCCACAGTGCCAATTGCCTGTTTTCTTCTGTTTTTGGTTCCAGAAAGGGAGAAAACCAATATTCTCGGAATTGGATGGGACAAAAGCCAAAGTCAATATTTTACCGTGGGCAACACGAAGCCAGAGTATGAGATGGAGGAGGCTCACCAGGGGCCACACCCCCTGGCGGCACGCCCTAGGGCTGGCCATGCCTAGGGGGTGCAGCCTCCCTGGTGGCGCCCCTACCTCGCCTCTTCGCCTATAAAGTCTCCCCGATGCCAAAACCCTAAGTACCCGATCAATATTCCACAAAACCGTCTGTATGCGCCGCTACCATCGTCCCTAGATCGGGGGGGGGGGGGGGGTCTGAATTTCTTCCCGGCACCCTGCCGAAGGGGAGATCATCCCGGAGGCCTTCTTCTCCGGTATGAAGCGTGAGTAGTTCCACCTTGGACTACGGGTGCATGTAGTATCTAGATGGTTGTATCTACTCCTTGTGCTTTCATGTATAGATCTTGTGAGCTCCGTTCATGATCAAGATCTAATCTATTTGTAATCATGCATGTTGTGTTTGCGGGGATCCGATGGATATTGAGATTACTATGTCAGATTGATTAATGGTTTTGTATATTTGATTCTATCATGTCTGTGTTGTTTGTGATCTTGCATGCTCTCCGTTGTTAGTAGCTATCTTGGCCAAGTAGTTTCTAGTGACTCCAAGAGGGGGTATTTATGCTCGATAGTGGGTTCATGCCTCTAGTTTCAAGGGAAGTGACAGAAATCTCTTCAATGGAAGATGTGCTATTGCCACTAGGGAGAAAACAACGGTCTCTTGTTCATGGAACAAGTGGATTGTTTACCTTACACACTTTGCTTAAAGCAGTTGTTTGTTGCTTGCAACTTAATACCGGAGGGGGTTTGGATGATAACCTGAAGGTGGACTTCTAGTCATAGATGCAGTTGGATGGCGGTCTATGTATATTGTTGTATTGCCCAATCGAATCTCATAGGATCTTTTTGTCTAGTATTGCATTGTTATGCCTTGCTCAGTTCCTGTCAATTGCCCTACTGTAATTTGTTTACCCTTCAGGCCATGTTGTTTATCTAAGGAGAGCACCTCTAGTGATCTATGGACCCCGGTCCAATATTTACCATTGATACATCTTCCACTATTACTATTTACTTGCTGCAAACCATCATTACCTTCCACACCATACAGTTAATCCTTTTTTACAACAAACCGGTGAGATTGACAACCTCATTGATTCGTTGGGGAAAAGTCTTGAGTTTGTGTTGTGCAGGTTTCCACATTGCTTGGAACACCTTTGAGACGTTTCCTTCCACCTACTGGTTCGATAACCTTGGTTTCTTACTGAGGGAAACTGCTGCTGTGCTCATCATACCTTGCTCTTGGGGTCTTCCAACATAGCGCCCACGTCAACACCGTGAGCGTCATCAAGCTACCGGTAGAGCCCTTAGCCTCGAGGAATAACTACTCCCTCCTCATCATGGGAATCAGTAACAACGATGGAGACGGTGGTGAAGGTCGATGGAGATGGCTCCAGGGGCACTTCCCTGTCCCGGGAGGGTGCCATAACAGAGGCTTTTTGTTCCCTGAATCTCCCCTTCGGTGGCGGCGGCGCTGCAGAGGTTTTCATGGATGTTTCTGGAATGCTTTAGGGTTTCTGAGTCGGGGGCTTATTATAGGCAAAGGAGATGAGGCAGGCCCCCCCGGGGTGGCTGCACCCCCCAGGAGCGGCTGGGCCCAGCCCGCGTGACTAGGGGGTGTGGCCCCTGGTGGCTCCCCTCCGTCTCGTATTGAGGCTCCATGTTCCCCACGGTAAAATATTTACTTTGGCTTTTGTCCCGTCCAATTCCGAGAATATTGATTTTCTGCCTTTTTTGGAACCAAAAATAGAAGAAAACAGGCAACTGGCACTGTGACAACTTGTTAATAGGTTAGTCCAAAAAAACATATAAAAACACCTCAAAGTAAAGACAAATCAAAGTAGATAAACAAGCATGGAGCATAAAAATTATAGATACTTCTATGACGTATCAATCTTCTCCTCAAAACCCTCTTACACGGGGAGTGACCACAGAAAGATTTCGCCGCCTCTGCGGGGCGGAAACTACAGAGAGAAAGAGCTCTCTAGCAAACAGATTTCTGCCGGGAAAGTCCTTCCCGGAGGGGGGAGATCATCGCCATCAACACCGTCATCAAGCTAGACTTCATCGGGATCATCATCATCCACACCACCATCTCCACCAGCACCATCATCACCACTCCATCCCGCTATAAAATTGTGTTGAATTTTGCATAGTTCTTAGGGGAAACTTTCCCGGTGTTGATTACTTTTTTAGTTGATGCTTGTGAGTGGAACCATTGAATTATTATTTATGTTCGGATTGTTATTCATCATCATATCATCTCTGATCTTGATCCATATGATGTCTCGTGAGTAGTTCGATGAATTCTTGAGGACATGGGAGAAGCCATGTTGTTATTAGTGGAATTGTGTTGACGTATTATTCAATGGTTTAATATTTAAGTTGTGGTGCTATTCTTCTAGTGGTGTCATGTGAACGTCGACTACATGATACTTCACCATTTATGGGACTAGGGGAATGCATTGTGTATTTGGATACTAATTGTGGGGTTGCCAGATTAACAGAAACCTGAACCCCCGTTAGGAAACCTTTGCACAAGGGAGTGTAGGATCTCAGAGTTTAAGGTTGTGGTTAGGTTTTTATCTTAGTTACTTTCTTGTAGTTGCGGATGCTTGCAAGGCGTTTAATCACAAGTATGTATTAGTCCTAGTAAGGTCGATACATTAGCACAAGTTCACCCACACAACACTTATCAAACCAAAGAAGATTAATCAACTATATGAAATGAAAGCACTTGATAGTATTCCAATGTGTCCTCGAGAACGTTTGGTCTTCATAAGTATTACAACCAGCTTGTCCTTTGTTAAGAAAGGATTGGGCCACTTGTTGAAATTATTTGCTGTCTTTATTTACTCGCACTTTATTTCTTTGCATTATCAAAAAAACTAAAAATCAGTTTGCTAAGTATTTATAGAGAATTCCTGCTCCAAACCACTAGTCAACACCTTCTGCTCCTCGTTGGGATCGACACTCCTATTTATCGAAAGTACTACGATACATCCCCTATACTTGTGGGTCATCAAGAATATTTTCTGGCGCCGTTGCCGGGGAGTGAAGCGTTATTGAAGAGTGGAACTAGTAAAGGAAACTTCTACTATGAGTATTGCTTTTTATTTCTGTTTGTTACTTTGTTTCCAATATGGATAACCCACTTGGTTTCCTATTTGGGAAAGCTACTACCACTGCTAGGGTTGTAGATGAACCACCACTTGAGATAGATCCTTTTAAGATACCTACAAGAATTTTTGATCATGTTATGGATAATTATTATTTTCGGGATGGAACTGTCCATCCTGGTGATCACTTGCTCTTTATCCATGAATTATGTGGGTTGTTTAAGTGTGCAGGTATCACAGCGGAATAAGTCAAGAAGAAGTTACTCTCTATATCATTGAAAGGAAGAGCTAAAGAATGGTATAAGTTGCTGAAGAATGGTCAATCTATGGAATGGGAGGAAATAGTACCTCTCTTTTATTCTAAATTCTATCCTCCTAGTGAGATTCATAAGGATAGGAATCAAATATATAACTTTTGGCCTCGTGATGGAGAGAGTACAACTCAAGCTTGGGGAGATTGAAGTTACTAATGCTTAAATGTCCTATTCATGAACTCCCTAATAATATTATTATCAATAATTTTTATGCAAGGATTTCTCTTCATGATAAAGATTTACTAGATGCCTCTTGTGCTGGATCATTCACACGTATGAAGGAAGAAGCTAAATGAGATCTTCTAGACCGTATTCAAGAAAACACTGAAGCATGGGAGAATGACAAAGGAAGAAAGTCAAGTATAAATGATGATTATGAATGTATTAAATCTTTTATGGGAACTGATGACTTTCATGATATTAGTACTGAGTATGGTCTTGATTCTCAAGTTTTTGCAAATTTATTTAAGGCCTTTGCCTCTTATATTGAAATTCCCCAAAAGGAGTGGGACAAGTACCACGTGCCTTATAAAGATATTGTTAATCATGTTCCTGTTAGAAACACTGAAGTTTGTACAGTTGATCCTATTTTGCCTGAACCTTATATTGAGAAAATACATTTCCCTGCTAAGGTAAAGGAACATTCTATTATAGCTAATGTGGTTAGCAAAAGTACAAAGAAAATTGTGGAACCTGATTAACAAATAAATATTGAACCAGTAGTAGCCATTGTGAAAGAGACCTTGTCACTAAAAATGTAGAAGATGGGCACATTATCTTTTGTGAAGATGCTTCTAATATTGTCTCTCATCCTAGTAAAGATAGGAAAGCTAGTGTCCCTGTGGTTTCTGTTAGAATTGGTGATCATTGCTATTATGGTTTATATGATATTTGTGCTAGTTCTAGTGCTATTCCTTCTGAGCTTTACAGGGAAATTATGCATGAAATTGGTCCTTGTGAACTTGAGGACATTGATGTGGTTATTCACCTTGCTAATAGAGAGACAGTCTATCCAATTGGCATTGTAAGAGATGTGGAAGTCCTTTGTGGTAAGATTAAATACCCTGCTGATTTTCTAGTGCTTGGTTCAACTGCTAGTAAAACTTGTCCTATCATTTTTGGTAGACCCTTCTTGAACACTTGTGGAGCTATTATAGATTATAAGAAGGAGAAAGTTTTAACTATGTTTGATGGAGAATCTTATGAGTTTAACTTTTCTAAATTTGCTAAAGCTCCTTATGAAAATGAATTGCCCAATGAGGATTTTAGGGTTGAACAACTTGCTTCTATTGATCCAGTTTATGACCTTAGACCTCTTTTTGATGATTGTAAGTATGCTCATTCTGATGATAAAGTTGTTTCTTCTGATAGTTATATTGTCAACTTTATTCAAAGTGCTACTGAAAGTTATTATGAGAGAGGGAAACATGGTTTTATGCATCTCAATAATATTAAGTTTCCCTGCTTTATGTTGAAAGCTTTGAAGTTGCACTTGTTTTGTCTTCCTATGCTAGTAGCCTTTTGTTTCAATAATTTGTTTTATTATGAAACTCCCTTGCATAGGAAGTGGGTTAGAATCAAATGTGTTGGATATTTTCTTCTTGGTGCTCTATTTTATTTCAAATCCATATCTCCTATGTGAGCACCTTTGAATTTATCAAGCCTATCTTAATGGCTATAAAGAAAGAGCTTTTGGGAGACAACCCATTTTAGTTTGCTTTTGGTTTTTGTTTCTTTGAGTCTTGGAAGTTATTACCTTTGTAATAACCGCTCCTTATCCTTTTTGTTTGATTTTTGTGTCAAGATCAACCTCTTTTGAGAAGCAGGTTAGTTGTGAGAAGTTGCTGTCCTGGGACAGATTTTTGTGCTTCATTGTAAAAATTCGTGAAAAATCTCAGTATGCCGGATAGAGTTGTAATTTTCTGTGCTTTGTTCCCCAAGTTGTTATCACACTTTCGTTAGTTCTGCACTTTTTTATTTGAGCAAAAAAAGATTTTTGAAAAAATCAATATTTACCTGCTGGTCTGTTTTGACAGATTTCTGCCATCATTTGCATTTGCCTCTTAAATCAACTTCCTTTTAAATTATTTTTGGGCTTTTGAAAGGAGTTGTTACAGTAGCTTTTGTTTTGATGGATTTCTGTTGAAGTTTGAACCCAAAGGTTTATTGTTTTTGCGTACACTAATGTTGCTAATGAAGATTGAGTGAGGCTTTGTATGAAAGGAACTTTCAAGTGTTGGAGAGAAGGAATCTGCAGAGTCCGTATCCGAATAGGTAAAAGTGCTGGAAATCAAAGGTTCACGAAAAACTTTTCTCTTTATATTTTTGTTGTTTTTATTCCATATGGAAGGTTACGAGACGAAAAAAGGAGGAAACGGAGCCCGGGTGGGCCACACCTCCCATTGGCACGGGCCCTGCCTGACCGCGCCACCAGGGGGTGTGATCACCCCGGAGCCCGCCTCCGTCCCGTTTTCGTCCTGTACCTTCCTTATGTCATAAAACATCATATTATACAACCCCCGATCCCCCGAGGTTCGTATATCGTGTTCTCGTCGTGTTTTCATTTTGATTTGTTTATGTCAGGAAATATTCTCAAGTTTAGAGGCACCATGGTCTCCGCCAACGACGAGGGCAATAGGCCCGTGGAAGATGATCTTCAAGACCCCAAAAAGGAGGAGGAGATCTTGGTTGAGGATGAAGAAGAAGTGAAGGAAGACAAGCATCTGGACACCCACGCTACCGTTGCAAGCATTGGAGTGGTGTCAAACCCTATCAAGCTCAGGAGGACAACATGGATGTCTACAGAAGGGAAACCTCCGCGTCATTGCCTCGCTCCACGATCACTTCCTCCACGTGCCAAGAACCCCATCCATACTCTTATACATGAGCATCAATTCCAAAAGTTTCCCAAAGGGAAGTTGCCCTCTAGTTGGTATATGCCTCGTTCTAACAATGCAGGGAAAGAACACTCTAAGGAGGAAGAGTGGGGAAAAAATAACAAGGACTGGGATTCTCGGTCCGACATGATCATGAACTGAATTGAGCATACTTCTAGTTGATTCATATTCTAACCTTTGAGATGGAAGATTTGAGGAAGCTAATTGAAAAGCTTATCAAGGGAACACCACCACCACCGAATGAGTAATTCATCATCAGGTTTTGGCATCCCCTTGGTTTGTTCCAAGCTTGGGGGAGTGCCGCGGTATCACATCATTATCTTTCATCTTTTTACCTTTTTAGTAGAGTCATATATTGAATAGAGAAGTTATCATATATGATGGTTTGCATTATGGAAGTATCTATCCTTTAGTTGGTTATTGTATCCCTTGGTGTGAGTGCCTTTATGGAATATTAATGAGAAATTTCACATTTTACTTTTTGCACATCTTATTTTAGTTTGCAATCTCTATTATATGATTGATCTTGTTGATTAGTATTGGTATCACTTTGGGAGCATCAAGTAAATCTAAATTGTTTTTGGCAAACCGAGCTCTAGTCAGTATCAACACCTTTTTAAGTTTGAAAGGAAAAGAGAATAGCACTTGCAGGTATTTTATATCATTTTATTTCTTTCTTGATTGGCTCATAAGCTTAGTATTCTTTAGTTAAGATCTTTTGTGTTTTCAAGGAGCATTGCATGTTTGACTTTATCACTTGTATGTCTGCTTGTTTCCTTCAACTCTTTTGCTTGCTGATGGCGGCTCAGATCACTATAGAGCTTCGTTGGGAAACCCCAAGAGGAAGGTATGATGAGCACAGCAACAAGTCTTCCCTCAGAAAGAAACCAAGGTTATCAAACCAGTAGGAGGAAGGAAACAACTCAAAGGTGTTGCTAGCAACTTGGAAACTTGCATAACACAAACTCAAGACTTTGCCCCAAGGAACAGTGAGGTTATCAATCTCACCGGTTTGCTGAAAACAAAGGATTAAACGTATGGTGTGGAAGGTAATGGTGGCTTGCAGAAAGTAAACAATAACAGTGGAAGATGTATCAATGGTAAACCGGGGTCCACAATTCACTAGAGGTGTTCTCCTTAAGATAAACAACATAACATGCTGGGTAAACAAATTACAGCGGGGAAATTGACAGGACAGAGCAAGGCATAACAATGCAATACTAGACATTCATGATCCTATGAGATTTGACTGGGCATTACAACAATATACATAGACTGCCATCCAACTGCATCTATGACTAGTAATCCACCTTCAAGTTATCATCCGAACCCCCTCTAGTATTAAGTTTCAAGCAACGAATAACCGCTTTAAGCAAGGTGTGTAAAGTAAACAATACAATTGTTCCATGAACAAGAGATTGTTGTTTTCTCCCTAGTAGCAACAACACATCTACAACCAATAGAGGCATGAACCCACTATCGAGCATAAATACCCCCTCTTGGAGTCACTAGCATCTACTTGGCCAAGATAGCTACTAGAAACGGAGAGCATGCAGGATCTCAAACAACACAGACATGATAGAATCAACAAGATAGAATCATTAATCAATCTGACATAGTAATCTCAGTATCCATCGGATCCCCGCAAACACAACATGCATGATTACAAATATGATCTTGATCATGAACGTAGATCACAAGATCTAAACATGGTAGCATAAAGGAGGAGAAACAACCATCTAGCTACTATATGGACCCATAGTCTAAGGTGGAACTACTCACGCATCATACCGGAGGCTGGCATGGTGATGAAGAAGGCCTCCGGGATGATCTCTCCCCTCCAGCAAAGTGTCGGGAAGAGCTTTAGATCCTCCCAATCTAGGGACGATGGTGGCGGCGGCTATAGACTGTTTCGTGGAAGATTGATCGGGTAGTTAGGGTTTAGGTATCGGGGTCTTCTTATAGGCAAAGAGGGAGGCCGAGGGGGTGCCCGAGGAGGCCGCACCCTCCCAGGCATGGACCAGGCCTGGCCACGCGGCCAGGGGGTGTGGTCCCCTCGAGGCCCTTCTCCGCCTCGTCTTCTAGCTTCGTGTTCTCCTCGGTGAAATATTGACTTTGGCTTTTGTCCCATCCAATTTCGAGAATATTCATTTTCTGGAACCAAAAACAACAGAAAACAGGCAACTGGCATTATGGCATCTTGTTAATAGGTTAGTCCCAGAAAACATATAAAAATACCTCAAAGTGTAGACAAAGCAAAGCTAAGAAGATACTCAACAAGCATGGAACATAAAAAATTATAGATACGTTTACGACGTATCAAGCATCCCCAAGCTTAACTCCTGCTCTCCCTCGAGTAGGTAAGTGATAAAAAGAATAATTTTTGAGGTGACATGAACCATCACAATCAAGATCAAACCATTTGCAAGCATTGAAAGCTAGGATCAAAGTACTCTAAACATGAGCATGAAATATGAAGTTCTAACAATAATACAAAGTAACTATGCATGTAACATGAAAGGATACAAACAAAGATCATGAATAATAATGCATTGAAAGACGTTTATTTGTTTCACATATAGAAAACATAGCATAGTGGCATTCAGCTTGTCCCTCATGGAGTAGCAATAAATGCATAGGACACCTTCAAAGTTCATAAGGGTGACTAGATACAAATAGTTCAAGAACAAGCAATATCAACTGTATGAATCAATCAATAAGTTTTGGGACAATGCACATAGAACTAAGAATGGAAACTATGCTCTCTTAATTGGTGCCTAAGGATAGAAGGTGTAGACTCAATATAAAAGTGGAAGAAAGGCCCTTCATAAGGGAAGCAGGGATTTCAAGTCTCATAAAGGGCTTCCAAAAATTATGGTACTTATTTAGCTTTCAGCTCTCATTGCCCCTATCATAAGCATCTTGAAGTGATTAAGGTTAAAGTGAACAAACTATGGAGTATATGCTTGACAAAGTATAAGCTGGCAATCTCATGTCCCTTGAGTACGAGGGCGCCTCCTCATGCTACTCAACTTTAGTCACCGCTAAGTTCTTGTCATAGTAAGTACATGTGTATCATAGAGAACCGCCAACGAGGTACCCCTTGCACATGATAGAAGAGCTATACCATATCATAATGACAAGGCAAGCAGACAATGAGCATCTTAGCAATATTCTTATTTACCATGGGAAATGGTGTTTTTTTCTCTCTTTCCTCTTTTCTCATATTTTTTTTTCTTTTTCTCAATCTCTTTTTTATAAGAAGAATGCTTCATAGATTTCTCACTATGGTGATGCTGCAAATTTCCACCATGATTAGGCATGGATTAGGCTAGCGGCCCAGACGTTTCTCTAACACACATACATAACTCCATGGACTTACAAGCTCCCCTTTCATTTCACACCGACGACATCCATAAACAAAAGAGCATGATATCAACTGGGTAGATATTTAAATGTGTTGAAAGCGTCCCCGCGACAACACGGTTCTACCAATCCCAATGTATAAGTGCAAGCATATACAACATAGATGACACAATGGTTCAAGTTTATTAGGGGCAAGAAAATAGAGCGTGCCATCAAGTTTGTGAGAGCTTTAATCACTATTTTTTCACATAACAAAGTGACTTTTTAATTGGAAGGTAGATGAAACAAGAATATACTTGGAATGGTGTAACACACCATGCATAGGAATTTATTGTGGACACTTTGGAATAACTTGGTTTATTGGGAGTTGGATGCATGAGTAGATCTTACTCATACAAGTGGAGGCTAGCAAAAGACTGGGAGCGACCAACTAAGAGAGCAATAATGGCCATAATCATGCAACGCGACAAAACATTACTAATCAAAGCATAAAGTGGTACCACAAGTCAAAAACTAAATGATCATAGAGGCTAAGGTGACTGGTTCATAGTCATAACATGGTGTGAGCATGTGCCAAGTCAACCCAAACAAAGCATCAAAGGATAATACCTCAATACTATGCTTTTGTATGCTAAAACAACACATGATTCTGTCAAGGAACATTAAGCAATCCTAATTTTTTGGAACAAGTAATGCTACAACAATAATCACTTAGCATAAGTTCAAAACAACATCTAGCATGGCATGATAAAGTCTAAGTCACAGTCAAAGCAAGCTCCTCTTGTACTACTAAAGCAAGAACTTCCCACTCCTTTCCAACACCAATCTACTTATTTGAAACAACACGGCGAAAACGGGGGTCCAACTAATTTATTCAATCAAAATAATCAAACCAAAAACCAAAAACGAAAACTAAGACGCTCCAAGAACAACACAACAGTGCATGAAACAATAAAAACGAAGTTTCTAGAAAGACCTGAGATTTTTATTGATGAAGAAGGGGATGCCTTGGGCATCCCCAAGCTTTGACGCTTGTACCTATTAGAATTTTCTTGGGGTGACACGGGGTGGCATCCCCAAGCTTGAGATTTTTTCCATTCTTCATCTCATTACATCATTCTTCCCTTACACCTAAATTTTTTCCTTCATACAAAACTTCACACAATCTTCATTAGCAACATTAGTGCATTCGAAAGATAATAGACCTTTGGGTTTAGTTTCAAAACAGCAAAACCTTCACTAAAGACACAAGCTACTGTAGAAACTTCTTCAAAAATCTCAATTCACCCAAAAAGAACTCAAAAATAAGTCAATAATAAGCAAATGCAAATAATGGCAGAAATATGTCAAAACAAACTAGCAGGTACAAACCGATTTTTTCTAAAACCTTCATTGCTCAAATAGAAAAGTGTTGAACTAACAAAAGTTAGCTAAAAACTCGGGGGATTTATTCAGAAAATTATAGCTCAATCCGACTTACAGAGATTTTTCAATTTTTTTTACAGTGGATCACAAAAATCTATTTCGGGACAGCAACTCCCCAAATCTTACTTCTCTCTCATTAGAGGTTACTCTTGGCACAAAAAATCAAACAAAAAGGATAAGGAGAGGTCATTATAAAATTAATAACTTCCAAGACTCAAGAAAACTATTGGGTTCTCTCCCAAGAAGTACTTTTCTTTAACGCCTTTAAGTTAGGAACAAGAAGCAAGAATCAAGTATTTTCAAATGAAGAAGCATTGACATCAAATTTTGCTTTCAAAGGAGGATCAAAGGGTAACTTCTCTCTCCTCATAGGGAAGTGTTCAATACCTTTCTTGAATGTAAATTGATATTTAATGGTGCCTTCTTTCATATCAATGATGACACGAACAGTTCTAAGAAAAGGTCTTCCCAAAGTAATAGGACAAGAAGCATTGTATTCAACATCCAAAATACAGAAATCAACAGGGACATAGGCATTGTTAACCATAATAATAACATCATTAACACTCCCCATGAGTTTCTTTTTAGCATTATCATCAAGTGGGACATCCAAATAGCAATCCTCCAAAGGTGGTCAATCAAGCATTTCATAAATCTTTCTAGGCATTATAGAGACACTAGAAACCAAGGTCACATGAAGCTTTGAGATCAAAGTCATTCACTTGCATATTAATGATGGGTTCCCAACTATCTTCTACTTTCCTAGGAATAGAGGCTTTGTGTTTCAACTTTTCTTCCTTAATTTTAATGAGAGCATCTGTAATGTGTTTGGCGAAAGCCACATTCATATCACTAGCATTAGGACTTCTAGCAAGCTTTTGTAGGAACATAATCACTTCAGAAATATTGCAACCATCAAGATCAAAATCAAACTTAGCATCACAGGTAGTATACTCTTTGGGTTTAGGCATTGTTGTAGGAGGAATGGGGACTTCTTGTGGTTTGGTAACATCCATATTTGTGGTGGTAATAGTGCACACACTATTGTTTGTAGCAATTTTAGCTTCTCTTTCCCACTTAGCATGTAGTTTAGCTAACAGTCTAACATTTTCATCAATAGTAACTTGTATGGCATGAGTAACAGCAAAGGTACTTCCCAAGGTTTCAGGTTTAGCAGCCATCTTATTAATCAAAGAGGATTGTGCTTCAGAAAAAGATGAAATATAATTTTTCAACATTCAGAAGCTTTTCCTCCACAGTCTTGTTGAAAGTGGTTTATTTACTAATAAAGTCTTTAAGCATGACTTCAAGTTCAGAGGGGGCACTTCTAGTATTGTTGTAGGAGTTTCCATAGGTATTGCCATTATTAGGAGGATAAGGCCTATAATTATTGTTACTACCAAAATTATTCCTATATGCATTGTTGTTGAAATTGTTGTTTCTAATGAAGTTCACATCAACTTGCTCTTCTTGAGCAACCAAAGAGTCTAAGGGACATTATTTGGATCTATATGAGCTTTTCCATTAACAAGCATAGCCATGATAACATCAATTTTATCACTCAAAGAGGATGTTTCTTCAACAGAATTTACCTTCTTACCATGTGGAGCTCTCTCAATGTGCCATTCAAAATAGTTGACCATCATATTATCAAGGATCTTTGTTGCAGCACCCAAGGTAATGGTCATAAAGGTACCTCCAACAGCTGAATCCAATAGATTTCTTGAAGAGAAGTTTAAACCTGCATAAAAAGTCTGGATAATCATCTAAGCAGTCAGTCCATGAGTGGGACAATTCTTTACCAAAGATTTCATTCTTGTGGCATCCCGCAAAACCACTACTAGAAAATCACGTTGTTCTTGTGCGTTGCATCATCATGACCGCAGGCTCATGTCATCATGCCACATTGCATTTGAGCATCGTCATCATCATGCATTTGTTTGTCTGAAACTATTTTCGAAAAGCATATTTTGTTTTCTAAATACCCCGCCTTTATTTCAAATCCAAAACCCGGGTCTCCGGATTATTTTGTTTCGTCTACCAATGGATTTCAAACGTCCCGTTTTAAATAACAAAAGATTTATTTTTATTTTTAGGGGGCAGCCATACCGGGTCGATCCGACCTAGTCGGCCACCCCAATACAAAACCGAACTATCTAAACCTTTTCCTACCCAATCCTAGTCTACCCAGCCTTTGGCCGTGAGCCTTCTCCATCCGAAGTCAATCCTCCTAGCAGCCATCTTACCTGGTCGAGGGAGAGTCACCCTTTGACTGTTTGTCATCTTCCTCCTACAAGCACGAGAGGTGCGTGACCCCTCCACCACCGAGCCCTGCTTCCCTTTCTAATCCCCACCCGAGACCCCTTCAAACCCTATCCCCCTCTTCCTCGACGCGCGCTCGCCCGCCTCCACCTTCTCCCTCAGGCAACCGACGCGCGCGCCGCCCCTCGCCTCGCCCCTCTGCCCCGGCCAGCGCCCCGCGTTGCTCGCCTCCCTCCACCGCTAGCTCGCCAACCTCCACCGGCAACCGCCTCCGCCACCCACCTCTGCTCGCCGACCGCGCCGCCCCGCTCCCCTTCTCCATCCGCCCGGCTCTCCCCTCCCCGCTCCTCCCGCGCCTCCCCGCCGTCCCGCGTCGGCCGCGCCGCCGCGCCTCCTTCGGCAGCCGCGGTCGAGCCCGCTCCGCCCGAGCCGAGCTCGCCCGACCCCCACCGCGCGCCGCCGGACTCCCTCCTCCTGCCGAGCCGCCGCCGGCCACAACGCCCGTCTCCGGCGCCCACCCGGTCCTCGTCGAGCCCGCCCCGACGTCCGCCATCAGCCCGCCTCGCTCGCCCTCCGCCCCTCCGGCCTGCCGCCGCCCCGTCGTCGCCATCGTGCCCGCCTCCACCAGCCTCTGCGTCGGCCGGCCCCGCCCGGTCTCTTCTGCCGCGCACCCCGGCGAGCCGCTCCGTCGCCGTTTCTCTGGCCACCGCTGCCGCCAAGGTCTGCCCGTCGTGCGTCGTCTGTGTCGCCTCTCGCGCCATCCTCCGCTCTCCTGCAGTCGTCGTCTCCCCGGGCTCCTGTCGACTACCTAGTGTGGTCAGGCACGAACCGCCCGTACAGATGCTCCAACCATAGGATGGTAGTGCAACCGAAGGTCTCCTACACCGGTGCATGAGCCGTGAGCCCGCGCGAATCTGGAGCCCGATCCGGAGGCCCCAATCCTCCGATGGCCGAGGACCCGGACGCCAAGGCCTCCTTCACGGAATCCGATGATCGAGACCCGAAGATCCCGAAACTACAAGCTCTCTTTCACAGACCCGAAGACCTTTCCGAAGGCCGATCCGTTGCCGCTCCAAGACCATCGATGCTTGGAGATGTACCGAGGATTGCGAGAAGACCCGCAAGATCTACACCAAGTACATCGAGACCCGAAGCCTGATCCCGAACCCGGTGTCGTATCAAGTTCTCCTTCCCGGATTCAAGGACTCCGACCTGGTGCGACAAGTATTTCTATCCGAGCATAAGACCGGTCGAAAACGCCAAGATCTTCAATCGGAACTCCAAGTTCGTCACCCTAAAACGCCAAGACTGACTCGATGGTGCGGACCCGACAAGACCCTCGCAACGGCAAGATCGACCCCGTGGGACCCGACAAGACCTTCGCGACGACAAGAACGGCACCAACCCGGAAGAACCCGATGCGCCCGACGCCGAACCAAGTCCTTCTTCCTGGAACGCCAGATCTACCCCGATCCGAAGACCCTGAACCCTGAGACCGACCCCGAACCCCGGAACCTCAAGTTCGTCGAGACCCCCTAATGTGTGACCCTGATCCGAGCCCTATTTTTATAAATTGCCAACTATATAAATTGTTGCATATTAAATTGTCATGCATGCATACTTGTCATGTGGTTTGGGGGCCTTATGCCGATTCACCTCTAAGTAAATATGGGGCCCATATGCGAGCAAATCTAGTCTCATATCGGCCTCATTTAAATTTGTGTAGCGAACCGGTGATATATTCTGCCTTGTTAAACAACATTTAAATTGCGGGGTACCTAAATAACATGAAACATCTAATTAATTGTCGGGACCCCGGTTCCGCTTAATATGGCCTAATTGCATCGCACCTTTGCCATGCCATGCATCATTTCATAAGCATGCCGATCTTTTGCCGTAGTATTAAATATTGCATCCGGTGTTTCTTCTAGTGTTTTGCTTCTTCGCGGATAAGGCCGTTGAGTTGATGTGAGCTTCGCCCCGATCTTCGGTTGAACCTTCGGCAATGTTTTCAGGCGAGCATCTCCCCCTTTCTACCTATCTTACTTTTATAGTATTTATTCCCTCCTGTTGATCTATTGCTATCTGTGTTGCGATGCTCTAGTTTTCGTACCCGTGATATCCCTTTCAGCCATATATTGCCTTGGACACCTCCTATTACCTGTTGTTTGGTAGATAGTTGGACCTGCGCGTCGTAGTCGCTTGCTCAAGTGCTGTTGCGTGTCGTCAAGTACCACAGTTGGTGGAGCCTTGCCGCATGTTTAATGTTGGAGATGATCATGGCTTTAATTGTCGTTTACTTTAATTACTGTTTAACAACTAAAATTGAAGTAGGTAAGCAGAGGCACAGGTGGGCAATAGATGTTATTTGGTTGTTAACCGTCCACTTGTGTCCCGTAGGACCCCGAGTACTTGATACCTGTTCCTTGAATATTCGCGCTATCCACATCCGGGAGGCTTATGGGACCCCCCTGAGCCAGAGCTTGATTCAGTCTTATTTCTTGGGGCCACAAACTAGTTTGAGGTTTTATTTACTATCCTGTACTTATGCCATGCTTTACTGCTTTATTACGATTGTGCGAGGAGCACACTGTACTGTTTAGGATCGTGACCCGTTTTCGCGGTATCGACACCCCGAGTTTTCGGGTTCCCAGTCGTTTACAGCCGGCCCCACAAACCTTGAGTCCGTCTCGGAGCCGGCCAGTTTCGTTGCGGGTGTACTCCAAGGGGTGGCCCCCTAAAATATTTCTGAATCCTGTGATTGCTTTGTCGTGAAAGCCTCGTTGGGTTTTGATTTGGTTTTTCCGAGGTTGATCGAGTGTGTGTTGCTATTTGTGCACCCCGGCCGGGTTAAAACTTTCTGAAAGCCGTGTCCGCGGTTATGGACGACTTGGAGCACAGTATCTCGATCATAGACAACTATAACTAAAGTAGTGCTATAAATTTGACTTTATAATGACTAGTATTCAGCTTCAACTACAACGGAATGGCTAAATAAAACTGCCAATAATTGCTTGTTTGTGTGTCGCTTGCGACCATTGTACCTGACTAGTAAGTATCGCAACTACAACGGAATGGCTAAATAAAAGTACCAACAACTGCTGGGTTTTGGGTTATCTCATGTTAATTGTATCTGACTAGTAAGACTTGCAACTACAATGGAATGGTTCAATAAAACTGCCCACTGCTTATCTTATCAGGATGACTATCTAAACCTGACTAGTAATTGCTGCAACGATAACTGAATAAATAAAACTGCCAACTGAGTGAGTTCCTCGGTTGACTTCCTCGTTTGGTCTCGAGGGGGAAATACCAGGAGGGGTTTGTTTGGTGATAGTATCAGGGTGGTTCCGAATAGGTCTTTCTTACCCCTCTCTGATTGCCGCCAGTTGTATCGAGTCTCTATAGGTTGTTTAGTGCATGCTGCCGCTGCCGCTTCAGTCCACCATACCTATGTAGGCGAGGACCGCCGAATTCTAGTCTCGCCGTGTACTGGCCTCAGTACTGACGCTCCTCTTTTTCCTTTGCCCTTTGTCGGCACCCCTTTTGTTTTAGCAGGTTTCGACGTCGTTAGCAGGGTTACCCTTCCGGCTTGGCCTGGGCAGGGTTATGGACGCCATTGGTTATTCTTCAGGGCTCTTAGCCCCATTTGCATCTTGTCCGTAGTCGGACGCTCTATCCTTTTTAAGGTGATTTGGATCTTTGTATATTATATCTGTATTCTTGACTCATCGAGTCGCTGTTGTATATATATCTGTTCTGTGGGTCCCATCGAGGACTGCTGTGTAATGTTATTACTTCGTTTTCCACCCGCACGAAAGTGCCTGGTGGGCACCTTTGAATCGTTTCTATGCGGCTTTGGCGGGTTTCGCTAAAACTTGCATAGGTCCGATTCTGAGGGTGTTACAGTGTGGTATCAGAGCTCAGCAGTTGCGATACCCCACAAGTCCAGCCTGTAGGATAACCTAGCTAACGGCCGCAGTAGAGTGTCAAAACTATTTTTGGAAAATCGGTTGGATAATTCTGATTAGGTCTGATTTTACTCCTTACCCCTCTGCTGCTCTCCTCTCACCTCTGCGTGTTTTGAATCCGCTCTCTTCTCTCTCTTCGAGTCCAGGATTTCTCGTGGTTGGGTTCCGTCGTACCTTCAGGGTTTCGCTTCCTCTTTTGGTAACGGTGTTGCTACATCTGGTCTTCATGCTGTCTGAGGAATCCGTCTACTGTGGTACCATTCTTTGTTCCTTGTTTGTGCTTTCCGGTGTTTTCCGACGCGACGACATCATCTACGCCAGATCCGATGCAGAGTCTGCATCACTCCTTTGTTTCCGAACCTCGCTTGTCGGGATCTACAATCTGAATTCCGAGAGTTGGTTGCATAATCCGCCTATTCGTGTGCAGAGTAATGGTTTGGGTGCGCGATGGACTGATCACCATCCGACTACTCTTATCATTCGCTCTTGTACATCGAATCAGTGGATCCAGCAACTTTACTCCGTCCACGGGAGTTAGGGGTGGCTTAATTTGTGGATACCTCTACCTTCGACCTTTTGTTTCCCGGAGTGCCCTCTCGACGATCACGGATAACGACCTCTTGTTAGTGGTGTCGCGAAGATCTACACGAAGCGAGAAGATTCAGATTGCCGACCTTCTTTCCGGTACCATGAGGCGGATCTCGAGGGCGAGATCCATTGTTAGTGGTGTCGAATTGTGGCATCCCGCAAAACCACTACTAGAAAATCGCGTTGTTCTTGTGCGTTGCATCATCATGACCGCAGGCTCATGTCATCATGCCACATTGCATTTGAGCATCGTCATCATCATGCATTTGTTTGTCTGAAACTATTTTCGAAAAGCATATTTTGTTTTCTAAATACCCCGCCTTTATTTCAAATCCAAAACCCGGGTCTCCGGATTATTTTGTTTCGTCTACCAATGGATTTCAAACGTCCCGTTTTAAATAACAAAAGATTTATTTTTATTTTTAGGGGGCAGCCATACCGGGTCGATCCGACCTAGTCGGCCACCCCAATACAAAACCGAACTATCTAAACCTTTTCCTACCCAATCCTAGTCTACCCAGCCTTTGGCCGTGAGCCTTCTCCATCCGAAGTCAATCCTCCTAGCAGCCATCTTACCTGGTCGAGGGAGAGTCACCCTTTGACTGTTTGTCATCTTCCTCCTACAAGCACGAGAGGTGCGTGACCCCTCCACCACCGAGCCCTGCTTCCCTTTCTAATCCCTACCCGAGACCCCTTCAAACCCTATCCCCCTCTTCCCCGACGCGCGCTCGCCCGCCTCCACCTTCTCCCTCAGGCAACCGACGCGCGCGCCGCCCCTCGCCTCGCCCCTCTGCCCCGGCCAGCGCCCCGCGTCGCTCGCCTCCCTCCACCGCTAGCTCGCCAACCTCCGCCGGCAACCGCCTCCGCCACCCACCTCTGCTCGTCGACCGCGCCGCCCCGCTCCCCTTCTCCATCCGCCCGGCTCTCCCCTCCCCGCTCCTCCCGCGCCTCCCCGCCGTCCCGCGTCGGCCGCGCCTCCTTCGGCAGCCGCGGTCGAGCCCGCTCCGCCCGAGCCGAGCTCGCCCGACCCCCACCGCGCGCCGCCGGACTCCCTCCTCCTGCCGAGCTGCCGCCGGCCACAACGCCCGTCTCCGGCGCCCCCCGGTCCTCGTCGAGCCCGCCCCGACGTCCGCCATCAGCCCGCCTCGCTCGCCCTCCGCCCCTCCGGCCTGCCGCCGCCCCGCCGTCGCCATCGTGCCCGCCTCCACCAGCCTCTGCGTCGGCCGGCCCCGCCCGGTCTCTTCTGCCGCGCACCCCGGCGAGCCGCTCCGTCGCCGTTTCTCTGGCCACCGCTGCCACCAAGGTCTGCCCGTCGTGCGTCGTCCGTGTCGCCTCTCGCGCCATCCTCCGCTCTCCTGCAGTCGTCGTCTCCCCGGGCTCCTGTCGACTACCTGGTGTGGTCAGGCACGAACCGCCCGTACAGATGCTCCAACCATAGGATGGTAGTGCAACCGAAGGTCTCCTACACCGGTGCATGAGCCGTGAGCCCGCGCGAATCTGGAGCCCGATCCGGAGGCCCCAATCCTTCGATGGCCGAGGACCCGGACGCCAAGGCCTCCTTCACGGAATCCGATGATCGAGACCCGAAGATCCCGAAACTACAAGCTCTCTTTCACGGACCCGAAGACCTTTCCGAAGGCCGATCCGTTGCCGCTCCAAGACCATCGATGCTTGGAGATGTACCGAGGATTGCGAGAAGACCCGCAAGATCTACACCAAGTACGTCGAGACCCGAAGCCTGATCCCGAACCCGGCGTCGTATCAAGTTCTCCTTCCCGGATTCAAGGACTCTGACCTGGTGCGACAAGTATTTCTATCCGAGCATAAGACCGGTCGAAAACGCCAAGATCTTCAATCGGAACGCCAAGTTCGTCACCCTAAAACGCCAAGACCGACTCGATGGCGCGGACCCGACAAGACCCTCGCAACGGCAAGATCGACCCCGTGGGACCCGACAAGACCTTCGCGACGACAAGAACGGCACCGACCCGGAAGAACCCGATGCGCCCGACGCCGAACCAAGTCCTTCTTCCCGGAACGCCAGATCTACCCCGATCCGAAGACCCTGAACCCTGAGACCGACCCCGAACCCCGGAACCTCAAGTTCGTCGAGACCCCCTAATGTGTGACCCTGATCCGAGCCCTATTTTTATAAATTTCCAACTATATAAATTGTTGCATATTAAATTGTCATGCATGCATACTTGTCATGTGGTTTGGGGGCCTTATGCCGATTCACCTCTAAGTAAATATGGGGCCCATATGCGAGCAAATCTAGTCTCATATCGGCCTCATTTAAATTTGTGTAGCGAACCGGTGATATATTCTGCCTTGTTAAACAACATTTAAATTGCGGGGTACCTAAATAACATGAACCATCTAATTAATTGTCGGGACCCCGGTTCCGCTTAACATGGCCTAATTGCATCGCACCTTTGCCATGCCATGCATCATTTCATAAGCATGCCGATCTTTTGCCGTAGTATTAAATATTGCATCCGGTGTTTCTTCTAGTGTTTTGCTTCTTCGCGGATAAGGCCGTTGAGTTGATGTGAGCTTCGCCCCGATCTTCGGTTGAACCTTCGGCAATGTTTTCAGGCGAGCATCTCCCCCTTTCTACCTATCTTACTTTTATAGTATTTATTCCCTCCTGTTGATCTATTGCTATCTGTGTTGCGATGCTCTAGTTTTCGTACCCGTGATATCCCTTGCAGCCATATATTGCCTTGGACACCTCCTATTACCTGTTGTTTGGTAGATAGTTGGACCTGCGCGTCGTAGTCGCTTGCTCAAGTGCTGTTGCGTGTCGTCAAGTACCACAGTTGGTGGAGCCTTGCCGCATGTTTAATGTTGGATATGATCATGGCTTTAATTGTCGTTTACTTTAATTACTGTTTAACAACTAAAATTGAAGTAGGTAAGCAGAGGCACAGGTGGGCAATAGATGTTATTTGGTTGTTAACCGTCCACTTGTGTCCCGTAGGACCCCGAGTACTTGATACCTGTTCCTTGAATATTCGCGCTATCCACATCCGGGAGGCTTATGGGACCCCCCTGAGCCAGAGCTTGATTCAGTCTTATTTCTTGGGGCCACAAACTAGTTTGAGGTTTTATTTACTATCCTGTACTTATGCCATGCTTTACTGCTTTATTACGATTGTGCGAGGAGCACACTGTACTGTTTAGGATCGTGACCCGTTTTCGCGGTATCGACACCCCGAGTTTTCGGGTTCCCAGTCGTTTACAGCCGGCCCCACAAACCTTGAGTCCGTCTCGGAGCCGGCCAGTTTCATTGCGGGTGTACTCCAAGGGGTGGCCCCCTAAAATATTTCTGAATCCTGTGATTGCTTTGTCGTGAAAGCCTCGTTGGGTTTTGATTTGGTTTTTCCGAGGTTGATCGAGTGTGTGTTGCTATTTGTGCACCCCGGCCGGGTTAAAACTTTCTGAAAGCCGTGTCCGCGGTTATGGACGACTTGGAGCACAGTATCTCGATCATAGACAACTATAACTAAAGTAGTGCTATAAAT
Source organism: Avena sativa (assembly GCA_916181665.1). Taxonomy (NCBI): domain Eukaryota; kingdom Viridiplantae; phylum Streptophyta; class Magnoliopsida; order Poales; family Poaceae; genus Avena; species Avena sativa. Next base: position 15,219,227 of record OV702289.1, read on the forward strand.
TTGACTTTATAATGACTAGTATTCAGCTTCAACTACAACGGAATGGCTAAATAAAACTGCCAATAATTGCTTGTTTGTGTGTCGCTTGCGACCATTGTACCTGACTAGTAAGTATCGCAACTACAACGGAATGGCTAAATAAAAGTACCAACAACTGCTGGGTTTTGGGTTATCTCATGTTAATTGTATCTGACTAGTAAGACTTGCAACTACAATGGAATGGTTCAATAAAACTGCCCACTGCTTATCTTATCAGGATGACTATCTAAACCTGACTAGTAATTGCTGCAACGATAACTGAATAAATAAAACTGCCAACTGAGTGAGTTCCTCGGTTGACTTCCTCGTTTGGTCTCGAGGGGGAAATACCAGGAGGGGTTTGTTTGGTGATAGTATCAGGGTGGTTCCGAATAGGTCTTTCTTACCCCTCTCTGATTGCCGCCAGTTGTATCGAGTCTCTATAGGTTGTTTAGTGCATGCTGCCGCTGCCGCTTCAGTCCACCATACCTATGTAGGCGAGGACCGCCGAATTCTAGTCTCGCCGTGTACTGGCCTCAGTACTGACGCTCCTCTTTTTCCTTTGCCCTTTGTCGGCACCCCTTTTGTTTTAGCAGGTTTCGACGTCGTTAGCAGGGTTACCCTTCCGGCTTGGCCTGGGCAGGGTTATGGACGCCATTGGTTATTCTTCAGGGCTCTTAGCCCCATTTGCATCTTGTCCGTAGTCGGACGCTCTATCCTTTTTAAGGTGATTTGGATCTTTGTATATTATATCTGTATTCTTGACTCATCGAGTCGCTGTTGTATATATATCTGTTCTGTGGGTCCCATCGAGGACTGCTGTGTAATGTTATTACTTCGTTTTCCACCCGCACGAAAGTGCCTGGTGGGCACCTTTGAATCGTTTCTATGCGGCTTTGGCGGGTTTCGCTAAAACTTGCATAGGTCCGATTCTGAGGGTGTTACAGTGTGGTATCAGAGCTCAGCAGTTGCGATACCCCACAAGTCCAGCCTGTAGGATAACCTAGCTAACGGCCGCAGTAGAGTGTCAAAACTATTTTTGGAAAATCGGTTGGATAATTCTGATTAGGTCTGATTTTACTCCTTACCCCTCTGCTGCTCTCCTCTCACCTCTGCGTGTTTTGAATCCGCTCTCTTCTCTCTCTTCGAGTCCAGGATTTCTCGTGGTTGGGTTCCGTCGTACCTTCAGGGTTTCGCTTCCTCTTTTGGTAACGGTGTTGCTACATCTGGTCTTCATGCTGTCTGAGGAATCCGTCTACTGTGGTACCATTCTTTGTTCCTTGTTTGTGCTTTCCGGTGTTTTCCGACGCGACGACATCATCTACGCCAGATCCGATGCAGAGTCTGCATCACTCCTTTGTTTCCGAACCTCGCTTGTCGGGATCTACAATCTGAATTCCGAGAGTTGGTTGCATAATCCGCCTATTCGTGTGCAGAGTAATGGTTTGGGTGCGCGATGGACTGATCACCATCCGACTACTCTTATCATTCGCTCTTGTACATCGAATCAGTGGATCCAGCAACTTTACTCCGTCCACGGGAGTTAGGGGTGGCTTAATTTGTGGATACCTCTACCTTCGACCTTTTGTTTCCCGGAGTGCCCTCTCGACGATCACGGATAACGACCTCTTGTTAGTGGTGTCGCGAAGATCTACACGAAGCGAGAAGATTCAGATTGCCGACCTTCTTTCCGGTACCATGAGGCGGATCTCGAGGGCGAGATCCATTGTTAGTGGTGTCGAATTGTGGCATCCCGCAAAACCACTACTAGAAAATCGCGTTGTTCTTGTGCGTTGCATCATCATGACCGCAGGCTCATGTCATCATGCCACATTGCATTTGAGCATCGTCATCATCATGCATTTGTTTGTCTGAAACTATTTTCGAAAAGCATATTTTGTTTTCTAAATACCCCGCCTTTATTTCAAATCCAAAACCCGGGTCTCCGGATTATTTTGTTTCGTCTACCAATGGATTTCAAACGTCCCGTTTTAAATAACAAAAGATTTATTTTTATTTTTAGGGGGCAGCCATACCGGGTCGATCCGACCTAGTCGGCCACCCCAATACAAAACCGAACTATCTAAACCTTTTCCTACCCAATCCTAGTCTACCCAGCCTTTGGCCGTGAGCCTTCTCCATCCGAAGTCAATCCTCCTAGCAGCCATCTTACCTGGTCGAGGGAGAGTCACCCTTTGACTGTTTGTCATCTTCCTCCTACAAGCACGAGAGGTGCGTGACCCCTCCACCACCGAGCCCTGCTTCCCTTTCTAATCCCTACCCGAGACCCCTTCAAACCCTATCCCCCTCTTCCCCGACGCGCGCTCGCCCGCCTCCACCTTCTCCCTCAGGCAACCGACGCGCGCGCCGCCCCTCGCCTCGCCCCTCTGCCCCGGCCAGCGCCCCGCGTCGCTCGCCTCCCTCCACCGCTAGCTCGCCAACCTCCGCCGGCAACCGCCTCCGCCACCCACCTCTGCTCGTCGACCGCGCCGCCCCGCTCCCCTTCTCCATCCGCCCGGCTCTCCCCTCCCCGCTCCTCCCGCGCCTCCCCGCCGTCCCGCGTCGGCCGCGCCTCCTTCGGCAGCCGCGGTCGAGCCCGCTCCGCCCGAGCCGAGCTCGCCCGACCCCCACCGCGCGCCGCCGGACTCCCTCCTCCTGCCGAGCTGCCGCCGGCCACAACGCCCGTCTCCGGCGCCCCCCGGTCCTCGTCGAGCCCGCCCCGACGTCCGCCATCAGCCCGCCTCGCTCGCCCTCCGCCCCTCCGGCCTGCCGCCGCCCCGCCGTCGCCATCGTGCCCGCCTCCACCAGCCTCTGCGTCGGCCGGCCCCGCCCGGTCTCTTCTGCCGCGCACCCCGGCGAGCCGCTCCGTCGCCGTTTCTCTGGCCACCGCTGCCACCAAGGTCTGCCCGTCGTGCGTCGTCCGTGTCGCCTCTCGCGCCATCCTCCGCTCTCCTGCAGTCGTCGTCTCCCCGGGCTCCTGTCGACTACCTGGTGTGGTCAGGCACGAACCGCCCGTACAGATGCTCCAACCATAGGATGGTAGTGCAACCGAAGGTCTCCTACACCGGTGCATGAGCCGTGAGCCCGCGCGAATCTGGAGCCCGATCCGGAGGCCCCAATCCTTCGATGGCCGAGGACCCGGACGCCAAGGCCTCCTTCACGGAATCCGATGATCGAGACCCGAAGATCCCGAAACTACAAGCTCTCTTTCACGGACCCGAAGACCTTTCCGAAGGCCGATCCGTTGCCGCTCCAAGACCATCGATGCTTGGAGATGTACCGAGGATTGCGAGAAGACCCGCAAGATCTACACCAAGTACGTCGAGACCCGAAGCCTGATCCCGAACCCGGCGTCGTATCAAGTTCTCCTTCCCGGATTCAAGGACTCTGACCTGGTGCGACAAGTATTTCTATCCGAGCATAAGACCGGTCGAAAACGCCAAGATCTTCAATCGGAACGCCAAGTTCGTCACCCTAAAACGCCAAGACCGACTCGATGGCGCGGACCCGACAAGACCCTCGCAACGGCAAGATCGACCCCGTGGGACCCGACAAGACCTTCGCGATGACAAGAACGGCACCGACCCGGAAGAACCCGATGCGCCCGACGCCGAACCAAGTCCTTCTTCCCGGAACGCCAGATCTACCCCGATCCGAAGACCCTGAACCCTGAGACCGACCCCGAACCCCGGAACCTCAAGTTCGTCGAGACCCCCTAATGTGTGACCCTGATCCGAGCCCTATTTTTATAAATTTCCAACTATATAAATTGTTGCATATTAAATTGTCATGCATGCATACTTGTCATGTGGTTTGGGGGCCTTATGCCGATTCACCTCTAAGTAAATATGGGGCCCATATGCGAGCAAATCTAGTCTCATATCGGCCTCATTTAAATTTGTGTAGCGAACCGGTGATATATTCTGCCTTGTTAAACAACATTTAAATTGCGGGGTACCTAAATAACATGAACCATCTAATTAATTGTCGGGACCCCGGTTCCGCTTAACATGGCCTAATTGCATCGCACCTTTGCCATGCCATGCATCATTTCATAAGCATGCCGATCTTTTGCCGTAGTATTAAATATTGCATCCGGTGTTTCTTCTAGTGTTTTGCTTCTTCGCGGATAAGGCCGTTGAGTTGATGTGAGCTTCGCCCCGATCTTCGGTTGAACCTTCGGCAATGTTTTCAGGCGAGCATCTCCCCCTTTCTACCTATCTTACTTTTATAGTATTTATTCCCTCCTGTTGATCTATTGCTATCTGTGTTGCGATGCTCTAGTTTTCGTACCCGTGATATCCCTTGCAGCCATATATTGCCTTGGACACCTCCTATTACCTGTTGTTTGGTAGATAGTTGGACCTGCGCGTCGTAGTCGCTTGCTCAAGTGCTGTTGCGTGTCGTCAAGTACCACAGTTGGTGGAGCCTTGCCGCATGTTTAATGTTGGATATGATCATGGCTTTAATTGTCGTTTACTTTAATTACTGTTTAACAACTAAAATTGAAGTAGGTAAGCAGAGGCACAGGTGGGCAATAGATGTTATTTGGTTGTTAACCGTCCACTTGTGTCCCGTAGGACCCCGAGTACTTGATACCTGTTCCTTGAATATTCGCGCTATCCACATCCGGGAGGCTTATGGGACCCCCCTGAGCCAGAGCTTGATTCAGTCTTATTTCTTGGGGCCACAAACTAGTTTGAGGTTTTATTTACTATCCTGTACTTATGCCATGCTTTACTGCTTTATTACGATTGTGCGAGGAGCACACTGTACTGTTTAGGATCGTGACCCGTTTTCGCGGTATCGACACCCCGAGTTTTCGGGTTCCCAGTCGTTTACAGCCGGCCCCACAAACCTTGAGTCCGTCTCGGAGCCGGCCAGTTTCGTTGCGGGTGTACTCCAAGGGGTGGCCCCCTGAAATATTTCTGAATCCTGTGATTGCTTTGTCGTGAAAGCCTCGTTGGGTTTTGATTTGGTTTTTCCGAGGTTGATCGAGTGTGTGTTGCTATTTGTGCACCCCGGCCGGGTTAAAACTTTCTGAAAGCCGTGTCCGCGGTTATGGACGACTTGGAGCACAGTATCTCGATCATAGACAACTATAACTAAAGTAGTGCTATAAATTTGACTTTATAATGACTAGTATTCAGCTTCAACTACAACGGAATGGCTAAATAAAACTGCCAATAATTGCTTGTTTGTGTGTCGCTTGCGACCATTGTACCTGACTAGTAAGTATCGCAACTACAACGGAATGGCTAAATAAAAGTACCAACAACTGCTGGGTTTTGGGTTATCTCATGTTAATTGTATCTGACTAGTAAGACTTGCAACTACAATGGAATGGTTCAATAAAACTGCCCACTGCTTATCTTATCAGGATGACTATCTAAACCTGACTAGTAATTGCTGCAACGATAACTGAATAAATAAAACTGCCAACTGAGTGAGTTCCTCGGTTGACTTCCTCGTTTGGTCTCGAGGGGGAAATACCAGGAGGGGTTTGTTTGGTGATAGTATCAGGGTGGTTCCGAATAGGTCTTTCTTACCCCTCTCTGATTGCCGCCAGTTGTATCGAGTCTCTATAGGTTGTTTAGTGCATGCTGCCGCTGCCGCTTCAGTCCACCATACCTATGTAGGCGAGGACCGCCGAATTCTAGTCTCGCCGTGTACCGGCTTCAGTACTGACGCTCCTCTTTTTCCTTTGCCCTTTGTCGGCACCCCTTTTGTTTTAGAAGGTTTCGACGTCGTTAGCAGGGTTACCCTTCCGGCTTGGCCTGGGCAGGGTTATGGACGCCATTGGTTATTCTTCAGGGCTCTTAGCCCCATTTGCATCTTGTCCGTAGTCGGACGCTCTATCCTTTTTAAGGTGATTTGGATCTTTGTATATTATATCTGTATTCTTGACTCATCGAGTCGCTGTTGTATATATATCTGTTCTGTGGGTCCCATCGAGGACTGTTGTGTAATGTTATTACTTCGTTTTCCACCCGCACGAAAGTTCCTGGTGGGCACCTTTGAATCGTTTCTATGCGGGTTTGGCGGGTTTCGCTAAAACTTGCATAGGTCCGATTCTGAGGGTGTTACAATTCTTTCCCAAGATTTAGCAACATGTTCATTATCAAGTTGTTTAAATTTCATTTTTTCACTTCTCATAGATATAATCTTAGCAGGAGGATAGTATTTTCCAATAAAAGCATCTTTGCACTTAATCTAAGAATCAATACTATTTCTAGGCAAGGATAGCAACCATTCTTTAGCTTTTCCTCTCAAGGAGAAAGGAAACAATTTGAGCTTAATAATATTTCCATCTACATCCTTATATTTTTGCATCTCACAAAGTTCAACAAAGTTATTGAGGTGGGCAGCAACATCATCAGAACTAGCACCAGAAAATTGCTCTTTCATCACAAGATTCAACAAAGCAGGCTTAATTTCATAAAAGGTAGCATCAGGAGCATGTGGAGCAATAGGTGTACTCAGGAAATCATTATTGTTTGTGCTAGTGAAATCACCCAACTTGGTGTTAGCAGAGTTCATTTTTCAAAAGTGGAGCAAACCAACAGCAGCAACAACTAGAGTAGGAACTATTTTTTTGTGTTTTTTATAAGAAAAATCAAAACAAAAAAAACTATTTTTTTGGAGTTTTTGATAAAAAGAAGCAAGCAAAACAAGGCAAAAGAAACTATACATAAACAAAGTAAAGAGAGAGGTTGTGAAGGACTCCCCTTGTGAATCTGTCCTTAGCCTCCCCGGCAACGGCGCCAGAAAACTCGTTGATGGCAGCTCAGATCACTGTAGAGCTTCGTTGGGAAACCCCAAGAGGAAGGTATGATGAGCACAACAACAATTATTCCGTCAAAAAGAAACCAAGGTTATCGAACCAGTAGGAGGAAGGAAACGACTCAAAGGTGTTTCTAGCAACTTGGAAACCTGCACAACACAAACTCAAGACTTTGCCCCAAGGAATAGTAAGGTTGTCAATGTCACCGGTTTGCTAAAAACAAAGGATTAAACATATGGCGTGGAAGGTAATAGTGGCTTGCAGAAATTAAACAGTAACAGTGGAAGATGTATCAATGGTAAATATTGGACCGGGGTCCATAGTTCACTAGAGGTGTTCTCCTTAAGATAAACAACATAACATGCTGGGTAAAGAAATTACAGCGGGGCAATTGACAGGACAGAGCAAGGCATAATAATGTAATACTAGACATTCATGATCCTATGAGATTTGATTGGGCATTACAACAATATACATAGACCGCCATCCAACTGCATCTATGACTAGTAATCCACCTTCAGGTTATCATCCGAACCCCCTCCAGTATTAAGTTGCAAGCAGCGGATAACTGCTTTAAGCAAGGTGTGAAAAGTAAACAATACAATTGTTCCATGAACAAGAGATTGTTGTTTTCTCCCTAGTAGCAAAAACACATCTACAACCTTAGAGATTTCGGTCACTTCCTGATACGTCAGAAACGTATCTATAATTTTTTATGTTCCATGCTTGTTAGTATCTACTTTTCTTTACTTTGTCCACAATTTGAGGTGCTTTTTACATGTTTTCTGGTAATAACCTATTAACAAGTTCCACAGTGCCAGTTGCCTGTTTTCTACTGTTTTTGGTTTCAGAAAAGCCAGTAAAGAAATATTCTCGGAATTGGACGGGAAAAACGCCAAAGTCAATAACTTTCCATGGGGAACAAGAAGTCTAGAGGGGAGAAGGAGAGGCGTGCCAGGGCAGCCAGACCCCCCTAGGCGCGACCAAGGGTGGGCCCACGCCTGGGTGGGGTGTGGCCCCCCTAGTCGCCTCCTCGGCCTCCTCCTTCGCCTATAAGAATCCCCCGATGCCTAAACCCTAAGCACCCGATCAAATCTCCACAAAACCGTCTGTAGTCGCCGCCACCATTGTCCCTAGATCGGGGGGTATCTGAAGTTCTTCCCGGCACCCTACCGTAGGGGAGATCATCCCGGAGGCCTCTTCTCTGGTATGATGCGTGAGTAGTTCCACCTTGGACTATGGGTCCATGTAGTAGCTAGATGGTTGTATCTCCTCCTTTGTGATTTCATGTATAGATCTTGTGAGCTCCGTTCATGATCAAGATCTAATCTATTTGTAATCATGCATGTTGTGTTTGCGGGGATCAGATGGATATTGAGATTATTATGTTGGTTTGATTAATGGTTTTGTCTTTATGGTTCTATCATGTCTGTGTTATTTGTGATCTTGCACTCTTCGTTGTTAGTAGCTATCTTGGCCAAGTAGTTGCTAGTGACTCCAAGAGGGAGTATTTATGCTCAATAGTGGGTTCATGCCTCTAGTTTCCAAGGGAAGTGTCAATAATCTCTTCGGTTGTAGAATGTGTTGTTGCCACTAGGGAGAAAACAACGGTCTCTTGTTCATGGAACATGTGGACTATTTACCTTACACACTTTGCTTAAAGCAGTTGTCTGTTGCTTGCAACTTAATACTGGAGGGGGTTCGGATGATAACCTGAAGGTGGACTTCTGGTCATAGATGCAGTTGGATGGCGGTCTATGTATATTGTTGTATTGCCCAATCGAATCTCATAGGATCTTTCTGACTAGTATTGCATTGTTATGCCTTGCTCAGTTCCTGTCAATTTCCCTGCTGTAATTTCTTTACCCTTCATGCCATGTTGTTTATCTAAGGAGAGAACCTCTAGTGAACTATGGACCCCGGTACAATCTTTACCATTGATACATCTTCCACTATTACTTGTTTACTTGATGCAAACCATTACCTTCCACACCATATGTTTAATCCTTTGTTACAACAAACCGGTGAGCTTGACAACCTCACTGTCTAGTTGGGGCAAAGTCTTGAGTTTGTGTTGTGCAGGTATCCGTGTTGCTTGCAACACCTGTGTGACGTTTCCTTCCTCCTACTGGTTCGATAACCTTGGTTTCTTATTGAGGGAAAATTGTGATGTGCTTCTTCACACCTTCCTCTTGGGGTTCCCAATTAAGTGCTAAACCAGCACCATCAAGCCTTTCTATGGCGCCGTTGCCGGGGAGGCTAAGGACGTCTTCACAAGGGGAGTCCTTAACTTCCTTTCTCTTTACTTTGTTTTTAGTTTGCTTTGTTTCCTTTGCTTGGTTTTGTTTGCCTCTTTTCAAAAAAAACCAAAAAAATTAGTCTAGTTTGGTTTGGTTTCTTTATTAAAAAACACAAAAAATTAGTTCCTACTCTAGTTGCCACCTTGCTCTAGCTCACCATGTTGTTCCCCAAGTTTGACCTGAAATATCTTGCAATAGGTAGTGGCTCCATAATTGGGAAAGATAATATTGAAGAATTCTTTAATCATGTTAGCAATGATGAGGATATTGAGGAAAAATTTATAGCTGAACTTGCTCCTAATTATGAGATTGTTGAAGCTTCTTTAGTTCAAAAGTTGGAGGCTAGGTTTGTTAGCCATAACCCCTTCAGACAATTCTTGTTCCTAAAACTAAAAGAAAAGAATGTTGAAAATAGGGAATTCATCCTTGAAACTTTATTAAATGAATTATATGATGTTGCTAGGTAAGCCAAAAAGGTCTTTGAGCGTTTCAATATGCTAGGATCAAGTGTAGATGTTGTGGGTACTTCTTAAACTAAGCCTAGAGAGGAATTTAAGATACCCATACCCTTTAAGCTTGTTGGAATGCATGAGGCCTTTGAAAAGAATTTTGATTGGATTGCTCCTGAAAATCTTTTTGATGAAAGTAGTAGACCAAAGAGAGATGAGAGGGGATCTTCCAAAACCCATTTGGATGAGATACCTTTCACAGTTGAGGATTTTGCAAGTATTGATCTTAATGCTTCTTCATTTGAAAATACTTGATTCTTCTTGCTTCTTGTGCCTAACTTAAAGGCATTAAAGAAAAGTACTTGTTGGGAGATAACCCAAGAGTTTCCTTGAGTCTTGGAAGTTATTACTTCAGTAATGACCTCTCCTTATCCTTTTTGTTTGCTTTTTGTGCCAAAAATGTCCTCTAATGAGAGGGAAGTAAGATTTGGGGAGTTGCTGTCCCGAAACAGATTTATTTCCTCCACCATAAAAATTCGTGAGGAGTCTCTGTAACTTGGAGTGAGCTGAAAATTTAAGAATAAATCTCCCAATATGTTATATAACTTTCGTTAGTTCAACACTTTTTGATTTGAGCAACATAATATTTTCTAAAAAATCGGTTTCTGCCTGCTGGTCTATTTTGACAGATTTCTGCCATTATTTGCATTTGCTTCTTATTGATTCCTTTTTGAGTTCTCTTTTGGGGAATTGAGCTTTTCGAAGGAGATACTACAGTAGCTTGTGTTTTTAGTGAAAATTCTTGATGTTCCAAAGCTTTGCCAAAGGTCTAATATCTTTTGAATAAACTAATGTTGCTAATGAAGATTGTGTGAAGTTTTGTATGAAGGAAAAATTTCAGGTTTAGAGAAAGAATTGTAACATCCCAGCATTTAGGAACTAATGAAGGGTAGATTTAGGAATTTGAAACATTGCATGCATTCATCTGTGAAAATGGGGGTAAATTTTTCGCCAAATAAAAACCTAAAGTGATCAAGGTTTCTTTCATACTTTGAGATTAGGTTTAGTCTTAAAGGATGATTGCTATAGAATTTGATATGATCTTTGTGGAATTATGGTTTTGGGAAATGAAATTTGAATTTAAAACTTGAGTGTTTGAATTATAATTCAAATGATTTTTGAATAATGTTTAAATCTTGATTTGATTAAGAGTTAACCAATTTAACTCAAACTTTATTTAAAGTAAGCAATTAAGAATATGAATATTTGTTTCATATTTTTATTCAATAAATAAGTTACAACAATGTAACTTATTGAAATCATCCACAATATTCACCTTAGCCAATATATAAAGAATAAGAATATTTCTTTATTGCTAATAGTATCATCTTTATTACAAAAGAATAAAACTAAAATTACAAAAGAATAAGAAGATTACAAATGTCTATTCTATAAATAAACCTAATCTAAATCTTGAATTTTCAAGTTTTGTACCTGCAAAACAAAGAATAAACAAACAAGAAATAAAATAAAAGGTTAAGATATTTCTTTTACTCTCAGTAGTGATAGTGAGTTGCACTGTTCAAACTTACATCATTGAGTAATCTTTAGGGGCAAGTTTCACCAATATGAAAGAACTAAATCTTTCATCATTTTTAAGCCATAAGTCAAATAACTCCAAACAACAAGAAGGGGCAAGTTTCACCAGACAAGTAAGTGTAATCAGATAAAAAGTAACTTCCATTCCCTAAGCATATCCACAAGGTGCAGCAAGCACACAGGCAGCACACACACCTAAATGCATGGTGTGTGCTGTCAGCACAGCAACAACATGCCATACAAACAAAACTGCTCAGTACAGCGGTGGGAAGCACCCCCAACACCATTTCTTGTTCATACACATCAAGCTCAGCAGCCAAACAAAACCACCAAAGATCAACCAAACATCACCAGATGGTGACATAAGGAGGGGGAAGGATCAGGTGGACAGCAAGGCCAAGTCCAGGAGCTAGGAGGAGCAGGCTAGCTCAAGGTCACGCACAGGAGATCAGCAAAACAAGAACAACATCAGAGGTGAAGGAAATCATCAAGATCAACATCACCACCCAATTCCATAATCATCAGTTTTTGTGGTGAGTATCATAAAACCATCACATGATCTAATCATATTATCTAGACAGAAGCATGTGTTTGTTTATGAAACAATCTCTCAATAATCACCCAAGTGAGGTGAATCTATCCTAGAGATTTCAATTATAAAGATCAGAAATCAAACTAAGCCAAAAGCACCAATCTCTCAGACCAGCCTCACAGAGTTTGGTGTTAGCATATGCAACTTAAATAATTCTTCATTTGTTCTTATCAGACCAGGGCACATCTCCCAGAGGGAGTAGCACCTCTAATCTTGCAAGTTACAAACAAACTATTTTCTCAACTAACTAGGACTTAAAATCCTAGAGCCTCAGACCAACATCATAGGCAGGTGTAACATCCCTAAAATCATGTTTCAAACTTATGCATATCATCCATGCATCCATGATCATATGAATTTCATTTCAAACAAATCATTTCAAAACAGAAGCTTATATGCTCATTATTTCATGTAAGTTTGCTCTAGCCCTAGTGCTATCTTTCAATGAGAAGAGTACTTGTTTTGATTCAGTAAGGTTTGAAATTCAAACTTAGGCACCAACAAAAGTTTGAACAAAGTTTCATAATAAAATGAGTGAATAAAACCAATATTATGCCTATTGTATATATATCATAAAGGCTTGGTTTTATTTTTATTTTCATTTGATCAAAGTGTTTTGATTAAACAGTAGTGTTTGACACACATTTGAGTGCAAGGTTTGCAGTATAAAAACCTAGAGAATATTTGAATTCAAACTCATTTGATTTGGATTTGAAAATAATTTCAGAAAATCAAAACAGAAAAAGAAAAGGAGAAAAGAAATGGAAAAAGGCCAGCGCTACCGATCTGGCCCAACTACGAATCCAGCCCAGTTAGCCCACCCGGGTTCCCCCTTTCTCTCTGTCACTCGCGGACACACCCACCAGGTCACTGACCATGCGACCCCACCTCCCCTTTGTTTAACTCGCTGACGAGTGGACCCTGCGACCACGTCGCCTTCGTCGTCAATCACGCGCGGCCGCGACGCTCACTCCGCCGTTACCTCGCCGCAATCAGTACGCGCTTAATTGCCATTTATACGCCGCACGATCCTCGCCCCCGCTCTGGCTATAATATCACCTCCCCCTCGCGCCATTTCCCCCAACAAAGCCAGACAGATACGCCCCCAGGCTGCCCGCAATTTCCTTTGCGCCGCCGCAGACAGACGCACTCCGGCGACGAATCTCGGTAAGCACAGACCGCCCCTCTGCCTCTAGTTCAAACCCCTGTGACCAGCATGACCTTGCGCATCCGCTAATGCCCTCCATTTGCTTTCTCATGACCCAGAGCGACGTCCTCGTTCTCACCCGCGAGCACCTGAGCCGCCGCTCGACTCCGACGTGCGATTAAGGTAAGATGAGACCGCCCCTTGCCTCCCCTTTGGTACTGCCTTGTTCGCCAGGCCCTTGCGCATCTCCTAAACCCTCTGGCTTGTGCTAGGTCGACGCAGAGCCTCGACAACGTCCTCGACAGCAAGCAACAAACGCCGCCCGCAACTCCGACGAGCTCTAGCGACCGTGTCCGTGCGCCCCTTGCCAAGCCGTCACCAGGTTAAGCATCAGCGCATCTTCACGTTTCTGGTAAGCATCTCCGACGACCCCAGAGCCACCTGTAGCGCCACGCCACCGTAGGCAGAGCTCGCCGCCGCCAGTAGCCACCGCCAGCGCCGCCCAGCTATGGTCGTTTGATCTAGGACCGTTGGATCTGGATCCAGCGCGTAGAATTAGATCACTTAGCGAAGCGGTATAGGTAGATTTTGGCCGTGCGATTAAGTCAGATCTAGCGGCTCAGAAGCGTGATCCAACGCGAAGTGGTACGGGCCAATCAGAATAAGACGCGTGGCAGATGTTTAGGTTTAAAAACAGAATTTGAATCTCTTAGATGTTTGAATTTGTTTTGGCTATAACTTTTGATCCCCACGTTAGAATTTGACAAATTTTATATCGTTGGAATCAGGAGAGCAAGCCCTTTATAAATATGCAATGTGTTTAATGTTTTGCTTCTGTTAAAATGGTTTTATTTGCAGAAACTTGTGTAGGGATAATTTGAGTATATGAATTGTTTAAGAAATGTTTTAAGGTTTAAATAAATGTTGTTTGGCAAGTTTTTAACTTGTTTATGAACCAGTACTGTACACTTGATTTGTTGAGTTTTAAAAATCATCACATATCATATTGCATGCATTCATATATTTTTGTTTGTATGTGTTTTGTATGTGATTTGTGGCTATGATTCTTTGTGTAGATTTTGGTGCTAGTGATTGTGATTGTGAGGAGTGTAACTACTCTCCAAACTACCAAGGCAAGTGGTGCTTCATGAATATTTTTATCCCTATGTTTTCTACTAAGCATTAGAAATATTTTGTTAGACTTGCATGTTATATCTTGCTTTTATGCCATGTTGGGAAATCCTAGTAGTTGTAGAATTGCTAGGAAATTTCTAAGTTAAGATGCTTATCTATGCCATGCTTAGCCTAGCTAGTATCAACCAAGGGTTGGTGAAATATACATGCTATGATGAAAATATTTCTAAGTCTTTGGACTTGTGTTTTGCCTAATAAAACAACTAAGTAAATGAAACACCTAGGTGGAATGGAAGGAATGGTTTATGTTGAGTGGTTACACAAGGCCCATTTCTATGGTTTACCTTGTGTATCTCACTTGTGGAAAGCCACCCAGGAACAGAGAGATTTTAGAGGCCAAGTGTTAAGAAGCTTCTAGTGCAACCACTTGGCAATATGGGCTCTGCCAGGATCACATAGGTTGCTAGAACTTAGCCATTTGGACAGTTGGTGGTAGTGGGAATGATAGGTTGGAGCGCGTCAATTTGGTCTAAGGGAAGGCTTCTGAAAGGTCCTGTCTTGGTGAAAATCAAGGCTTGTGGGGAAAGTGCACAACCTCTGCAGATGGAAGAACCTAAGTACTTAGCCATGTCCCTGGAAAAGGACAACTTGAGCATCAAGACATGGAAGCTATCAAGAATCTCCTCATCCCAATTTCTAAGTAAAAACTTGTGGGTGAACAAGGGTGAAGGACCTCAATGTCTATTGGTGGTTCCTTGGGAAAAGTTTTGACAAAGAAAAACTTAGTGATTTCAACTAATAGGCAAAAACTATTTTGAGCAAAGCAAGCCAAGCTACACTTAGCCAAATTGCATATAGTATCTAGTCCACCTAAATTATACTAAGGTATCACTTGCCAATACTATTCCAATGTATTGACCCACTGTGGATGTAACTTGTGATGTTGGAGGTTACTATGATGAGGATTAGGAGTCATGAGTCTACACTCAACATGTTTGCCTGTGGCACATGAAGATGAATACTTTTATTTATTTACTTATTCAAACTCTTGTACTAGGCCTGTGGCCTTGGAGTTGTAAAGACTATGATTGTCTCTGGAATGACTGTAATAATGACCTTTGTTTCTGTGTACTTCATCTTAAACTATGGATGCTAGCAATGATCCAGGAACTAGCATTGCAATCACAGGGATCCTTTTCCTTTATAAAGGAGGGGTCTTACAGATGGTATCAGAGCACTGTGTTGCCTGTAGGATTATGACCCTAGGATTGGAAACCACTAAGGGAAATTTTTCAACAACTTCTACACTTGTCTATTCTTCTCGTAAACTTTTCTAATCTTCTTTCTCATCTCTATTTGTAGATGAACTCCATCAACGAAGCCGTGAGGAAAGGACCACTCATGACAATGACTTTGGAATGTGAGACAGAATTCCCCAAGGCTCTCAAGGACCTCATGGTTGCAATGGAAATACATGGTGCAACTGTGTACAAAGGTTTTCCTGTGATGGATGAAGGAGTTGAGTACTGGTGGGTGCAACTTCACTTGTATAAAAACAAGGAAGACAACCACAAGGACTCAGGATTCTGCATGTTCACCAATTCAGTGATGCACCCTACATTCTTTGACTCAGCAAGGGATGCAGCTTGGAAGACCATCAAATAACTTGGTGAAAGAGTCAAGTGCAGAATGTTCAACATCCAAAATAGCCTAAAGTAAGAGAAGAAACATACCCAAGAGTTGGAGGCTACCAACCAAACCTTAAGAGGAGACATTATAGACTCAGTGATGGAGTCATGTGAGCAACATAGACTGATTGCTTCTAGAAACATTATGTTAGCCAACAGATCCAGTGAGATAGGATTGTAAACGTACTTCGTTAGTTGGACCACCACTTATCACCTTATTTTCCAAATGTTGCTTGAAATAAGTTGAACCTTGGTTATTGTAATGGATCCATGTATGCCATGACTTGTGCGTTTTGATTTCCAAAGATATGCATGTGGTGTTTTGCCTTGTGTTTTATCTTAAATTGTGTTGTTCTAACTTTTTCTATCTTATAAATAGATGCCTAATGTTACCATCAACACTGTTGAGGAGTTCCAGGGAACTCGCTTTGGTCCTCGTATTGTTGAGCTTACTACTTTGCTCAATCTCCCTCTTCCTACCATCATGGTGCTTCCCCTCACCAAGTTTGAGAGGAAAGACCTTTGGAGTTTCAAGGTCAACCAGCCCGGACGCCAGACTGAGCCTACCACGGAGGCCATCGTCTTCAAGATCATGCACGATGACAAGGAGAGAGGCCTTGAGGTAGTCATGCAGGATCTGATAGGACGTCTGATGGGGAGACACTGCCGACAGGTTAGAGGTACTCACTTCCACGGTAGACGTGATGAGGATGGAGAGTCCATCGACTTCGAGGACACTGCGAGGGATACAGCCGAGCCGATTCGCCTATACCTCCAGGACTTAGAGGCTCTCATTAGGCACGTGGACTCTGATAGGACCAACGTCATGCTCAACAATGACGAACTCCAGGTGCAGCTTCGCGAGAAGGACAAGCTCTTCACGGAGCAAGATGAGATAGTCAAGGAGATGGAGGCAAAGTTCGAGAGCCAAGACAGAAAGTTCAAGAGTCAGGAGAAACGAGTCCAGGATAGGAACAAGAGGATTCGGGACATGACTGAAGAACTGCAGGCCAAGGACTTCGAGCTCGAGCATCAGCAGACGGTGATTGAGAGGCTTCGTTCTCAGAAGAGGGCTCTCAAAGCCAAGATAGAGACCTTTACCGCCAATGTCGAGGAATACAAGACCGCAATGGAGAATGCAGGTCTTACCTTTGTCGAGGAGGAGGTTGATGCCGAGGAGTAGAGTTGACTACTCATTTATCATTTATTATCATACTTGTTGTTGGGAACTTGTTATTTGACCATCCAACATGTGGATGGCTTGTTATTTGTGTGTGTTTTACTTTGCGAACTTGTTATCTTGTTGTTGAACCTTTATCATTATGTTGCATGCTTTGTGACTGTTTATGTGATGTATTGTGCATGAAAGCATCTATGGGTATCTCATTCTTATCTTTATTGAACCAACCACAGATGCCTCCCCGTCGTGCAAATCCCAACCCCAGTAACAACAACATCACTCCAGAAATGCAGCAAATGATGACCGCTCAAACTCAGCTGATGCAAATGATGACGACGTTCATCCAGAACCAAAACAACAACAACAATAACAACAACAACAACAACCCAACGGGTTTTGACATGCTTACCAGGTTATTGAGATTGAGGCCAGCAAAGTTCTCAGGAACAACTGATCCCATGGTGGCCAATGATTGGCTACGCTCTGTGAACAAGGACTTGGTAACTGTGGGCTGTACTGATGCAGAAAAGGTCAGATTTGCATCACATCTGTTGGAAGGACCAGCCGCCACTTGGTGGGATAACTTCCAGATCACCACTCCCATAGAAGATATGACATGGGCTATATTTGAGGATGGCTTTCGTACTGCTCATATCTCATCTGGAGTGATGAGTCTGAAAAAGAAAGAGTTCCATAATCTGAAGCAGCGCCACCGTAGTGTGGCTGAATATATTGAGGAGTTCAACAATCTGGCGCGTTATGCACCGGATGAAGTTGACACTGATGCAAAGAGGAAGGAAAAGTTCCTTGAAGGGCTGAATGATGAACTGAACTTGCAGCTATCAGTAGCCTATGTTCCCACATACCAGTCTCTCTGTGATAAGGCTGCTATTTTGGGGAACAAAATGAAGCAAGTTGAGAGTAGAAAGAGAAAGCACTCAGACAAGCACAGCTCGGGATCGTCTCACAAACGTTCCCATTATGATGATAGTGGAAACTCAGGATCCCACAAGCATGGGAAATTCAACAAGCACCACAACCACAACCGTCATGACAACAAGCATCACCATAGTCATGACAATGACAAGTACAAGAACCACAAGGGTGGATATAAGAGCCACCATAGTGGTAATGGAAGTGGCAGTGGAAGCCATCCTGTCAAGAAGGACATTAGTCAGGTTGAATGCTTCAAGTGCAAGAAGATGGGGCATTATGCAAATGAATGCCCAAATAATAAAGTTGAAGGACCCAACAAGCCCAACCCTTTTCATAAGGGACAAGTGAACCACATCAATGTGGATGAAATCTATGAGGAGCCTGATGCTGTTGCTGGTAAGTTCAAACTCAATTCTGTTCCAGCATTTGTTCTCTTTGATACTGGTGCATCTCATTCATTCATATCAAGAGCATTTGTTGATAGAAATGGGTTTCCAACTGAAAACATTGGGTGTCCAATAAAAGTTAGTTCTCCAGGTGGAGATATGATAGTAAGTCTTGGATGCCGGGATCTAGTAATAGAGTTATATTGGGAATGGATTGGATGGCTAAGTATGAAGGAGTACTAGATTGTGCTAATCGTACTGTTGCACTCACAACCCCGGAAACAAAATGGATTAAATTCAAGTCTAACTTTGAACCAAAAGGGAGTAAGCTAAATTCTCTTAAGGCGGTTAGCATGGACAGTGTGCCAATTGTGAGTGAATATCCGGATGTGTTTCCGGAAGAATTGTCGGGAATGCCACCAGATAGAGATGTGGAGTTCCTTATTGATTTGCTACCAGGATCTGGACCAATAGCAAAGAGACCATACAAGATGTCAGTTGATGAACTGAAAGAACTCAAGAAACAACTTGGAGAGCAGTTGCAGAAAGGATTTATTAAACCAAGTTCTTCATCTTGGGGAGACCCAGTTTTGTTCGTGGAGAAGAAAGATAGAAGTCAAAGGTTATGCATAGATTACCGTTCACTCAATGAGGTGACTATCAAGAACAAATACCCTTTTCCTAGAATCAATGACTTGTTTGATCAGCTAGAAAGAGCTTGTGTGTTCTCAAAGATTGATCTTCGGTCAGGATATTTTAAACTCAAGATAAGAGAACAAGACATACCTAAGACAACATTCACCACAAGGTATGGATTGTATGAGTATACCATGATGCCATTTGGTTTGACCAATGCTCCAGCATACTTTATGAATATGATGAACAAGGTGTTCATGGAATTCCTTGATAAGTTTGTTGTCGTTTTCATCGATGACATTTTAGTCTACTCCAAGAGCAAAGAAGAGCATGAAGGACATTTGTGTTTGATACTTGAGAAGCTTAGAGAGCATAAGCTGTATGCCAAATTCAGCAAGTGCGAATTTTGGCTAAATGAAGTTGGATTCCTTGGACACGTTGTGTCAGGAGATGGTGTAGCAGTTGATCCTGCTAAAGTTTCAGCTGTAACTGAATGGGAATCTCCTAAGTCAGTGAAAGAAGTTTGTAGTTTCCTTGGCTTAGCAGGTTACTACAGAAGGTTCATTGAGAATTTCTCCAAGGTAGCAAAACCAATGACAGAATTGCTAAAGAAAGACAAGAAATTTGCTTGGTCCGAGGGATGTGAACTCAGCTTCCAAGAATTGAAGAAGAGACTTGTGACAGCACTAGTCTTGTGTCTGCCAGATTTGGAGAAAGATTTCCAAGTATATTGTGATGCATCTCATCATGGTTTGGGTGCAGTACTTATGCAAGAAGGGAAAGTTGTGGCATATGCCTCGAGACAACTCAAAACTCATGAAGTGAACTATCCTACTCATGATTTGGAGTTAGCCTCTGTTGTCCATGCACTCAAAACATGGAGACACTATCTTTTGGGAAAGCGTTGTGAAGTGTTCACAGATCACAAGAGTTTGAAGTATATCTTCACCCAGAAGGAAATTAATATGAGACAAAGAAGATGGCTAGAACTCATCAAGGACTATGACTTAAGTTTGCAATACCATCCCGGTAAAGCAAATGTTGTAGCGGATGCTTTAAGCCATAAGGTTTTTGTGAATGGCCTTACCAAGGGAGAATTGCCCGATGATTTATGTGCCCAATTCAGAGATCTCAGATTGGAGATTGTTCCTGAAGGACATCTCATGTCTTTGGATGTTCAACCCACTCTGTTGGACAAGATCAAAGAAGCCCAGAAGACTGATAAGGAAATTGAAGAGATTAAGGAAAAGATTGGCAAAGGAAAAGCCAAAGGATTTCATGAAGACGAACAGGGTACTTTATGGCATGGGAAACGTATCTGTGTTCCACAAGATCCGGAGCTTCGGAAACTGATTTTGCAAGAAGCACACAACTCACCGTATTCCATTCATCCGGGTAACACCAAAATGTACATGGACATGAAGGAAAGATTTTGGTGGAATAATCTCAAGAAGGACATCGCCGAACATATTGCTTTGTGTGATGTGTGTAGTAGAGTGAAAGCGGAACATCAGAAACCAGCCGGTTTGCTTCAACCACTACCTATTCCTGATTGGAAGTGGGACAAGATTGGTATGGATTTCATTACCGGATTACCAAGGACCCGGTCAGGATACGATTCTATTTGGGTAGTAGTGGATGGCCTAACTAAAGTGGCTCATTTCATACCCGTGAAGACAACTTATACAAGTGCTAAGTTGGCCAAAATCTACATGAGTAGAATTGTATGCCTACATGGAGTGCCCAAGAGTATTGTGTCTGATAGGGGAACTCAATTCACTTCCCATTTTTGGAGACAGCTACATGAGTCATTGGGAACGAGGTTAGAATTCATCACTGCTTTTCATCCTCAAACTGATGGACAGACAGAAAGGACTAATCAGATTCTTGAAGATATGTTGAGGGCCTGTGCCCTAGACTATGGAGCCAGTTGGGATGAAAGTCTGCCTTACGCAGAATTTTCTTATAACAACAGCTATCAAGCCAGCATTGAGATGGCACCATTTGAGTTTCTCTACGGGAGAAAGTGTACCACCCCATTATTATGGAATGGTGTGGGAGAAAGAAGTTTGTTCGGACCAGAACTTATCAAAGAAGCCGAAGAGAAGGTCAAGTTGGTTAAGGATAGATTGAAGATAGCATAGTCCCGACAGAAAAGCTACGCAGATCCTAAGCGTAGAGAAGTCACCTATGAGGTTGGTGATAGAGCTTATCTTAGAGTGTCACCACATCATGGAGTGAAGAGGTTCGGAGTCAAAGGAAAGTTGGCCCCAAGATATGTTGGGCCATTCATGATTCTATGTCGCAAAGGAGAAGTTGCTTATGAAATTGAATTGCCAGAGTCTTTGTCAGCTGTCCATAATGTGTTTCATGTGAGTCAGCTTAAGAAATGTCATCTAGAAATGGAAGAAACTTCTTTGAAGGATACTATACCTTTGGAGGAAGTACAATTGGAAAGGGATCTCACTTATGAGGAAAAGCCTATCAAGATTCCTGAGACTGCAGAAAGAGTCACACAGACTAAGACTATCAAGTTTTGCAAAGTGCAGTGGAACCATCATTCCGAAGAGGAAGCAACATGGGAAAGAGAAGATGATCTTCAGAAAGACCACCCTCACCTATTTGCTAGCCAATCCGAATCTCGAGGGCGAGATTCACCTTAAGGGGGTTAGATTTGTAACATCCCTAAAATCATGTTTCAAACTTATGCATATCATCCATGCATCCATGATCATATGAATTTCATTTCAAACAAATCATTTCAAAACAGAAGCTTATATGCTCATTATTTCATGTAAGTTTGCTCTAGCCCTAGTGCTATCTTTCAATGAGAAGAGTACTTGTTTTGATTCAGTAAGGTTTGAAATTCAAACTTAGGCACCAACAAAAGTTTGAACAAAGTTTCATAATAAAATGAGTGAATAAAACCAATATTATGCCTATTGTATATATATCATAAAGGCTTGGTTTTATTTTTATTTTCATTTGATCAAAGTGTTTTGATTAAACAGTAGTGTTTGACACACATTTGAGTGCAAGGTTTGCAGTATAAAAACCTAGAGAAGATTTGAATTCAAACTCATTTGATTTGGATTTGAAAATCATTTCAGAAAATCAAAACAGAAAAAGAAAAGGAGAAAAGAAATGGAAAAAGGCCAGCGCTACCTATCTGTCCCAACTACGAATCCAGCCCAGTTAGCCCACCCGGGTTCCCCCTTTCTCTCTGTCACTCGCGGACACACCCACCAGGTCACTGACCATGTGACCCCACTCCCCCTCTGTTTAACTCGCTGACGAGTGGACCCTGCGACCACGTCGTCTTCGTCGTCAATCACGCGCGGCCGTGACACTCACTCCGTCGTTACCTCGCCGCAATCAGTACGTGCTTAATTGCCATTGATACGCCGCGCGATCCTCACCCCCGCTCTGGCTATAAGATCACCTCCCCCTCACGGCCATTTCCCCCAACAAAGCCAGACAGATACGCCCCCAGGCTGCCCGCAATTGCCTTTGCGCCGCCGCAGACAGACGCACTCCGACGACGAATCTCGGTAAGCATAGACCGCCCCTCTGCCTCTAGTTCAAACCCCTGTGACCAGCATGACCTTGCGCATCCGCTAATGCCCTCCATTTGCTTTCTCATGACCCAGAGCGACGTCCTCGTTCTCACCCGCGAGCACCTGAGCCGCCGCTCGACTCTGACGTGCGATTAAGGTAAGATGACACCACCCCTTGCCTCCCCTTTGGTACTGCCTTGTTCGCCAGGCCCTTGCGCATCTCCTAAACCCTCTGGCTTGTGCTAGGTCAACGTAGAGCCTCGGCAACGTCCTCGACAGCAAGCAACAGATGCCGCCCGCAACTCCGACGAGCTCCAGCGACCGTGTCCGTGCGCCCTTTGCCAAGCCGTCACCAGGTTGAGCATCAGCGCATCGTCACGTTTCTGGTAAGCATCTCCGACGACCCCAGAGCCACCTGTAGCGCCACGCCGCCGCCAGTAGCCACCGCCAGCGCCGCCCAGCTATGGTCGTTTGATCTAGGACCGTTGGATCTGGATCCAGCGCGTAGAATTAGATCACTTAGCGAAGCGGTATAGGTAGATCTGGGCCGTGCGATTAAGTCAGATCCAGCGGCTCAGAAGCGTGATCCAACGCGAAGCGGTATGGGCCAATCAGAATAAGACGCGTGGCAACTGTTTAGGTTTAAAAACAGAATTTGAATCTATTAGATGTTTGAATTTGTTTTGGCTATAACTTTTGATCCCCACGTTAGAATTTGACAAATTTTATATCGTTGGAATCAGGAGAGCAAGCCCTTTCTAAATATGCAATGTGTTTAATGTTTTGCTTCTGTTAAAATGGTTTTATTTACAGAAACTTGTGTAGGGATAATTTGAGTATATGAATTGTTTAAGAAATGTTTTAAGGTTTAAATAAATGTTGTTTGGCAAGTTTTTAACTTGTTTATGAACCAGTACTGTACACTTGCTTTGTTGAGTTTTAAAAATCATCACATATCATATTGCATGCATTCATATATTTTTGTTTGTATGTGTTTTGTATGTGATTTGTGGCTATGATTCTTTGTGTAGATTTTGGTGCTAGTTATTGTGAGGAGTGTAGCTACTCTCCAAACTACCAAGGCAAGTGGTGCTTCATGAATATTTTTATCCCTATGTTTTCTACTAAGCATTAGAAATATTTTTTTAGACTTGCATGTTATATCTTGCTTTTATGCCATGTTGGGAAATCCTAGTAGTTGTAGAATTGCTAGGAAATTTCTAAGTTAAGATGCTTATCTATGCCATGCTTAGCCTAGCTAGTAGCAACCAAGGGTTGGTGAAATATACATGCTATGATGAAAATATTTCTAAGTCTTTGGACTTGTGTTTTGCCTAATAAAACAACTAAGTAAATGAAACACCTGGGTGGAATGGAAGGAATGGTTTATGTTGAATGGTTACACAAGGCCCATTTCTATGGTTTACCTTGTGTATCTCACTTGTGGAAAGCCACCCAGGAATAGAGAGATTTTAGAGGCCAAGTGTTAAGAAGCTTCTAGTGCAGCCACTTGGCAATATGGGCTTTTCCAGGATCACATAGGTTGCTAGAACTTAGCCATTTGGACAGTTGGTGGTAGTGGTAATGATAGGTTGGAGCGCGTCCATTTGGTCTAAGGGAAGGCTTCTGAAAGGTCCTGTCTTGGTGAAAATCAAGGCTTGTGGGGAAAGTGCACAACCTCTGCAGATGGAAGAACCTAAGTACTTAGCCATGTCCCTGGAAAAGGACAACTTGAGCATCAAGACATGGAAGCTATCAAGAATCTCCTCATCCCAATTTCTAAGTAAAAACTTGTGGGTGAACAAGGGTGAAGGACCTCAATGTCTATTGGTGGTTCCTTGGGAAAAGTTTTGACAAAGAAAAACTTAGTGATTTCAACTAATAGGCAAAAACTATTTTGAGCAAAGCAAGCCAAGCTACACTTAGCCAAATTGCATATAGTATCTAGTCCACCTAAATTATACTAAGGTATCACTTGCCAATACTATTCCAATGTATTGACCCACTGTGGCTGTAACTTGTGATGTTGGAGGTTACTCTGATGAGGATTAGGACTCATGAGTCTACACTCAACATGTTTGCCTGTGGCACATGAAGATGAAGACTTTTATTTATTTACTTATTCAAACTCTTGTACTAGGCCTGTGGCCTTGGAGTTGTAATGATTATGATTGTCTCTGGAATGACTGTAATAATGACCTTTGTTTCTGTGTACTTCATCTTAAACTGTGGATGCTAGCAATGATCCAGGGACTAGCATTGCAATCATAGGGATCCTTTTCCTTTATAAAGGATGGATCTTACAGCAGGAGAGTTAAGAGAAGCTTCCATTTTATCTTGCCAGTATTAATCACAAGCATTCTCAGAGCTAAGCTCAGGAATAGGACCCAATCACTTTTGTGCCAGTTTATAATGGTATCACAAGGACAAGTTCTAATGAGCTAATCCCAATCCTTACTTAGATTTCACAAATAAAAAGGGACAAGCCACTAAATATCATCTTCTTGAATCCAAATGCCAGGATTCAACATCAAACTCATCTATACATCCACAGAAAATCATTAACATGTAATGATTATATTCAGTATGTATATTCTCATACAAGCCAACCATTATAAATGCAGTATGCACTTACTGATAGAATCACTGTCAGTAGTAAACATCTTGACAGTGGAAAGTTCTCAGATCAACAACATTTCCAATTAGGGATTCCATAGAAACACTAACATTGGATCATAGTAAATTACCACTAGAAAAAGTCTGACAAGCCACTAGCATCACCAAAGACAACTAAAAATAATGATCCACGGCTAACAATCATTCATCATGCTCAAGGAAGATCACCACTAGATCTAAAGCGTCATGGATATGATCAACAGAGGGTTATGAACCCTAATCAGAACAAGAACCCTAATTAAGAGATGAACTCTAATCAGTATGTAGTCACTAGGCAAGAGTATCCACTAGATACACAGAGAGATTCATGGTGGTAGGATGAACCAAGATCCATAGAGGCAACTTACCCGGGGTCCTCGCTGACGAATTAAAGAGGAAGCAGATTGGCTGACGAGCCCGCGATGGCACAGGGAGAACCCAGAGGGCGCTGCAACCTGCACCAGCCACGGCGGCGGCCACAACATCACATGAACACAACACACCACCACAGGACGGACCGCGGTGGCGGCAACACTTTCCCCAAACCCTAGGGTTCGGGAACGGGGTGAACCTGGCCACAGGGGAGCTCCGGAGTCAAATCGAATTGTCCCAGATGAACGGGTGTAGTCGCCAACCTCGCCCTGCACTACGGCAGCGGCCAGGGAGGGCCCAGCAGCGTCCATCGCCGACGGCGATGCGAGAACACCATGGGGTCGAGAGAGAGAGAGGGGAGATGAGAACGAAGGAGAGACAGAGTGAATGAGTGGGCTAGGTGGGCCGAAAACCTCTCGGGGTAATAATTTTGACCCTGCCCTATTGGGCCACAGGGGCCCAATAAGCCCAAATGGCCAGCCCAAGTCAATTGGAATCTATTTTAATAAATAGGAAAAGACCAAAATGCCCCTGAAATCAATAAAATTCTAGAAAATAAAATAAAAATCCAAAAATTATAAATAAAATATTTTTGGATTCACAAAAATCCAAACTATCCAAATAAATTGAAATATAAAATTTTAGACATATAAATTTTATTAAGAATTTTGTAAATTATATATTCCTTATGGAATTTTACAAAATTATTGAAAGATGATAAAAATAAATAAAAATAACTTTCATTATAGATTAATATTGTAGTATTTTAGAAAAATACTAAATAAATATTTAATAGCAATTTTTAATATTTAAGTGATAATTCTTAGAAGAATTATTAAATCAATAAAAGTCAAATAAAATAAAAGAATACAATATTATATTATAAATATTAAAAAAATTAATATTTATAAATCCTTATTATTAAAATGAATTCTATTAATAATGGGGAGAATACATATCAAATTAAATGATGCATTACATTACTGTGCATAATCATTTTGCTTCTTTAAATATTGTCCTTACCGGGCAATAATGATGTTTTTTAGACAAAGAAGCTCAAGGTCCAGTGCAAGCATCAGACTTCACTACCTTGCCATCACAAGGCAAGTTCATTTCTTGCTCATGTCCTTTGAAGAGTCTTTATCAAAATATTTGCAAATTGTGTGTTACCATTTATACTAAAGTAAAAGAAAACACTATTTTCTCAAGATACTAAATCTTAGATATCATCCTAAGTGATGATATGATGAAGCAATAGAACTTAGGGTTCTAATTGCAATAATGATGAACAATTAGGGATTAATAACCCATGACATCAGTGATTCTAGCGCCGTATATTACGCGTTAACGATGAGATTTGGAATGGGACGGAGAAGTCAGCTATATCCTTTTCCTCTTGTATGGAGGCAAGACGACCTTAACGTGACGTTGTGATTCCTTGTGTGGATCCAACATATGGGTGGGCACCCTTACGCCCCACACTTTTGGTGTCTAGATTATCTATGAATGGTGTTTAGGGAGATAGACCATGTAAATGGTACTAATCCGGGCATCACTAGGGCATAGAGTCTTCGGAAACTCATCAGGGTTTTAGCCTGCTCGAAAGGGGGCTTAACGAAGGTGAGCTAGCCGAAGGATCGTGCAGACATATGAGGTCGCGGAGAGGGCAGTGATTGGCTTGGACCAACTATTGGGCCCCACATCATGGAATTATGGACGGGAAAGTACGCCCGCTTGTGCAACAAGGAGTTGATCTCTCATGGGAAAAGTAACGCACCTCTGTAGTGTGTAAGAACTGTAACTTGTTACTCCCTGTTCCTGGAAGGAGCTACGAACGCGGCAGGAAAGGAACTCCATGGAAGTTCTGGTCAACCTGTGAAGGCTGATGGTCATAGATTTTTCATAATAAAAACAATATTTGAAGAAAGATTTACGAAAATTGCATTATACCTAGGACTTATAGTCCAAGGTGGTAGTTAGAGCATCAAACTTCCTACCTTGCATATAATGAACTTTTTGGGTAACGCTGTTACTCATCCTTTCCTTTGAATCCTTGCTTAGACTCTGAGAATCCTGAAGGCACTCCAATATACGCATCTAAGAATCAAGAGGATGTCTTCTATGAAGATCCCAGCTTGTATGGATCCGTAGAAGGGGAGGATTACGACATCGTCTACGGAGGAGAGTTCCAGGAGTCAGAATAATTACTATAGATCTAGTAACCACTTGAACCGAGCATCAAGAAGAATATATAAAAATAAGTTGCCGAGCTCAATTGGGAGTTTAAGTTTCTAAATTTGAAACTTCCGCTGAAACACTTATATTTTGGTTTGTAAGTTGAATCTTTTAGAAGTCTTAAACTTCTGGTATTGTAATAATAATAATAACGTGTGTATGTTTGTAATATGGACCCGCAGTGTTTCTGTTGTACCACTCTAAGGGATGTGATATTTACGGAACAATGTTCTGTGGATGTCATGTCAACGACTATAGTGTACTACACATGCAGTTGTCACATCCCAAGATTTTCCAAATCTTGTAATGTGAAGATAAATGAATAAAATAAAACTTTGTTTGATTTTTAGGGCCAGAAGAAACTTTTTGAATTTAATTGGAAACTTCAAACGAATTTGAATCAAATAAATCCTAAAGGGATTTATAAGGATAAACATTTATTAAAGGAAATTAAAATGTTTTGGGAATTACTATTTTTGGATCTTTTTAATAAAAGATTTGGTTTTCAAAAAGAAAAGGTGGATTCATAAATAAAGATTATTTTATAAAGCCAAATTAAACCTTGGCCAAGCTTTGGAATTAAATTATTTTGTTTTGAATAAAAATAACAAAGGTTTATTTAAATAAATTAATAAGGATTTAATATCCAAATTTTATTTAAATAAAAGGCTTTACCATTTTAATTAAGACATCAAAAACTTGTTAAATTATTCTAAATAAGTTTTCCAAATATTTTATATTCTCAAATAAAACCTACTGAAGTGTTTTGACTTTATTTTTGATTTCAAAATAAATATTTTAATAAAACAAATCCTATTTGATTTAATAATGAAGGTCTATTGTATTTAAATGGACCCTAAAATAAAAGGTTATATTGTTTTAAACAAGTTTCCAAGTATTCTTTATTTTCAAATAAAACCTACTGATTTGGTTTTGAAAATATTTGGATTTCAAATGGAGATTTTATTAAATAAATCAAACCCTATTTGATTAAATAAATAAAGGTCCATTATTATTTAAATAATAAATGGATCCTAAAAAGAATAAAAATATTATTTTATTTTTGGATTTTGGTTTATGTTACTGAACAGAACCAAATTCAAAGCTGCAAATGTGTGGTGAAAGTTTGAATGGATTTGAACATTGTTTGGTTGTTTGAAATTTCAAAACAGAATTGGAAAATAGAAAAAGAAAAAGGATTCAGACAGAAAAAAATAGAGCAAACGATCCAGCCCAGTTAAAGCCCAACTCAGCCCAACCCAGCCCACCTCTCCCCCCCACGCGCGAAGCGTTTTCTACCCAAACGCACACCCGCACAGTCACTGAACTCTGGCCCCCACCTCCACTCCCTTTCTTTCACTGCCAAGCGGACCCCACCCTCTCCTGTTCATCGTCTCCACCGCTGCGACCCGTTCTTCCCCGTTTCTGGCAGTAATTTCGCATCGTCAATTCGCCTTAACGCCGCGATTAAACCTCGCAGTGATCACGCGTGATAAATCCCCTCTTCCTCCTCTTCCATTCCCCCTAAACACCACGCCTCGAGAGCCACCGGGCTGTCACAAATTCCTTCTGCACCGCCGCCGTCTCCGACGAGGTTCTCGACCGATTCCGGCGAGCACGGATCGCCCCACTGCCCCTCGACCACCCGAGCATGATCCCCATCTCCCTACGCATCTCCCAGCACCAACCACTCGTCCGCGCGTGCTCTAGAACACCGACAACAAGCACGACTGAGCACCACCGACGGCGCGTCTACTCCGGCGAAACCTCCCTGGTAAACCAAACCGCCACAAACCCTCTCATTGACACTCCCTTACTCCCCATGCTCATACGCACCTAATTCTACCTTCCAATTGTCTCGGCGCGACCTGCAACTCTGTCCACGACAACCTCCAGAGGCACCCGCCGTTCGCAACAGCTCCGGCGAGCAATCCCTGACAGCACCGTGCGCCCCTTGGACTATCACGACCACGTTGAGCACCAGCACTCCACGGCGATCACTGTGAGCATCTCCCTACCTTTCCTTGCTTCCTGTATCGCCGGCGCCGTCATCGTCTGGCCGCTCCGCCACCAGCCACCGCCGCAGCGCCGCCCATCTGTGGCTGGTGTGCCTAGCACCGTTAGATTGTAATCGTATGGCCACGATAGAACTTAACTGAAGCGGTAAGTAGCCTCTGCGCGCCGCACGATTTAACTTAAATCCAACGGCCTGCGTCGCCTGATCCGCGCAAACCGTTTTCGATGAATCAGAACGTGCCGCGTGTCACTGGATGATTTAGAATAGAGTTTGAAATCAGATTTAGATGCCATTTTGAAACCCTTGTAACTTTCAAACCACACGTCCAAATTTTACAAATTTTATATCAATGGATTCAGTGGAACAAGCCCTAGCCAACCATGCCCTTTGTTTAGCAAAAAGCTTCTGGAAAAATGGTTGTTTTTGCAGAAACAATTGTATGCTTGTTAAGGATGTGAAAATTGTTTAAAAATGAATTTGGGGATGAAATCTTGGGAAAATGGTGTCATTTGAACCTACTAACATTGGGAACCACTTTGTGGATTCAAAAATGAATTTGGTGAAACAAAATAATGATTCTTTGATTTAAAACCATTTCTAGTCAAATAGAAATGTAGATTATTTATTAAAAATGATTTTGAAGGAAAACTTTTGGGAGATGTTTTGTTTTAAACTCACTGACCCTAGGAACCAACCCATAGTTTGGAAAATGGATTTGGTAAAGTTTAGGATGGAAAACTTGATTTAGTCATTTCTAGCCAAATGAAAATAATGGTTTTTGTTATGAAAATAATTTTGAGTAAAAACTTTGAGAAAATGGTTTAGACCAAACCTACTGACCCAAAACACCAAGTTTTGCAATAGCAACTCATTTGGTGAAAAGCATAAGGTTTTGCTTTGATAAAAATAATTTTCACCACATAAAATAAAGATTAGATTAAAAAAAATGGTTTATGGACCAAAACCCTTTTGCAAATGACTTTGCCACTTTGGAAAATGACCACTTTTTACTTTACAAAGTTTAGAAGCCTAGTGGAGACCACCTTTGCAATTAGAACTATCTTTTGCATACTTGCATGCATTACTTTGACTTTGTCATTTTATGTGTTGTTTTGCTTGATTGGTAGATTGAGTTTGTGCCTTGTTTGATTGATTTGTAGTGACTTGAAGAGTGTGATTGTTGCAAGGACAAAGGAGTGAACCCATACTCTACCAAAAAGGCAAGTGATGCTTCATACTTTCTATCCCATTAATTTCACTATGCATTAGTGATTTTGCTAAGTAAAACTTGCATGGATTTTGCTAAGTGTAAACCTTGCTATAGGAAAACCTAGTAGATGAATCCTTAGTAGGATTTTCCTAAGTTAAGATTCCTACTACTATCAAGCTTAGCCTAGCTAATAGAAAACATGGGTGGAATATATATTCACACTATGGAAAAATATACTAAGTCTAAGGACTTGTGTTTTGTTTAATAAAACAACTAAGTTAATGAATCACCTGGGTGGAATGGGACTTGCTTGGTGGATTTTGGTTGAGTGGTTCACAAGGCCCATGTTTATGGTTTACCTTGTGTATCTCACTTGTGGATGGCCACCCAGGAACAAAGAGATTTGAGATGTCAAATGTTGAGAAGCTTCAAGTGCAACCACTTGGCAATATGGGCTCTGCCATGATCATATAGGTTGCAATAACTTAGCCATATGGACAGAGGGTGGTAGTGTTTGATAGGTTGGAACGCGTCCATTTTGGTCTAAGGGAAGGCTTCTGAAAGATCTTGTCTTGGGAAACCAAGTCTTGTGGGGAAAGTGCACCACCTCTGCAGAGTGTAAAATCTAAGTACTTAGCCATGTCCATGGCAATGGACAAATTGAGCATCAAGACATGGAAGCTACAAGAATCTCATCACTCCAACTTCTAAGTAAAACTTGTGGTTTGAACAAGGGTTGTTTGAAATCTTCAATCTTTGATTGAGAGAAGCTTTGGAAAAGATTTTGTCAAAACAAAAACTTAGTATTTTCA
This sequence comes from Avena sativa, assembly GCA_916181665.1. Lineage (NCBI taxonomy): Eukaryota > Viridiplantae > Streptophyta > Magnoliopsida > Poales > Poaceae > Avena > Avena sativa. Next base: position 15,250,934 of record OV702289.1, read on the forward strand.
AAATGATAAGGAAAATCTATTTTGAGCAATGCAAGCCTCAACTCCACTTAGCCAAATGCGTATAGATGATAGATTCCACTATACTACCATAGTATCACTTGCCAATACAATTCAAATGTATTGACCCTTTGTGGCTGTAACTTGTATGTTGCAGGTTTGATTGATTTTAGTGAAGATTGATTGATTAGGATTACAAAGTCTACAACCAACATCTGCCTGTGGCACTTTGAAGATGAAGGACCCATGACTATAGTTATTCCGCTGCAATGTAATGTAATAGCTAAATGAGCTATGTATGATGTAATAAAATTATGTTCTTCCTGGTTATAAAGTTATATTATGACCTCTGTTTCTTGATATTACATCTAAACTGTGGATGCTAGCTATTGATCCAGGGACTAGCATTGTAAACACAGGGGGCTCTATCTTATTAAAGATTGGAACCTCTACAGATGGTATCAGAGCATTGTGTTGCCTGTAGGATTTGTAAACCCTAGGATTGGACAAAAACCCTTAGAAAATAGGAGTTGTTCTTGTTCCAAAACTTATTTACAAAAACACTTGTAAACTCTTTACTCAACCATTTTTGTTTCAACTCTACTTCTCTTCTATTTCAACTTGATGGAAAAACCTACCCCATGGCCAAGACTTCACCATGAGCAAAGGACAACATCAACTCTAATGACTTCAACTTCTTCAACTCTAATGACTTCAACTCTAATGACTTCAACATCTTCAGCATATTCACCAAGGACCTCCAACTTGGAAACCACTAAGGACTACAAGTGAGACAAGAAATCCTGCTCAAGATATGGAGACTGAGGAAATGCAAAACAAGAAGGAACCTACATCATTTGAAGTATTGCAACCAAGAGTTTATCTCAAGGAACCATGATCTCATGTAAGAAGAAGGATAGAAAGATCACAAGTGAACCATATAGATGGACCACCATATTTAGATAAGTCAAAAACACACCAACCTATGTGGTGTAGCAAAAATATTTTATTGCCTAAGTATGTGCTTGAACTTGGTTGTTTGAGTGAAATGTTTGACTTGTGATTGCATGCGCATTGTTTGTGTGAATTGTGATGTGTGTGAGTAGAAATATTTCCTTAGAAATCTTTTGCCTATTCTAATCCCTACCCAACCCAAACAGATGACTTCTCCAAGAAACTCCAACATCAAGGATGGTGACAACAACAACAACCAAGAGGACAACATGAGAGAACTTATAGCAACCCAAAACCAGTTGAGCCAAGAGATAACTCAGCTTTTAGCCAACAACAATGGACTAGACCCAGCCATACAAAGGATTTTGAAACTTCAATCCCAGTTGTTGCAAGGATTGGTTACTCAAGTGATCAACATGGGAGAAAACTTATCCCAAGGAGCCAATGACAACAAGGATGACAAAGATGTTATTCTAGAAGGAACCCAAGCTAGCAATACTTGTGGAGACAAGGATCATGCATCCAAGGCACATGAAGAACAATGCCCCAATAAGAGAGAAAGATCTCCCACCTATGAAGAACATGAACTAGAAGAACTCCTAGCTTTGGAGAGACCCAAAAAGAAGAAGAAGGACATAAGCCAGTTGCAGTGTTACAATTGCAAAGAGATGGGACACTATGCCAATGAATGCCCAGAAAAGAAGAAGAGCCAAGAAGACAAACAAAGGCTAGTGAAACCCAAGATGAGGAAGGATATTAGCCAAGTGATGTGCAAACACTGCAAGGAGTTAGGACATTATGCATCATATTGTCCAGAGAAGCCACCTCAAGACCTCAAACTTATAACATGTTTCAAATGCAAGGAACTAGGCCACTATGCAAACAATTGTCCAGAAAAGATGAAGAACAAGTTAAACAAGTCTATGAAGGATCTCAACCTTGGCCCATGAGTCAAGCATGGAAACAAAGGACTCAATGCAAATGTTTGCTTAGAGAAGTTTTCCCAGGATCCCAAGAAGGACAATGTGTATTTTTTGTTTGAAAATTTTTAAGGGTGGTAGTACCCTAGATGTTTTGAGCCTACTTGTAACCCTAGCCTCCCCAAATCTCGGGACGAGATTTATTTTAAGGGTGGTAGCCTATCACATCCCAAGATTTTCCAAATCTTGTAATGTGAAAATAAATGAATAAAATAAAACTTTGTTTGATTTTTAGGGCCAGAAGAAACTTTTTGAATTTAATTGGAAACTTCAAACCAATTTGAATCAAATAAATCCTAAAGGGATTTATAAGGATAAACATTTATTAAAGGAAATTAAAATGTTTTGGGAATTACTATTTTTGGATCTTTTTAATAAAAGATTTGGTTTTCAAAAAGAAAAGGTGGATTCATAAATAAAGATTATTTTATAAAGCCAAATTAAACCTTGGACAAGCTTTGGAATTAAAACATTTTGTTTTGAATGAAAATAACAAAGGTTTATTTAAATAAATTAATAAGGATTTAATATCCAAATTTTATTTAAATAAAAGGCTTTACCATTTTAATTAAAACATCAAAAACTTGTTAAATTATTCTAAATAAGTTTTCCAAATATTTTATATTCTCAAATAAAACCTACTGAAGTGTTTTGACTTTATTTTTGATTTCGAAATAAATATTTTAATAAAACAAATCCTATTTGATTTAATAATGAAGGTCTATTGTATTTAAATGGACCCTAAAATAAAAGGTTATATTGTTTTAAACAAGTTTCCAAGTATTCTTTATTTTCAAATAAAACCTACTGATTTGGTTTTGAAAATATTTGGATTTCAAATGGAGATTTTATTAAATAAATCAAACCCTATTTGATTAAATAAATAAAGGTCCATTATTATTTAAATAATAAATGGATCCTAAAAAGAATAAAAATATTATTTTATTTTGGATTTTGGTTTATGTTACTGAACAGAACCAAATTCAAAGCTGCAAATGTGTGGTGAAAGCTTGAATGGATTTGAACATTGTTTGGTTGTTTGAAATTTCAAAACAGAATTGGAAAATAGAAAAAGAAAAAGGATTCAGATAGAAAAAAATAGAGCAAACGATCCAGCCCAGTTAAAGCCCAACTCAGCCCAACCCAGCCCACCTCTCCCCCCCACGCGCGAAGCGTTTTCTACCCAAACGCACACCCGCACAGTCACTGAACTGTCACATCCCAAGATTTTCCAAATCTTGTAATGTGAAAAATAAACGAATAAAATAAAACTTTGTTTGATTTTTAGGGCCAGAAGAAACATTTTGAATTCAATTGGAACCTCAAACCAATTTGGATTAAATAAAATCATATAGGAATTTAAAAAGATAAACATTTTAAATAGAGAAAAATAAAATGTTTTGGAAATACCATTATTGATCTTTTAAATAAAAGATTTTGTTTTTAAAGGAAAAGGTGGATTTATAAATAAAGATTATTTTATAAAGCCAAATTAAACCTTGGCCAAGATTTGGAAATAAAATGTTTTGTTTTGTTTAAAAATAGTAAAGGTCTATTTAAATAAAATAATAAGGAATTAATATCCAAATTTTATTTAAATAAAAGGTTTTACCATTTTAATAAAAACATCAAAACTTATTAAGTTATTTTAAATAAGTTTTCCAAATATTTTATATTCTCAAATAAAACCTACTAAAGTGTATTGTCTCTATTTTAAATTCAGAATAAATATTTTAAATAAAATAAAACCTATTTGATTTAATAATGAAAGTCTACTTTATTTAATTATTAATGGACTTAAAGTAAAAGGTTATTTTATTTTAAAGCAAGATTTCCAAATATTCCCTATTTCCAAATAAAATCTACTGATGGGTTTTGAAAGCATTTGGATTTCAAATGAAGATTTTATTAGATAAACCAAACCCTATTAATAAACCATGGACCATTTTTATTAATTAATAAATGGATCCTAAAATGAATAAAATATTATTTTATTTTGGAATATTGGTTTCTGTTACTAAACAGAACAAAGTTCAAACTTTCAAAGTCTGGCGATGGTTTGATTTGTTTGAATGTTGTTTGTTTGTTTGAAATCCAAAACAGAAAAATAGAAATAGAAAAAGAAAAAAATTACAGAATAAAAAAATTTGGATTTGGACCCAGCCCAACCGGCCAAGCCCAGGAAGCCCACCAACCAGCCCAGCTCCTCACCCCGCAGGAAAAACATTTCACACCCCGCATCCGACCCACGCAGAGACTGACCAGTGGACCTCCCCCTCTCTCCTTTTCCCACTGACGCAACGGCCCCACTTTCCTCTGTTCATCGTCCTCACCCGCGCGACCCTGTCACCCCCAAACCTCGCTGCCGTTGCTGCCTTTGAATGCCGCGTTCAATTCACAGTAATGCCGCGCGTTAATCTCGCCGTGACTGCACGATATTAAGCGACTGCATCTTCCCCTCCCTTTCCCTCTGTCGCCAACCACTCTCTGCCCCGAGGCTGCCCCAATTTGACTCGACACACTCCTAGCTCCGACCACCGTCTCCGACCGATTCCGGCCAAGCCACACCACCCTGAGCCTCCTTGAGCACACTGGCAGCTTCCCCACTCACAGGCGCTTCTCCCCGTGCTCTTCATTCAACCGCGGGCGCCCCGGAGCGTCGGCTTTGACAAGCTCCGACAGCGCCACCGTCTGTTTCTTCTCCGACGACGTTTTCCAGGTGAACCAGACCGCCCCTTCACTCCTCGTTCACGCACACAGCGTTATCTTGATCCTGCGCATCTGACCGCACCTTCGTTCTGCCTTAGGGCGATCTACAGCAACGTCCTCGACCTCAACCAGAGCCACCCGCCGCCAGAACGAACTCCGGCGAGAGATTCCACATGACTCCGTGCGCCCCTTGCCACATCGACCACACGTCGAGCACCATCTCGTCCTCGCGAACATGGTAAGCGCCACCTCCACCTTCCTTGCTTCCTAGAACCACCGCGAGCGCTTTGTCCGGCCGTCGCCGCCGTCCACCGCCGCGTAGCGCCGCCCATCTGTGACCGAACAATAGCATCCGTAGGATCTTAATCCAACGCCTACGATAGATCGCTTAAGCCGCGAAGAGGTACGCGCCCTGTGCCGTGCGATCAAACTAGATCCTGCGGTCCACGTTGTTGATCCGGCCGAACCGGTACCGTCCAGTTAAAACACGCCGCATGTCACCTAATCTGTTTAAAAACAGATTTGAAAACAGAATTATTTGCAAACTTCAAACCCTTGTAACTTTGGATCCACACGTCCAAAAATTATAAATTTTATATCATTGGATTCAGGAGAGCAAGACCTAACCAACCATGGCCTTAGTTTAGAAAATAGTATCTGTTAGCTTACTTGATTTTGCAGATTCTTTTGTGAGCTTGTTTAGAGTAGAAAAATTGTTTAAAATTGATTTTAGGATTAAATCTTTTGCAAAATGGTTTGTTGTGACCTTACTGACCTTAGGAACCAACCCATGGTTTGAAAATGAAATTGGAAAAATTTAGAATAGATTAATTGAATTAGTCTATTTTTAGCTAAGTAAAGATAATGGTTTTATTATGAAAAAGGATTTTAGAATAAAACTTTGGGAAAATATTTTGATTCAAAGCCACTGACCCAAAACAACAAATCTTGAGAGTTAGAAACTTTTGGTGAAGACTTAAAGGTTTATATTTAATAAAAACTATTTTCCACCACATAAAATGTTGAAGGGATTTTAAAATAAATTTCAAGCAAAAACCCTCTAACTAAAGACTTTGCCATTTTGTTAAATGACCAATTTGGACCTTACAAAGTTTATAAACCTAGTAGAGACCAACCTTGCAATAGAACCATCCTTTGCATACTTATGCATGACTTAGGTTCCATTTGCTTTGTGGGTGTGAAATTGTTTGTTTGACTTTGGTTTGGAATGTTAGTTGATTTTGTGTTTGCTTGATTGACTTGTAGAGAAGTTAGAGAAGTGTGAGACTAGCAAGATCAAGAGTGAACCACCATTCCCTACCAAAAAGGCAAGTTACACTATCATACAAAAGTCCTATTACTTTCATTATACTTAGTGGATTTTGAAAACATGCATGAAAAGATATTTCTATACTTATGCTATGCTAAATCCCAAAAGGATTCCCCATACACTCCTTAGTGAAAATATTGAAGTTGTACATGCTTAGCCATGCTATATTTTGAAAAGAGATACATGTTGAGATTTTACAAAGGTTGAGAAAAGGACTTGTGTTTTACATAATAAAACAAGGACTCAATGAACCACCTAGGTGGAGGATACTTGAAGTTTTGGAGAAGGTGGCAACAAAAGGAACCATGACTATGGCAATCACTTTGTGTTGTGCTCCAAATGAAAACCACCTAGGAAACTTAGAGATTGAACATGTTTCTCCAATTGTGGCTTTCGTGTGCAACCACATGCTATTATGGCTCTGGCTTAGTCAACTACATTAGGAAGACCCATACATTGTCTTTAGTTACCGGACATGGGGATCTGGAATGCTTCATGGGGGCTGAAGACAAGCTAGCAATGATGTATGGGGGGACCTTTTGGAAAGACTTCGTCACATTCTCAATCTGCCAGTACTCCATCTTGGTGAGCACTAATCCAGTAGGCCACTGGTGGCAACAAGATGGGATTGTGACATGTGGGTAAAGTGTACTCCTTCTGCAGAAGTTAATAAAATCTAAGTACTTAGCCGTGTCCCCGGTTATGGACAATACTGAGCAACTAAAGTTTGAACCATGGGAGATCTCGACATTCCAACTTCTAAAATAAAAACTTGATGCCCTTGTGTGTCTACCAAGGAATTCAAAGAAATTTTGTTAAGCTTGATGCACTTGGGGTTACCAAGGTGCTCAAGATCATGATGTACTTGGGGTTACCAAGGAAATCATGAGTTTTTGATAAAACTTGTTGCACTTGGGGTTACCAAGTAGCTCAAGAGATTTTTGACAAGGACTTGAACACTTGAGTTTCTACCAAGGAGTTCAAGGAACTTGGAAAAGAGATTTGACAAAGGACCAAAACCATTTTTTGAAAAGATAGGAGAAATGTTGCTTTATGCTAATAAGCCTTAAACTCTACTAGCCAAATATGCATGTATTGATAAGATCCACTCATAATATACAAAGTAGTGAAACTTGCCAATACAATTCAAATGTATTGACCCTTGTGGCTGTAACTTGTAATGTTGCAGGTTTGATTGTCTTTAGTGAAGATTGATTGATTAGGATTACAAAGTCTACAACCAACATCAGATTTAGATGCCATTTTGAAACCCTTGTAACTTTCAAACCACACGTCCAAATTTTACAATTTTTATATCAATGGATTCAGTGGAACAAGCCCTAGCCAACTATGCCCTTTGTTTAGCAAAAAGCTTCTGGAAAAATGGTTGTTTTTGCAGAAACAATTGTATGCTTGTTAAGGATGTGAAAATTGTTTAAAAATGAATTTGGGGATGAAATCTTGGGAAAATGGTGTCATTTGAACCTACTAACATTGGGAACCACTTTGTGGATTCAAAAATGAATTTGGTGAAACAAAATAATGATTCTTTGATTTAAAACCATTTCTAGTCAAATAGAAATGTAGATTATTTATTAAAAATGATTTTGAAGGAAAACTTTTGGGAGATGTTTTGTTTTAAACTCACTGACCCTAGGAACCAACCCATAGTTTGGAAAATGGATTTGGTAAAGTTTAGGATGGAAAACTTGATTTAGTCATTTCTAGCCAAATGAAAAAAATGGTTTTTGTTATGAAAATAATTTTGAGTAAAAACTTTGAGAAAATGGTTTAGACCAAACCTACTGACCCAAAACACCAAGTTTTGCAATAGCAACTCATTTGGTGAAAAGCATAAAGTTTTGCTTTGATAAAAATAATTTTCACCACATAAAATAAAGATTAGATTTAAAAAAAATGGTTTATGGACCAAAACTCTTTTGCAAATGACTTTGCCACTTTGGAAAATGACCACTTTTGACTTTACAAAGTTTAGAAGCCTAGTGGAGACCACCTTTGCAATTAGAACCATATTTTGCATACTTGCATGCATTACTTTGACTTTGTCATTTTATGTGTTGTTTTGCTTGATTGGTAGATTGAGTTTGTGCCTTGTTTGATTGATTTGTAGTGACTTGAAGAGTGTGATTGTTGCAAGGACAAAGGAGTGAACCCATACTCTACCAAAAAGGCAAGTGATGCTTCATACTTTCTATCCCATTAATTTCACTATGCATTAGTAATTTTGCTAAGTAAAACTTGCATGGATTTTGCTAAGTGTAAACCTTGCTATAGGAAAACCTAGTAGATGAATCCTTAGTAGGATTTTCCTAAGTTAAGATTCCTACTACTATCAAGCTTAGCCTAGCTAATAGAAAACATGGGTGGAATATATATTCACACTATGGAAAAATATACTAAGTCTAAGGACTTGTGTTTTGTTTAATAAAACAACTAAGTTAATGAATCACCTGGGTGGAATGGGACTTGCTTGGTGGATTTTGGTTGAGTGTTTCACAAGGCCCATGTTTATGGTTTACCTTGTGTATCTCACTTGTGGATGGCCACCCAGGAACAAAGAGATTTGAGATGTCAAATGTTGAGAAGCTTCAAGTGCAACCACTTGGCAATATGGGCTCTGCCATGATCATATAGGTTGCAAGAACTTAGCCATATGGACAGAGGGTGGTAGTGTTTGATAGGTTGGAACGCGTCCATTTTGGTCTAAGGGAAGGCTTCTGAAAGATCTTGTCTTGGGAAACCAAGTCTTGTGGGGAAAGTGCACCACCTCTGCAGAGTGTAAAATCGAAGTACTTAGCCATGTCCATGGCAATTGACAAATTGAGCATCAAGACATGGAAGCTACAAGAATCTCATCACTCCAACTTCTAAGTAAAACTTGTGGTTTGAAGAAGGGTTGTTTCAAATCTTCAATCTTTGATTGAGAGAAGCTTTGGAAAAGATTTTGTCAAAACAAAAACTTAGTATTTTCAAAATGATAAGGAAAATCTATTTTGAGCAATGCAAGCCTCAACTCCACTTAGCCAAATGCGTATAGATGATAGATTCCACTATACTACCATAGTATCACTTGCCAATACAATTCAAATGTATTGACCCTTTGTGGCTGTAACTTGTATGTTGCAGGTTTGATTGATTTTAGTGAAGATTGATTGATTAGGATTACAAAGTCTACAACCAACATCTGTGTGGCATCCCGCAAAACCACTACTAGAAAATCGCGTTGTTTTGTGCATTGCATCATCATGACCGCATGCTCATGTCATCATGCCACATTGCATTTGAGCATCGTCATCATCTTGCATTTGCTTGTATAAAACTATTTGCGAAAAAACCTAGTTTTGTTTTCTAAAACGCCCCATCTTATTTCAAACACCAAAAACCGGGTCGCCGGAATATTTTGTTTGTCTGCTATCGGTTTGCAAACGGTCCGTTTAAAACATATAAAATATTAAATTATTTTAGTGGGGGTAATCGACCCGAACGACCACCCCCAGTCCAAACAATCGGTCCAGACCAGTTCAAAACGCTCCACCCCTTAATCCTAGAACTACCCAACCTATCCTACCCAACCCTCTGGCCACCTCACCCCCACCTATCCTAGGCCGCCACGTCACCCTGCCTCTCCCTTCCAACCAAACCCCTTGTGCCACCTCACCAACCCTCTCTCACTCCCTCTCACCCCCAATCTCCCCAGCCACACGACACACACACGCACACACGCATCCATCCCACCCGCCGTTCCACCCTGGCCACTCCCCACCAACCCCTGGCCCCACCCCTGGCTCTCTCTGGCCCACCTGTCCCCGACCACGCCTCCCACCCCGCGTTCCCCTCGATCCCCTCCTCTCACGCGCGCTCCCGCTTGGCCACCGCCTGCCTCCTCCCCTCCTCGCCGGAGCTCCCTACTCCGCTCGCCTCCGCCCAGCCCGCGCGTCGCCTTTCCCCTCGCCGCCTCTGCCGGCGACGCCCTCACCTCGTCCCCGCCCCCTCCAGTTCCTCCTCCGTCGCCGGCGCACCGCGGCACCTCCTTCCTCCCCGTCTCCGGCCACCGCGGTGCTCCCCGCCGGCTCTGACCTCGCCAACCCCAGGCGCCCGCCCGCGCGTCACCGCTCCTCCGCTCCGAGCGCCGCCGGCCGCGTTCCCTCTTCGACCTTCTCCGTGTCCGCCGCCGACCAGACCCCGCGCGGGCCCGCCTTCCGCGCCGCCCAAGGCCTCCTCCTTCCGCCGCCGGTCCCGAGCGCCTCCGGCCGTGCCTCCCTCCGCTCGCCCTTGTCCCCGGCCCTCGCGCCGCCTCTGCCTGGCGAGCCCTGCGCCGTCCGTCCGCCCGAGCCCTGCCGCGACCACGCCACCATCCCAGCGTCGGCCTCCGTCAGCGCCCGTTTGTTTTGCAGCACCGTCAGGCCCACCCCTTGGCTCATGTTGCTTCTAACGAATCAACACAGGTGAGTGTGGTACTGTATGTACATGTGAACATTTGATCGCCCTGAGATATGTCCAGTGGTGCACTGATGTGTTGTTGTTGCTATGGCTGTGTACAACCCCAAAAACAACCGGTGCCTGATCGTGGTCGACCACAAGTTTTGCTACATGGATCCGAAGATCGATATCACCGAACACCAAGACCCCAGAACGCCAAGGACTTCACCCCGAATGCCAGAACCGAACCGATACACAGACCCGACAAGATCTCCATCACGGACTTCAAGTACCCCCTCGGATGCGACAGGATTCCCTCCCCGGACCCCAAGAACTCCTTCCCGGCTCCGTGTGGCATCCCGCAAAACCACTACTAGAAAATCGCGTTGAATTTGTGCATTGCATCGTCATCATCATGCATTGTTTGCTTAAAACTATTTTCGCAAAGCATGTTTTGTTTTCTAAAACGCCCCGTCTTTTATTCAAACGCCAAAATCCGGGTCGCCAGAATATTTTGTTTTGTCTGATATCGGATTTGCAAAGGCCTTGTTTGAAATAAATAAAAACATTTATTTATTATAGTGGGGGCAGTCGAACGGGCCGACCCGACCCGAACGACCACCCCCGTACAAACAGATCGGTCCACCCCTTATTCCTACAGCTACCAACTAACCTACCCAGCCCTCCCCTCCACCTCACCCCAACCAATGCCCTCTCTCCACCTCACCTCTCCTCTCTCCCCCACCCTATCAAATCTTGCCACCTAATCCTACCCCTTTTTCCCCACCTCTCTCTCTCTCCCAGCAGCCCCACCCCTGGACACACTCACACCTCACGCACGCCTGGCAGACCCCCACCCAGCGCCAACCCCCCCACCTCAACCGGTCAACCCTCCCACCGACCAGCTCCCCGCGAGCCCCACGCGCAGCCACCCTGGCCCGCGTCGCCCCTCCCCGTTCTCTTCTCCCTTCCGCCCCGGTTCCATCTCCCTCTCCCTGTCGCCGCTCTCCCTCAGCGCCGGTGCCCTCCCCGAGCCCCCTCGCCGCCGTCCTCCTTCCCTTCCGCCGGTTCCGCTCGCCAACCGCCGGCAGCCGCGGCCGCCCCTCCACCGCCGCCGCTCAAGCGCGCCTCCCTGGCTCCGCCCCGGCCGACCCCGACCTCCGCGTTCCACGCCAGCCCGCCTCCTCGCCCGCGTCTGCCTCCTCTCCAGCGAGCCCGCGCCGCCCCTCCTCGACCTCGCCAAGGCCGCCGCCGCCCCGTTCGCCGGCTCCCATCCCCGCCATCTCCGGCCTCACCCGCCTCGCTCTCGGCCGCCTCCGGCGCAGCCGCCGACGTCGGCCTCTAGCCGGCGCCGCCGCTGGCCTCGCCATCGTCATCCTCCCCGTCGGCCTCCCCCTCTCCGCGTCCCGTGCCTCCGCGACCAGCTCGCCCCGTAGCAAGCCGCCCCTCCTCCAGCACCGCCGGGCCCCGCGGCAACCGCCTCCTCGCCTTGGCGCCTCCCTGGAGCACCCGCAGGTCCCGGCCTGCGTCGGCCTCCTCCGGGGCGTGCGCTGCCGCCGGCCTCTGTCCGAGCCCGCATAAGCCGCCGCCACCTCCTGCCGTTCGCGGTCTCCCCGCATCCACCTTGCTGTTGTTTTGTTGTTGGACCTGTCTGCGTCAAGTGCTGCCGTGAGAAGTTCGAACCACCAAGATCGACATCATCGGCCAGATCCGATGAAATCCCCGACGCCCACACGAGTTTGCCATCGACAACAAAGTCGGAGTCCAAGCTTTCCTTCATGGAAGCCAAGTACACCGAACCCGGAGTTCGCCACACAGATGCCAAGATCTCCTGACGCCGAGACTCAAGTCCGACACCGACAATCGAAGCCGGAACCGACAATTTTGCCTACCCGGACACCGTGCGACAAGTACTCCTCCCTCGGACGCCAAGACACCCGACGAACCCCGAAGACCGAACCTCGTGGACCGACATGATCTTCTACACGGATACGACGAGCACTTCCTCGAGGACGCCAAGTACCTCACCCCGGGCGCCGTGACCCGAACGCCAAGTTCTCCCTCCCGGACCCCGAAGGCCGGACCCGGCCCGACAAGTTCTTCCGCTCGGATCCGAGGACACCGAGATGCTGGACCCTCAAGTTCTCCTTCACGGACGCCAAGTACTGCCTCGAACGACAAGATCCTCGCAACGGCAAGACCGACCCCGTGGGACCTGACAAGATCGGCACGTCGACAAGAACGTCACCGGCCCGGAAGAATCCGACGCGCCCCGACACCGACCCAAGTTCTGCTTCCCGGACGCGACAAGACCACCTCTGATATCCGAGAATGTTCCCGTCGAACCCCGAACCCCAGATCCGGGCCCTGAGACCGAACCCGTCGAACCCTGGACCCTGAGACCGACCCCGAACCCCGGAACCCCAAGATCTGCCGAACCCTAAAGTGTGAACCCCTTATCCGAGAACCCTATTTTATAAATGTCACCTATATAACTGTTGCATATAAATTGTTCATGCATGCATCCATATCATGTGGTTTGGGGGCCTTATGCCGATTCACCTCATAATTAAATATGGGGCCCATATGCGGGCAAATCTAGTCTCATATTGGCCTCATTTAAATTTGAGTAGCGAACCCGGTACTATCTTTTGCCTTGTTAAAACAACATTTAAAATTGCGGGGTTCTAAACAACTTGAACCGTTTAAATAATCGACGGGACCCCGGTTCCGCCTAATATGACCTAATTGCATCGCACCTTTGCCATGCCATGCATCATATCATAAGCATGCCGATCTTCTGCCGTTGTATTAAATATTGCATCCGGTGCTTCTTCTAGTGTTTTGCTTCTTCGCGGATAAGGCCGTTGAGTTGATGTGAGCTTCGCCCCGACCTTCGGTTGAACCTTCGACAATGTTTTCAGGCGAGCATCTCCCCCTTTCTACCTATCTTACTTTATAGTATTTATTCCCTCCTGTTGATCTATTGCTATCTGTGTTGCGATGCTTTAGTATCCGTACCTGTGATATACCGTGCAGCCCTATATTGCCTTGGACACATCCTATTACCTGTTGTTTGGTAGATAGTTGGACTTGCGCGTCGTAGTCGCTTGCTCAAGTGCTGTTGCGTGTCGTTCAGTGCCACAGTTGTTGATGTATTTGCCGCATGTTGATGTTGGAGATGATCATAGTTTACTTATCGCTCACTTTAATTCCTGTTTAACAACTAAAATTGAAATAAGCAGAGGCATCGGTGGGTGATAGATAATATTTGGTTTCCGAACGCCCACTTGTGTCCCGTAGGACCCCGAGTACTTGATACCCGTTCCTTGATTTATCGCGCTATCCACATCCGGGAGGTATATGGGACCCCCCTTAGCCAGAGCTTGATTCAGTCTTATTTCTTGGGGCCACAAACTAGTTTGAGGTTTTATTTACGATCCTGTACTTATGCCATGCTTTACTGCTTTATTTACGATTGTGCGATGTATAGCACACTGTACTGTTTTGGATCGGGACACGATTCCGCGGTGTCGACAAGCCCAGTTTTGGGTTCCCAGTCGTTCACAGCCGTCTACCCAAACCTTGAGTCCGTCTCGGAGCTAGCTTACTTCGTTGCGGTTCTACTCAATGGGGTGGCCCCCTGAAATATTTCTGAATCCTGTGATTGCTTTGTCGTGAAGACCTAGTTGGGTTTTGATTTGGTTTTTCCGAGGTTGATCGAGTGTGTGTTGCTATTGGTGCACCCCGGCCGGGTAAAACTTTCTGAAAGCCGTGTCCGCGGTTATGGACGACTTGGAGCACAGTATCTCGACCATAGACAAGCAAAACTAAAGTTTATTGCTATAAATTTGACTTTATAATGACTAGTAATCAGCTTCACTATAATGGAATGGCTAAATAATACTGCCCACAATTGCTTGTTTGAGATGTCGCTTGCGACCATTGTATCTGACTAGTAAGTACTGCAACTACAACGGAATGGCTAAATGAAAGTATCAACAACCGCTGGGTTTTGGGGTTATCTCATGCTAATTGTATCTGATTAGTAAGTGTAGCAACTATAACGGAATGTTTAATTAAAAGTGCCCACTGCTTATTTTATCAGGACGACTATCTTTACCTGACTAGTAATTGCTGCAACGATCACTGATTAAGTAAAACTGCCAACTGTCTGAGTTCCTCGGTTGACTTCCTCGTTTGGTATCGAGGGGGAAACACCAGGATGGGTTCGTTTGGTGTTAGTTTCAGGTTGGATCCGGATAGGTCATTTCTTACCCCACTCTGATAACCGCCAGTTGTATCGAGTCTCTATAGGTTGTTTAGTGCATGCTGCCGCTGCCGCTCAGTCCACCATACCTATGTAGGCGAGGACCGCCGAATTCTAGTCTCGCCGTGTACTGGCCTCAGTACTGACGCTCCTCTTTTTCCTTTGCCCTTTGTCGGCACCCCTTTTGTTTAAGCAGGTTTTGAGATCGACGTCGTTAGCAGGGTTACCCTTCCGGCTTGGCCTGGGCAGGGTTATAGACGCCATTGGTTATTCTTCAGGGCTCTTAGCCCCATTTGCATCTTGTCCGTAGTCGGACGCTCTATCATTTTCAAGGTGATTTGGATCTTTGTATATTATATCTGTATTCTCGACTCATGGAGTCGCTGTTGTATATATATCTGTTCTGTGGGTCCCATCGAGGACTGTTGAGTAATGTTATTACTTCGTTTTCCACCCGCACGAAAGTGCCTGGTGGGCACCTTTGAATCGTTTCTATGCGGGTTTGGCGAGTTTTGCTAAAACTTGCATAGGTCCGATTCTGAGGGTGTTACACTCCGCTAGCCGAAACCTCGAAGGCCGCGATGTTGTTGAATCAAGATCTCCATCGTCCATGGAACCGGAACACCCAGACCTTCGTACAGGGATGCTCAACGACAAGACCGGCTCAATGCCGATGGGCTCGAGGGGTGTACATGATGCCACTAGATAACCGCCAAGATCGTCATCGGAACCACAAGGCCGTTGCAGTGAACTCGACAAGATCTACCACATGAAGACCGTACCGAACCGGTGACCCTCGACGAACCTCCGGCAAGAACTTCGACATGGCCAAGATCTACCGCAACCGAGTCCGGCACTGACAAGTGATGTCAGAACCACCAAGCCCTTCCTCGCGGAACGCCAAGACCTACCTCTGTTATCCGAGAATGTTCCCGTCGAACCCTGAACCCCGAGACCGACCCCGAACCCCGGAACCCCAAGTTCGTCGAGACCCCTAAAGTGTGAACCCCTTATCCGAGAACTCTATTTTATAAATGTCACCTATATAACTGTTGCATATAAATTGTTCATGCATGCATACTTGTCTGTGGTTGGGGGCCTTATGCCAATTCACCATATAATTAAATATGGGGTCCATATGCGGGCAAATCTAGTCTCATATTGGCCTCATTTAAATTTGTGTAGCGAACCGGTGCTATCTTTGGTCTTGCTAATTCAACATTTAATTTGCGGGGGTTCTAAATAACTTGAACCAACTAACTATTTGTCGGGACCCCGGTTCCGCTTAATATTGCCCCATTGCATCGCACCTTTGCCATGTCATGCATCATACATGCATCATGCCGATCTTCCGCCGTTGTATTAAATATTGCATCCGGTGTTTCTTCTAGTGTTTTGCTTCTTCGCGGATAAGGCCGTTGAGTTGATGTGAGCTTCGCCCCGATCTTCGGTTGGACCTTCGACAATGTTTTCAGGCGAGCATCTCCCCCTTTCTACCTATCTTACTTTTATAGTATTTATTTCCCTCCTGTTGATCTTTGCTATCTGTGTTGCGATGCTCTAGTTTTTCGTACCCGTGATATCCCTTGCAGCCATATATAGCCTTGGACACATCCTATTACCTGTTGTTTGGTAGATAGTTGGACCCGCGTGTCGTAGTCGCTTGCTCAAGTGTTTTTGCGTGTCGTCAAGTACCACAATTGTTGGAGAATTGCCGCATGTTGATGTTGGAGATGATCATGGCTTTACTTATCGTTCGCTTTAATTCCTGTTTAACAACTAAAATTGAATTAAGCAGAGGCATCGGTGGGTGATAGGTAAGATTTGGTTTCCGACCGCCCACTTGTGTCCCGTAGGACCCGAGTTCTTGACACCTGTTCTGAGATCGAGCGCGCTAACCACAGGTGGGGAGATATGGCCCCCCCATTGATTATTACCTGATTTCAAAGTATTGTACTGGGGGCCACAAACTAGTTTGAGGTTTTATTTACGATCCTGTACTTATGCCATGCTTTACTGCTTTATTTACGTTTGTGTGAGGAGCACACTGTACTGTTTAGGAAGCGGAGTGTTTTCGCTGTATCGACAGTCCCCGTTTGGGGATTTGCTGTCGTTTACAGCCACTGACGCAAACCCTAAGTCCGTCTCGGAGACCGGCCGACTTCGTTGCGGGTGTCGACTTGGTGGGGTGGCCCCCATGTACTTGCTTTGGGTTTGGGAACGTCGTGACTTAGGCCCCGCCGACATACCGATGGGTGTATATTAACTGATCTGGCAAAAAGGGTCGAAGTGCCTGTGGATACTTTGGTGCACCCCTGCAGGGTTAAATCTTTTCGAGAAGCCGTGTCCGCGGTTATGGACGACTTGGAGCACAGTGCTTGATCATAGACAACTATAACTAAAGTTTACTGTTTTAAATTGACTTGTATCCGATTTGACTAGTAATCAGCTTCACTACAACGGAATGGCTAAATAAAAGTAACAACAACTGCTGGGTTTTGGGGTTATCTCATGCTAATTGTATCTGACTAGTAAGTGTTGCCACTATAACGGAATGGTTAACTAAAAGTGCCCACTGCTTACTTTATCAGGATGATTATCTAAACCTGACTAGTAAAGTGCCGCAACTATAACTGAATAAGTAAAACTGCCAACTGTGTGAGTTCCTCGGTTGCCTTCCTCGTTTGGTCTCGAGGGGGAAACGCCAGGATGGGTTTGTTTGTTGGTAGTATCAGGTTGGTTCCGAATAGGTTTTTCTCACCCCTCTCTGATAGCCGCCAGTTGTATCGAGTCTCTATAGGTTGTTTAGTGCATGCTGCCGCTGCCGCTCAGTCCACCATACCTATGTAGGCGAGGACCGCCGAATTCTAGCCTCGCCGTGTACTGGCCTCAGTACTGACGCTCCTCTTTTTCCTTTGCCCTTTGTCGGCACCCCTTTTGTTTAAGCAGGTTTTGAGATCGACGTCGTTAGCAGGGTTACCCTTCCGGCTTGGCCTGGGCAGGGTTATGGACGCCATTGGGTATTCTTCAGGGCTCTTAGCCCCATTTGCATCTTGTCCGTAGTCGGACGCTCTATCATTTTCCAGGTGATTTGGATCTTTGTATATTATATCTGTATTCTTGACTCATGGAGTCGTTGTTATATATATCTGTTCTGTGGGTCCCATCGAGGACTGTTGTGTAATGTTATTACTTCGTTTTCCACCCGCACGAAAGTGCCTGGTGGGCACCTTTGAATCGTTTCTATGTGGGTTTGGCGGGTTTCGCTAAAAATTGCATAGGTCCGATTCTGAGGGTGTTACAGAGTGGTATCAGAGCTCAGCAGTTGCGATACCCCACAAGTCCAGCCTGTAGGATAACCTAGCTAACGGCCGAAGTAGAGTGTCAAAACTATTTTGCAAAACCGGTTGGATAGATCTGGTTAGGTCTGAATTTACTCCTTACCCCTCTACTATTCTCCTCTTATCTCGACGTGTTTTGAACCTGCTCTCTTATCTTTTCTTCGAGTCCAGGAATTCTCGTGGTGGGGTTTTCCGTCGTACCTTCAGGGTTTCGCTTCCTCCTCTGTTAACGGTGTTCTACCGCCCGGTGTTCAAGCTGCCTGATGAATCCGTCTACGGTGGTACCATTCTTTGTTCCTTGCTTGTGTTTTCCGGTGTTTTCCGACGCGACGACATCCTCTACGCCAGATCCGATGCAGAGTTTGCATCACTCCTTTGTTTCCGAACCTCGCTTGTCGAGATCTTCAGTCTAATTCCGAGAATGGTTGCACTCCCTTCTACTGATTGTGCGGAGTAATAGTTTGGGTGCGTGATGGATTGGCCCCCATGCCGACTACCCCTTCTATTCGCTTTTGTACATTGAAGTGGATGAGAATGCATCGGTTCCCTCCTTCCATCGAAGTTAGAGGTGGCTTTAATGGTTGATACCTCTACCTTCGACCTTTTGATCCCGGAGTGTTCTCTCGACGATCACGGACAACGATCTCTTGTTAGTGGTGTTGTGAGGATCTACACGAAGCGAGAAGATTCAGATCGCCGACCTTCCTTCCGGTACCATGAGGCGGATCTCGAGGGCGAGATCCCTTGTTAGTGGTGTCGAATTGTGGCATCCCGCAAAACCACTACTAGAAAATCGCGTTGTTTTGTGCATTGCATCATCATGACCGCATGCTCATGTCATCATGCCACATTGCATTTGAGCATCGTCATCATCTTGCATTTGCTTGTATAAAACTATTTGCGGAAAAACCTAGTTTTGTTTTCTAAAACGCCCCATCTTATTTCAAACACCAAAAACCGGGTCGCCGGAATATTTTGTTTGTCTGCTATCGGTTTGCAAACGGTCCGTTTAAAACATATAAAATATTAAATTATTTTAGTGGGGGCAGTCGAACGGGCCGAATCGACCCGAACGACCACCCCCAGTCCAAACAATCGGTCCAGACCAGTTCAAAACGCTCCACCCCTTAATCCTAGAACTACCCAACCTATCCTACCCAACCCTCTGGCCACCTCACCCCCACCTATCCTAGGCCGCCACGTCACCCTGCCTCTCCCTTCCAACCAAACCCCTTGTGCCACCTCACCAACCCTCTCTCACTCCCTCTCACCCCCAATCTCCCCAGCCACACAACACACACACGCACACACGCATCCATCCCACCCGCCGTTCCACCCTGGCCACTCCCCACCAACCCCCGGCCCCACCCCTGGCTCTCTCTGGCCCACCTGTCCCCGACCACGCCTCCCACCCCGCGTTCCCCTCGATCCCCTCCTCTCACGCGCGCTCCCGCTTGGCCACCGCCTGCCTCCTCCCCTCCTCGCCGGAGCTCCCTACTCCGCTCGCCTCCGCCCAGCCCGCGCGTCGCCTTTCCCCTCGCCGCCTCTGCCGGTGACGCCCTCACCTCGTCCCCGCCCCCTCCAGTTCCTCCTCCGTCGCCGGCGCACCGCGGCACCTCCTTCCTCCCCGTCTCCGGCCACCGCAGTGCTCCCCGCCGGCTCTGACCTCGCCAACCCCAGGCGCCCGCCCGCGCGTCACCGCTCCTCCGCTCCGAGCGCTGCCGGCCGCGTTCCCTCTTCGACCTTCTCCGTGTCCGCCGCCGACCAGACCCCGCGCGGGCCCGCCTTCCGTGCCGCCCAAGGCCTCCTCCTTCCGCCGCCGGTCCCGAGCGCCTCCGGCCGCGCCTCCCTCCGCTCGCCCTCGTCCCCGGCCCTCGCGCCGCCTCTGCCTGGCGAGCCCTGCGCCGTCCGTCCGCCCGAGCCCTGCCGCGACCACGCCACCATCCCAGCGTCGGCCTCCGTCAGCGCCCGTTTGTCTTGCAGCACCGTCAGGCCCACCCCTTGGCTCATGTTGCTTCTAACGAATCAACACAGGTGAGTGTGGTACTGTATGTACATGTGAACATTTGATCGCCCTGAGATCTGTCCAGTGGTGCACTGATGTGTTGTTGTTGCTATGGCTGTGTACAACCCCAAAAACAACCGGTGCCTGATCGTGGTCGACCACAAGTTTTGCTACATGGATCCGAAGATCGATATCACCGAACACCAAGACCCCAGAACCCCAAGGACTTCACCCCGAATGCCAGAACCGAACCGATACACAGACCCGACAAGATCTCCATCACGGACTTCAAGTACCCCCTCGGATGCGACAGGATTCCCTCCCCGGACCCCAAGAACTCCTTCCCGGCTCCGCTAGCCGAAACCTCGAAGGCCGCGATGTTGTTGAATCAAGATCTCCATCGTCCATGGAACCGGAACACCCAGACCTTCGTACAGGGATGCTCAACGACAAGACCGGCTCAATGCCGATGGGCTCGAGGGGTGTACATGATGCCACTAGATAACCGCCAAGATCGTCATCGGAACCACAAGGCCGTTGCAGTGAACTCGACAAGATCTACCACATGAAGACCGTACCGAACCGGTGACCCTCGACGAACCTCCGGCAAGAACTTCGACATGGCCAAGATCTACCGCAACCGAGTCCGGCACTGACAAGTGAAGTCAGAACCACCAAGCCCTTCCTCGCGGAACGCCAAAACCTACCTCTGTTATCCGAGAACGTTCCCGTCGAACCCTGAACCCCGAGACCGACCCCGAACCCCGGAACCCCAAGTTCGTCGAGACCCCTAAAGTGTGAACCCCTTATCCGAGAACTCTATTTTATAAATGTCACCTATATAACTGTTGCATATAAATTGTTCATGCATGCATACTTGTCTGTGGTTGGGGGCCTTATGCCAATTCACCATATAATTAAATATGGGGTCCATATGCAGGCAAATCTAGTCTCATATTGGCCTCATTTAAATTTGTGTAGCGAACCGGTGCTATCTTTGGTCTTGCTAATTCAACATTTAATTTGCGGGGGTTCTAAATAACTTGAACCAACTAACTATTTGTCGGGACCCCGGTTCCGCTTAATATTGCCCCATTGCATCGCACCTTTGCCATGTCATGCATCATACATGCATCATGCCGATCTTCCGCCGTTGTATTAAATATTGCATCCGGTGTTTCTTCTAGTGTTTTGCTTCTTCGCGGATAAGGCCGTTGAGTTGATGTGAGCTTCGCCCCGATCTTCGGTTGGACCTTCGACAATGTTTTCAGGCGAGCATCTCCCCCTTTCTACCTATCTTACTTTTATAGTATTTATTTCCCTCCTGTTGATCTTTGCTATCTGTGTTGCGATGCTCTAGTTTTTCGTACCCGTGATATCCCTTGCAGCCATATATAGCCTTGGACACATCCTATTACCTGTTGTTTGGTAGATAGTTGGACCCGCGTGTCGTAGTCGCTTGCTCAAGTGTTTTTGCGTGTCGTCAAGTACCACAATTGTTGGATAATTGCCGCATGTTGATGTTGGAGATGATCATGGCTTTACTTATCGTTCGCTTTAATTCCTGTTTAACAACTAAAATTGAATTAAGCAGAGGCATCGGTGGGTGATAGGTAAGATTTGGTTTCCGACCGCCCACTTGTGTCCCGTAGGACCCGAGTTCTTGACACCTGTTCCGAGATCGAGCGCGCTAACCACAGGTGGGGAGATATGGGCCCCCCATTGATTATTACCTGATTTCAAAGTATTGTACTGGGGGCCACAAACTAGTTTGAGGTTTTATTTACGATCCTGTACTTATGCCATGCTTTACTGCTTTATTTACGTTTGTGCGAGGAGCACACTGTACTGTTTAGGAAGCGGAGTGTTTTCGCTGTATCGACAGTCCCCGTTTGGGGATTTGCTGTCGTTTACAGCCACTGACGCAAACCCTAAGTCCGTCTCGGAGACCGGCCGACTTCGTTGCGGGTGTCGACTTGGTGGGGTGGCCCCCATGTACTTGCTTTGGGTCTGGGAACGTCGTGACTTAGGCCCCGCCGACATACCGATGGGTGTATGTTAACTGATCTGGCAAAAAGGGTCGAAGTGCCTGTGGATACTTTGGTGCACCCCTGCAGGGTTAAATCTTTTCGAGAAGCCGTGTCCGCGGTTATGGACGACTTGGAGCACAGTGCTTGATCATAGACAACTATAACTAAAGTTTACTGTTTTAAATTGACTTGTATCCGATTTGACTAGTAATCAGCTTCACTACAACGGAATGGCTAAATAAAAGTAACAACAACTGCTGGGTTTTGGGGTTATCTCATGCTAATTGTATCTGACTAGTAAGTGTTGCCACTATAACGGAATGGTTAACTAAAAGTGCCCACTGATTACTTTATCAGGATGATTATCTAAACCTGACTAGTAAAGTGCCGCAACTATAACTGAATAAGTAAAACTGCCAACTGTGTGAGTTCCTCGGTTGCCTTCCTCGTTTGGTCTCGAGGGGGAAACGCCAGGATGGGTTTGTTTGTTGGTAGTATCAGGTTGGTTCCGAATAGGTTTTTCTCACCCCTCTCTGATAGCCGCCAGTTGTATCGAGTCTCTATAGGTTGTTTAGTGCATGCTGCCGCTACCGCTCAGTCCACCATACCTATGTAGGCGAGGACCGCCAAATTCTAGTCTCGCCGTGTACTGGCCTCAGTACTGACGCTCCTCTTTTTCCTTTGCCCTTTGTCGGCACCCCTTTTGTTTAAGCAGGTTTTGAGATCGACGTCGTTAGCAGGGTTACCCTTCCGGCTTGGCCTGGGCAGGGTTATGGACGCCATTGGGTATTCTTCAGGGCTCTTAGCCCCATTTGCATCTTGTCCGTAGTCGGACGCTCTATCATTTTCCAGGTGATTTGGATCTTTGTATATTATATCTGTATTCTTGCCTCACGGAGTCGTTGTTATATATATATCTGTTCTGTGGGTCCCATCGAGGACTGTTGTGTAATGTTATTACTTCGTTTTCCACCCGCACGAAAGTGCCTGGTGGGCACCTTTGAATCGTTTCTATGTGGGTTTGGCGGGTTTCGCTAAAACTTGCATAGGTCCGATTCTGAGGGTGTTACAATCTGCCTGTGGCACTTTGAAGATGAAGGACCCATGACTATAGTTATTCCGCTGCAATGTAATGTAATAGCTAAATGAGCTATGTATGATGTAATAAAATTATGTTCTTCCTGGTTATAAAGTTATATTATGACCTCTGTTTCTTGATATTACATCTAAACTGTGGATGCTAGCTATTGATCCAGGGACTAGCATTGTAAACACAGGGGGCTCTATCTTATTAAAGATTGGAACCTCTACAGCAGTGGTATGCTGGGTCACCGCAGTTGGTATCAGAGCAAATTGCTTTGACCTTAGGTTGGAAATCTAGTAAAGGGTATTACCTGTAGGAAGAGTAGCAACGATAAAGAATTCTCTAAAAGTAATATAATGGATATTCAAATGAGAATATTCCATTATATGTTTTAGTGTGATAATTCTTTGTTATGATGCAAAATATTATTTGATACTAATCAAAACTATTTTTCTAATATACAGAGATATGGCACTAAAGTTTCCAAAACAAACTTTGGTAAGGAAAGAGGAGACTCTGGATGATTATCAAGGATCATTCACCGACCAATTTCGTCAACTTTTAAAGATCTTTAGTTGTCCAACTAGAATTCCAGTGAACACTATCACTTATCTTGATGGCCGGATGTTGTCCAAGTATCGTGTGAGTATTCAACTCCCAGAGGAGCTTGGATTGTATCATGATCTACCTATAGGTGAAGGTAGGAGTCATTTAGCAGCATATCATGTTGCGGTTGTGGAGGCGATAGCTAATATCCGGGAGCATAAAGCCAAGGAGTTAGAAGGTAGCACATTCTCTGTGATACCTCATGATTCTATAGACTCGAGCCTATACCGGATCATCTTACTATGGTTAAGAAGCATCCTAAGTTAGCTTCCAAATTTATGGATAGATACCGAACACTCGTTGCGTCTTTTTATAAGACACATCAAGTGATTGTCGAAGATAAAAATGACATGTTAGAGGATCTAACTGATCTGGAAAGGAGGAAGCAGTTAGCATTCCAGTTAGAAAAGGAAGCAAGTAGTAGTGCAACACCTATCTTTAAGGACATACCTATAGATCCTGAATCTTTTATACCATATCCTTATTCACCAAGACCTGAACCTATACCCGATCCTACTTTGGATATGAGGTATGCAGTACCACAGGGCTCAGAGGATGGTTCTGATTCGGAACTTCCTATTGAGAATTCTGATGGTTGGAGAATGGGATCATATGAAGGATCTCATGAATACCAAAGGTCCACAGATGGTTCTGACAGAAATGTTGGACAATCTAGATGGATGGGTGCAAGGATTAACCCTAGTAACAGTAGTAGAAACACCATGTCAATAGATAATCAGGATGAAGAAGAAGATCTTGAGGAGAGAGTGTTTGAATCATCAACATCTTCTCAAAACCTAGGGAATATACATTATCCGGTGTTTAACTATCTTGCCCAAAGGAGCACCTGGGAAGCAGCAGGATCTGCGTATCCTCTTAACAACTCAAGTAATGAAGCTCAGGAGATGCAAGGGGGAGATAATGTTGATTATATTTCTGAAGACTTTTCAGCCGAGCTGGAGGAAGTCAATACGCTCAGGTTGAGTAATGACTCAAGTCCTGACACTTCAGATACAGAGTATGTTCCTTCTGGAAGGCCATTTGTTCCACAAACTGTGCGACGAACATCACGTCATCACGGTTGGACATCAGGCATGTATGATGAACATAGTTACTACTAGAAGGAGGCAACTAGTTAGTGATATCAAGTACCGTGTATTGTACTCTAAGAAATAAGATAGTTAGATGAATAAGGTATTTTGTGATTATACCTATATGGTATATGTTGTAATGACTTTGTATTATTATGATATTATGTATAATATGTGAAATGCATATTTGGATTTTCTTTGGATTTTCATTGTGTGACTTGTTCTGTGCGTAAAGTCGAGCTCAGAACACATGTGCATGATGTAATTATGAGTATTCGCTTTATGTTGCAGGACTAGAGGGTCATGGATACGGGCGTAGAAAACGAAACTGACCAGCAGTGGATGGAACAAGAGGCCAAGGAGAAGGCCTATGCAGATATAGCAAATCAAGGAACATTACCACCACCACCACCAATGAGGCCGTTAATGGAGCAAAACTTTATGCAGTGCATGCAAATGATGCAAGAGACCTAGAACAAGTTCATGGAGGAGTTGCTGGGACGAGAAAATCAGAGGGCACCTGAAGGTGGAGGAGTGAGTCTATCTGATTTCCAGAATGCAAGGCCATTACCTTTTGCATCAGCTCTTGAACCAATGGATGCAGAAGATTGGCTAGCAGATACAGAAAGAAAGCTGAAGACTGTAGGTTGCAATGAGGAGGAGAAATTGAGGTATGCAACTCATCTTCTGATAGGACCTGCAACATCTTGGTGGGAAAATCAGTTGGCCATGCAACAACCAGGAAGGGATTATACCTGGGAAGAGTTTAAATGGAGATTCCGTGAATATCATGTTCCGGAGAGTGTTATGGAATTGAAGCGGAGAGAATTTGAGGAGCTGCAACAGGGATATACAAGTGTTATGAAGTATATCTGAGAGTTTAGTCAACTATCTCGCTATGCTGAGGAAGAGGTTAACACGGAGGAAAAGAGGAAGAAGCGTTTCCTGCGTGGATTAAATCCATTTGTGAAGATGCAGTTGAGGTTGGCTAATAAGCAAACTTATCAGCAATTGCTAGATGCAGCTATTACCTTCGAAGATGACTACAAGAATGTCCAAGAGGATAGAAGGAAGAGAGCTAAGAAGGAAACCAAGAGGATACAAGCGAGCAAGCCCAAGCCCAATCTGGAATTCAAACCAAGGAATAGGCCCTATAACAACAACAATCCCAATCGGAGTGCAAATCCAAATGCAAAGAATATTACATGCCACAATTGCAAACTCCCAGGGCATATTAGTAGGGATTGCCCGAAACCAGTAATTGTATGTCATGCTTGTGGTCAGAGAGGTCACATCAAGCCCAATTGTCCAAGCAAACCACAAGGCGGTTGTCCGGCTCGAGATGGAAGGCAAGCCAGTGGAGGAAATGGACAACCCAATAAAGGAGGAAATAATGGCAAAAACAACAATGGCAAGAGGAATAGACCTACCGGGAAACTGAACCGTGCAACCCTCGAGGAGGTGGATAATTCGGAGCATGCAGTGATAGGTACGCTCGATATCCTTACCAATCCCGGCAAAGTTCTATTTGATACTGGTGCAACTACTTCATTCATTTTTGAAGAATTTTGTGATAAGTTTGGGATTAGAAGGGCAATGTTAGAAAACCCTATGACCGTAGTTACGGCAGGGGGAAATGTGATTATATGCCACATCAAACAAGATCAGGTTATCTCGATCTGTGGTTGTACATATTTTGTAGACCTTTATGTGATTCCTTTGAAGGGAATTGCAATAGTGCTGGGGATGGATTGGATGATGGAACACGGAGCTGAGATAAATTGTGAGGAGAAAACTGTCTCAATCAAAACTCCAAGTGGAGCAAGGATAGTTTATCAAGAAGATAAGAACAGTCATATCATGGTGGATTTGCAGTTGAACTCAATGAAAGAGGTCAAATTGGAAGATATTCCTATAGTAAATGAGTTTCAAGATGTTTTTCCAGCAGAGCTACCAGGAATGCCACCAGACCGGGAGATAGAGTTCACTATTGATCTAATTCCTGGTACAACACCAATAGCTCAAGCACCATATAAGATGGGGCCCAAAGAGTTAAAAGAACTCAAAGGGCAAATTGATGAGTTAGCCAGAAAAGGATTTATTCAAGAAAGTGTATCTCCATGGGGAACACCTGTAATCTTTGTGGATAAGAGAGATGGTGGAAGAAGAATGTGTGGAGATTATAGAAATCTGAACAATGTCACTATCAAGAATAAGTATCCTTTACCAAGGATCCAAGATTTGTTTGATCAAGTGAAAGGAGCTGGAGTATTTTCAAAGATCGACCTAAGATCTGGATACCATCAAATCAAAATCAAACCAGAAGATGTTCCAAAGACAACATTTGTCTCAAGATATGGACACCATGAGTATCTGGTACTACCATTTGGTTTGACCAATGCACCTGCACTATTCATGAATTTGATGAACAAAATATTCATGCTTGTAGCACCCCGGTAAAAACACTACGAGAAAATTGGATCTTGTTTATACTTTGTGTATCATCATCAAATCATCATGCATGCATATTGTTTACTTAAAAACTATTTTGCTATTAGCCCTATTTGGTTTTCTACATTATCCCTCTCCTTGTTATTCAAAGTGCAACCCCAGGTCTTCCTGGATATTTTGTATGTCTAAAAACAGTTTACCAAAGTTTTCTAAAATAATAACAAAACTTTTATATTATTTTTAGGAGGCAGCTCGCCAGGCCCAAAAGCCTAGCCGGCCACCTCCAAACCCTAACTACCCCAATCCTAACCCTAATCCCATCCAACCACCTAGATCCCCACCCCACCACCACCGCTGTGCATGCACACCATGCTCACCAGTCACCACCTCTCGACACACACACACAACACGCACACCACACAGCGCCGCACCTGGCTCCACTCCCCTGGCACCACCCGCTGGTCCCACCACGAATGCCTCCCTCCCCGCGTCGCTCATCTCTCCCGTCCCCAACCTCGCGTCCCTCTCGTTCTGATCCCCGCCGCCATCCCCGCTTGTTCCCTTTCCCCATCGCGAGAACCACCCCGCCGCCACCGCGCCCTCCCTCTCGCCTCTTACCCCGCTGCTAGAGGCCGTCCTCTTCCCTGGCCCACCTCCTCGCCTCCCGTGCCGGCCACCTCATCGCCCAACCCGCGGGCTCCGGCCCTTCCCGAATCCTCCCTCTCGGCCCCGCATCCCGAGCCACCTTGGCCCCCCTCGTTCTTGCCACCAACCTCCCCTACCGCCTGAACGCCCCGTCGCCACCGCGTGACCTCCTCGCCCGCGACCCCTTCTGGCCCTGTAGTGCCTGCGCCCGCGAGCCCTGCATGGCGCCGCCGCCTGGACAGCCTCGCCCGCGCCTCCTCGTGGCCGCCGTCCGTGCCCCGCGCGCCACGTCCAAGCCCTTGTTGCCGAGCGTCTCCTGCTCGTCCTGCGCCCCGTGTCTCCGTCTCCGGCCGCTGGTCGTCCGCGCCCCACGCCGCCGGGCGCCCCACCTTCCTCTCTGGCCACCTGCCGCCTTGGCCATCCCCGGTAGCTCCTGCCTGCGCCGCGGAAGCCCGATGTCCCCTTCAACGTCGAGCCCGTCTCGGTCTCCTTGTGTGTGTGTGTGCTCCTGTGTTTGTGTTTGGAGATTTTAGGGACAAATCAAGTACAAGTTGATCTGAGGCCGAAATGAAGACACTGATTCCAACTGTGTGAAGCTAGTGTGGCAATGTTGATGCTATGTGAAAAACCGCAACCTCGACAAACAAGATCCACATCCACCCATGCAAACCCCAGGAACCACCGGCGCTTGAACCCGATAGAACCACGCCGAGGACCTATGGTACCCGAAGATCGACATCCGACCGGTAAATCAAGACCTCCTTCATGGAACATCGAAGACCCCCGAGCCCGAACCAAGATCGCCGAGACCCTAAGTGCGCCGACAGGGATCCGAAGACCGAACCCGTACCCCTGGAGCCCAAGATCGTCGAGTTCCCCATGTGTGACCCTTTCTCTTGAGACCTTTATTTTTATAATATATAATATATATTGTTGCATATCAAATTGTACATGCTTGTATACATCTTTGTGTGGGTTGGGGGCATTATGCCGATTCACCTCGTAATTAAATATGGAGACCATATGCGGGCGAATCTAGTCTAATATTGGCCCATTTAAAATTGTGTATCAAACCGGTGATATATTTTGCCATGCTAAGACAACATTTAAATTGCGGGGTATCTAAACAACATGAACTTAATAATTAATTGTCGGGACCCCGTTTTAGTTTAATATGGCCTAATTGCATCGCATCTTTGCCATGTCATACATCATACATGCATCATGCCCGATCTTTTGCCGTAGTATTAAATAGTGCATCCAGTATTTGTGCTAGTGCTTTGCTTCTTCACGGATTAGGCCGATGAGTTAATGCGAGTGTCGACCCGATCTTCGGATAAATCTTCGGCAATGTTTTCAGGCGAGCATTCTCCCCCTTTCTACCTATTTTACATTTCTAGTTTTTATTTCCTCCTATTGATCTATTGTTATCTGTGTTGCGATGCTATAGATTTCGCACCCCGTTATACTTCTCTGCAGCCCTTATATTGCCATGGACACATCCTATTACCTGTTGATTGGTAGATAGTCGGCCTTGCGAGTCGTAGTTGCTTGCACAGGTGATGTGTCGCGCCGTCAATGTTCCACAATTGTTGGAGTAATGCCGCATGTTTAAAGTTGGAGATGATCATGGCTTTAATTACCGTTTAATAACTAAAATTGAAGTAGGTAAATAATGTAGAGGCACAGGTGGGAAATAGATGTTATTTGGTTTTTAACCGTCCACTTGTGTCCCGTAGGACCCCAGTACTTGATATCTGTTCTTTGAATATTCGCACTATCCGCATGTGGGACCATGAATCCCCCTAACCCTAGATTGAGTCATATTTAATTCCCTGGGGCCACAAAGTAGTTTGGGCTTTATTACTATCCTGTACTTATGCCATGCTTTACTGCTTTATTTACGATTGCGCGTGGAGCGCCTGTACTGTTTAGGTAAGTGGAATGTTTCCGCGGTATCGACAATCCCAGTCACACTTTCGGGTTCCCAATCGTTTACAGCCATTGACACAAACCTCTGGGTCCGTCTCGGAGCCGGCCAACTTCGTCGCGGGTTGCTTAGTGGGGTGGCCCCCTGAAATCAAATATGAATCTTGCGAATGTTCTGTCGTGATGCCTCGTTGGGTTTTCATTTGGTTTTTTCGAGGTTGATCGTGCGTGTGTTGCTATTTGTGCCCCCCTGCAGGTTAAAACTTTCTGAAAGCCGTGTCCACGGTTATGGACGACTTGGAGCACAGTATCTCGATCATAGACAACTATAACTAAAGTAGTGCTATAAATTTGACTTTATAATGACTAGTAATCAGCTTCACTATAATGGAATGGCTAAATAAAAGTGCCAACAACTGCTGGTTTTGGGATGCCTCATGCTATATGTATCTGACTAGTAAGTATTGCAACTACAACGGAATGGTTAACTAAAACTGCCCACTATTTATAATATCAGGATGACTCATGCTATCTATATCTGACTAGTAATTGCCGCAACTATAATGGAATGAATAAAACTGCCAACTGTGTGAGTTCCTCGGTTGACTTCCTTGTTTGGTCTCGAGGGGGAAATACCAGGATGGGTATGCTTGGTGATAGTTTAAGGTTGGATTCGAATAGGTCTTTCTTATCCCTATCTGATAGTCGCCAGTTGTATTAAGTCTCTATAGGTTGTTTAGTGCATGCTGCGCTGCCGCCTCAGTCCACCATACCTATGTAGGCGAGGACCGCCGAATTCTAGTGTAGAGGGAGTGGCCCAACCTTAATACAATATAAGGTGGTGTCCCCTGTGTTTACAATGCTAGTCCCTGGATCAATATCTAGCATCCACAGTTAAGATGTAATATCAAGAAACAAAGGTCATAATATAACTTTATAACCAGGAATAACATAATTTTACTACATCTTACATAGCTCATTTGGCTATTACATTACATTGCAGCGGAATAACTATAAGCATGGGTCCTTCATCTTCAAAGTGCCACAGGCAGATGTTGGTTGTAGACTTTGTAATCCTAATCAATCAATCTTCACTAAAATCAATCAAACCTGCAACATTACAAGTTACAGCCACAAGGGTCAATACATTTGAATTGTATTGGCAAGTGATACTATTGTAGTATAGTGGAGTCTATCTTCTATATGCATTTGGCTAAGTGGAGTTGAGGCTTGCATTGCTCCAAATAGATTTCTCCTTAACATTTTGAAAATACTAAGTTTTTGTTTTGACAAAATCTTTTCCAAGGCTTCTCTCAATCAAAGATTGAAGATTTCAAACAACCCTTGTTCAAACCACAATATTTTTAACTTAGAAATTTGAATGATGAGATTCTTGATTGCTTCCATGTCTTGATGCTCAAATTGTCCTTTACCAGGGACATGGCTAAGTACTTAGATTTTACACTCTGCAGAGGTGGTGCACTTTCCCCACAAGACTTGGTTTCCCAAGACAAGATCTTTCAGAAGCCTTCCCTTAGACCAAAATGGACGCGCTCCAACCTATCAAACACTACCACCCACTGTCCATATGGATAAGTTCTTGCAACCTATATGATCATGGCAGAGCCCATATTGCCAAGTGGTTGCACTTGAAGCTTCTCAACATTTGACATCTCAAATATCTTTGTTCCTGGGTGGCCATCCACAAGTGAGATACACAAGGTAAACCATAAACATGGGCCTTGTGAACCACTCCACCAAAAACCACCAAGCAAGTCCCATTCCACCCAGGTGATTCATTAACTTAGTTGTTTTATTAAACAAAATCACAAGTCCTCAGACTTAGAAATTCTTTTCCATAGTGTGAATATATTTCCACCCTTGTTTTCTACTAGCTAGGCTAAGCTTGATAGTAATAGGAATCTTAATCTTAGGAATATTTCCACTAAGGTTTCATATACTAGGTTTTCCTATAGCAAGGTCTATACTTAGCAAAATCCATGCAAGTTTTACTTAGAGAAAATCACTAATGCATAGTGAAAGTAATGGGACAAAAAGTATGAAGCATCACTTGCCTTTTTGGTAGAGGGTATAAGTTCACTCCTTGTCCTTGCAACAATCACACTCTTCAAGTCACTACAAATTAACCAAGCAAGGCACATACTCAATCTACCAATCAAGTAAAACAACACATAAAATGACAAAGTCAAAGTAATGCATGCAAGCATGCCAAGTTTTGTTTTGTTTGAAAAAGAGGTTCCTAATGGGTCATAAGCATTTGAAAACACCCAATGGTCATTTTGTAAAGTGGCAAAGTCATTTTACAAAAGGTTTCACTTCAAAACCATTTTCAAAACAAAGTATCATTTATGTGGTGCAGAAATATTTTTACTAAGGCATTAATCCATAGGGTTCACCAAATATGTTTTCAAACCATAAAACTTGGTGTTTGGGGTCAGAGAGTTTAAAACAAAACATTTTCCAAAGGTTTTCCTTCAAAATCATTTGTAACAAATAAACCACATTTCTATTTGACTAGAAAGGGTTTTAATCAAAGAATCTTTATTTTGTTTTACTAAATACATTTTTGAGTCCACAAAGTGTTTCCTATGGTCAGTAGGTTCAAAGCAATCCAATTGCAAAAGATTTTAACCCCAAATTCATTTTTAAACAATTTTACATCCTTAACAAGCATACAAATGTTTCTGCAAAAACAACCATTTTTCCAGAAGCTTTTTACTAAACAAAAGGCATGGTTGGCTAGGGCTTGTCTTGCTGATTCCATTGATATAAAATTTGTAATTTTTGGACGTGTGGTTTGAAAGTTACAGGGTTTTCAAAACTGCATCTAATTCTGATTCAAATCTTGTTTTAAACAGAAACCGGCGACACGCGTCCTATTCTCATTCGTCGGTACCGCTTCGCTCGGATCGCACAGCTGAAGCCGTTGGATCTAAATAGATCGCGTGGCCCAGAACACGTACCCCTTCGCTGTTAAGTTATTCTATCCTATTCATCAGATCGGGATCGGACGGCTGTGGGAGGCTCGACCCTAAACGGGTGGCGCTGCGGCGGTGGCTGGCGGCGGAACGGCCAGACGGTGGCGGCGCCGGCGAAACAGGAAGCGGGAGGGGAAAAGGGAATACTCACCGAGTTCGTGGAGTGACGCTGAAGCTCAACTCGCTTGCGGTTTGTAAGGGGGCGCACTGGATCAGTCGTGATTCCTCGCCGGAGTCAGGGGCGGCGTCGGTCTCGCTCAGACGTCGACGGGGGCGACACTACGATGCACAAGAAGACAAGGCAAGAACGGATTTAGCTGCGCGAGAGGTTGTCGATCAAGCGTGCGTCATCGAGAGGAAGAAGGGAGGCCAGCACTCACCGGAAATGACTGACGGAGTGGAGGCAGACGGTGGCGGCGGTGGTCGTCGTCGTTGCCGAAGTTCTAGGGTGCGCGGGGACGAGCTGGCGTTACGGGGAGGTGCGCCTGGGCTTGGGGAGTTTGCGAGCTTGGTCGGGGAAGCAAGGGGCGATGCGGTGCTGCTGGAATTAGCCGAGAACCTCGTCGGAGACGGCGGCGGTGTAGAAGAAATTTGGGACAGCCTGGTGGCTCTCGAGGCGTGGGGTTTGGGGGAAATGGAAGAGGAGTAAGAGGGGATTTATCACGCGTGATCACTGCAAGGTTTAATCGCGGCATTAAGGCGAATTGACGACGCGAAATCACTGCCAGAAACGGGAAAGAACGGGTCGCAGCGGTGGAGACGATGAACAAGAGAGGGTGGGGCATACCTGTCAGCGAGAAAGGAAGTGTGGGGAAGGGGTCCACTTGTCATCCTCTGTGCGGGTAAGTTCCAGAGTGAGAAAAGAACGGTTCGCTGGGGAGAGAGGTGGGCTGGGTTGGGCTGAGTTGGGCTTTAGCTGGGCTGGGTCGTTTGCTCTATTTTTTTCTGTCTGAACCCTTTTTCTTTTTCCAATTTCAATTTCTGTTTTGAAATTTCAAACAATTATTCAAACATTCAAACAATTCAAACACTTCCAAACTTGTAATGAGTTTTTGGTTCTGTTTATCAACATAAACTAAATCCCAAAATAAAATAATATTTTTATTCTTTTTAGGATCCATTCATTAATTAAATAAAATGGATCATTAGTTATTTAATAAAATAGGGTTTGATTTAATTAATAAAATCTCCATTTGAAATCCAAATATTTTCAAAACCAAATCAGTAGGTTTTACTTGAAATAAAAGAATACTTGGAAACTTGTTTAAAACAAAATAACCTTTTATTTTAGGTCCATTAATAATTAAATCCAATAGACCCTCATTATTAAATCAAATAGGATTTGTTTTATTAAAATATTTATTTTGAAATCTAAAATAAAACCAAAACACTTCAGTAGGTTTTATTTGAGAATATAAAATATTTGGAAAACTTATTTAAAATAACTTAGTAAGTTTTGATGTTTTAATTAAAATGGTAAAACCTTTTATTTAAATAAAATTGGATATTAAATCCTTATTATTTTATTTAAATAAACCTTTACTATTTTTATCAAATGTTTTATTTTCAAAAGCTTGGCCAAGGTTTAATTTGGCTTTATAAAATACTCCTTATTTATAAAACTTCTATTTCTTTTGAAACCATATCCTTTTATTTATAGGATCCAAAATAGAAATTATTAATATTTATATTTTCCTTTATTAAATGTTTATCTTTTTAAATCCCTTTAGGATTTATTTGATCCAAATTGGTTTGAAGTTCCAATTGAATTCCAAAAGTTTCTTCTGGCCCTAAATATCAAACAAAGTTTTATTTTATTCATTTATTTTTCACATTACAAGATTTGGAAAATCTTGGGATGTGACAGGCTACCACCCTTAAAATAAATTTCGTCCCGAGATTTGGGAAGGCTAGGGTTACAAGCAGGTTCAAAACAACTAGAGTACTACCACCCTTAAAAATTTTCAAACAAAAATTACACATTGTCCTTCTTGGGATCCTGGGAAAACTTCTCTAAGCAAACATTTGCGTTGAGTCCTTTGTTTCCATACTTGACTCATGGACCAAGGTTGAGATCCTTCATAGACTTGTTTAACTTGTTCTTCATCTTTTCTGGACAATTGCTTGCATAGTGGCATAGTTCCTTGCATTTGAAACACATCACTTGGCTGATATCTTTCTTTTCCTTTGTTATCATTGCCACTTGTTTGTTTCTTTGGTTCTTCTTCTTTTCTGGGCATTCATTGGCATAGTGTCCCATCTCTTTGCAATTGTAACATTGCACTTGAGTAATATCCTCCTTGTTAGGGTTGGGGCATTTCTTCTTCTTCTTCTTCTTTTTGGGTCTCTCCAAAGCTAGGAGTTCTTCTAGTTCATGTTCTTCATAGGTGGGAGATCTTTCTCTCTTCTTGGGACATTGATCTTCATGTTCCTTGGATGCATGATCCTTGTATCTAAAATTATTGCTAGCTTGGGTCCCTTCTAGATTAGCATCTTTGTCATCCTTGTTGTCATTAGCTCTTTGGGAAAAGTTTTCTCCCATGTTGATCATTTGAGTAACCAATCCTTGCAGCATTTGGGATTGAAGTTTCAAAATCCTTTGTATGGCTGGGTCTAGTCCATTGTTGTTGGCTAAAAGCTGAGTTGTCTTTTGGCTCAACTGGTTTTGGGTTGCTATAAGTTCTTTCATGTTGTCCTCTTGGTTGGTGTTGGTGTTGGTGTCATCAACCTTGATGTTGGAGTCTCTTGGAGTAGTCATCTGTTTGGGTTTGAAGGGATATTAGAATAGGCAAGATATTTCTAAGGAAATATTTCTAATCACACACCTCACAATTCACACAAACAATGTGCAAGCATTCACAAACAATTTTTCACTCAAACAACAAAGTTCAAGCACATTTTTAGGCAACAAAATATTTTTGTTACACCACATAAGTTGGTGTGTTTGACTTAACTAAATTATGGTGGTCCATCTATATGGTTCACTTGTGATCTTTCCTTCCTTCATGATTCTTCTTGTATGAGATCATGGTTTCCTTGAGAAAACTCTTGGTTGCAATACTTCAAGGTTGTTGATGGCTCCTTCTTATTTTGCATTCCCTTTAGTCTCCACATCTTGAGCAAGATTTCCTTGTTTCACTTGTAGTCCTTAGTGGTATCCAAGTTGGAAGTCCTTGGTGAATATGCTGCAGATGTTGAAGTCATTAGAGTTGAAGAAGTTGAAGAAGTCCTTTGCACATGGTGTAGTCTTTGGTCATGGGGTAGGCTTTTCCATCAAGTTGAAGTAGAAGAGATGTAGAGTTGAAACCAAAATGGTTGAGGAAAGAGTTTACAAGTGTTTTTGTAAATAAGTTTTTGGAACAAATATAACTCCTATTCTTCTAAGGGTTTTTGTCCAATCCTAGGTTTACAAATCCTACAGGCAACACAATGCTATGATACCATCTGTAGAGGGAGTGGCCCAACCTTAATACAATATAAGGTGGTGTCCCCTGTGTTTACAATGCTAGTCCCTGGATCAATAGCTAGCATCCACAGTTAAGATGTAATATCAAGAAACAAAGGTCATAATATAACTTTATAACCAGGAATAACATAATTTTACTACATCTTACATAGCTCATTTGGCTATTACATTACATTGCAGCGGAATAACTATAAGCATGGGTCCTTCATCTTCAAAGTGCCACAGGCAGATGTTGGTTGTAGACTTTGTAATCCTAATCAATCAATCTTCACTAAAATCAATCAAACCTGCAACATTACAAGTTACAGCCACAAGGGTCAATACATTTGAATTGTATTGGAAAGTGATACTATTGTAGTATAGTGGAGTCTATCTTCTATATGCATTTGGCTAAGTGGAGTTGAGGCTTGCATTGCTCCAAATAGATTTCTCCTTAACATTTTGAAAATACTAAGTTTTTGTTTTGACAAAATCTTTTCCAAGGCTTCTCTCAATCAAAGATTGAAGATTTCAAACAACCCTTGTTCAAACCACAAGATTTTTAACTTAGAAATTTGAATGATGAGATTCTTGATTGCTTCCATGTCTTGATGCTCAAATTGTCCTTTACCAGGGACATGGCTAAGTACTTAGATTTTACACTCTGCAGAGGTGGTGCACTTTCCCCACAAGACTTGGTTTCCCAAGACAAGATCTTTCAGAAGCCTTCCCTTAGACCAAAATGGACGCGCTCCAACCTATCAAACACTACCACCCACTGTCCATATGGCTAAGTTCTTGCAACCTATATGATCATGGCAGAGCCCATATTGCCAAGTGGTTGCACTTGAAGCTTCTCAACATTTGACATCTCAAATCTCTTTGTTCCTGGGTGGCCATCCACAAGTGAGATACACAAGGTAAACCATAAACATGGGCCTTGTGAACCACTCCACCAAAAACCACCAAGCAAGTCCCATTCCACCCAGGTGATTCATTAACTTAGTTGTTTTATTAAACAAAATCACAAGTCCTCAGACTTAGAAATTCTTTTCCATAGTGTGAATATATTTCCACCCTTGTTTTCTACTAGCTAGGCTAAGCTTGATAGTAATAGGAATCTTAATCTTAGGAAGATTTCCACTAAGGTTTCATCTACTAGGTTTTCCTATAGCAAGGTCTATACTTAGCAAAATCCATGCAAGTTTTACTTAGAGAAAATCACTAATGCATAGTGAAAGTAATGGGACAAAAAGTATGAAGCATCACTTGCCTTTTTGGTAGAGGGTATAAGTTCACTCCTTGTCCTTGCAACAATCACACTCTTCAAGTCACTACAAATTAACCAAGCAAGGCACATACTCAATCTACCAATCAAGTAAAACAACACATAAAATGACAAAGTCAAAGTAATGCATGCAAGCATGCCAAGTTTTGTTTTGTTTGAAAAAGAGGTTCCTAATGGGTCATAAGCATTTGAAAACACCCAATGGTCATTTTGTAAAGTGGCAAAGTTATTTTACAAAAGGTTTCACTTCAAAACCATTTTCAAAACAAAGTATCATTTATGTGGTGTAGAAATATTTTTACTAAGGCATTAATCCATAGGGTTCACCAAATATGTTTTCAAACCATAAAACTTGGTGTTTGGGGTCAGAGAGTTTAAAACAAAACATTTTCCAAAGGTTTTCCTTCAAAATCATTTGCTATAAATAAACCACATTTCTATTTGACTAGAAAGGGTTTTAATCAAAGAATCTTTATTTTGTTTTACTAAATACATTTTTGAGTCCACAAAGTGTTTCCTATGGTCAGTAGGTTCAAAGCAATCCAATTGCAAAAGATTTTAACCCCAAATTCATTTTTAAACAATTTTACATCCTTAACAAGCATACAAATGTTTCTGCAAAAACAACCATTTTTCCAGAAGCTTTTTACTAAACAAAAGGCATGGTTGGCTAGGGCTTGTCTTGCTGATTCCACTGATATAAAATTTGTAATTTTTGGACGTGTGGTTTGAAAGTTACAGGGTTTTCAAAACTGCATCTAATTCTGATTCAAATCTTGTTTTAAACAGAAACTGGCGACACGCGTCCTATTCTCATTCGTCGGTACCGCTTCGCTCGGATCGCACAGCTGAAGCCGTTGGATCTAAACAGATCGCGTGGCCCAGAACGCGTACCCCTTCGCTGTTAAGTTATTCTATCCTATTCATCAGATCGGGATCGGACGGCTGTGGGAGGCTCGACCCTAAACGGGCAGCGCTGCGGCGGTGGCTGGCGGCGGAACGGCCAGACGGTGGCGGCGCCGGCGAAACAGGAAGCGGGAGGGGAAAAGGGAATGCTCACTGAGTTCGTGGAGTGACGCTGAAGCTCAACTCGCTTGCGGTTTGTAAGGGGGCGCACTGGATCAGTCGTGATTCCTCGCCGGAGTCAGGGGCGGCGTCGGTCTCGCTCAGACGTCGACGGGGGCGACACTACGGTGCACAAGAAGACAAGGCAAGACAATATTTCTTTCATTCTTTTGCATTGAAATAACAAATGGAAATCAAAATAATATGATTCAACCTCAGACCCTTTTAAACGTAGCAGATAATAGTGGAGCTCGAAAATTGATGTGTATTCGAGTCATAGGAGCTGCAGGTAATCAGCGATATGCTCATATTGGTGATGTTATTGTTGCTGTAATCAAAGACGCATTGCGCGAGAGGTTGTCGATCAAGCGTGCGTCATCGAGAGGAAGAAGGGAGGTCAGCACTCACCGGAAATGACTGACGGAGTGGAGGCAGACGGTGGCGGCGGTGGTCGTCGTCGTTGCCGAAGTTCTAGGGTGCGCGGGGACGAGCTGGCGTTACAGGGAGGTGCGCCTGGGCTTGGGGAGTTTGCGAGCTTGGTAGGGGAAGCAAGGGGCGATGCGGTGCTGCTGGAATTAGCCGAGAACCTCGTTGGAGACGGCGGCGGTGTAGAAGAAATTTGGAACAGCCTGGTGGCTCTCGAGGCGTGGGGTTTGGGGGAAATGGAAGAGGAGTAAGAGGGGATTTATCACGCGTGATCACTGCGAGGTTTAATCGCGGCATTAAGGCGAATTGACGACGCGAAATCACTGCCAGAAACGGGGAAGAACGGGTCGCAGCGGTGGAGACGATGAACAGGAGCGGGTGGGGCATACCTGTCAGCGAGAAAGGAAGTGTGGGGAAGGGGTCCAATTGTCATCCTCTGTGCGGGTAAGTTCCAGAGTGAGAAAAGAACGGTTCGCTGGGGAGAGAGGTGGGCTGGGTTGGGTTGAGTTGGGCTTTAGCTGGGCTGGGTCGTTTGCTCTATTTTTTCTGTCTGAACCCTTTTTCTTTTTCCAATTTCAATTTCTGTTTTGAAATTTCAAACAATTATTCAAACATTCAAACAATTCAAACACTTCCAAACTTGTAATGAGTTTTTGGTTCTGTTTATCAACATAAACTAAATCCCAAAATAAAATAATATTTTTATTCTTTTTAGGATCCATTCATTAATTAAATAAAATGGATCATTAGTTATTTAATAAAATAGGGTTTGATTTAATTAATAAAATCTCCATTTGAAATCCAAATATTTTCAAAACCAAATCAGTAGGTTTTACTTGAAATAAAAGAATACTTGGAAACTTGTTTAAAACAAAATAACCTTTTATTTTAGGTCCATTAATAATTAAATACAATAGACCCTCATTATTAAATCAAATAGGATTTGTTTTATTAAAATATTTATTTTGAAATCTAAAATAAAACCAAAACACTTCAGTAGGTTTTATTTGAGAATATAAAATATTTGGAAAACTTATTTAAAATAACTTAGTAAGTTTTGATGTTTTAATTAAAATGGTAAAACCTTTTATTTAAATAAAATTGGATATTAAATCCTTATT
The DNA here is from genome assembly GCA_916181665.1 of Avena sativa. Taxonomy (NCBI): domain Eukaryota; kingdom Viridiplantae; phylum Streptophyta; class Magnoliopsida; order Poales; family Poaceae; genus Avena; species Avena sativa. The sequence continues at coordinate 15,291,140 of OV702289.1, forward strand.
ATTTTATTTAAATAAACCTTTACTATTTTTATCAAATGTTTTATTTTCAAAAGCTTGGCCAAGGTTTAATTTGGCTTTATAAAATACTCCTTATTTATAAAACTTCTATTTCTTTTGAAACCACATCCTTTTATTTATAGGATCCAAAATAGAAATTTTTAATATTTATATTTTCCTTTATTAAATGTTTATCTTTTTAAATCCCTTTAGGATTTATTTGATCCAAATTGGTTTGAAGTTCCAATTGAATTCCAAAAGTTTCTTCTAGCCCTAAAAATCAAACAAAGTTTTATTTTATTCATTTATTTATCACATTACAAGATTTGGAAAATCTTGGGATGTGACATCTAGTCTTGTCGTGTACTGGCCTCAGTACTAACCGCTCTCTTTTTCCTTTGCACTTTGTCGGCACCCCTTTTGTTTAAGCAGGTTTTGAGGTCGACGTCGTTAGCAGGGTTACCCTTCCGACTTGGCCTGGGCAGGGTTATGGACGCCATTGGTTATTCTTCAGGGCTCTTAGCCTAATTTGCATCTTGTGTGTACTCGGACGCTGTGTCGTTTTCAAGGCGATTTGGATCTTTGTACTGTATATTGTATTCTTGACTCGATGAGTCGCTGTTGTATATATATGTTTTGTGGGTTGGACTAATGTGTAATGATATTACTTTGTTTTCCACCCGCACGCAAGTGCCTGGTGGGCACCTTCGAATCATTTCTATGCGGGTTTGGCGGGAATCGCTGAAACTTGCATAGGGTCGATTCTGAGGGTGTTACGATGCCATATATGGATAAGTTCGTCATAGTCTTTATTGATGATATTTTGATATATTACAAGGATAAATAAGAGCATGCCGATCATTTGAGGATAGCATTGCAGACTCTAAGGGAACACAAACTTTATGCTAAGTTTAGTAAGTGCTAGGAGAAGAGAGAAGAGAACTTACAAGTAGCAAAGCAGATATACATTGGAATGGAATGAAAGAGGGAGGAGCTGATGCATCGGCTACCATAAAGAGCTAGGAGGAAGCGGGTGGTATTGGTCTGGAATTCAAATCAGGAAATAAGTACTTTGAATCTCGAATTGACATCATAGTAGGAGTGAACTTGCTTAAAAAGAAAGCTTAAGGCCCAGTATGGATTGTTTGCTAACTTCACTTCTTATTCGCTTCCGCCGGATGAGAAAGCCGTGCCTCATTGATGAATCCAATTGATGAACCTGGTCTTGACCTCCCTGGTCGGATCTCTAAATTGCGAATTTTGGCTAGACGAGGTAGAATTCCTCGGACATGTGATCAGTAAAGATGGAATTGCTGTAAATCCATCTAAAGTTCAGTCAGTATTAGAGTGGACTGCACCAACCAATGTGAAGCAAATTCGAGGTTTCTTAGGAATGTCTGGTTATTATCGGAGATTCATTGAAGGTTTCTCCAAAATAGCTGGACCAATGACCAAATTGCTAAGAAAGAATACACCATTCAATTGGGATGAGAAGTGTGAAGCAAGTTTTCAAGAGTTGAAAACCAGATTAACCATAGCTCCAATTTTAGCAGTTCCCGAAACTGGGAAGGACTTCACAGTATATTGTGATGCATCTAAAGAAGGTTTAGGTTGTGTATTAATGCAAGATCGGAAAGTGGTTGCCTATGGTTCAAGACAACTGAAACCACATGAAGTCAACTATCCAACTCATGATTTAGAGTTAGCAGCCATAGTTTTTGCGCTAAAAGGATGGAGGCATTTTCTATATGGAGCCAGATGTGAGTTATGCACTGACCATAAAAGTCTCAAATATTTCTTCACTAAAAAAAATTGAATATGAGACAGAAGCGTTGGTTGGAACTAATCAAGGATTATGATTTAACAATCAACTATACTCCAGGGAAAGCAAATGTTGTAGCTGATGCTTTAAGCAGAAAGAGTGCAGATATTTAGCCTAGTAATCGGGAGTTACCAAAAGAGTTACAAATGGACTTGGAAAGATTAGAGCTTCAATTCATCAGAACAGAGGTTCTTGGAGGACTAGCTACTATGCAGGTAGTTGCAGAGCAGGACAATGATCTTAAGCAAGAAATTTGTAGACATCAAGCAGAAGATCCTTTTATTGCTGAGGAAATTCGAAGGATATCTCAAGGGCAAAAATCAGTTTTTCGTCTTGGAGAATATGAGTCCTTATGGTTTCAAGACCGTCTTTGTGTTCCAGATGTGACTGAGATTAGAAATGTCATACTCAGGGAAGCACATGAAACCCCTTATTCTATACATCCGGGAAGTACTAATATGTATACGGATTTGAAAGAACTATTCTGGTGGAATAACATGAAAAGGGACATTGCTAAATATGTATCAGAATGTCATACTTGCCAAAGGGTGAAGGCTGAACATCAAAGTCCAGCAGGACCATTACAACCTTTAGAGATTCCCGAATGGAAGTGGGAAGAAATAGGTATGGACTTCATCACAGGATTGCCCATGACACCATAAAGGAAGGATATGATATGGTAATTGTGGACAGACTCACTAACAGTGCACATTTTATCCCGGTAAATTAAAAAGATAATGACGAGAAGTTAGTTGAAGTTTATGTCAAAGAGATAGTAAGTAAGCATGGAGTACCCAAGAAGATCGTAATTGATAGGGGATCAGTGTTTACTTCAGCATTTTCGAAGCAATTGCATGAAGTACTTGGTTCAAAGTTAGATTTCAGCACATCATATCATCCTGAGACAGGAGGTCAAACTAAAAGAACAAATCAAATAATAGAAGTGTCGTGGTGGTGGCATGATAGATGCCATGGGTAGGCTAAAGTATGGGGACAATGGATGCTAGAGGTGTCTAGGGAGGGAAGATGTAGTGATTTCTACACTCAAATGACTAATAAGTAGATCTTTTTTCTCCTCTTAAGGACTACAAATGCTCCTTGAGCTGTATCCAGAAAGAAGAGAGCTACTACACGAGCCTTACGGCGTAGAATGAATCGATCCCCCCTCAGGAGCCCGCGTCTCCCCTTATAAAGGGGTGCCTTGGTTCCTTCTAGGACTGACGTGGCAAGCATATTCTTGGAATATGCTTGTCCCAATATGGTAACTCGGCGGCCTCCTTTCTGTGTCTCCCTTCTATCAGGGGCAATGCTCCAGAGAGCTTCACATGCGCGCCTCGGGCTCCCTGACTGTCACCTCCGTGACCTTCTTCTGCCCTTATGCTGCTCTGCTCCTTGTCCTTTGTGCTTGGCTCTGTTTAGATTCCTTCTAGCCAGTGACTAGGGTTTAACTATAGGAAGCTCCTTCTCCTGCAAGCTTCGTGTTACTCGGCCTTGTCTCGCATAACTCGGCTCGTCCTTCACCTGTATTCAAGTTAGTCAGACTCGCTCGGCCGACTTAACTCATATGTCGGCCAGGTAAGGCGTTACTCATTCTATATCTATCATGGCTTTGCTCATCTCGGCCGACTCTTACATGACTCGGCCGATACAAACAGTAATTAGGCTCACGACTAGGGAGATTCCTTTCGTCTTTCCCCTGTCTTGACCCTAACCGGGGTCCCCTCCCCAACATTAGTCCCCGAAGCTGGTGTGGTCCTACCGGAAACCTCGGTCGGGCCACATCAGTTTCCCAACATACTTCTCTCTTTCTTTCCGAGTTACTTCTTTCTGTTCGAGGTATCCGTGCAGCTTCCTGAGCACGCCTCGTCCTACATGTACCACTCATCATTGTTCTTCTAGTTTTTTGTTCTTCTACAGTGTCCACTGACAAGCTACAGTGATTACTGCGCCCGTCGCGTTGGCGCGGTGACGCCTCGAGTACCGCATCGGTCAGGAGGCCCGATCCCCTCCTGTGACGTGTGGTCTTCGGTGTGGCTCCACTAGTTGTGAGCGGTTCCGCCACGCACGCGATTATGCGGTTATCGTGGCGCACCCACGTTCCCACTACCGCCAATACTGCGCGGTTATAAAGAGGGGAGCGGGGCTAGATGATTTTACTTTCCCCCTTTTGTTTGCCCTTCTTCTTCCTCCTCGCGCTGGCGCCTCCGCTCGTGCGTTAGTGGCCACGCCATCGTCGACCTCCTCGACGGTCACGCTACCGTTTTCCTGCTCCGACGACCTCACCGCTATGTGCTTCTCCGCCGCCTTCGCTGGTGAGTTATCCTACGACACCGCCACTAGATTTACGCCCTAGGCAATCCCTCTATTTCCCAGATTCTTCGCGGCGGTTCTTCTTTGTCGTGCCGCCGCTCTCGTTAGAATCACGACGGGGCCCTGCGTTTCTAGGACTCTCTCCGACGCTAGTTTCTCCTCCGTTGATTCCTCCGGCGAGCCCATGTCTAGTTCTGCCAGCGGAGCCCTTGTCGAGGATGATGATTTTGCATCCGGTCCAGAACGAGGTTCTTGGCAGGGTTCCACTGTCACTCGCCGTGAGGTAGAGTGGCTAATCAAGACGCGCTGAATCCCTGCCGAGGTAAGCTGTCGCTTGCCCGATAATGAATCCTCTCCCGTGCTCAACGAGGGAGAATACATAGTCTTCATGTCCCATTTTGCTCGCGGGTTCGTCCTCCCCCTTAGCGATTTCGCCAGGGAATTCCTCGATTACTTCGGCCTCCAGCCGCATCACCTGCCGGCCAATGCTATCGCCTCCTTGTCTGCTTACATCTCGGCCTCGGAGGGGGTACTTCGGCCTCTGGCCCTCCGTACCTGTTTGGCCTAAATTCTTCCAGATCCGATCTAATGTCGTACCTGACAAATCTTCACCCTTCCGAGAAGTTCCTTACCCAGTGCGGGGCCGCGTCCATTACACCTTGGAGAAACTCCAAGTTCCCTCGTGTCGCCGGCCTCAAATCTTGCAAGAAATGGCATAGATCATTTTTCTATGTCAAAAACACTGGAAAAGAAGATAAGATTCGGCTCCCCGCTTTTTATATTGGCCCTCCTTCCAAGAAGAATTGGAACTACAACCCTAGGAAAAGCCATGCTCTGGACGAGGCGTTTGAGATTCGGCTCAAGGAATTGATCTGCGCCGGGCTCCGTGGTGAGGATCTGATGACCGCATTCATCAGCAGCCGAATCTGCCCTTTTCAGCTTCGCTCTCACAAGCTTTGTTACACGAGTGGTCCTCTCGATCCTAACCGAGTTTCGACGGTTGAGCTCGATGACTATCATATTTATAAGCGTGTCCGAGCTATCTTCAAGACTGATATGCCGGAGGATTGGGCATGGGGACTGAAACCGTTCACCCGCGGGAATCCCCCTTCCCAGGTAAATTTACACATTTGTGTTTGCTTCCTAATTGCCTTTGTGACCATTCTTTTGCTAATCCTACTTTGTTTCTTTTCTCGCAGAGGTTTGCGGAGCAAAAGACCGAGGATGCCGAGGTTCTGGCTCTTCCGTGGACTGCCGACCGGAATACCCTGGACAGCGGGGAACCTGACTCAGAAGAGTTTGTCCCTAAGTCGGATGTTGCTCTGGCTCGCGCCCGTGGCAAGACCTCGGCCCACGGGGATGAAGGTGACTCAGACAACGTCCAAATTCTTGAGGTAGTTGCCGCGATGCCTATCTCTTACGCATTTCCGGCTTCTACTTCCCCAGCTAATCCAGCCGGTCAGGTGCACGACGCCGAGCCTCTTGCTTCTCAGGCTCCTGCTACCTCGAAGAAGCGCACCGCTCCGGCAGATCCCTCCGACGCTGCTCCCAAGAAGCGAATGAAGAAATCTGCCCAGCATATTCCGAGGCGTAAAACCATGCCTCGGGTTACTGGGTGAGTTTGTTTTCATTTGTACTTCTTGTTTCTCTCTTTCTGTCTTTTGATTCGACTCTTTGTATTTTGCAGAGCTCCTCTCTCTGCGAAAACCAGCGGCCCGAGTATGACAAGCCATGCTACTCGGCCGCCTTCTCCTCCTCCCCTGAAAGATACTTGGGCTCCCAGTCCCTCTCGTGTTGACTCTTCTCCTGCGCCGATTCATACATCGCCTCAGCGAGATGTACCCACTGCTCCTACCGTTAATGCCGACATAATGACGCCATCAGATCATCCTGTTGAACCTGTCGCACCTCTTCAGACCGCCGAGGTTTCCCCCAACGATCCTTTGATCACCACAACCCCAGCTGCTCCTCCCACTCCAGCCGGAGATATCACCAACTCGGCCCCCTTTGAAACCGTTGTTCCTCCTTCTCCTCAGGATGTGATTCCTAATGACGAGGTTGCTGCCTCTGCCGGAGCCTCTCCTAAAAGTAGGAAATTTGTTGTTACCAAACCTTCAGCGTCTCAGAAGGGGCCGGCTAGTTCTTCTCAGCCCAACATAGCTGATGCACTTCGCAAAGGGGCTTCCTCTGCTAAGCCTGGTGTCACCCCGGCCGCCGACACTCAACTTACTCTTCACAAGAGTCCTGCGACAGCGGTAGTTTCACAACGGGCCCGAGGTAAAGTGTTGACCCGCACTAAGAGCGGAAACAGCCTCGGCTCTTTGGTGGAGTATGCCAATAACTGGAATGCCGCCGATCAACTTGAAGGCAATCCGAGTAGCCAACCATTTCAGCTTTCCGACATTAGCAGTCGCTTGCATATGGCTGCCAAGATTGTTCTTGATAGCGACAAGATGAACGAGGTAGGTGCTTTCGTTGATACTTTGTCTGTTAATCAAGTGGTACTATATACGCACTAGTCCCTGAAGCTTGCAACCGGATAACTTGTTGTTCGTTTGGAAGCTTTATTAGGCTTCAATTGCATTTCTTGCTAACTTAACCCTTTTGCGACTCGGATTATCCGTGGTCCATGCATATCCGAGTCGAGTTTTATTTGATTCGTATTTGCCTGAACTTTGAGTATTCAACCACCTAGATCCGAGTCAAGTTTTACTTGATTAGGATATGTTTTATCCTTGAATATTCAACCACCTAGATCCGGTTCAAGTTTTACTTGATTCGGATATGTTTTATGTTTGCTATCCAGCCACCTAGATCCGGGTCAAGTTTTACTTGATTCGGATCTGTTTAGCTTTGAATATCCAGCCACCTAGATCTGGGGCAAGTTTTACTTGATTCAGATCTGTTTAGCTTTGAATATCCAGCCACCTAGATCCGAGTCAAGTTTTACTTGATTCGGATCTTTTTAGCTTTGAGTATTCAGTCATTTCACCTTCCATTATATCTAGGTTGCCCATGATCGGCGGACGTCCGAATTTCAAAGATTGCTCTTCGCCCACAAGAAACTGCAAGAGAAGTATGAGAAGGTTGTTCCTATGGTGAAAAAGACTGGTAATGTAACTAATTCGTGTATTGTTCCTTAAGTTCGTAATACTTCTGGCTTGTCGCGCTAATTTATTCCTCGTTGGCGCGCAGCTAATATCAACAATCTGAATACCCGTCTTACCAAGAAGGTTACCGCTCTTGAAGGTTGGTTCCTCTTTGGTTTTTAACCTATTAATTTTTGTCCGAGATAAATATTGGGTCTCTGATAACCTTCCGGCTTTGGTATAGCCGAGCTACAAACACTTGCAGCATCGCATGAAGAATGCATGCCTATGCCTGATATGATGCTGCATTTTTTAGAACAACCTGTTGCTCATTCGACGCAACTCCAAGAAAAGGACGATGAGATAACTCGGTTACGCGCCGAGGTTGAGTCTCTCAAGCTTTCCCAGAAGTCTGAACTGGAAAAGGTTGATCGGGAATTTTCTGAAGAGAAGAATCGACTGAGCCTGCAGTTGCAGAAAGACAAGGAACTTCTTGAAGATGCCGAGCTAAAAAACCGGGCGATGAGTGAGGAAATCACTCGTTTCGAGAAAAGCAGGGCCGATTGGTCCCTGGATCTCCAGAAAATGTTGAGTTACATTCATCGTAAGTTTCCGCCCGTGGCCGAGTTATTTTCTTCTTCTTCTTATTTTTAACTGATACGTTTTTCTTTCGTGTAGATCATTTTCCGGAAGAGAAACCAGTGAGCTCTAAGGCAATGATTTCTGCTCGTCAGCGCCGAGGTGTCCCTGCTGACTCAAGTTCAGAATACTCGATGGAAGATTTCCTGATTGCCGTCGGTGCTGCTATTGGACCAATGAAGATTATGGGAAGAGATCTGGTGCAAGCAGCCATTCGGGCCTACCATGTTCTTTGGCCGAATACCTCTGGAACGCCTGATATTGATGAAGTTAAAATACTTGTGGAGAGGTTAATGGCATCTCAGACCCAGTTAAATCTCTGGAGGGAATCTGCTGGGAGGGCTGGTGCTGATATGGCACTTATAGCCGTTTTGTCTTGGTACGAGGATATCTCACTCGATACTCTGATGAATTTGCGCACCGGCTCTCGTTAGGTTGAGGATCCAGAGTTCGTCGCTCGCCGCCAAGCTCGTGCCTTCCAGCTTATTGAGTATGCTGACGTGCATAATTGGATTGAAGGGCCGAGTTTTCTTTCCAATCCAGCGGATGATGTCAAAGCTGAAGATGCATCAGGTTATGACTCGGCCGATCTGGATGAATTGGAGGGTGATTCGGATAACTCCCGTGATTCAAACGACAACTCGGGCGATGATGGCGACGCGCGATCGTCCTCTAAAGGGACTGAAAACTCTCGAGCTCGAACTGATGTCCCTCAGCAGCCGGAGCTTGCGCCCGAGGTTACTATGGCTTCCATTGAAGCCGAGGTAACGTCGGCTGATGAGCCAGCTACTTCGGAGCGCCCAGTTGCTGAAGATACCCTCCTGAAGGAGGCCGAGGTCCCTCCTCCATCCTCCGAGATACCCATGTTTAATGCTCCTGACCATGGTACTACTCATTAAGGGTTGTTTGGCCTCTTCCGGTGTTGGGGCCTGAAAAAAATTCAATTTGCTTTAAGTCCCCGGCCTGTCGGGCGTATAAGGTTTGTGAAACAGCTGTCCGTCTTTTGGTGTTGTGCGAACCTTTTTGCCTTGCGCTGCTGAGGCGTTGGTGATGGTAACTATTGTTATTTCGTCTAAGTTAAGCTATCTGTTTCATATCTTTGCCTTGCCCAAATTTAATTTCATAAGGCCAGATCGTGTTCTCCCATATAATTGATCTTCGTTCGACATTTATCGTGCTTGCTCTTTGTAAATTTGGTTGTATAGTTGTTGTTTTCGCGATTTCTACTTGAAGTATAATTCTCCAACCTCATATGTCTTCTTATCATACTTCGACTTGCTGAGGTTGTTATCTCTAGAAACCGTTAATTATTTTCTCCTTGTTGTTCCTTTGTCGATCGAGGCATGCTTGTGTTGCATCTTATGAATTATGAGCAGCAGATTGGGGTAGTCCCCGAGTTTCTGCTGAAGCTATCGAGCTCTTATATGAATGGAAGAAATCAATGAGTGGTGTAAGTCATCCCCGAGTTATCCCTTTGGTCGCTGAAGGTTTATATCTGTTCAGATAATATCGAATAACACGAAACAGTCCTCGGGTTACAAACTGGGTTGCCGAAATATAATTCATAGCTCAATGTAGAGAATACTACGGGGTAGTCCCTGAGTCATTGCTCAAGGTGCCGAAGTTTAATACACACTTTAGAACAAGAAACAATCATGGGGCAGTTCCCGAGTCAATGCTCGAGGTATCGGGGTTTAATGCATAATCCGAAATAAGGGATAATACAGTGCAGTCCCCGAGTCGCTGCTCGAGGTGCAGAAATTTAACACATAATTCAAAATAGGAAATAACACGGTGCAGTCCCCGAGTCACTGTTCGAGGTGCTGAAATTTAACACATAATTCAAAATAGGAAATAACACGGTGCAGTCCCCGAGTCACTGCTCGAGGTGCCAGAATTTAACATATAATTCAAAATAGGAAATAACACAGTGCAGTCCCCGAGTCACTGCTCGAGGTGCCGAGGTTTACTACATAGTCTTAAAAAAATAGAAACAACTAACATTGTGCAGTCCCCGAGTCGCTGCTCGAGGTGCCGAGGTTCAATACACGCTTGATACTCCAACTTGATGCATCATATCACGACGTACAACATATGGCTTCTAAGTGTAGAATGGGCGAAGTAAAGCTATGTTCCATGGTCTTTTTGATTCGTCTCCGGCCTTATTTGTCTTATTCTTCTCTGGTGGCTGAGCGTCAATCAGGTAATATGCATCATTGTGCAGTGCTTTACTCATAATGAATGGTCCTTCCCATGGAGGTGAGAGTTTGTGCATGCCGGCTGTGCATTGCACTAGTCGAAGAACCAAGTCTCCTTCTTTAAAAACTCTTGGATTTACTTTTTTGCTATGGTATCGTCTAAGGTTTTGCTGATAAATGGCTGATCTTGATAATGCCAATTCCCTTGCTTCCTCTAGCAGATCCACATCGTCTTGCCATGATACTTCATTTACTTCGGCCGTTGTGTATCGGATTACTCTTGGCGAGTCATGCATTATGTCGGCTGGAAGTATAGCTTCTGCCCCGTATACCAAAAAGAAAGGGGTATATCCTGTCGACCTGTTTGGGGTGGTTCTGAGGCTCCACAATACTGCCAGAAGCTCCTCAATCCAGCATCCTACCAACCTTTGCAGTGGTTCGATAAGCCGGGGTTTTATTCCTGACAATACCATTCCATTTGATATTTCTACTTGCCCATTTGATGCTGGGTGAGGTACCGAGGAAACATCTAGTATTATGTGCTTCTCTTGGCAGAACCTAGCGAAGGCTCCTTCAACAAAATTGGTGCCATTATCTGTGATAACACTGTGTGGATATCCATATCTCAAGATAATATCTTTTAGGAATTTTACCGCTGTTGGTCCATCACACTTTCTTATTGGTTTCACCTCGATCCACTTTGTGAATTTGTCCACCATGACTAGAATGTGAGTCATTCCGCCTCGGGCTGGTTTGAACGGACCTACCATATCCAAACACCATACAGAAAAAGGCCAAGTTATTGGTATTGTTTTTAACTCAGGCGAGGGCATATATATCTTGCTGGCGTATCTTTGGCAACCATTACATTTTTCCACTAGTTCTTTTGCTTCCTTTAATGCCGTCGGCCAATAAAACCCATGCCTAAATGCTTTGGCCACTAAAGCTCTTGATGAGGCGTGATGCCCGCATTCTCCCTGATGTATATCCAGGAGTATTTCCTGTCCCTCTGCCGAGTCAACACATCTTTGTAGGACGTTCGTGACGCTTCTCTTATACAGATCATTATTTATGATTGTGTAAGCCTTTTCTCTTCTTACTGTTTGTCTGGCCAGTATTTCATTACTCGGCAAGATTGCCTCCTTAAGGAATGAAAATATGGGTTGCGCCCATATCGGCGTGATTTTCTCTGGGATAGTTTCATTGTCGATTTCCATATTTTCCGCCGACATAACCGCTTCGGATTTTCCTGTATTCACTCGTGCGATGGCCGGGTTCACTTTCAGAAAGTCCGGGTTGCAATTTTTGTCGATTTCCATTGGCACACTTCCTTCTTTCAATTCTGCCGAGATACGAATTGACTCGGACTCTGGTGATGGTGTAATCGATGGTTTTCTCAGGTGCTCTAGGGCAATACTTGGGGGAATTGACTGCCTAGTTGATCCGAGTTTTGATAGTGTGTCTGCAGCGTCATTTTACGCCCGAGGTATATGATGAAACTTGCATCCATCAAAGTATCCACTGATTTTTTGCACATGAAATCTATATAGGGCCATATTCGCATCTAATGCGTCCCAATTGCCTGATACTTGCTGTACTACTAGATCTGAATCCCCGTAGCATAGGATCTGACGTATACCAATCTCTTTTGCCACTTTTAACCCATGGACGAGTGCTTCATACTCGGCTACATTGTTTGAGGCGGCGAAATGTATATGCACCACATACTTCAGCTGATCTTTTTTCGGCGAAGTTAACACTATCCCTGCCCCCAAGCCATTTCTCAGCTTGGATCCGTCAAAATGCATTGTCCAATAATTTGGATCTGGTAATGGCGGCTCATATTGTACCTCGGCCCAATCCACAAAGAAATCGGCCACTGCCTGAGATTTGATTGCATCTCGCCTATCGAACTGCGGAGCATAAGGTGATAACTTGATTGCCCATTTTGCTATTCGGCCACTTGCATCTTTGTTGCTCAATATCTCAGCTATGGGCGCTTCACAAATCACTTTTATCGAATGCTCTTCGAAGTAATGTTTAAGTTTTTTCGCCGACATGTATACTCCATAAGCCATCTTCTGGTAGTGCGGGTAGTTCTGTTTTGAGGCCGATAATACCTCGCTTAGGTAATAAACCGGCCTTTGTATCGACTTATCCCCTTCATTCCGCTCCACGACAACCACCACACTTACCACTCTGTTAGTGGCAGGTACATAAAGTAACATAGGTTCTTTTGACAATGGAGAAGCCAAGATTGGTGCTGTGACCAACATCTTTTTTAACTCATGAAACGCATTATCTGCCTGCGGTGTCCAGATGAATTTATCAGACTTTTTCATCAGTTGATATAGAGGTAATGCCTTTTCCCCCAGCCGACATACGAACCGACTCAGCGAGGCCATGCAGCCCGTGAATTTTTGTACATCATTCAGACACCTCGGCAGTTCCATTTTTTCAACTGCTCGGATTTTAGTTGGATTTGCCTCTATACCTCGACTGGACACGAGGAAACCGAGTAATTTTCCAGCCGGCACACCAAAGGTACATTTTTCCGGGTTAAGCTTCATTCGGAATCTTCTCAAGTTTGCGAATGTCTGCCTGAAGGAGCGTTTTGCTCTCTTTGGTTTTTATAACCACATCGTCTACATATACTTGTTGTAACATCCCTAAAATCATGTTTCAAACTCATGCATATCATCCATGCATCCATGATCATATAGGTTTCATTTCAAACAAATCATTTCAAAACAGAAGCATATATGCTTATTATTTCATGTAAGTTTCCTCTAGCCTTAGTGCTATCTTCCAATGAGAAGAGTACTTGTTTTGGTTCAGTAAGGTTTGAAATTCAAACTTAGGCACTTTCAAAAGCTTGAACAAAGTTTCAAAACAAAATGAGTAAATAAAACCAATATTATGCCTATTGTATATATATCATAAAGGCTTGGTTTTATTTTTATTTTTATTTGATCAAAGTGTTTTGAGTAAACACTAGTGTTGGACACACATTTATGTGCAAGGTTTGTAGTATAAAAACCTAGAGAAGTTTTGAATTCAAACTCATTTGATTTGGAGTTGAAAATCATTTTAGAAAAATCAAACAGAAAAAGAAAAAGGTTAAAAGGGAAAAAAAATAAGCTAACAGGTGAATCTGGCCCAACTGGCCCAACTAAGCCCAGCAACCCCCCGCGCGAAACGTTTTCTTCACTTATCACCGCACCCGCTAAGTGACTGATAGACAGGACCCACTCCCCCTCTGTTTCTCTCGCTGACAGCCGTGGCCCACACAGCGTCGTCGTCTCCACCCCCCACGACGTGTTCTTCCCCAAATCACGCCGTGCGTTTCCTGGCTTGATTCGCGTCGTCAATTCGCGTTGATTGCAGGAGTAAATCACGCCCCCGCCTTGCCTACTTAAACCCCCTCTGCCCCCTCTCCATGTCCCCCAGACTCCAAGCACAGAGCGCCCCCAGGCTGCCCGCAATCATCCTCGCACCGCCGCAAACAGAGCTCACTCCGGCGACCAATCCTGGTGAGCCCCGTGCGCCCCTTCTTCTCTGGTTCTTGCAGACAGCATCGCCACTTCCTTGCGCACCTACTGACACCGTTGGTTCCTTCTATACCGCCCCAGGTCGTCGTCTTCGATAAGCACAACAAGGTTCCGACGACGTCCTCAACTCCGGCGATTAAATTCGGTGAGCCCCTTGTTCCCCTTCGCCTCTGATTCACACGAACGAGTTCGCCATAGTCTTGCGCATCTCCTGATGCCGTTTGTTCATGCTAGGGTGACCAGGAGCATCGCCAACGTCGTCGTCCACCCGAGCCCGACGCAGCCAGCAACTCCGACGAGCCCGTGCAGCCGTGTCCGTGCGCCCCTTGCCAACCCGTCGCCAGGTTGAGCATCAGTGCATCGCCACGATTCTGGTAAGCATCTCCGACGACCCCTGAGCCACCTGTAGTGCTGCGCCGCCGTAGGCCAAGCTCGCCGCCGCCAGTAGCCACCGCCAGCGCCGCCCATCTGTGGTCGCTTGATCCAGGACCGTAGGATCTAGATCCAACGCTTATAAACAGATCACTTATCGAAGCGTTATGAGTAGATCTGGGCCGTGCAGATTAAGTAGATCTAACGGCTCACAGATGCGGTCCTGAGCGAACCGGTACGTACCAATCAGATTAAGACGCGTGGCTAGAGTTTAGGTTTAAAATCAGGATTTAAATTTATTAGATGTTTGAATTTGATTTAGCCATAACTTTTGATCCCCACGTCTAAATTTGGTGAATTTTATATCAATGGAATCAGGAGAACAAGCCCTTTCTAAATATGCAATGTGTTTAATGTTTTGCTTCTGTTAAAATGGTTTTATTTACAGAAACATGTGTAGGGCTATTTTGAGTATATGAATTGTTTAAGAAATGTTTTAAGGTTTAAATAAATGTTGTTTGGCAAGTTTTGAACTTGTTTACGAACCAGTACAGTACACTTGCTTTGTAGAATTTTAAAAACCATCACATATCATATTGCATGCATTCATATATTTTTGTTTGTATATATTTTGTATGTGATTGTTGCTATGATTTTATGTGTAGATTTTGGTGCCAATAGTGATTGTGATTGTGAGGAGTGTAGCTACTCTCCAAACTACCAAGGCAAGTGGTGATTCATGATATTTTTATCCCTATGTTTTCTACTAAGCATTAGAATTATTTTGCTAGTCTTGCATGTTATATTTTGCTTATATGCCATGATGGGAAATCCTAGTAGTTGTAGAATTGCTAGGAAATTTCTAAGTTAAGATGCTTATCTATGCCATGCTTAGCCTAGCTAGTAGCAACCAAGGGTGGTGAAATATACATGCTATGATGAAAATATTTCTAAGTCTTTGGACTTGTGTTTTGCCTAATAAAACAACTAAGTGAATGAAACACATGGGTGGAATAGAAGGATTGGTTTATGTTGAGTGGTTACACAAGGCCCATTTCTATGGTTTACCTTGTGTATCTCACTTGTGGAAAGCCACCCAGGAACAAAGAGATTTTAGAGGCCAAATGTTAAGAAGCTTCTAGTGCAGCCACTTGGCAATATGGGCTCTGCCAGGATCACATAGGTTGCTAGAACTTAGCCATTTGGACAGTTGGTGGTAGTGGGATGATAGGTTGGAACGTGTCCATTTGGTCTAAGGGAAGGCTTCTGAAAGGTCCTGTCTTGGTGAAAATAAAGGCTTGTGGGGAAAGTGCACAACCTCTGCAGATGGAAGAATCTAAGTACTTATCCATGTCCCTGGAAAAGGACAACTTGAGCATCAAGACATGGAAGCTATCAAGAATCTCCTCATCCCAATTTCTAAATAAAACTTGTGGGTGAACAAGGGTGAAGGACCTCAATGTCTATTGGTGGTTCCTTGGGAAAAGTTTTGACAAAGAAAAACTTAGTGATTTCAACTAATAGGCAAAACCTATTTTGAGCAAAGCAAGCCTAAGCTACACTTAGCCAAATTGCATATAGTATCTAGTCCACCAAAATTATACTAAGGTATCACTTGCCAATACTATTCCAATGTATTGACCCACTGTGGCTGTAACTTGTGATGTTGCAGGTTACTCTGATGAGGATTAGGAGTCATGAGTCTACACTCAACATGTTTGCCTGTGGCACATGAAGATGAAGACTTTTTATCTATTTACTTATTTAAACTCCTGTAATAGGCCTGTGGCCATGGAGTTGTAAAGACTATGTTGTCTCTGGAATGACTGTAATAATGACCTTTGTTTCTGTGTACTTCATCTTAAACTGTGGATGCTAGCATTGATCCAGGGACTAGCATTGCAATCATAGGGATCCTTTTCCTTTATAAAGGAGGGATCTTACAGATGGTATCAGAGCACTGTTTTGCCTGTAGGATTATGACCCTAGGATTGGAAACCACTAAGAAATTTTTTTCAACAACTTCTACACTTGTCTATTCTTCTCGTAATCTTTTCTAATATTCTTTCTCATCTCTATTTGTAGATGAACTCCATCAACGAAGCCGTAAGGAAAGCACCACTCATGACAATGACTTTGGAGTGTGAGACAGAATTCCCCAAGGCTCTCAAGGACCTCATGGTTGCAATGGAAATACATGGTGCAACTGTGTACAAAGGTTTTCCTGTGATGGATGAAGGAGTTGAGTACTGGTGGGTGCAACTTCACTTGTATAAAAACAAGGAAGACAACCACAAGGAATCAGGATTCTGCATGTTCACCAATTCAGTGATGCACCCTACATTCTTTGACTCAGCAAGGGATGCAGCTTGGAAGACCATCAAAGAACTTGGTGAAAGAGTCAAGTGCAGAATGTTCAACATCCAAAATAGCCTAAAGTAAGAGAAGAAACATACCCAAGAGTTGGAGGCTACCAACCAAACCTTAGGAGGAGACATTATAGACTTAGTGATGGAGTCATGTGAGCAAGATAGACTGACTGCTTCTAGAAACATTATGTTAGCCAACAGATCCAGTGAGATAGGATTGTAAACGTACTTCGTTAGTTGGACCACCACTTATCACCTTATTTTCCAAATGTTGCTTGAAATAAGTTGAACCTTGGTTATTGTAATGGATCCATGTATGCCATGACTTGTGTGTTTTGATTTCCAAGGATATGTATGTGATGTTTTGCCTTGTGTTTTATCTCAAATTGTGTTGTTCTAACTTTTTCTATCTTATAAATAGATGCCTAATGTTACCATCAGCACTGTTGAGGAGTTCCAGGGAACTCGCTTTGGTCCTCGTATTATTGAGCTCACTACTTTGCTCAATCTCCCTCTTCCTACCATCATGGTGCTTCCCCTCACCAAGTTTGAGAGGAAAGACCTGTAGGGTTTCGTAGCATGGAAAACAAAAATTTTCTATCGCATACAAACAAACAAGCCAAGATCTATCTACTAGATTGTAGCAACGAGTCGATGGAATAACTCACCCTCGAAGATTCCAAAGTGTTTAACGAGAGCGGATTCTCGTGGGTGATGTAGTCGTACTCTTCCCGATCTCAAGATCGCGTAGACGATCCTTCCGGCGCTGCGTTCCGGCAGCGCTCCCACAGTCGGTCACACGTTCAGTACTCGACGAAGACCTTCCTCTCCCTTGTTCCAGCAGGCAGCGGAGGTTGTAGCACTCTCCTCGCGATTCCGGCAGCACAACGGCGTGGTACCGGAAGTAGAGGCGAGATCTCGCAGGGCTTCGCCTTAAGCCGGAGCGAGTATGGTGGACTATGAGAGAGCTCCTCGGTGATCTAGGGTTTAGACACACCAAGGAGGAGGTGCTAGGGCCGGCGGCTAGAGTTTGGGGCTTGCCCAAGTCGGCGGCTAGGGGAGCCCTAGGCGGCGGCAACAGGAGGTGGCGACGCCGGGCTAGGGTTTTGGGTGGAGATCTTGTGTGCAAGAGGGGCAGCCCTGCCCCTCCCTTTATAGGTGGGAGGCGCCGACCAAGGGGAGGGGAGTCCCTCCCCAACTCGGATCCCAAGTGGGCCGGCGGTGGAGGAGGAACTCCTCCCCAACTCGGTTTCCCACTTCCCCTCCACTTCCCAAAATAGCCGTTTGACTTTTCAAATTGGCGTTTGACTTTTCAAACTAGGATTTGATTAAACCCTTTATTTTGTTCAGCGATGACACCTAGTACATGATGCAATCATTCCAACTTGGTATGAAACATTCATGTACCCTTCACCTTCGCAGTGCCGGACATTCCGAAACCTTCTAGAACATTCCCGATGAAAACACCGGAACCATTCTCCAACCCCGAAACAGGACTTTCCTTATATGAATCTTATTCTCCGGACCATTCCGGATCTCCTCGTGATATCCCGGATCCCATCCGAGACTCCGAACAACATTCGGTCTCTTACTCATCATTCCATAACTACTCAAACAACATCGAATCCTTAAGTGTGTCTCCCTACGGTTTGTGAATTGTGCGGACATGATCGAGACACTTCTCCGAACAATAACCAATAGAGGAATCTGGAAATTCATATGGCTCCCACATATTTCTATGATTACTTTTGCGATCGAATGAACCACTTACATACGATGCCAATTTCCCTTTGTCTCACGATAGTTTATGTCACATCCCAAATTTTAGATTTGGTCTTGCATATCATTCATAGCATTGCATCATATCTTTCCATGCAAAACCGTCGAGTAGAAAGGTTCGACGAAGTGCTACTTGCAAAACCCTATTTTACTTCGCTACGAGGTTCCTGCGGGAAGCTTTAGTTGGAGTCAACTTCTGGACCGTTTCTGAGTAGGATTCCGCGCAAGAGACTATTTAAAGAGGGACCCACCGCTGCCTCGTAACCCGTGCCCCCAACCGACCCCAACCCCGCCGCCTCTCTCCTGCCTCACGCGCCTCCCGAGGAGGTCATGCCGCCGCCGGACGCCTCCGTCGCCGCCGCCAGGTGCCTCACCGCCGCCGCCCTCTCCTCTCTCTACTACCGCCGCCGCCGCCGCCGCCTCCCACCGCCGCCGACGCCGCGGATCGCCGCCGCCCCGCCTCGCACGCAGCTGCGCGCCGCCACGCACGCAGCCGCGCGCGCCCGCGCGCCACCCGCAGCCGCCGCCGCCGCCGCAGCGCCGCATCGCCGCCGTGCGCCGTCCCCACCTCGCCTGCGCCGCCGCCCACCCCCGCGTGCCCGCGCGACCGCGCGCTCGCCGCCGCCGCCTTGCTGCGCTGCTGCCGCGCCGCCGCTGCCTTGCCGCGCGCGCTGCGCGCTGCTCGCTGCGCTGCCGCGTGCGCTCGCCCGCGCGCGTCATCGCATGCGCGCATGCATGCACGCATACACGCACGTGCGCGCCGTCTTGTGCGCGCGCAATTATTTTCTCGGACCCGTAGTTGACCTTGTGTATCCGTGCAGGAAAAATCTCGTCGCTGGAAGTGATCGCCACCGCCGTCCGGAGCTCGCCGCACCTTCCGGAGTCCGTTTCGCCATCCGTTTCCGGTAAGACAACAGCCACCGTCAGATCTCAGATCAGCGGCTTAGATCATTAGTTGACCGGTCAGACTCAGGCGTTGACTATTCAGACGCCCAGTCAGCGCCCAGTCAGCAGACGCTTTGACCAGTCAACAGACACAGTTGACTGGGTCAATTTCGTTAATCCTTTAGTTGGCAGATTTTTACTTGGCCAAAAATTGCAAATAAAATATGTACGGGTTCAGTGAGTCGTGTAGAATCTCGCTGTACCTTTAGTTCAGACTTTTACTGCAAGGTTTAGTACAGTTTAATCAAACTAGTTAGTGGCCTTTTCGGAGTAATAAATTCGTAGAAAAAGATCCGTAGCTCCAAAAATCGCGTATGATATGTCCCTGGATTCAGTGGAACGAGGGGAATCTCATCGTGAATTAAAAAGGTAGGCTTACAGTAAAAACTTCTGCAGAAACTGTCTATTGGCTTTCTGCAGTGTTTTAATTACTCGAGGAGTTTTATAATTCCTTTTCGAGTAATTCCAATTGGTACTATTTCTAATCAGCGATGCCTATGCGCTAGAATTTTCCCAAGTTTTTACAAACAGTATACTACCGGTAGTGAATTATTTAAGTTCTAGCTCTAGTTTGGAGCATTACTTTTGTTTAATAGTTTTCCTAGCGCTAAAACTATTTTCCATGCATGCAATCGGTAGTGTTATGTTATAGGGTGTTGTGGTGCAGCTGTAGCACCAATTCACTTGTCGTTCTTGCATTCATGCATCATATTTGTTGCATATGCTTGTGCATTGTTTGTTTATGATTGCAATTGTATCGTGTAGATTGTGTTGAGTGCAACGCTTGCTCGTGTGAGGATTGTGCTCCAGACCGCTACAACCAAGGTAAGTAGATGCTACTTTGTTCATGATATCGTCCTACTATTTTCAATGCATTGTCGTGTATTTTGTAGATGCATGTGTAGGATGATACTATCGCTATGCTATGTCCTATTATGTGGTAGGACCCCCTTTGTAGATGAACCACCGTTGGTAGATGTGCTTAGCCATGCTTTGTTGAACGAGGGCTGGGTTACATCAATGATACTTGTTTTCTCAAAGTATTGGTTTGTGAAAACTAAAAACAACTTAATCAATGAACCCCCTGGGTGTGATGGTATTGATAATTTTTGGTGGTTTCATTGCGGAAAGGCACCCAGGTATCAAGAGAGAATGATTGGCTTCTTTATTGTGTAGCTTACGTGTACAACCATGTGCCAATAATGAAATGGGCGGTTGGTTGGACTTAGTAGGTTGTGGTAACTCGAACCCGCGTATCCAGAGATGTAGAATTTTGGTAGGTTGGACCGGTGCGCGTCGGGATTGAGGAGCTACTTCCCGAACAGTCTCTTCTTGGTCTTCTCCCTATCATCACCCAAAATGAGAGTGATGGTACGAGCTGGGCTGGCCAAGTCACATGGGTAAAGTGTCCTAACCTCTGCAGAGTGTATAATCTAATCGATTAGCCGTGTCCCCGGTTATGGACATCTGAGTTGCTAGATATTGATTCCATGACATGTTTCTCGCTCATTCCAATTTCATAATTGCTTTAATATTGTTGGGTTAACTCAATTGGGATCTTTTCAAAGAAAATCAAAACTGTTTATGAAAGTAGGACAAATGTATTTGCAAATGCAAGCCAGACACAGCGCCACTTGCCAAATATGCATGTAAATGTTAGTACAATTGTCTCCTTTACTAGCTCTACTTGCCATACATTCCATGTATTGACCCTTCGGGGCTGCTACGTTTCATGTTGCAGGTTATTCCGATTCTGATTGATCGTTATAGGCCACGATACTCCACTCGGCACTTGTTCACTTGTGGGCAATTTGAAGATTGGAGGGTTTACATGTTTATGTTGCTACCTGAATAATTTGAGCTAGCTTTATGCTAAGCTTTTATTGTAATAATGGTACTCTCGATCTTTGTAGTACATGATACACGGTTATTTTGCTATGTTATCTATCTTACTCTATTGTGGGCCAATGAACCGATCCAGGGATTGGCATGTCACATAGAGGCCACGGTCTTTTCAGAACCGGGGTGTTACAGTTTACTTATCCGAGGTTATGATCGTCGGTATCTCTGCATACCTAGTTCAACCTCATTACTGTAAGTACTCTTTTCTCGTTCCCGTGATATGTGATCCCTTGTGATCCAGTCACATGCTTGCAAGCTAATTGGATGACATTCCACCGAGAGGGCCCAGAGTATATCTATCCGTCATATGGATGGACAAATCCCACTCTTGATCCATGTGTCTCAACCAATACTTTCCGAACACTCAATGCCACCTTTATAGCCACCCAGTTACGGTGTGGTGTTTGATGTCATCAAAGCATCCATCCGGTAAAGGTGATACGCATGATCTCATGGTCGAAGGAATTAGGTTACTATGTATCAGAAAGCATATAGCAATTGAACTATTAAAATGACTTGATCTTTATGCTACGCTTATCTATAGGAGTATGTCCACCATATCATTCTCCTAACGATATGATCTTGTTGTTAATAACATCTCAATGTTCATGATAGGGAAACCACAATCATTTATTAACCAACAAGCTAGTATTATAAAGAGGCTTTACTAGGGACTCTATTTTAGTTTACAAATCACACAAGTATCAATGTTTCCTTGTTAATACTATTATAGCATGAATGTAAACATTTATCATAAACACAAAGATATAATAATAACTACATTTATTATTGCCTCTAGGGCATATCTCCAACAGTCTCCCACTTGCACTAGAGTCATCTAATCTAGATTACATGGTAATATACCGAACACCCATGGCAGTTTGGTGCTGGTCATGTTTTGCCCTCGGGAGAGGTTTAGTCAATGGATCCGCCACATTCAGATCTGTGTGTACTTTGCAAATCTTTATGTCCCCATCTTGGACATGTTCTCGAATAGCGTGAAAACGTAGCTTGATGTGCTTCAGCTTCTTGTGTGGCCTTGGTTCTTGCGCATTCGCTATGGCGCCCATGTTATCACAGTAGATAGACATTGGGTCCAGCGCACTAGGAACCACACCCAGCTCTGTAATGAACTCTTTCATCCATATCGCTTCTTGTGAAGCCTCTGAAGCAGCCATGTATTCCGATTCAGTTGAAGATCTCGCCACAACGCTTTGCTTTGCACTCCTCCAGCTAACTGCTGCACCATTCAAAGTAAATACGTATCCAGATTGTGATTTAGAATCATCCGGATCGGTGTTCCAACTAGCATCGGTGTAACCATTAACAACGAGCTGTTCATCACCTCCATAAGAAAGAACCATATCCTTAGTTCTTCTCAAGTACTTAAGGATGTTTTTGACCGCTGTCCAATGATCCACTCCTGGATCACTTTGATATCTGCTAGTTAAACTAACAGCATATGCAATGTCGGGTCTAGTACATAGCATGGCATACATTAGAGATCCTATGGCTGAGGCATAGGGAGTCTTACTCATCCTTTCTCTATCTTCTGCCGTTGTCGGACTTCGAGTTTTACTCAAGGTCGTATTGGGCAACATGGGCAAGAACCCTTTCTTGCTATCTTCCATTCCAAACCTCTTTAGAACTTTGTCCAAATATGTACTTTGTGACAATGATATTAGGCGTCTCGATCTATCTCTATAAATCTTTATGCCTTATGTAAGCTGCTTCGCCAAGATCCTTCATTGAAAAACTATTATTCAAATATTCCTTGACACTATTAAGAAGGTCTACATCATTCCCAATCAACAATATGTCATCTACATATAGTATTAAGAATGCCACAGAGCTCCCACTCACTTTCTTGTAAATACAAGCTTCTCCATAAGTTTGTATAAAACCAAAACTTTTGATTACCTTATCAAAACGTTGATTCCAACTTCGGGATGCTTGCTTCAATCCATAAATGGACCGTTGAAGTTTGCATACCTTGTTAGCATCTTTAGGATCGACAAAACCTTTGGGTTGCATCATATACAACTCTTCATCAATGTCTCCATTGAGGAATGCTGTTTTGACATCCATCTGCCATATCTCATAATCATAATATGCAGCGATTGCTAACATAATCCTCACAGACTTTAGCTTTGCTACTGGTGAGAAAGTCTCATCGTAGTCAACTCCTTGAATTTGTCGAAACCCTTTTGCGACAAGTCGAGCTTTATAGACAGTAAAATTACCATCAGCATCTATTTTCTTCTTGAAAATCCATTTGTTCTCGACAGCCTTCCGGCCATCCTGTAAGTCCACCAAAGTCCATACTTGGTTTTCGTACATGGATCCAATCTCGGATTTCATGGCTTCTTGCCATTTATTGGAATCTAGGCTCATCATTGCTTCCTCATATGTCGCAGGGTCATCGGTGTTGTCCACCAACATGACACTCATAACGGGATCATACCAATCAAGAGTGGTACGAGTTCTCGTTGACCCGCGAGGCTCTGTAGCAACTACAACCGAAGTTTCATGATCATCATCATTAGCTTCCTCTCTTATTGGTGCAGGCACCATAGGAACTTCTTCCGGTGCTGCGCTACTCGCAATTTCGAGAGAAGGTTCGACAACCTCATCGAGTTCTACTTTCCTTCCAGTCACTTCTTTCGAGAGAAATTCCTTCTCTAGAAAGGATCCATTCTTGGCAACGAAGATTTTGCCTTCGGATCTATGATAGAAGGTATACCCAATAGTTTCCTTCGGTTATCCTATGAAGACGCATTTTTCCGCTTTGGGTTCAAGCTTGTCCGGCTGTAACTTCTTTACATAGGCTTCTTCCCAAACCATAATTCATACGGTGTCGTTTCAACGGATTTAGATGGTGCCCTATTTAAAGTGAATGCAGTTGTTTCTAATGCATAACCCCAAAATGATAGCGGTAAATCTGTAAGTGACATCATAGAACGAACCATATCTAAGAGAATTCGATTACGACGTTCGGACACACCATTACGCTGTGGTGTTCCCGGCGGTGTCAATTGTGAAAGTATTCCGCATTTCTTCAAATGCTCGCCAAACTCGTAACTTAGATATTCACCTCCACGATCAGAACATAGAAATTTAATCTTCTTGTTACGTTGATTCTCAACTTCACTTTGAAATTCCTTAAACTTCTCGAAAGTTTCGGACTTATGTTTCATGAAATAGATATACCCATATCTACTCAAGTCATCCGTGAATGTAAGAACATAACGATAACCACCGCGCGATGCTACACTCATTGGACCACACACATCGGTATGTATGATTTCCAATAAGTTCGTAGCTCGATCCATCATACCAGAAAATGGAGTCTTAGTCATTTTACCCATCAGACATGCTTCGCATCTTTCAAGTGATTCAAAATCAAGTGATTCAAGAAGTCCATCGGAATGGAGTTTCTTCATATGCTTCACTCCAATGTGACCAAGACGACAGTGCCACATATAGGTCGAGTTATCGCTCGATTTCAAACGTTTAGCCTCAATGTTATTAATATGTGTATTTCCACTATCAAGATTCAATAATAATAGACCATCTATCAAAGGTGCATGTGCATAAAACATATTACTCATATAAATCGAACAACCATTATTCTCGTACTTAAACAAGTAACCGTCTTGCAATAAACAAGATCCCGATATAATGTTCATGCCTAACGCGGGCACCAAATAACAATTGTTTAAGTATAAAACTAATCCCGATGGTAGATGAAGGGGTAGCGTGCCAACCGCGATCACATCAACCTTTGATCCGTTTCCCACGCGCATCGTCACCTCGTTCTTCGCTAGCTTCCGTTTATTCTGCAACACCTGTTTCGAGTTACAAATATGAGCAACCGAACCAGTATCAAATACCCAGGCACTACTACGAGTACTAGTGAGATACACATAAATAACATGTATATCGGATATACCTTTCTTCTTGATGTTGCCGTTCTTCAAATCCGCCAAGTACTTTGGGCAATTCCGCTTCCAGTGACCTTCTCCCTTGCAGTAAAAGCACTCAGTATCAGGCTTGGGTCCAGCCTTGGTCTTCTTCGTCGGCGCGGTAACTTTCTTACCACCCTTCTTGAAGTGTCCCTTTTGCTTAGACTTTACTTTCTTGAATTTGGTGGTCTTATTGACCATCAACACTTGGTGCTCTTTCTTGATCTCCACTTCTGCAGATTTTAGCATGGCAAAGAGTTCTGGCAACTGTTTGTTCATGTTTTGCATATTGTAGTTCATCACAAAGTTCTTGTAACTTGGTGGTAGTGATTGGAGGACACGATAAATCCCCAAAGCATTAGGAATCACTATACCCAAGCTTTGAAGTTTGTTTGCGTGCCCAGACATCTTAAGCACATGCTCACTGACGGAGCTGCCCTCTTCCATCTTGCAGTTAAAGAACTTTTCAGAAGCCTCATAGCTCTCAATTGCCGCATGAGTCTCAAAGATCAATTTGAGATCACGGACAATATCATGTGGGTCTGAATTCTCAAACCTTTTCTGAAGCTCCGATTCCAAACCATACAAGATAGCACACTGAACTGTGGAGTACTGAGTCTTTCGAGCGAGGTAAACATTATTTACTTCATCGGTAGCAGTAGCTGCAGGTGGGTCACCCAGCGGTGCATCCAACACATAGGTCAAATTACCAGCTGTGAGGACAATCCTCAAATTGCGGAACCAATCCGCGAAGTTGCTTCCATTGTTTTTCAACTTTTCTTTCTCTAGGAACGCATTAAAATTGATGGTAGGGGCCGCCATTGATCTACAACATATTTGCAATAGTTTAGACTAAGTTTATGACAAATTGAGTTCTAATTAATAGTTAAGTTAATCTAGGTGAACTCCCACTCAAAACAATATCCCTCACATTGTTTTAGTGATCACACGAACCAAATCCACCACATCAACACCGATCATCACGAGAGTTGATATAGTTTCAATGGCGAACAATCGACATGTTCATCATATCTACTATATGATTCATGCTTTACCTTTCGGTTATCCGTGTTCCGAGACCATGTCTGTACATGCTAGGATCGTCAAGATCAAACCTTAGCTTCCGCATGAGCAAATCTGTCTTGCTCACGTTGTATACACTTGCAGAATCTAACACACCCGATCATCACGTGGTGCTTCGAAACAACAAGCTTTAGCAACGGTGCTAACTAAGGGTGAACACTTTATGACTTGAAATTCATGTGCATGAGGGATCATCTTATAATGCTACCGTCGTTAACTAAGCAATACAAGATGCATAAAGGATTAACATCACATGCAATTCATAATATGTGATATGATATGGCCTTTCTTCTTTTGTGCTTCCGATCTCCATATTCAAGCACGAACATGATCTCCATCATCACCGGCAATGCATCAAGGTCAATGACGCTTATCCATGGTTGTCGTCCACCGGCTTCAACTACTACAACTACTTTGAATAGACACGCGGGTCTTAACAAAATTAAAGACAACCATATGGGTCCTGCCGGTTGCCAACTTACAATAAGGAACATTGCATACATCAAATATAATCACAATCATGGCCATATCACATCACGGCACACCCCTGCAAATCAAAATTAGACGCCTCTACTTTCTTTGCATGTTTTACGTGGTTTGGGGCTTTCAATAAGTGTCGTTCTAACTTACGAACATGAACCACAACATTGATACTAGTATTGACAATCACCCGTTGTAAATTGAATCTTAACTATGCTGGGAGAAACAGGCACCCGCAAAGCCACTTATGCAATACAAGTTGCATGTCAAGCGTGGAGCAAGTCTCATGAACGATGTCATGTAAGGTTAGCCCAGGCCTCTTCATCCCAACATCCCGCAAGATGCAAAGTACACAAGAAGCAATCGACAATAAAAGCATCAACACCCACAATGACCATTGTGTTCTACTCGTGCAACAGATCTACATATAGACACGGCTCTAATACCATTGTAGGGTTTTGTAGCATGGAAAACAAATATTTTCTGTCGCATACAAACAAACAAGCCAAGATCTATCTACTAGATTGTAGCAACGAGTCGATGGAATAACTCACCCTCGAAGATTCCAAAGTGTTTAACGAGAGCGGATTCTCGTGGGTGATGTAGTCGTACTCTTCCCGATCTCAAGATCGCGTAGACGATCCTTTCGGCGCTGCGTTCCGGCAGCGCTCCCGTAGCCGGTCACACGTTCGGTACTCGACGAAGACCTTCCTCTCCCTTGTTCCAGCAGGCAGCAGAGGTTGTAGCACTCTCCTCGCGATTCCGGCAGCACAACGGCGTGGTACCGAAAGTAGAGGGGAGATCTCGCAGGGCTTCGCCTTAAGCCGGAGCGAGTATGGTGGACTATGAGAGAGCTCCTCGGTGATCTAGGGTTTAGACACACCAAGGAGGAGGTGCTAGGGCCGGCGGCTAGGGTTTGGGGCTTGCCCAAGTCGACGGCTAGGGGAGCCCTAGGCGGCGGCAACAGGAGGTGGCGGCGCCGGGCTAGGGTTTTGGGTGGAGATCTTGTGTGCAAGGAGGGGCAGCCCTGCCCCTCCCTTTATAGGTGGGAGGCGCCGACCAAGGGGAGGGGAGTCCCTCCCCAACTCAGATCCCAAGTGGGCCGGCGGTGGAGGAGGAACTCCTCCCCAACTCGGTTTCCCACTTCCCCTCCACTTCCCAAAATAGCCGTTTGACTTTTCAAATTGGCGTTTGACTTTTCAAACTAGGATTTGATTAAACCCTTTATTTTGTTCAGCGATGACACCTAGTACATGATGCAATCGTTCCAACTTGGTATGACACATTCATGTATCCTTCCCCTTCGGAGTGCCGGACATTCCGGAACCTTCTAGAACATTCCCGATGAAAACACCGGAACCATTCTCCAACCCCGAAACATGACTTTCCTTATATGAATCTTATTCTCCGGACCATTCCGGATCTCCTCGTGATATCCCGGATCCCATCCGAGACTCCGAACAACATTCGGTCTCTTACTCATCATTCCATAACTACTCAAACATCGTCGAATCCTTAAGTGTGTCTCCCTACGGTTCGTGAATTAAGCGGACATGATCGAGACACTTCTCCGAACAATAACCAATTGAGGAATCTGGAAATTCATATGGCTCCCACATATTTCTACGATTACTTTTGCGATCGAATGAACCACTTACATACGATACCAATTTCCCTTTGTCTCACGATAGTTTACTTATCCGAGGTTATGATCGTCGGTATCTCTGCATACCTAGTTCAACCTCGTTACTAATAAGTACTCTTTTCTCGTTCCCCTGATATGTGATCCCTTGTGAGACAGTCACATGCTTGCAAGCTAATTGGATGACATTCCATCGAGAGGGCCCAGAGTATATCTATCCGTCATATGGATGGACAAATCCCACTCTTGATCCATGTGTCTCAACCAATACTTTCCGAACACTCAATGCCACCTTTATAGCCACCCAGTTACGGTGTGGTGTTTGATGTCATCAAAGCATCCATCCGGTAAAGGTGATACGCATGATCTCATGGTCGAAGGAATTAGGTTACTATGTATCAGAAAGCATATAGCAATTGAACTATTAAAATGACTTGATCTTTATGCTACGCTTATCTATAGGAGTATGTCCACCATATCATTCTCCTAACGATATGATCTTGTTGTTAATAACATCTCAATGTTCATGATAGGGAAACCACAATCCTTTATTAACCAACAAGCTAGTATTATAAAGAGGCTTTACTAGGGACTCTATTTTAGTTTACAAATCACACAAGTATCAATATTTCCTTGTTAATACTATTATAGCATGAATGTAAACATTTATCATAAACACAAAGATATAATAATAACTACATTTATTATTGCCTCTAGGGCATATCTCCAACAAGACCTTTGGGGTTTCAAGGTCAACCAGCCCGGACGCCAGACTGAGCCTACCACGGAGGCTATCATCTTCAAGCTCATGCACGATGACAAGGAGAGAGGCCTATAGGTAGTCATGCAGGACTTGATTGGACGTCTGCTAGGGAGACACTCTCGAGAGGTTAGAGGTACTCACTTCCACGTCTTCGGTAGACGTGATGAGGATGGAGAGGCCATCGACTTCGAGGACACTTCGAGGGAGACAGCGGAGCCGATTCGTCTATACCTCCAGGACTTAGATGCTCTCATTAGGCACGTGGACACTGATAGGACCAACGTCATGCTCAACAATGACGAACTCCAGGTGCAGCTTCGTGATAAGGACAACCTCTTTGCGGAGCAAGATGAGATAGTCAAGGAGATGGAGGCAAAGTTCGAGAGCCAGGACAGAAAGTTCAAGAGTCAGGAGAAGCGAGTCCAGGATAGAAACAAGAGGATTCAGGACATGACTGAAGAACTGCAGGCCAAGGACTTCGAGCTCGAGCATCAGCAGACGGTGATTGAGAGGCTTCGTTCTCACAAGAGGGCTCTCAAAGCCAAAGTAGAGACCTTGACCGCCAATGTCGAGGAATACAAGACCGCTATGGAGAATGCAGGTCTTACCTTTGTTGAGGAGGAGGTTGATGCCGAGGAGTAGAGTTGACTACTCATTTATCATTTATTTATCATACTTTATTTATGTCACAATGACCATCCAACATGTGGATGGCTTGCTATTGGTGTGTTTACTTTGCAAACTTGTCATTTTTGTTGTTGAACTATTATTATTATGATGCATGTTTTGTGATTGTTTATGTGATGTATTGTGCATGAAAGCATCTATGGGTATCTCATTCTTATCTCTATTGAACAAACCACAGATGCCTCCCCGTCGTGCCAATCCCAACCCTAACAACAACAACATCACTCCTGAGATGCAGCAAATGATGACAGCTCAGACTCAGCTGATGCAAATGATGATGACGTTCATCCAGAACCAAAACAACAACAACAACAACAACAACAACAACAACAATAACAACAATAACAACAACAACCCACCGGGTTTTGACATGCTTACCAGGTTCTTGAGATTGAGGCCAGCAAAGTTCTCAGGAACAACTGATCCCATGGTGGCCAATGATTGGCTACGCTCTATGAACAAGGACTTGGTAACTGTGGGCTGTACTGATGCAGAAAAGGTCAGATTTACAGCACATTTGCTGGAAGGACCAGCCGCCACTTGGTGGGATAACTTCCAGATCACCACTCCCATAGAAGATGTGACATGGGCTATCTTTGAGGATGGCTTTCGTACTGCTCATATCTCATCTGGAGTGATGAGTCTGAAGAAGAAAGAATTCCATAACTTGAAGCAACGCCACCGCAGCGTGGCAGAATATATTGAGGAGTTGAACAATCTGGCGCGTTATGCACCGGATGAAGTTGACACTGATGCTAAGAGGAAGGAAAAGTTCCTTGAAGGGCTGAATGATGAACTGAACTTGCAGCTATCAGTGGCCTATGTTCCCACTTATCAGTCTCTCTGTGATAAGGCTGCTATTTTGGAGAGCAAAATGAAGCAAGTTGAAAGCAGGAAGAGAAAGCACTCTGACAAGCACAGCTCGGGATCGTCTCACAAGGGTTCCCATTATGATGATAGTGGAAGCTCAGGATCCCACAAGCATGGGAAATTTAACAAGCACCACAACCACAACTGTCATCATGACAACAAACATCATCGTAGTCATGACAATGACAAATACAAGAACCACAAGGGTGGATATAAGAGCCAGCACAGTGGTAGTGGAAGTGGCAGTGGAAGTCAGCCTGTCAAGAAGGACATTAGTCAGGTTGAGTGTTTCAAGTGCAAGAAAATGGGGCATTATGCAAATGAGTGCCCAGAAAAGAAAGTTGAAGGACCCAACAAGCCCAACCCTTTTCAGAAGGGACAAGTGAACCACATCAATGTGGAAGAAATCTATGAGGAGCCTAATGTTGTTGCTGGTAAGTTCAAACTCAATTCTGTTCCAGCATTTGTTCTCTTTGATACTGGTGCATCTCATTCATTCATATTAAGAGCATTTGTTGAAAGAAATGAACTACCTGTAGAAACTATTGGGTGTCCCATAAAAGTAAGTTCTCCTGGTGGATAAATGATAGTGAATTCAGGATGTCATGATCTAGTCATAGAGTTTGGGAAGTATAAGTTTCCCGTTAACTTGATAATCCTAAATTCCCAAGGATTGGATGTCATTTTGGGAATGGACTGGATGACTAAGCATAAGGGAGTGATAGATTGTGCCAACCATACTGTCTCACTCACAACTCCAGAAAATAAAAGGAACAGATTCAAGACCAATTTTGAAGCAAAAAGGAGTAAGCTAAATTCTCTTAAGGGGGTTAGCATAGACAGTGTGCCAATTGTGAGTGAATATCCGGATGTGTTTCTGGAAGAATTGCCGGGAATGCCACCAGATAGAGATGTGGAGTTCCTTATTGATTTGCTACCAGGATCTGGACCAATAGCAAAGAGACCATACAAGATGTCAGTTGATGAACTGAAAGAACTCAAGAAACAACTTGGAGAACAGTTGCAGAAAGGATTTATTCAACCAAGTTCTTCATCTTGGGGAGCCCCAGTTTTATTTGTGGAGAATAAGGTGACTATCAAGAACAAATACCCTTTGCCTAGAATCAATGACTTGTTTGATCAGCTAGAAGGAGCTTGTGTGTTCTCAAAGATTGATCTCCGGTCAGGATATTTCCAACTCAAGATAAGATAACAAGACATACCTAAGACAGCTTTCACCACAAGGTATGGATTGTATGAGTATACTGTGATGCCATTTGGTTTGACCAATGCTCCAGCATACTTTATGAATATGATGAACAAGGTGTTCATGTAATTCCTTGATAAGTTTGTTGTCGTTTTCATCGATGACATTTTAGTCTACTGCAAGAGCAAAGAAGAGCATGAAGGACATTTGCGTTTGATACTTGAGAAGCTTAGAGAGCATAAACTGTATGCCAAATTCAGCAAGTGTGAATTTTGGCTAAATGAAGTTGGATTTCTTGGACATGTTGTGTCAGGAGATGGTGTTGCAGTTGATCCTGCTAAAGTTTCAGCTGTAACTGAATGGGAATCTCCCAAGTCAGTGAAAGAAGTTCGTAGTTTCCTTGGCTTAGCAGGTTACTACAGAAGGTTCATTGAGAATTTCTCCAAGGTAGCAAAACCCATGACAGAATTGCTAAAGAAAGACAAGAAATTTGCTTGGTCTGAGGGACGTGAACTCAACTTCCAAGAATTGAAGAAGAGACTTGTGACAGCACCAGTCTTGTGTTTGCCAGATTTGGAGAAGGATTTCCAAGTGTATTGTGATGCATCTCATCATGGTTTGGGTGCAGTACTTATGCAAGAAGGAAAAGTTGTGGCTTATGCCTCGAGACAACTCAAAACTCATGAAGTGAACTATCCTACTCATGATTTAGAGTTAGCCTATGTTGTCCATGCACTCAAAACATGCAGACACTATCTTTTGGGAAAGCGTTGTGAAGTGTTCATAGATCACAAGAGTTTGAAGTATATCTTCACCCAGAAAGAAATTAACATGAGACAAAGAAGATGGCTAGAACTCATCAAGGACTATGACTTCAGTTTGCAATACCACCCCGGTAAAGCAAATGTTGTAGCAAATGCTCTAAGTCGTAAGGTTTTTGTGAATGGCCTTACTAAAGGATAATTGCCAGATGATTTGTGTGCCCAATTTAGAGATCTCAGATTGGAGATTGTGCTTGAAGGACATCTCATGTCTTTGGATGTTCAACCTACTTTGTTGGACAAGATCAAAGAAGCCCAGAAGACTGATAAGGAAATTGAAGAAATTAAGGAAAAGATTGGCAAAGGAAAAGCCAAAGGATTCCATGAAGACGAACAGGGTACTTTATGGCATGGGAAACGTATCTGTGTTCCACAAGATCCGGAGCTTCGGAAACTGATTTTGCAAGAAGCACACAACTCACCGTATTCCATTCATCCGGGTAACACCAAAATGTACATGGATATGAAGGAAAGATTTTGGTGGAATAATCTCAAAAAGGACATCGCCGAACATATTGCTTTGTGTGATGTGTGTAGTAGAGTGAAAGCGGAACATCAGAAACCAGCTGGTTTGCTTCAACCACTACCTATTCCTGATTGGAACTGGGACAAGATTGGTATGGATTTCATTACCGGATTACCAAGGACCCGGTCAGGATATGATTCTATTTGGGTAGTAGTGGATCGCCTAACTAAAGTGGCTCATTTCATACCCGTGAAGACAACCTATACAGGTGCTAAGTTGGCCAAAATCTATATGAGTAGAATTGTATGTCTGCATGGAGTGCCCAAGAGTATTGTGTCTGATAGGGGAACTCAATTCACTTCCCATTTTTGGAGACAGCTACACGAGTCATTGGGAACGAGGTTGGAATTCAGCACTGCTTTTCATCCTCAAACTGATGGACAGACGGAAAGGACTAATCAGATTCTTGAAGACATGTTGAGGGCATGTGCCCTAGACTATGGAGCCAGTTGGGATGAAAGTCTGCCTTACGCAGAATTTTCTTATAACAACAGCTATCAAGCCAGCATCGAGATGGCCCCATTTGAGTTTCTCTACAGGAGAAAGTATACCACCCCATTGTTATGGAATGGTGTGGGAGAAAGAAGTTTGTTCGGACCAGAACTTATCAAAGAAGCCGAAGAGAAGGTCAAGTTGGTTAAGGACAGATTGAAGATAGCACAGTCCCGACAGAAAAGCTACGCAGATCCTAAGCGTAGAGAAGTCACCTACGAAGTTGGTGATAGAGCTTATCTTAGAGTGTCACCACTTCGTGGAGTGAAGAGGTTCGGAGTCAAAGGAAAGTTGGCCCCAAGATATGTTGGACCATTCAAGATTCTGAGTCGTAAA
This sequence comes from Avena sativa, assembly GCA_916181665.1. Lineage (NCBI taxonomy): Eukaryota > Viridiplantae > Streptophyta > Magnoliopsida > Poales > Poaceae > Avena > Avena sativa. The sequence continues at coordinate 15,324,985 of OV702289.1, forward strand.
GGAGAAGTTGCTTATGAAATTGAATTGCCAGAGTCTTTGTCAGCTGTTCATAATGTGTTTCATGTGAGTCAGCTTAAGAAATGCCATCCAAAAATGGAAGAAACTTCTTTGAAGGATACTATACCTTTGGAAGAGGTTCAGTTGGAGAGTGACCTCACTTATGAGGAGAAACCTATCAAGATTCTTGAGACTGTAGAAAGAGTCACATGGACTAAGACTATCAAGTTTTGCAAAGTTCAGTGGAACCATCATTCCGAAGAGGAAGCAACATGGGAAAGAGAAGATGATCTTCGGAAAGACCACCCTCACCTATTTGCTAGCCAATCTGAATCTCGAGGGCGAGATTCACCTTAAGGGGGTTAGATTTGTAACATCCCTAAAATCATGTTTCAAACTCATGCATATCATCCATGCATCCATGATCATATAGGTTTCATTTCAAACAAATCATTTCAAAACAGAAGCATATATGCTTATTATTTCATGTAAGTTTGCTCTAGCCTTAGTGCTATCTTCCAATGAGAAGAGTACTTGTTTTGGTTCAGTAAGGTTTGAAATTCAAACTTAGGCACTTTCAAAAGCTTGAACAAAGTTTCAAAACAAAATGAGTAAATAAAACCAATATTATGCCTATTGTATATATATCATAAAGGCTTGGTTTTATTTTTATTTTCATTTGATCAAAGTGTTTTGAGTAAACAGTAGTGTTGGACACACATTTGAGTGCAAGGTTTGCAGCATAAAAACCTAGAGAATTTTTGAATTAAAACTCATTTGATTTGGAGTTGAAAATCATTTCAGAAAAATCAAACAGAAAAAGAAAAAGGTTAAAAGGGAAAAAATAAGCTAACAGGTGAATCTGGCCCAACTAAGCCCAGCAACCCCCCGCGCGAAATGTTTTCTTCACTTATCACCGCACCCGCTAAGTGACTGACAGACATGACCCACTCCCCCTCTGTTTCTCTCGCTGATAGCCGTGGCCCACACAGCGTCGTCGTCTCCACCCCCCGCGACGTGTTCTTCCCCAAATCACGCCATGCGTTTCCTGGCTTGATTCGTGTCGTCAATTCGCGTTGATTGTAGGAGTAAATCATGCCCCCGCCTTGCCTACTTAAACCCCCTCTGACCCCTCTCCATTTCCCCCCAGACTCCGAGCACAGAGCGCCCCCAGGCTGCCTGCAATCATCCTCGCACCGCCGCAGACAGAGCTCACTCCGGCGACCAATCCCAGTGAGCCCCGTGCGCCCCTTCTTCTCTGGTTCTTGCAGACAGCATCGCCACTTCCTTGCGCACCTACTGACACCGTTGGTTCCTTCTATACCGCCCCAGGTCGTCGTCTTCGACAAGCACATCAAGGTTCCGACGACGTCCTCAACTCCGGCGATTAAATTCGGTGAGCCCCTTGTTCCCCTTCGCCTCTGATTCACACGGACGAGTTCGCCATAGTCTTGCGCATCTCCTGATGCTGTTTGTTCATGCTAGGGTGACCAGTAGCGTCGCCAACGTCGTCGTCCACCCGAGCCCGACGCAGCCAGCAACTCCGACGAGCCCGTGCAGCCGTGTCCGTGTGCCCCTTGCCAAGCCGTCGCCAGGTTGAGCATCCGTGCATCGCCATGATTCTGGTAAGCATCTCCGACGACCCCAGAGCTACCTGTAGCACCGCGCTGCCGTAGGCCGAGCTCGCCGCCGCCAGTAGCCACCGCCAGCGCCGCCCATCTGTGGTCGCTTGATCCAGGACCGTAGGATCTAGATCCAACGCTTATAAACAGATCACTTATCGAAGCGTTATGAGTAGATCTGGGCCGTGCAGATTAAGTAGATCTAACGGCTCACAGACGCGATCCTGAGCGAACCGGTATGCACCAATCAGATTAAGACGCGTGGCTAGAGTTTAGGTTTAAAATCAGGATTTAAATCTATTAGATGTTTGAATTTGATTTAGCCATAACCTTTGATCCCCACGTCCAAATTTGATGAATTTTATATCAATGGAATCAGGAGAACAAGCCCTTTCTAAATATGCAATGTGTTTAATGTTTTGCTTCTGTTAAAATGGTTTTATTTACAGAAACATGTGTAGGGCTATTTTGAGTATATGAATTGTTTAAGAAATGTTTTAAGGTTTAAATAAATGTTGTTTGGCAAGTTTTGAACTTGTTTATGAACCAGTACAGTACACTTGCTTTGTAGAATTTTAAAAACCATCACATATCATATTGCATGCATTCATATATTTTTGTTTGTATATATTTTGTATGTATTGTTGTTATGATTTTATGTGTAGATTTTGGTACCAATAGTGATTGTGATTGTGAGGAGTGTAGCTACTCTCCAAACTACCAAGGCAAGTGGTGCTTCATGATATTTTATCCCTATATTTTCTACTAAGCATTAGAATTATTTTGCTAGTCTTGCATGTTATATTTTGCTTATATGCCATGATGGGAAATCCTAGTAGTTGTAGAATTGCTAGTAAATTTCTAAGTTAAGATGCTTATCTATGTCATGCTTAGCCTAGCTAGTAGCAACCAAGGGTGGTGAAATATACATGCTATGATGAAAATATTTCTAAGTCTTCGGACTTGTGTTTTGCCTAATAAAACAACTAAGTGAATGAAACACCTGGGTGGAATGGAAGGATTGGTTTATGTTGAGTGGTTACACAAGGCCCATTTCTATGGTTTACCTTGTGTATCTCACTTGTGGAAAGCCACCCAGGAACAAAGATATTTTAGAGGCCAAATGTTAAGAAGCTTCTAGTGCAGCCACTTGGCAATATGGGCTCTGCCAGGATCACATAGGTTGCTAGAACTTAGCAATTTGGACAGTTGGTGGTAGTGGGATGATAGGTTGGAACACGTCCATTTGGTCTAAGGGAAGGCTTCTGAAAGGTCCCGTCTTGGTGAAAATCAAGGCTTGTGGGGAAAGTGCACAACCTCTGCAGATGGAAGAATCTAAGTACTTAGCCATGTCCCTGGAAAAAGACAACTTGAGCATCAAGACATGGAAGCTAGCAAGAATCTCCTCATCCCAATTTCTAAATAAAACTTGTGGGTGAACAAGGGTGAAGGACCTCAATGTCTATTGGTGGTTCCTTGGGAAAAGTTTTGACAAAGAAAAACTTAGTGATTTCAACTAATAGGCAAAACCTATTTTGAGCAAAGCAAGCCTAAGCTACACTTAGCCAAATTGCATATAGTATCTAGTCCACCAAAATTATACTAAGGTATCAGTTGCCAATACTATTCCAATGTATTGACCCACTGCGGCTGTAACTTGTGATGTTGCAGGTTACTCTGATGAGGATTAGGAGTCATGAGTCTACACTCAACATGTTTTCCTGTGGCACATGAAGATGAAGACTTTTTATCTATTTACTTATTTAAACTCTTGTAATAGGCCTGTGGCCATGGAGTTGTAAATACTATGTTGTCTCTGGAATGACTATAATAATGACCTTTGTTTCTGTGTACTTCATCTTAAACCGTGGATGCTAGCATTGATCCAGGGACTAGCATTGCAATCACAGGGATCCTTTTCCTTTATATAGGAGGGATCTTACACTTGTACATTTTTTCCTATCTGGTCATGTAGACACTTTTGCATGCACCTTTGGTATGTTGCTCCTGCATTACGCAGGCCGAATGGCATGGTGCGATAGCAATAAGCCCCGTACGGGGTAATAAACGCAGTCTTTATTTGATCGGCCGGATTTAACGGTATCTGGTGGAAACCAGAATATGCGTCTATAAATGACAACAATTCACAGCCAGCGGTCGAATCAATGACTTGGTCTATCCTAGGTAAAGGAAAAGGATCTTTGGGACATGCCTTGTTTAGGTTCGTGTAGTCGATACACATTCGCCATACGACGGCTACATTTGGGTCATCCTTTTTCTTCTCCACTAACACCGGATTTGATAACCAATCCGGATGAAGCACTTCCATGATGAACCCGGCCGCAAGGAGCCGAGCTATCTCATCCCCTATTATTTTTCTCCTGTCTTCGGCGAAGCGGCGGAGAGGTTGCTTCACCGGCCTTGCTCCTGTCCTTACATGCAAAGAGTGCTCAGCCAACTCCCTCGGCACACCTTGTAGGTCTTGAGTTGACCATGCAAAGATATCCCGATTCTCACAGAGGAAGTTGGTGAGCTCGCCTTCCCATTTGGCATCTAGGCCGACACCAATCGTGATGGTACGCTCTGGGAACTGCTCATATATCTGGATCTTTTTGGTCTCTTTAGTCGGCTGGAAAGAAACACTTCCATGGGGGTTTGCTAATGTCGGCATATTCAGCCGTGCCGACTGAGCGAGAGCCGCTACCTCCTAAATCCTTATTTTTTATCTTGCAATCACCAAAGACTCGGCCAGGTTTGATCCTGCCGAAGCACACTCCATCGACTTTCTGTAATCTCCGGCTACTGTTATCACCCCTTGTGGTCCAGGTAACTTCATTTTCAAATAAGTAATGTGGCAGCTACTTATGAATTTTGCCAATGCTGGCCACCCGAGTAAGGCATGATAGCAACTTTCTAGGTCCACCACTTCAAATTCCAAATTTTCTGCTCTGCAATTCTCCCTTGTGCCGAATAATACATCTACTCGGACTTTCCCAATGGGTTCACACGAAAGTCCCAGGACTATTCCATGGAACGTGGTTCTCGTGGATTGTAGCATATTCTGTGTTATTCCGAGTTTGTGCATTGTATCTTTGTACATGATGTTGATACTACTGCCATTGTCAATGAGCACTTTTGAGAATTTCACATTGATGTTGGGCCCGACAAATGTCAGATCTAGTACGAGTGCGTACGACCCTGGATTCGGCATTATCTTTGGGTGATATTTTATGCTCCAAGTTATTTCCTGATCGGACCAAGGCACGTATCTTGGTACCGCTGGCATAACAGCATTGACTTCCATATGACGACGTTGTACACTTTGCCTGTCTTGCTTTTCTGTTGTGAACACACAATATGATTGATGATGCTCCCTGTAGTCATTACGTTCGTTGTTTTTGGGGTTTGTCCTCCCATCCTGACCTTGATTTATCACTTGATGCACTGCATATCTCCGGTCCGAGTTATCATACCTCGGCGGAGGTGGTGGTAACATTAACTGCTACGCATTTGCTCCAGTTAGCTGTGGCTGCTGCTGCTGATGTGCTTGATGGGGGGGGGGGCGCTTGCATGCCCGTCTGGTTCCCCATTGCATTTTTCATCCAATCACATTGACGAGTTGTATGATTAGCCGGCTTGGCCGGGTTTGGAGTGTGGAACTTACACGGTTGATCCAACATGGACTCAAAGGTGTATTTCGGCCTTTCCTGCCACTGCTTCTTCTGTTCTAGTGTCCATTGTCTCTTCCCTTCATTCCTCGGTGTCCACTGCTGAGGAACATTTTACTGTCGCTGGTTGTTCCCGTGACTCGGCTGATCTTGCACTACCGCTGCCACCTGATTGGCAGCATATCTGTAATCCGGTCTTTCCTCCCTTCTTCTACCTCGGAACTTGTTTCGCCTCGATGATCCGGCTGCATCTCTTGCATATTGATCTTGATGCTCTCGATGCTCTGCCGACATTAATTCTGGTTGTGTCGGATCCCCTAATGCATACGAATCTGCTATCCTGATGGTCTCTGCCAAGGTGGTCGGCATATCTCTTTGCAGCCTTTGCCACAATACACTCTCGTACCGGCAACCTTGAGCAAACCAAGCTATCGCTTGAGATTCTGTGACCCCTTCGCATGAGTTTCTGAGGTTACACCACCGAGTCAAGAATTCCCTATCTGTTTCATTTGTCTTTTGTTTGCACATAGCGAGCTGTTGAGGTCTATTCGGTCTCTTATAAGTACTGGTGAAATTGCTGCAAATATTTCTTCAAAATCTAGCCAGTAGTTGATACTGCCCGCCGGCAGATTGTTCAGCCATACTCTGGCTGGTCCTTCCAGCATTTGCGGGACGTACCTCACCGCCCATCGTAAGTTTCCACTAGCTATTTTCATTGCAGTGGCATAGTCAATCAACCAATCCTGTGGTTTTGTGCTCCCATTGTATGTTTTCGTGCCCCTTTCCAATTGAAAGTTTGGCACCGGTGGTTCGCCCATGATCCGAGGTCCGAAACACGCCAGACCAGGCGGACCCTGTTCCTCCAATAACTCGGATCGATATAACCTGTCGAGTTTTAACCTTGCATCATTTGATGGCAAGTTTCTGTAAATGATTCTCTCTTGTATTCCATAATGGTTATTCCCACCATGTCCTGCATACTCCATATCTGAGTAACCATCATTGTACCTCTCGTTTGCCTGATTATGGTGAGCTGGTCTCACTTCTCGCTCTTGCCGAGGCTCATACCTCGGCTGAGGATCAGGCGGTGGGTCTCTCCTTCCCTCTGCCGGGTTATTGTTCTCATGATTTCCTCTTCCGAGGTCTCCGTTACCTCGGCTTGCGTTGCCTTTGTTGGCATGGCCGGGGTTTCTATCGCCACTGTTACCTCGGCTTCCATTGCCTCTGTTTTCATTGATCTTTCCGGCTACTGCCGGATCATATGGAACAATTTGCTTATTTATTTTTCCTGAAGTTACTGCTCTATATTTTCGCGTGTTGTTTCCGGGTGAGGATGCTGCTGCCGCTGATAGTGCGGGTGCTGATCCGGCCGAATGAACCATACGCGAATCTCCCGGTCTTGCCGGGTCAGCCCTAAGCATTTCCTCATTCTGCTGGTTCGCAATGCGCACCAGCTCATTCACTCTTTCTTGCTATTTCTGCCGGGCTTCCCCGCTTAATCCTTCCAGCTCCAAAGCAGCGGCATTTGCTGCTCTTAGGTTCTTTGCCGGGGTACTATACCTCGGCAAGCCTAGATCAACTGAATCAGCCTTATGAGTCTCATGCTCTTTGTTGATATCATTCATGAGGTTTTTTACTCTCAATCTTAATTCATCTACCCGCTCGGGGGCCACATCTAGCTTGTTTGCCTTAGCAAATTCTCGCAGGGTCCTGTTCAAGGACTCCCGCAAGGCCGACAACTTTTTTTGCCTCTACCAGTACTTTTTGTCTAGTCTCTTCTAACTCCGCCTGGGCGTTAGCCGGATCAAGTATCGGCGCCATAGGCGTGGTTAGATTATCTATAGTTGCCTGGAGAATATTCTCTGGTCTCTCCAGAGGTGGCCATCTTATCCTTGCTGCCTTTGGGGTTGTCTCCTGTACCTCGGCTGACTTGGCTGCTGGCAGATCTACCTCGTTGGGCTGTGGAGCTACTTGCTTCGTGGTCACCTGTCCTCCTGCCTCCGGGTCCTTGCTCGATCCGGCGCTTGCTCCTGCCGCCTGTATCGCGGCTGCGACCATCACCTCGACGCTGCCGACGGGGTGCGCTCCACGTGGGCCGTTAGCAGTATTGAGGGGAGGCTCTCCTGCATAAATAAACCGGTGAGGATAAACGCAGGAGGTGTCAACGCCGACGTAGACCTTATGCGTGCCCAAGTTGATGAAGACGCCATTACGCGGAGGCGCTTTCCTCCTGAAGCTACCTGCATTATCGCTGACATAGTCCCAGAGATAAAATCTCTGGACTAAGCCAGAGACAACGCGCTCGCCGGTGTGGATGAAGTTTCCCGTCCGGATCTTGACTCCAGCTAGCACCGCTGCTGGCCCCACGGTGGGCGCCAACTGTCGGGGTGGTGGCACGGCAGATGCCATGGGTAGGCTAAAGTATGGGGCCAATGGATGCTAGAGGGGTCCGGGAAGGGAATATGTAGTGATTTCTACACTCAAATGACTAATAAGTAGATCTTTGTTTCTCCTCTTAAGGACTACAAATGCTCCTTGAGCTGTATCCAGAACGAAGAGAGCTACTACACGAGCCTTACGGCGTAGAATGAATCGATCCCCCCTTAGGAGCCCGCGTCTCCCCTTATAAAGGGGTGCCTTGGTTCCTTGTAGGGCTGACATGGCAAGCATATTCTTGGAATATGCTTGTCCCGATATGGTAACTCGGCGGCCTCCTTTCCGTGTCTCCCTTCTATCAGCGGCAATGCTCCAGAGAGCTTCACATGCGCGCCTCGGGCTCCCTGACTGTCACCTTCATGACCTTCTTCTGCCCTTCTGCTGCTCTGCTCCTTGTCCTTTGTGCTTGGCTCTGTTTAGATTCCTTCTAGCCAGTGACTAGGGTTTCACTATAGGCAGCTCCTTCTCCTGCAAGCTTCGTGTTACTCGGCCTTGTCTCGCATAACTCAGCTCAGACTTCACCTGTATTCAAGTTAGTCAGACTCGCTCGGCCGACTTAACTCATATGTCGGCCGGGTAAGGCTTTACTCATTCTATATCTGTCATGGCTTTGCTCATCTCGGCCGACTCTTACATGACTCAGCCGATACAAACAGTAATTCGTCTCACGACTAGGGAGATTCCTTTCGTCTTTCCCCTGTCTTGACCCTATCCGGGGTCACCTCCCCAACAAGAAGACATGTTAAGAGCTTGTGCATTAGAATTTGGAGGTACATGGGAATATCATCTACCGTTGGCAGAATTTTCTTACAATAATAGCTATCAGAGTAGTCTGAAGGCAACTCCATACCTAGTTCTATATGGAAGGAAGTGTAGATCACCAATATGTTGGTATGAGCCTAGAAAAAGCAAAGAATTTGCCCCAGATTATATCAAAGAAAGACAAGATATCATTGATAAGATCAGGGATAGACTGAAAATAGCCCAGAGTAGGTAGAAAAGTTATGCTGATCAAAGTCGAAGATCTTGGCATCCAGAAGTAGGAGATATGGTGTACTTGAAAGTAAGTCCAATGAAAGGGGTGAAAAGGTTCTGAGTTAAAGGAAAACTGAGTCCAAGATACATCGGACCATTCAAGATATTGAGTCAAAACCGAACTATAGCTTATGCTTTAGAGTTACCATCTAGATTGGCTCAAGTGCACAATGTTTTCCATGTGTCACAACTTCATAAATGTTTGAAAGTTCCGGATGATGCAATCACACATCAGGAGATAGAATTACAAGAAGACTTGACCTATGTTGAAAAACCCTGTAAAGTCTTGGAAGAAAACTGGAAAAGATTGAGGAACAGAGCAATCAAGTATTGCAAAGTACAATGGGAACATTACCCTGAAATAGAAGCTACTTGGGAGAAAGAGGAGGATATAAGGAAAGCCTATCCACAACTATTCAGGTACATCTCAACAAACTTTGGGACGAAGTTTAATTTAAGGGGGAAGTCTGTAACATCCCAGCATTTAGGAACTAACGAAGGGTAGATTTAGGAATTTGAAACATTGCATGCATTCATCTGTGAAAATGGGGGTAAATTTTTCGCCAAATAAAAACCTAAAGTGATCAAGGTTTCTTTCATACTTTGAGATTAGGTTTAGTCTTAAAGGATGATTGCTATAGACATTGATATGATCTTTGTGGAATTATGGTTTTGGGAAATGAAATTTGAATTTAAAACTTGAGTGTTTGAATTATAATTCAAATGATTTTTGAATAATGTTTAAATCTTGATTTGATTAAGAGTTAACCAATTTAACTCAAACTTTATTTAAAGAAAGCAATTAAGAATATGAATATTTTTTTCATATTTTTATTCAATAAATAAGTTACAACAATGTAACTTATTGAAATCATCCACAATACTCACCATAGCCAATAAATAAAGAATAAGAATATTTCTTTATTGCTAATAGTATCATCTTTATTACAAAAGAATAAAACTAAATTACAAAAGAATAAGAAGATTACAAATGACTATTCTATAAATAAACCTAATCTAAATCTTGAATTTTCAAGTTTTGTACCTGCAAAACAAAGAATAAATAAACAAGAAAGAAAATAAAAGGTTAAGATATTTCTTTTACTCTCAGTAGTGATAGTGAGTTGTACTGTTCAAACTTACATCATTGAGTAATCTTTAGGGGCAAGTTTCACCAATATGAAAGAACTAAATCTTTCATCATTTTTAAGCCATAAGTCAAATAACTCCAAACAACAAGAAGGGGCAAGTTTCACCAGACAAGTAAGTGTAATCAGATAAAAAGTAACTTCAATTCCCTGAGCATATCCACAAGGTGCAGCAAGCACACAGGCAGCACACACACACCTAAATGCATGGTGTGTGCTGTCAGCACAGCAACAACAGGCCATACAAACAAAACTGCTCAGTACAGCCGTGGGAAGCACCCCCAACACCATTTCTTGTTCATACACATCAAGCTCAGCATCCAAACCAAACCACCAAAGATCAACCAAACATCACCAGATGGTGACATAAGGAGGGGTAAGGATCAGGTGGACAACAAGGCCAAGTCCAGGAGCTAGGAGGAGTAGGCTAGCTCAAGGTCAAGCACAGGAGATCAGCAAAACAAGAACAACATCAGATGTGAAGGACATGATCTAATCAACAAGATCAACATCACCACCCAATTCCATAATCATCCATTTTTGTGGTGAGTATCATAAAACCATCACATGATCTAATCATATTATCTAGACAGAAGCATGTGTTGTTTTATGAAACAATCTCTCAATAATCACCCAACTGAGGTGAATCTATCCTAGAGATTTCAAGTATAAAGATTAGAAATCAAACTAAGCCAAAAGCACCAATATCTCAGACCAGCCTCACAGAGTTTGGTGTTAGCATATGCAACTTCAATAATTCTTCATTTGTTCTTATCAGACCAGGGCACATCTCCTAGAGGGAGTAGCACCTCTAATCTTGCAAGTTACACACAAACTATTTGCTCAACTAACTAGGACTTAAAATCCTAGAGCCTTAGACCAACATCATAGGTAGGAGAGTTAAGAGAAGCTTTCATTTTATCTTGCCAGTATTAATCACAAGCATTGTCAGAGCTAAGCTCAGGAAGAGGACCCAATCACTTGTGTGCCAGTTTATAATGGTATCACAAGGAAAAGTTCTAATGAGCTAATCCCAATCCTTACTTAGATTTCACAAATAAAAAGGGACAAGCCACTAAATATCATCTTCCTGAAGCCAAATGCCAGGAATCAACATCAAACTCATCTATACATCCACAGAAAATCATTAACATGTAATGATTATATTCAGTATGTATATTCTCATACAAGCCAACCATTATAAATGCAGTAAGCACTTACTGATAGAATCACTGTCAGTATAAACATCTTGATAGTGGAAAGTTCTTAGATCAACAACATTTCCAATTAGGGATTCCATAGAAACACTAACATTGGATCATAGTAAATTACCACTGGAAGAGGTCTGACAAGCCACTAGCATCACCAAAGACAACTACAAATAATGATCCACAGCTAACAATCATTCATCATGCTCAAGGAAGATCACCACTAGATCCAAAGCATCATGGATTTGATCAACAGAGGGTTATGAACCCTAATCAGAACAAGAACCCTAATTAAGAGATGAACTCTAATCATAACGTAGTCACTAGGCAAGAGTAGCCACTAGATACACATAGAGAGATTCATGGTGATAGGATGAACCAAGATCCACAGAGGCAACTTACACGGGGTCCTCACTGACGAATTGAAGAGGAAGAAGATTGGACGACGAGCCCGCGGCGGCACATGGAGCACCCCAGAGGGCGCTACAACCTGCACCAGCCATGGCGGCGGCCACAACAGCACATGAACACAGCACACCACCACAGGAGGGACCGCGGCGGCGGCAACACTTTCCCCAAACCCTAGGTTTCGGGAACGGGGTGAACCTGTCCACAGGGGATGTAACATCCCAAAAATATTAAACTTGGATCATCAAACTCTAATCATCAATATTAGGGTTAACAAAAACTTTTCCAATTAAAAACATAAAGGCATTCATATGTGTGTGCATTCAAAATTTAGATTCTTTTGAATTGCCATGATTATGTGTTTATTTTCTTGTAAAAGGATTCTTAGGTGAAATAAACATCATCTAAACAATCCCCAAACTTTTCCCAAAGACAAACAAGTCAAAACAAATAAATTAAGTGAATGGTCACTTTGGCCAAATTAACTCCCATGCCTACTTTGGCTATCCCTAACTTTCAGAACTTAACAGAAACTTGTATGGATCTTTGCACCCCTTGATAGTACTCATAATAAGGTACCAAGGCCCACTTTGTGATCATCCAAAAACATTTAAATGCTTAGTTTAAATGACAATTTAAAATTGAATCTATTTCATATGGGATGATCCCACTTTTTCAAAAACCACTCAAACAAGCTCAATTTTCAAAACCCAAGCATCCACAGAACCATCAACACATGCCTAGCACACCCACCAAAAATCTTTTCAAAATTCAAAACTCAAGTTCATGCGGCCATTTCATCAAACAGGTTGCAGATCCAAATCAACAAAATCAAAAACACTATGTTGAGCAGTGTTTTGGGCCAACCTTGTTCCCTTCTAGATGCAACTAGCCTTAATAGATCATCTAGCACCCTTGACTAACCTCTAGCACCACTGTGACCTTGCCATTGTCATCAATGGTGAGCAGGCCGAGCCTCACCATGTCACCCCAGTGTGGACAGCAAGCTAGGAGAAGAACTAGCCGTGCCCACCTTGTCTAGCATGCTGCCCATGCCTCACCGCCCCCTCTCGACCAGCCCTAGCTCAAGAACAGCGACCAAAACCGCCAGGAACGCCGCTCCTGCGCTGCTGTCGACCATGCCGATGCGCACCCCAGTGCACACGCTGTTCCCACTCAACCCGACCACCTCGAGCCCTCGCCGCCCGCCAGCATGCACCCCACCATCCTAGGAGACCACCAGACATGTCCATTTCACCGCCCGTACCCCGTAGCCGCCGCTCGCCGTGGAGTTCGCCGCCTCTGCCTTGCAGAGCACCGCACGTTCCCGACCGATTGCCACCGCCCCTACACGCGCATTTAAGCTCTAGAGCATCGCCAGGAGACCGCCCGTCGATCGCCAACCCTAGCCATGCCTCTAGCCGCCTGTAGCCATGTCGCCACCATCGCCTGCCCATCCCTCTCGGTCTCGCCGTCGAGCCTATAAAAGGAGGTCACCCCCGCTCGATTTCTTGACACCATCTCACTCCCCACCTCTCACTGAGACTTCCCACTTCTTCCCGGAGCAAGGCGAGCAGCGTGTCGCCGGAATTTGGCCAGAGCTCGTCGGTGTAGAGGAGGAGAGGAGCCATCGATTGGAGCCACCCCAGGAGGAGCTGCCGGTACCAGGAGGATCACCGTCGTCGACTCATTCGTTTGCCCGCATCGCCGACCCTTGCCTGACCCCCGGTGAGCCTCCCACGACCCCCACTGAGCCGCTAGGGTTCGAGCTCGCCTGTGACCTGTTCATCGTCGACGATGACCCTCAGCCGTTAATCTCACTTCTAATCCAACGCACCACATCGCCCCGTACCGCTTCGCGTGTTATGAGCCACTGACGGGTGGAACCCCCCGGTCAGCTATGCCCCGCGCTGCGGAGTGACACTGGGCCGGCCCATTAACCCTTCTCGTGCAGCCCAAGCGTTTGAATTTAGTTTTTTCTATTTTAATTCAAACACAGTTCTGTACCTAGTTTCAAAAATCAACCCAGCTCTATTCAGTGAACCAAATTACATGAAACCAATTTTGTTAGAAAGGTACTGAAATGCTTAATTCAAGACCGTTGGATTCAAAGCATTTGGATCTGTAGATCACCCTTGGTAAAATAACAAGTCAGAAGCTTTTCTGCATTCAAACATTTTTCAAATTTCAACCATAATAGCTTTTGAGTTGATTCCAACTCTCAAAAATCACATTTGATCATACATTTTAGAATATGTAAAAACATATGGGTTTACTTACAGAAATAATGTTCAATTAATAAAAGAATGTCATATAGGCATTTCTAGTCATTTTATTTATTTAAAATAAAAGGTTAAACCTTATTAAATTGTGACACCACTTTAAATCACATTCCCATGTACTGAAATATGTGGTGATGACATGTGTCAACATGATCCCATGTTTGGTTTGGAGAATATTAAATCTTAAGTAGTTTTTCAATGAGTAGAAATTACTTTTCTAAAAATAAATAAATAATGCAAATGCTTTATTCTTGTAAGGTTAGTGATGATGCTAGATCATCTATAGAACACCTTTGTGTGATGATTGAAAATAGTTAAGTATTGTTTGGTGATTGTATACCTCGTATTTATTCATAGACGCTAGTACCGACCAAGGATACGAGGAGGAAGGAGGATACTACGAAGAAGAAGCCGAGGAGAACTTCAACCACTGCTCTGCACAAGGCAAGCCTTACAAATCAAGTTGACCTATGCAAGCCTAATGCTACTAGTTGATTGAGAAAGCTAACACTTGCAAGATACCTTACTTATGCAAGCTAATACCTGCTTGTTACCATGCCAACTATATGCCTTAAGCATATGTGATCTTACCCACTTGATAACCCAATCCTAGTTTTACTTGCAAGCTTTCTACCTTATTTCTTTATCAAAGCTATTTCTTAGAGTTTACTTAAGTGACTTGTAGATTCTAGGAGATAATTGAAGGTTGCATAAAGAGCATTAAATTTGGCCTAAGCTAGATAATCTTGATGTCATTCTAAGGCATGAGATTGAACCTAGTAAAACTCCACTTGATTACCATCCCTCATTAGTACTTACCCCCACTTATAGATGCTAGTGCTAAGCATAAAACTTGATCAAATTTAGATGGGAATACTTGGTGGAAAATGGTTATGAAAACCTTAGAATGATGAGTCATTCTACTGAGATGTTTTGACATGTGTTTCCGAACACCAGACGATTTTGATGATGAAAATGTTGATGCATGAGCCTTAGCCCTTTATAAAACGGATGGTTGTCTGGATGCGATACCATTCCAATTTTACCGTACAACCACAATACCCGAAATTTGGGTAGGGCTTGACTGGAAACTTATATACCTTAGTATGGGTTCCCTCCCGGCCAAGGTCTGAGTTGAGGCTACCTTGTGACGATTGTCCACCTGTGCAGTACCCAAGATGACATTTGGTCATGGTTGGGAGGCCCTTTAATAACAATTTTTAATTATTAAGTGATAATTCTTAGAAGAATTATTAAATCAATAAAAGTCAAATAAAATAAAAGAATACAATATTCTATTATAAATATTTAAAAAAATAATATTTATAAATCCTTTATTATTAAAATGAATTTTATGGGGAGAATACATATCAAATTAAATGATGAATTACATTACTTTGCATAATCATTTTGCTTCTTTAAATATTGTCCTTACCGGGCAATAATGATGTTTTTGTAGACATAGAAGCTAAAGGTCCAGTGCAAGCATCAGACTTCACTACCTTGCCATCACAAGGCAAGTTCATTTCTTGCTCATGTCCTTTGAAGAGTCTTTATCAAAATATTTGCAAATTGTGTGTTATCATTTATACTAAAGTAAAAGAAAACACTATTTTCTCAAGATACTAAATATTAGATATCATCCTAAGTGATGATATGATGAAGCAATAGAACTTAGGGTTCTAATTGCAATAATGATGAACAATTAGGGATTAATAACCCATGACATCAGTGATTCTAGCGCCGTATATTACGCGTTAACCATGAGATTTGGAATAGGACGGAGAAGTCAGCTGTATCCTTTTCCTCTTGTATGGAGGCAAGACGACCTTAACGTGACGTTGTGATTCCTTGTGTGGATCCAACATATGGGTGGGCACCCTTACGCCCCAAACTTTTGGTGTAGATTATCTATGAATGGTGTTTAGGGAGATAGACCATGTAAATGGTACTAATCGGGGCATCACTAGGTCATAGAGTCTTCGGAAACTCATCAGGGTTTTAGCCTGCCCGAAAGGGGGCTTAACAAAGGTGAGCTATCCGAAGGATCGTGCAGACATATGAGGTCGCGGAGAGGGCAATGATTGGCTTGGACCAACTACTAGGCCCCACATCATGGAATTATGGACGGGAAAGTACGCCCGGTTGTTCAACAAATAGTTGATCTCTCTTGGGAAAAGTAACGCACCTCTGCAGAGTGTAAGAACTATAAATTGTTACTCCCTGTACCGGGAAGGAGCTACGAACACGGTAGGAAAGGAATCCATGAAAGTTCTGGTCAACCTGTGAAGGCTGATGGTCATCGATTTTTCATAATAAAAACAATCTTTGAAGAAAGATTTACGAAAATTGCATTATACCTAGGACTTATAGTCCAAGGTGGGAGTTAGAGCATCAAACTTCCTACCTTGCATATAATGAACTTGTTGGGTAATGCTGTTACTCATCCTTGCCTTTGAATCCTTGCTTAGACTCTGAGAATCCCGAAGGCACTCCAATGTACGCATCTGAGAATCAAGAGGATGTCTTCTATGAAGAGCCCAACTTGTATGGAGCCGTAGAAGGGGAGGATTACGACATCGTCTATGGAGGAGAGTTCCAGGAGTCAGAATAATTACTATAGATCTAGTAACCACTTGAGCCGAGAATCATGAATAATATATAAAAATAAGTTGCTGAGCTCACTTGGGAGTTTAAGTTTTTAAATTTGAAACTTCCGCTGAAACACTTATATTTTGGTTTGTAAGTTGAATCTTTTGGAAGTCTTAAACTTCCGATATTGTAATAATAATAACGTGTGTATGTTTATAATATGGACCCGCAATGTTTTTGTTGTACCACTCTAAGGGATGTGATATTTACGGAACAGTGTTCTGTGGATGTCATGTCAACGACTAATACACTACACATGCAGTGGTATGCTGGGTCACCGCAAGAATGATGAAATGAGATGAAGAATGGAAAAAGCTCAAGCTTGGGGATGCAACCATGGTGTCACCCCAAGAAATATCCAAGAGGTACAAGCGTCAAAGCTTGGGGATGCCCAAGGCATCCCCTTCTTCATCAATAAAAAGCTCAGGTCTATCTAGACACTTCGTTTTTATTGTTTCATGCACATTTGTGTTATTTTTGGAGCATCTTAGTTTTTGTTTGATTTGCTTAGTTGTTTAGTTTCCTTGAGTAGTTTGGACCCCCGCTTTAGCTGTGTTGTTGCAAATAAGTTTGCTTGGTGTTGGAAAGGAGTAGTAAGTTCTTGGTTGGAAGTGCAAGAGGAGCTTGCATTGACTGTGACTTAGACTTTATCATTGCCATGCTAGGTGTTGTTTTGACCTTATGCTTAGTAGTTATTGCTATAGCATGGCTTGCTCCAAGTTATTGGGATTGCTTAGTGTGCCTTGAAGAAATTATGCGTTGTTTTAGAATGCAAAAGCTTAGTATTGTGGTACTCTCCTTTGAGGTTTGTTTGGGTTGACTTGGCACATGATCACACCATGTTATGACTCTCACAAGTCACCATTAGCCTTTATAATCATTTAGTCCTTGACTTGTAGTACCACTCTATGCCTTGATTAGTAATGTTTTGTCGCTCTGCATGATTATGGCCACTATTGCTCTCTTATTTGGTTGCTCTCGGTCTTTTGCTAGCCTCCACTTGTATGAGTAAGCTCTACTCATGCTTCCAACTCCCAAGAAACCAAGTTGTTCCAAAGTGTCCACTATAAACTCCTATGCATGGTGTATTACACCATTCCAAGTATATTCTTGTTTTCAGCTATCTTCCAATTAAAAACTATTTTTTTATGTGAAAACTTAGTGATTAAAGCCCTCACAAACTTGATGGCACACTTTATATTCTTTTCCCCTAATAAACTTGAAACATTGTGTCGTCTATGTTGTATATGCTTGCACTTATACGTTGGAATTAGCAGAACCGTGATGTCACGAGGAACGTTTTCAACATTGCACTTGTACTTTGTACTCAGTTGATATCATGCTCTTTTGTCTATGGATGTCACCGGTGTGAAATAAAGAGGGAACTTGTAAGTCCACGGAGTTTGTATTCTGTAGGGATTCCAATCTTTAATAAGATAGAGCCCCCTGTGTTTACAATGCTAGTCCCTGGATCAATAGCTAGCATCCACAGTTAAGATGTAATATCAATATACAAAGGTCATAACATAACTTTATAACAAGGAATAACATAATTTTATTACATCATACATAGCTCATTTGGCTATTACATTACATTGCAGCGGAATAACTATAGTCATGGGGTCCTTCATCTTCAAAGTGCCACAGGCAGATGTTGGTTGTAGACTTTGTAATCCTAATCAATCAATCTTCACTAAAATCAATCAAACCTGCAACATTACAAGTTACAGCCACAAGGGTCAATACATTTGAATTGTATTGGCAAGTGATACTATGGTAGTATAGTGGAGTCTATCATCTATATGCATTTGGCTAGGTGGAGTTTGAGGCTTGCATTGCTCAAAATAGATTTTCCTTATCATTTTGAAAATACTAAGTTTTTGCTTGGCAAAATCATTTTTCTCAATCAAAGATTTGAAGATCCTTTACCAAGGCATCTCTCAATCAAAGATTGAAGATTTCAAACAACCCTTGATCAAACCACAAGATTTTAAC
Source organism: Avena sativa (assembly GCA_916181665.1). Taxonomy (NCBI): domain Eukaryota; kingdom Viridiplantae; phylum Streptophyta; class Magnoliopsida; order Poales; family Poaceae; genus Avena; species Avena sativa. The sequence continues at coordinate 15,343,436 of OV702289.1, forward strand.
TTAGAAATTGGAATGATGAGATTCTTGATTGCTTCCATGTCTTGATGCTCAAATTGTCCTTTACCAGGGACATGGCTAAGTACTTAGGTTTTACACTCTGCAGAGGTGGTGCACTTTCCCCACAAGACTTGGTTTCCCAAGACAAGATCTTTCAGAAGCCTTCCCTTAGATCAAAATGGACGCGTTCCAGCCTATCAAACACTACCACCCACTGTCCATATGGCTAAGTTCTTGCAACCTATATGATCATGGCAGAGCCCATATTGCCAAGTGGTTGCACTTGAAGCTTCTCAACATTTGACATCTCAAATCTCTTTGTTCCTGGGTGGCCATCCACAAGTGAGATACAAAAGGTAAACCATAAACATGGGCCTTGTGAACCACTCAACCAAAATCCACCAAGCATGTCCCATTCCACCCAGGTGATTCATTAACTTAGTTGTTTTATTAAACAAAACATAAGTCCTCAGACTTAGAATATTTTTCCATAGTGTGAATATATATTCCACCCATGTTTTCTATTAGCTAGGCTAAGCTTGATAGTAATAGGAATCTTAACTTAGGAAAATCCTACTAAGGATTCATCTACTAGGTTTTCCTATAGCAAGGTTTATACTTAGCAAAATCCATGCAAGTTTTTACTTAGCAAAATCACTAATGCATAGTGAAAGTAATGGGACAAAAAGTATGAAGCATCACTTGCCTTTTTGGTAGAGTATGGGTTCACTCCTTGTCCTTGCAACAGTCAAACTCTTCAAGTCACTACAAATCAATCAAGCAAGGCACAAACTCAATCTACCAAACAAGCAAAACAACACATAAAATGACAAAGTCAAAGTAATGCATGCAAGCATGCCAAGCTTTGTTTTGTTTGAAAAAGTGGTTCCTAATGGGTCATAAACATTTGAAAGCACCTAATGGTCATTTTGTAAAGTGGCAAAGTCATTTGCAAAAGGTTTCACTTTAAAAACCATTTTCAAAACAAAGTATTATTTTATGTGGTGTAGAAATATTTTTACTAAGGCATTAACCTATAGGGTTCACCAAATATGTTTTCAAATCACAAAACTTGATATTTGGGGTCAGAGAGTTTAAAACAAAACATTTTCCAAAGGTTTTCTTCCAAAACCATTTTAATAAATAAACCACATTTCTATTTGACTAGAAATGGTTTTAAATCAAAGAATCTTTATTTTGTTTCACCAAATTCATTTTTGAATCCACAAAGTGTTTCCCAATGTTAGTAGGTTCAAATCACACCATTTGCCCAAGATTTCATCCCCAAATTCATTTTTAAACAATTTTTATAATCTTAACAAGCATACAAATGTTTCTGCAAAAACAAACATTTTTCCAGAAGCTTTTTGCTAAACCAAGGGCATGGTTGGCTAGGGCTTGTTCCACTGAATCCATTGATATAAAATTTGTAATTTTTGGACGTGTGGTTTGAAAGTTACAAAGGTTTCAAGTTTGCAATTAAATCTGACTCAAAAATCTGTTTTAACTCAAACCAGTGACACGCGTCGGACTCCTATTCGTCGAAAACGTTTCGCGTGGATCAACTGGTCTGGCGTGTTGGATCAAGTCAGATCGTGCGGTACTGAGCGCATACCCCTTCGCGGTTAAGTCATTCTATCCTATCCATCAGATCGGGATCGGACGGCTGTGGGGTGCTCGACCTTAAACGAGCGGCGCTGCGGCCGCTGCTGGCGGCGGAGCGACCAGACGGTGGCGGCGCCGGTGAAATAGGAAGCGAGGGAGGAGGGAAAGGTGCTCACCACGTTATCAAAGACCTGAGGAAGCTCGACGTGTGGTCGTCGGGGCAAGGGGCGCACAGACGGGTCGGCAATCTCTCGCCGGAGTTGAGAACGGCGTCAGGTGGTCCGGGTTGGGGTCGGAGGCGACGCTACAGATCACGCGGAGGCAAGCAGAAGGCAAGGTTAGCTGCGCAAGGTCGAGGTGGTGACGCGTGCATGAAAGAGAAGGAGAGGGGCGGTCGGATACAACCTGTGGGCGTCGTCGGAGAAGAGCCAGACGGCGGCGGTGCTGGAGGTTGTCGTTGCCGATGCTCAGGGGCGCGCGCGAGGGAGCTGCGACTGCAGAGAGGTCCGCTGGGGATGCTGATCACAGCTGCGTGCTCGAGGAGGCAGGAGGGGGCGTGTGCTGGCCGGAATCAGCAAGGAGGGTCGTCGGAGACAGAGCTGCTCGGGGAGAAATTGGGGCGGCCTGGGGGCGTGCTTGGGGGAGGAGACAGAGGGGAAACGGAGAGGATGTCAGGGCGATTAAATGTGCTTGATCACCGCGAGGAATAAACGCGGCGTTATGACGAATTAAGCCGGAGAAATCAACGGCAGAACGAGGAAGAACTGGTCGCTGCGGTGAGGACGATGGCTAGCGAAGTGGGGCCGTTGCGACAGTGGGAAAAAGAGTGAGGGGGAGGTCCACCGGTCAGTGACTTAGCGGGTTGCTTCTGCGGTGAAGAAAAATGGTTCGGGGAATAAGAGGAGGTGGGCTGCGAGTGGGCTTATTGGGCTGTCTTAGTTGGGTCAGGTCCATTTCATATTTTTTTTCTATCTGTTTGATTTATCTTTTTCCATTTCTATTTACTGATTTGAATTTCAAACAAACAATCCAATCAACCAAATCAATTCAAACAAACACCACACTTCACAACTTTTGAACTTGGTTCTGTTTAGTAGCATAATCCACAATTCCATAATAAAATAATATTTTTATTCATTTTAGGATCCATTCATTATTTAATATAATGGACCTTTTGTTTATTTATTCAAAATAGGGTTTGATTTATTTAATAGAATCCTAATTTGAAATCCAAATATTTTCAAAACCAAACCAGTAGGTTTCATTTGGAAATAAAGATATTTGGAAAACATGTTTAAAACAAAATAACATTTTTATTTATGGTCCATTAACAATTAAATAAATGGGCCTTAGTTATTAAATCAAATAGGATTTGTTTTATTTAAATATTTATTTTGAAATCTAAAATAAAACCAAAACACTTCAGTAGGTTTTATTTGAGAATATAAAATATTTGGAAAACTTATTTAAAATAATTTAATAAGTTTTGATGTTTTAATTAAAATGGTAAAGCCTTTTATTTAAATAAAATTGGATATTAAATCCTTATTAATTTATTTAAATAAACCTTTGTTATTTTTTTTTCAAAACAAAACATTTTATTTCAAAAGCTTGGTCAAGTTTTAATTTGGCTTTATAAAATAATCTTTATTTATAAATCCACCTTTTCATTTGAAAACAAAATCTTTTATTAAAGATCCAAAATAGTAATTTTAAATATTCAAAATATTTTCTTTATTAAATGTTTAACTTTTCAAATCCCTTTAGGATTTCTTTGTTCAAAATAGGTTTGAAGATTTCCAATTGGATTCAAAAGTTTCTTCTGGCCCTGAAAATCAAACAAGGTTTTATTTCATTCATTTATTTTCACATTACAAGATTTGGAAAATCTTGGGATGTGACAGGATACCACCCTTAAAATAAATCTCGTCCCGAGATTTGGGAAGGTTAGGGTTACAAGCAGGTTCAAAACAACTAGGGTACTACCACCCTTAAAAATTTTCAAACAAAAATTACATATTGGCCTTCTTGGGATCCTGGGAAAAATTCTCATGGACAAACATTTGCATTGCGTCCTTTGTTTCCACACTTGACTCATGGGTCAAGGTTGAGTTTCTCCATAGTCTTGTTCAACTTGTTCTTCATCTTTTCTGGACAGTTGCTTGCATAATGTCCTGGATTCTTGCAGTTGAAACAATGGATGTCCTTGAGTTCTTTACGTGGCTCTTGTGGACAAGTTTCTACATAGTGGCCTAAATCTTTGCAGTTGTTGCACCACACTTGGTCAATCTCTTTATTCTTCTTGTTTTCTGGGCACTCACTGGAGTAGTGTCCCATTTCCTTACATTTACGACATTGCACAAGGTTCATGTCTGGTCTTGGTTTCTTGGGTTTCTTTGATCCTTTGAATTGGGTTGTCTTGTTTGGAGGTATAAGTGGTCCTTTTCCTTTGGTAGACTTGGATCCTTCTTGTTTCCTTTGTTCCACCATGGAGTAGATGGGGCATTGGATAGGTACATGGTCGTTTCCTTCACACAAATAACAAGTGGCTTGAGAGGTGGGACATTGTCCAACAGGATGATTTTCTTCACAGTTAGGGCATTGACCTTCATGCTCCTTGGAAGTATGATCCTTGTCTCCACAAATAATGCAAGCTGGTGCTCCATCTAGAACAATATTTCTATCATCCTTGTTGTCAAAGACTCTTTTGGGATAGCTTTCTTCCATGTTGATCATTTGATTAGTCACCTTAAGCATCAGTTGGGATTATTCCTCCAAAAACTTTTGCAGTGCTGGATCTTTATCACTATTGTTGGCTATGAACTGAGCTGTCAGTTGGTTTAACTGGTTCTGGGTTGCTATGAGCTCTTTCATGCTGTCCTCTTGGTTGGTGTTGGTGTCATCAACCTTGGAGTCTTTTGGGGTAGTCATCTGTTTGGGTTGAAGGGAGATTAGAATAGGCAAGATATTTCTAAGAAATATTCCTAATACACACATCACAATTCACACAAACAATGTGCATGCAATCACAAGCCAAACATTTCACTCAAACAAAGTTCAAGCACTCACTTAGGCAACAAAATATTTTTGCTACACCACATAAGTTGGTGTGTTTGTCTTAGCTAAAATATGGTGGTCCATCTACATGGTTCACTTGTGATCTTTCCATTCTTCTTGATTCTTCTTGTATGAGATCATGGTTTCCTTGAGAAAACTCTTGGTTGCAATACTTCAATGATGTAGGCTCCTTCTAACTTTTGCATTCCCTCAGTCTCTAAATTTTGAGCAAGATTTCCTTGTCTCACTTGTAGTCCTAAGTGGTATCCAAGTTGGAAGTCCTTGGTGAATATGCTGAAGATGTTGAAGTCATTAGAGTTGAAGAAGTTGAAGAAGTCCTTTGCATATGGTGTAGTCTTTGGCCATGGGGTAGGTTTTTCCATCAAGTTGAAGTAGAAGAGATGTAGAGTTGAACCCAAAATGGTTGAGGAAAGAGTTTACAAGTGTTTTTGTAAATAGTTTTTGGAACAAAATACAACTCCTATTTTTCTAAGGGTTTTTGTCCAATCCTAGGGTTTACAAATCCTACAGGCAACACAATGCTCTGATACCATCTGTAGGGGTTCCAATCTTTAATAAGATAGAGCCCCCTGTGTTTACAATGCTAGTCCCTGGATCAATAGCTAGCATCCAAAGTTAAGATGTAATATCAAGATACAAAGGTCATAACATAACTTTATAACCAGGAATAACATAATTTTATTACATCATATTTAGCTCATTTGGCTATTACATTACATTGCAGCGGAATAACTATAGTCATGGGGTCCTTCATCTTCAAAGTGCCACAGGCAGATGTTGGTTGTAGACTTTGTAATCCTAATCAATCAATCTTCACTAAAATCAATCAAACCTGCAACATTACAAGTTACAGCCACAAGGGTCAATACATTTGAATTGTATTGGCAAGTGATACTATGGTAGTATAGTGGAGTCTATCATCTATATGCATTTGGCTAGGTGGAGTTTGAGGCTTGCATTGCTCAAAATAGATTTTCCTTATCATTTTGAAAATACTAAGTTTTTGCTTGGCAAAATCATTTTTCTCAATCAAAGATTTGAAGATCCTTTACCAAGGCATCTCTCAATCAAAGATTGAAGATTTCAAACAACCCTTGATCAAACCACAAGATTTTAACTTAGAAATTGGAATGATGAGATTCTTGATTGCTTCCATGTCTTGATGCTCAAATTGTCCTTTACCAGGGACATGGCTAAGTACTTAGGTTTTACACTCTGCAGAGGTGGTGCACTTTCCCCACAAGACTTGGTTTCCCAAGACAAGAACTTTCAGAAGCCTTCCCTTAGATCAAAATGGACGCGTTCCAGCCTATCAAACACTACCACCCACTGTCCATATGGCTAAGTTCTTGCAACCTATATGATCATGGCAGAGCCCATATTGCCAAGTGGTTGCACTTGAAGCTTCTCAACATTTGACATCTCAAATCTCTTTGTTCCTGGGTGGCCATCCACAAGTGAGATACACAAGGTAAACCATAAACATGGGCCTTGTGAACCACTCAACCAAAATCCACCAAGCAAGTCCCATTCCACCCAGGTGATTCATTAACTTAGTTGTTTTATTAAACAAAACATAAGTCCTCGGACTTAGAATATTTTTCCATAGTGTGAATATATATTCCACCCATGTTTTCTATTAGCTAGGCTAAGCTTGATAGTAATAGGAATCTTAACTTAGGAAAATCCTACTAAGGATTCATCTACTAGGTTTTCCTATAGCAAGGTTTATACTTAGCAAAATCCATGCAAGTTTTTACTTAGCAAAATCACTAATGCATAGTGAAAGTAATGGGACAAAAAGTATGAAGCATCACTTGCCTTTTTGGTAGAGTATGGGTTCACTCCTTGTCCTTGCAACAGTCACACTCTTCAAGTCACTACAAATCAATCAAGCAAGGCACAAACTCAATCTACCAAACAAGCAAAACAACACATAAAATGACAAAGTCAAAGTAATGCATGCAAGCATGCCAAGCTTTGTTTTGTTTGAAAAAGTGGTTCCTAATGGGTCATAAACATTTTAAAGCACCTAATGGTCATTTTGTAAAGTGGCAAAGTCATTTGCAAAAGGTTTCACTTTAAAAACCATTTTCAAAACAAAGTATTATTTTATGTGGTGTAGAAATATTTTTACTAAGGCATTAAACTATAGGGTTCACCAAATATGTTTTCAAATCACAAAACTTGATATTTGGGGTCAGAGAGTTTAAAACAAAACATTTTCCAAAGGTTTTCTTCCAAAACCATTTTAATAAATAAACCACATTTCTATTTGACTAGAAATGGTTTTAAATCAAAGAATGTTTATTTTGTTTCACCAAATTCATTTTTGAATCCACAAAGTGTTTCCCAATGTTAGTAGGTTCAAATCACACCATTTGCCCAAGATTTCATCCCCAAATTCATTTTTAAACAATTTTTATAATCTTAACAAGCATACAAATGTTTCTGCAAAAACAAACATTTTTCCAGAAGCTTTTTGCTAAACCAAGGGCATGGTTGTCTAGGTCTTGTTCCACTGAATCCATTGATATAAAATTTGTAATTTTTGGACGTGTGGTTTGAAAGTTACAAAGGTTTCAAGTTTGCAATTAAATCTGACTCAAAAATCTGTTTTAACTCAAACCAGTGACACGCGTCGGACTCCTATTCATCGAAAACGTTTCGCGTGGATCGACTGGTCTGGCGTGTTGGATCAAGTCAGATCGTGCGGTACTGAGCGCATACCCCTTCGCGGTTAAGTCATTCTATCCTATCCATCAGATCGGGATCGGACGGCTGTGGGGTGCTCGACCTTAAACGAGCGGCGCTGCGGCCGCTGCTGGCGGCGGAGCGACCAGACGGTGGCGGCGCCGGTGAAATAGGAAGCGAGGGAGGAGGGAAAGGTGCTCACCACGTTCGCAAAGACCTGAGGAAGCTCGACGTGTGGTCGTCGGGGCAAGGGGCGCACAGACGGGTCAGCAATCTCTCGCCGGAGTTGAGAACGGCGTCAGGTGGTCCGGGTTGTGGTCGGAGGCGACGCTACAGATCACGCGGAGGCAAGCAGAAGGCAAGGTTAGCTGCGCAAGGTCTAGGTGGTGACGCGTGCATGAAAGAGAAGGGGAGGGGCGGTCGGATACAACCTGTGGGCGTCGTCGGAGAAGAGCCAGACGGCGGCGGTGCTGGAGGTTGTCGTTGCGGATGCTCAGGGGCGCGCGCGAGGGAGCTGCGACTGCAGAGAGGACCGCTGGGGGATGCTGATCACAGCTGCGTGCTCGAGGAGGCAGGAGGGGGCGTGTGCTGGCCGGAATCAGCAAGGAGGGTCGTCGGAGACAGAGCTGCTCGAGGAGAAATTGGGGCGGCCTGGGGGCGTGCTTGGGGGAGGAGACAGAGGGGAAACGGAGAGGATGTCAGGGCGATTAAATGTGCTTGATCACCGCGAGGAATAAACGCGGCGTTATGACGAATTAAGCCGGAGAAATCAACGGCAGAACGAGGAAGAACTGGTCGCTGCGGTGAGGACGATGGCTAGCGAAGTGGGGCCGTTGCGTCAGTGGGAAAAAGAGTGAGGGGGAGGTCCACCAGTCAGTGACTTAGCGGGTTGCTTCTGCGGTGAAGAAAAACGGTTCGGGGAATAAGAGGAGGTGGGCTGCGAGTGGGCTTATTGGGCTGTCTCAGTTGGGTCAGGTCCATTTCATATTTTTTTCTATCTGTTTGATTTATCTTTTTCCATTTCTATTTACTGATTTGAATTTCAAACAAACAATCCAATCAACCAAATCAATTCAAACAAACACCACACTTCACAACTTTTGAACTTGGTTCTGTTCAGTAGCATAATCCAAAATTCCATAATAAAATAATATTTTTATTCATTTTAGGATCCATTCATTATTTAATATAATGGACCTTTTGTTTATTTATTCAAAATAGGGTTTGATTTATTTAATAGAATCCTAATTTGAAATCCAAATATTTTCAAAACCAAACCAGTAGGTTTCATTTGGAAATAAAGATATTTGGAAAACATGTTTAAAACAAAATAACATTTTTATTTATGGTCCATTAACAATTAAATAAATGGGCCTTAGTTATTAAATCAAATAGGATTTGTTTTATTTAAATATTTATTTTGAAATCTAAAATAAAACCAAAACACTTCAGTAGGTTTTATTTGAGAATATAAAATATTTGGAAAACTTATTTAAAATAATTTAATAAGTTTTGATGTTTTAATTAAAATGGTAGAGCCTTTTATTTAAATAAAATTGGATATTAAATCCTTATTAATTTATTTAAATAAACCTTTGTTATTTTTTTTTTCAAAACAAAACATTTTATTTCAAAAGCTTGGTCAAGTTTTAATTTGGCTTTATAAAATAATCTTTATTTATAAATCCACCTTTTCATTTGAAAAAAAATCTTTTATTAAAGATCCAAAATAGTAATTTTAAATATTCAAAATATTTTCTTTATTAAATGTTTAACTTTTCAAATCCCTTTAGGATTTCTTTGTTCAAAATAGGTTTGAAGATTTCCAATTGGATTCAAAAGTTTCTTCTGGCCCTGAAAATCAAACAAGGTTTTATTTCATTCATTTATTTTCACATTACAAGATTTGGAAAATCTTGGGATGTGACAGGATACCACCCTTAAAATAAATCTCGTCCCGAGATTTGGGAAGGTTAGGGTTACAAGCAGGTTCAAAACAACTAGGGTACTACCACCCTTAAAAATTTTCAAACAAAAATTACATATTGGCCTTCTTGGGATCCTGGGAAAAATTCTCATGGACAAACATTTGCATTGCGTCCTTTGTTTCCACACTTGACTCATGGGTCAAGGTTGAGTTTCTCCATAGTCTTGTTCAAATTGTTCTTCATCTTTTCTGGACAGTTGCTTGCATAATGTCCTGGATTCTTGCAGTTGAAACAATGGATGTCCTTGAGTTCTTTACGTGGCTCTTGTGGACAAGTTTCTACATAGTGGCCTAACTCTTTGCAGTTGTTGCACCACACTTGGTCAATCTCTTTATTCTTCTTGTTTTCTGGGCACTCATTGGAGTAGTGTCCCATTTCCTTACATTTACGACATTGCACAAGGTTCATGTCTGGTCTTGGTTTCTTGGGTTTCTTTGATCCTTTGAATTGGGTTGTCTTGTTTGGAGGTATAAGTGGTCCTTTTCCTTTGGTAGACTTGGATCCTTATTGTTTCCTTTGTTCCACCATGGAGTAGATGGGGCATTGGATAGGGACATGGTCGTTTCCTTCACACAAATAACAAGTGGCTTGAGAGGTGGGACATTGTCCAACAGGATGATTTTCTTCACAGTTAGGGCATTGACCTTCATGCTCCTTGGAAGTATGATCCTTGTCTCCACAAATAATGCAATCTGGTGCTCCATCTAGAACAATATTTCTGTCATCCTTGTTGTCAAAGACTCTTTTGGGATAGCTTTCTTCCATGTTGATCATTTGATTAGTCACCTTAAGCATCAGTTGGGATTATTCCTCCAAAAACTTTTGCAGTGCTGGATCTTTATCACTATTGTTGGCTATGAACTGAGCTGTCAGTTGGTTTAACTGGTTCTGGGTTGCTATGAGCTCTTTCATGCTGTCCTCTTGGTTGGTGTTGGTGTCATCAACCTTGGAGTATTTTGGGGTAGTCATCTGTTTGGGTTGAAGGGAGATTAGAATAGGCAAGATATTTCTAAGAAATATTCCTAATACACACATCACAATTCACACAAACAATGTGCATGCAATCACAAGCCAAACATTTCACTCAAACAAAGTTCAAGCACTCACTTAGGCAACAAAATATTTTTGCTACACCACATAAGTTGGTGTGTTTGTCTTAGCTAAAATATGGTGGTCCATCTACATGGTTCACTTGTGATCTTTCCATTCTTCTTGATTCTTCTTGTATGAGATCATGGTTTCCTTGAGAAAACTCTTGGTTGCAATACTTCAATGATGTAGGCTCCTTCTAACTTTTGCATTCCCTCAGTCTCTAAATTTTGAGCAAGATTTCCTTGTCTCAATTGTAGTCCTAAGTGGTATCCAAGTTGGAAGTCCTTGGTGAATATGCTGAAGATGTTGAAGTCATTAGAGTTGAAGAAGTTGAAGTCATTAGAGTTGAAGAAGTTGAAGAAGTCCTTTGCATATGGTGTAGTCTTTGGCCATGGGGTAGGTTTTTCCATCAAGTTGAAGTAGAAGAGATGTAGAGTTGAACCCAAAATGGTTGAGGAAAGAGTTTACAAGTGTTTTTGTAAATAGTTTTTGGAACAAAATACAACTCCTATTTTTCTAAGGGTTTTTGTCCAATCCTAGGGTTTACAAATCCTACAGGCAACACAATGCTCTGATACCATCTGTAGGGGTTCCAATCTTTAATAAGATAGAGCCCCCTGTGTTTACAATGCTAGTCCCTGGATCAGTATCTAGCATCCACAGTTAAGATGTAATATCAAGATACAAAGGTCATAACATAACTTTATAACCAGGAATAACATAATTTTATTACATCATACATAGCTCATTTGGCTATTACATTACATTGCAGCGGAATAACTATAGTCATGGGGTCCTTCATCTTCAAAGTGCCACAGGCAGATGTTGGTTGTAGACTTTGTAATCCTAATCAATTAATCTTCACTAAAATTAATCAAACCTGCAACATTACAAGTTACAGCCACAAGGGTCAATACATTTGAATTGTATTGGCAAGTGATACTATGGTAGTATAGTGGAGTCTATCATCTATATGCATTTGGCTAGGTGGAGTTTGAGGCTTGCATTGCTCAAAATAGATTTTCCTTATCATTTTGAAAATACTAAGTTTTTGCTTGGCAAAATCATTTTTCTCAATCAAAGATTTGAAGATCCTTTACCAAGGCATCTCTCAATCAAAGATTGAAGATTTCAAACAACCCTTGATCAAACCACAAGATTTTAACTTAGAAATTGGAATGATGAGATTCTTGATTGCTTCCATGTCTTGATGCTCAAATTGTCCTTTACCAGGGACATGGCTAAGTACTTAGGTTTTACACTCTGCAGAGGTGGTGCACTTTCCCCACAAGACTTGGTTTCCCAAGACAAGATCTTTCAGAAGCCTTCCCTTAGATCAAAATGGACGCGTTCCAGCCTATCAAACACTACCACCCACTGTCCATATGGCTAAGTTCTTGCAACCTATATGATCATGGCAGAGCCCATATTGCCAAGTGGTTGCACTTGAAGCTTCTCAACATTTGACATCTCAAATCTCTTTGTTCCTGGGTGGCCATCCACAAGTGAGATACACAAGGTAAACCATAAACATGGGCCTTGTGAACCACTCAACCAAAATCCACCAAGCAAGTCCCATTCCACCCAGGTGATTCATTAACTTAGTTGTTTTATTAAACAAAACATAAGTCCTCAGACTTAGAATATTTTTCCATAGTGTGAATATATATTCCACCCATGTTTTCTATTAGCTAGGCTAAGCTTGATAGTAATAGGAATCTTAACTTAGGAAAATCCTACTAAGGATTCATCTACTAGGTTTTCCTATAGCAAGGTTTATACTTAGCAAAATCCATGCAAGTTTTTACTTAGCAAAATCACTAATGCATAGTGAAAGTAATGGGACAAAAAGTATGAAGCATCACTTGCCTTTTTGGTAGAGTATGGGTTCACTCCTTGTCCTTGCAACAGTCACACTCTTCAAGTCACTACAAATCAATCAAGCAAGGCACAAACTCAATCTACCAAACAAGCAAAACAACACATAAAATGACAAAGTCAAAGTAATGCATGCAAGCATGCCAAGCTTTGTTTTGTTTGAAAAAGTGGTTCCTAATGGGTCATAAACATTTTAAAGCACCTAATGGTCATTTTGTAAAGTGGCAAAGTCATTTACAAAAGGTTTCACTTTAAAAACCATTTTCAAAACAAAGTATTATTTTATGTGGTGTAGAAATATTTTTACTAAGGCATTAACCTATAGGGTTCACCAAATATGTTTTCAAATCACAAAACTTGATATTTGGGGTCAGAGAGTTTAAAACAAAACATTTTCCAAAGGTTTTCTTCCAAAACCATTTTAATAAATAAACCACATTTCTATTTGACTAGAAATGGTTTTAAATCAAAGAATCTTTATTTTGTTTCACCAACTTCATTTTTGAATCCACAAAGTGTTTCCCAATGTTAGTAGGTTCAAATCACACCATTTGCCCAAGATTTCATCCCCAAATTCATTTTTAAACAATTTTTATAATCTTAACAAGCATACAAATGTTTCTGCAAAAACAAACATTTCTCCAGAAGCTTTTTGCTAAACCAAGGGCATGGTTGTCTAGGGCTTGTTCCACTGAATCCATTGATATAAAATTTGTAATTTTTGGACGTGTGGTTTGAAAGTTACAAAGGTTTCAAGTTTGCAATTAAATCTGACTCAAAAATCTGTTTTAACTCAAACCAGTGACACGCGTCGGACTCCTATTCGTCGAAAACGTTTCGCGTGGATCGACTGGTCTGGCGTGTTGGATCAAGTCAGATCGTGCGGTACTGAGCGCATACCCCTTCGCGGTTAAGTCATTCTATCCTATCCATCAGATCGGGATCGGACGGCTGTGGGGTGCTCGACCTTAAACGAGCGGCGCTGCGGCCGCTGCTGGCGGCGGAGCGACCAGACGGTGGCGGCGCCGGTGAAATAGGAAGCGAGGGAGGAGGGAAAGGTGCTCACCATGTTCGCAAAGACCTGAGGAAGCTCGACGTGTGGTCGTCGGGGCAAGGGGCGCACAGACGGGTCGGCAATCTCTCGCCGGAGTTGAGAACGGCGTCAGGTGGTCCGGGTTGTGGTCAGAGGCGACGCTACAGATCACGCGGAGGCAAGCAGAAGGCAAGGTTAGCTGCGCAAGGTCGAGGTGGTGACGCGTGCATGAAAGATAAGGGGAGGGGCGGTCGGATACAACCTGTGGGTGTCGTCGGAGAAGAGCCAGACGGCGGCGGTGCTGGAGGTTGTCGTTGCCGATGCTCAGGGGCGCGTGCGAGGGAGCTGCGACTGCAGAGAGGTTCGCTGAAGGATGCTGATCACAGCTGCGTGCTCGAGGAGGCAGGAGGGGGCGTGTGCTGGCCGGAATCAGCGAGGAGGGTCGTCGGAGACAGAGCTGCTCGGGGAGAAATTGGGGCGGCCTGGGGGCGTGCTTGGGAGAGGAGACAGAGGGGAAACAGAGAGGATGTCAGGGCGATTAAATGTGCTTGATCACCGCGAGGAATAAACGCGGCGTTATGACGAATTAAGCCGGAGAAATCAACGGCAAAACGAGGAAGAACTGGTCGCTGCGGTGAGGACGATGGCTAGCGAAGTGGGGCCGTTGCGTCAGTGGGAAAAAGAGTGAGGGGGAGGTCCACCGGTCAGTGACTTAGCGGGTTGCTTCTGCGGTGAAGAAAAACGGTTCGGGGAATAAGAGGAGGTGGGCTGCGAGTGGGCTTATTGGGCTGTCTCAGTTGGGTCAGGTCCATTTCATATTTTTTTCTATCTGTTTGATTTATCTTTTTCCATTTCTATTTACTGATTTGAATTTCAAACAAACAATCCAATCAACCAAATCAATTCAAACAAACACCACATTTCACAACTTTTGAACTTGGTTCTGTTCAGTAGCATAATCCAAAATTCCATAATAAAATAATATTTTTATTCATTTTAGGATCCATTCATTATTTAATATAATGGACCTTTTGTTTATTTATTCAAAATAGGGTTTGATTTATTTAATAGAATCCTAATTTGAAATCCAAATATTTTCAAAACCAAACCAGTAGGTTTCATTTGGAAATAAAGATATTTGGAAAACATGTTTAAAACAAAATAACATTTTTATTTATGGTCCATTAACAATTAAATAAATGGGCCTTAGTTATTAAATCAAATAGGATTTGTTTTATTTAAATATTTATTTTGAAATCTAAAATAAAACCAAAACACTTCAGTAGGTTTTATTTGAGAATATAAAATATTTGGAAAACTTATTTAAAATAATTTAATAAGTTTTGATGTTTTAATTAAAATGGTAAAGCCTTTTATTTAAATAAAATTGGATATTAAATCCTTATTAATTTATTTAAATAAACCTTTGTTATTTTTTTTTTCAAAACAAAACATTTTATTTCAAAAGCTTGGTCAAGTTTTAATTTGGCTTTATAAAATAATCTTTATTTATAAATCCACCTTTTCATTTGAAAACAAAATCTTTTATTAAAGATCCAAAATAGTAATTTTAAATATTCAAAATATTTTCTTTATTAAATGTTTAACTTTTCAAATCCCTTTAGGATTTCTTTGTTCAAAATAGGTTTGAAGATTTCCAATTGGATTCAAAAGTTTCTTCTGGCCCTGAAAATCAAACAAGGTTTTATTTCATTCATTTATTTTCACATTACAAGATTTGGAAAATCTTGGGATGTGACATATTTTGTGTTAGAGAAACGTCTGGGCCGCTAGCCTAAGCCATGCCTAATCATGGTGGAAACTCTCAGCATCACCATAGTGAGCTATCTATGAAGCATCCTCAATAAAAAACGATGCATATAGTAAATAAAAAGATCGCTGAGATGCTCATTGTCTGCTTGCCTTGTCATTTTGGTTATGGGAAATCTCCTGTACCATGTGCAAGGGGTACCCCGTTGACGGTTCTCTATGATATGCAAATACTTACAATGACAAGAACTTACCTTGGCCTGAAGTTGAGTAGCATGAGGTGTGGCCCTCATATTCAAGGGACTTGAGATTGCCAACTTATACTTTGTCAAGCATATACTCCATAGTTTGTTCATTTTAACCTTAATCACTTCAAGATGCTTATGATAGGGGCAATGAGGGCTGAAAGCTAACAAGTACCATAATTTTTGGAAGCTCCTTTTGAAACTTGAAATCCCTGCTTCCTTTACAAAAGGCCTTTTTTTCCACCACTATTGAGTCTCCACCTTCTACCTTTAGGCACCATTAAGAGAGCATAGTTGCCATTCTTAGTTTTATGTGCAGTGTCCCAAAGCTTATTGATTGATGCATATTGTGATATTGCTTGTTCTTGTGCTACTTGTTTCTAGTCACCCTTGTGAACTTTGAAGGTGTCCTATGCATCTATATTGCTACTCTATGAGGGACAAGCTGTTTGCCACTATGCTATGTTTTCTGTATGTGAAACAAACAAACATTTTTCAATGCATGCTATTCATGATCTTTGTTTGTATCTTTTCTTGTTGCAACAATAGTTGCTCTGTCTTACTGTTAGAACTCCATTCTTTCATGTCATGTTTAGAGTTCTTTGATCACAGCTTTCAATGCTTGCAAATGGTTAGATATTTATTGTGAGGGTACATGTCACCTAAAAAATTATTATTTTTATCACTTACCTACTCGAGGACGAGTAGGAGTTAAGCTTGGGGATGCTTGATACGTCGGAAACGTATCTATAATTTTTGATGTTCCATGCTTGTTAGTATCTACTTTGCTTTGCTTTGTCCACACTTTGAGGTGTTTTTACATGTTTTCTGGTAATAACCTATTAACAAGTTGCCACAGTGCCAGTTGCCTGTTTTCTACTGTTTTTGGTTTTAGAAAAGCTATTAAAGAAATATTCTCGAAATTGGACGGGACAAACACCAAAGTCAATAACTTTCCGTGGGGAACAAGAAGTCCAGAGGGGAGACAGAGAGGCGTGCCAGGGCAGCCAGACCCCCCTAGGCGCGGCCAGGGGTGGGCCTGTGCCTGGGTAGGGTGTGGGCCCCCTGGTCGCCTCCTCGGCCTTCCCCTTCGACTATAAGAAGCCCCCAATGCCTAAACCCTAAGCACCCGATCAAATCTCCACGAAACCGTCTGTAGCCACCGCCATCGTCCCTAGATCGGGGGATCTGAAGTTCTTCCTGGCACCCTACCGAAGGGGAGATCATCCCAGAGGCCTTCTTCTCCGGTATGATGCGTGAGTAGTTCCACCTTGGACTATGGGTCCATGTAGTATCTAGATGGTTGTATCTCCTCCTTTGTGATTTCATGTATAGATCTTGTGAGCTCCGTTCATGATCAAGATCTAATCTATTTGTAATCATGCATGTTGTGTTTGCAGGGATCTGATGGATATTGAGATTATTATGTTGGTTTGATTAATGGTTTTGTCTTTATGATTCTATCATGTCTGTGTTGTTTGTGATCTTGCATGCTCTCCGTTGTTAGTAGCTATCTTGGCCAAGTGGTTTCTAGTGACTCCAAGAGGGAGTATTTATGCTCGATAGTGGGTTCATGCCTCTAGTTTCCAAGGGAAGTGACAATAATCTCTTCGGTTGTAGAATGTGCTGTTGCCACTAGGGAGAAAACAACGGTCTCTTGTTCATGGAACATGTGGACTGTTTACCTTACACACTTTGCTTAAAGCAGTTGTCTGTTGCTTGAAACTTAATACTGGAGGGGGTTCGGATGATAACCTGAAGGTGGACTTCTAGTCATAGATGTAGTTGGATGGCGGTCTATGTATATTTTTGTATTTCCCAATCGAATCTCATAGGATCTTTCTGACTAGTATTGCATTGTTATGCCTTGCTCAGTTCCTATCAATTGCCCTGCTGTAATTTGTTTACCCTTCATGCCATGTTGTTTATCTAAGGAGAGCACCTCTAGTGAACTATGGACCCCGGTACAATCTTTACCATTGATACATCTTCCACTGTTAATTGTTTACTTGCTGCAAACCATTACCTTCCACACCATATGTTTAATCCTTTGTTACAGCAAACCGGTGAGCTTGACAACCTCACTGTCTAGTTGGGGCAAAGTCTTGAGTTTGTGTTGTGGAGGTCTCCGCGTTGCTTGCAACACCTGTGTGACGTTTCCTTCCTCCTACTGGTTCGATAACCTTGGTTTCTTACTGAGGGAAAATTGCTGATGTGCCTCTTCACATCTTCCTCTTGGTGTAGGGATACGGGTAGGCTACACTAGCGCAAATCAAAAAAAACTACCGCGTAAACCAGGATTACTGTTGTCATAGATCATAGGATTACCACTAGACGCGCAGTTGCGGAACTTGATGAAGCGCGTCGAGGCAGTGCAGACGATCTACGACTCATCCTCGTTCTCGTCCCACGAACAGCTCCCCTTGCGCGGCTCGTCCAAACGCTTCAGATGCAGCGCCTCCGAGGTATCCACACGTACAGGGTGGAAGCGTCAGACGCCGGACTGCTAGGTCCGCGCACGCGACACATGCGTGAGGAGTGGCGGCTGGCTGGAATGGTCTGAGGTCTAACCCTGGTCAGCTCGCCCCACCCTCTCTTATATAGGCGTCGCTAGTGGGCTTCTACATTAGCAGCCCATTAGTAGCCTAAGCCTGGTTTAATTCAGATCTAATCCTCATTAGGCTTCCAGCCCCTTAAGTGTGTGACCCTATAGGTTCATATACGTGTAGACATGAGACGAATACACTTATTCTGTCAATAGTTGGTAGTGGCCTCTAGCAAGACGTGCCAACTCCTAAACGCATACAAAGATCGGACGAACCTGTAAGGTTCCCAACCTTTAATAAGGTAGAGATCCCTGTGTTTACAATGCTAGTCCCTGGATCAATAGCTAGCATCCACAGTTAAGATGTAATATCAAGAAACAAAGGTCATAATACAACTTTATAACCAGGAATAACATAATTTATTACATCTTACATAGCTCATTTGGCTATTACATTACATTGCAGCAGAATATCTATAAGCATGGGGTCCTTCATCTTCAAAGTGCCACAGGCAGACATGTTGGTTGTAGACTTGTAATCCTATTCATTCAACTCACTAATATCAAACAAACCTGCAACATAACAAGTTACAGCCACAAGGGTCAATACATTTGAATTGTATTGGCAAGTGATACTATGGTAGTATAGTGGAGTATATCATCTATATGCATTTGGCTAAGTGGAGCTTAGGTTTGCTTTGCTCAAAATAGATTTTCCTTATCATTTGAAAACTCTAGGTTTTTGCTTTGACAAAATATTTCCCAAGGCATCTCCCAGTAGAAATTGGTGATCCTTCAACCCTTGTTCAACCACAAGTTTTTAACTTAGAAATTGGGATGAGGAGATTATTGATAGCTTCCATGTCTTGATGCTCAAATTGTCCTTTGCCAGGGACATGGCTAAGTACTTAGATTTTTCACTCTGCAGAGGTGGTGCACTTTCCCCACAAGACTTGGTTTCACCAAGACAAGATCCTTCAGAAGCCTTCCCTTAGACCAGAATGGACGCTTTCCAACCTATCATCCCCTACCACCAACTATCCATTTGGCTAAGTTCTTGCAACCTATATGATCCAGGCAGAGCCCATAATGCCAAGTGGCTGCACCTGAAGCTTCTCAACATTTGACATCTCAAATCTCTTTGTTCCTGGGTAGCCATCCACAAGTGGGATACACAAGGTAAACCATAGAAATGGGCCTTGTGAACCACTCAACACAAACCATTCCTTCCATTCCACCCAGGTGATTCATTTACTTAGTTGTTTTATTAAACAAAACACAAGTCCTCAGACTTAGAAATTTTCCATAGCATGAATATATATTCCACCCTTGTTTTCTATTAGCTAAGCTAAGCATGATAGTAATAGGAATCTTAACTTAGGAAATTTCTACTAAGGTTTCATCTACTAGGATTTCCCATAGCATGGTTTATACTTAGCAAAAATTCCATGCAAGTCTTACTTAGAAATATCACTAATGCATAGTGAAAATAATGGGACAAAAGTATGAAGCATCACTTGCCTTTTTGGTAGAGAGTATAGGTTCACTCCTTGATCTTTGCAATGTTCACCCACTTCAAATCACTACAATTCAATCAAGCAAACAACATTTCAATCTACCATTCAAGCAATTCATCACATAAAATAATAATAACAAAACAATGCATGCAAGCATGCCAAGGATTGTTTTATTTGAAAAAGTGGTTTCTAATGGTTCATAAACATTTGAAAACACCTAATGGTCATTTTATAAAGTGGCAAAATCATTTGTATAAGATTTTACTTCATAAACCATTTTTAGATCAAGTCATTATTTTATGTGGTGTAGAAATGCTTTTAATAAGGCAAATTCTATAGGTTTGACAAAATATGTTTTCAAACCACATAACCTTGTGTTTAGGGTCAGAGAGTTTATTTCCAAAACATTTCTCAAAGGTTTTCTTCAAAAACCATTTTAATAATTATACCATATTTTTATTTGACTAGAAATGGTTTAAATCAAAGATTTATTCTTTTGCTTCACCAAATACATTTTTGAAACCACAATTTGTTTCCTATGGTCAGTAGGTTCAAAACACACCATTTTCCAAAGATTTTATCCCCAAAATCTTTTTAGAACAATTTTTATATTCTAAACTAGCATACACAAGTTTCTGCAAAAACAAACATTTTACCAGAAGCTTTTTACTAAACAAAGTGCATGGTTGGCTGGGGCTTGTCTTGCTGAATCCATTTATATAAAGTTTGCAAAATTTGGATGTGTGGTTTAAAAGTTATGGATTTTTCAAATTGGCATATCTAATAGAACAATTCTGTTTCAAATCAAACGAGCTGAGCCACGTGTCATATTTTAATTCGCCGGTACCGCTTCGGTTGGATCAAGCACTGGGAGGCGTTGGATCTAAGTTAGATCGTGTGGCACAGAGGCAAGCGTACCCCTTCGGTTACTATGAGTTCTCTCATGTTGTCCTCTTGGTTGTTGTTGTTGTTGTCACCATCCTTGATGTTGTAATCTCTTGGAGTAGTCATTTGTTTGGGTTGGATTTGGATTAGAATGGGCAAAATATTTCTAAGGGAATAGTTCTAAGTATACACATCACAATTCACACAAGCAATGTGCAAGCAATCACAAACAAACATTCCACTCAAACAACAAGTTTCATATTTTTAGGCAACAAAATATTTTTGGTTACACCACATAAGTTGGTGGGTTTGTCTTAGACTAAATTTGGTGGTCCATCTATATGGTTCACTTGAGATCTTTCCATCCTTCTTAGTTGATTCTTCTTGAACAAGATCATGGTTTCCTTGGAAAAAATTTTGGTCACAAAACTTCAAGGTGATGATGTTTCCTTCTATGTTGTGTTTCCTTAGTCTTCAAGTATTGAGTAATATTTCTTGTCACACTTGTAGTCCTTAGTGATATCCAAGATTGAAGTCCTTGGTGAATATGTTGAAGATGTTGAAGTCATTAGAGTTGAAGATGTTGAAGTCATTAGAGTTGATATCCAAGGTTGAAGATGTTGAAGTCATTAGAGTTGATGAAGTCCTTTGTTCATGGTGAAGTCTTTGGCCATGGGGTAGGCTTTGTCCATCAAGTTGAAATAGAGGAGATGTAGAGTCAAAACCAAAATGGTTGAGGAAAGAGTTTACAAGATTGTTTGTAAATAAGTTTTGGAACAAATACAACTCCTATTTTTCTAAGGGGTTTTTGTCCAATCCTAGGGTTACAATCCTACAGGCAACACAATGCTCTGATACCATCTGTAAGGTTCCCAACCTTTAATAAGGTAGAGATCCCTGTGTTTACAATGCTAGTCCCTGGATCAATAGCTAGCATCCACAGTTAAGATGTAATATCAAGAAACAAAGGTCATAATACAACTTTATAACCAGGAATAACATAATTTATTACATCTTACATAGCTCATTTGGCTATTACATTACATTGCAGCAGAATATCTATAAGCATGGGGTCCTTCATCTTCAAAGTACCACAGGCAGACATGTTGGTTGTAGACTTGTAATCCTATTCATTAAACTTCACTAATATCAAAAAACCTGCAACATAACAAGTTAAAGCCACAAGGGTCAATACATTTGAATTGTATTGGCAAGTGATACTATGGTAGTATAGTGGAGTCTATCATCTATATGCATTTGGCTAAGTGGAGCTTAGTATTGCTTTGCTAAAAATAGATTTTCCTTATCATTTGAAAACTCTAAGTTTTTGCTTTGACAAAATCTTCCCCAAGGCATCTCCCAATAGAAATTGGTGATCCTTCAACCCTTGTTCAACCACAAGTTTTTAACTTAGAAATTGGGATGAGGAGATTATTGATAGCTTCCATGTCTTGATGCTCAAATTGTCCTTTGCCAGGGACATGGCTAAGTACTTAGATTTTTCACTCTGCAGAGGTGGTGCACTTTCCCCACAAGACTTGGTTTCACCAAGACAAGATCCTTCAGAAGCCTTCATTTACTTAGTTGTTTTATTAAACAAAACACAAGTCCTCAGACTTAGAAATTTTCCATAGCATGAATATATATTCCACCCTTGTTTTCTATTAGCTAAGCTAAGCATGATATTAATAGGAATCTTATCTTAGGAAATTTCTACTAAGGTTTCATCTACTAGGATTTCCCATAGCATGGTTTATACTTAGCAAAAATTCCATGCAAGTCTTACTTAGAAATATCACTAATGCATAGTGAAAATAATGGGACAAAAGTATGAAGCATCACTTGCCTTTTTGGTAGAGAGTATAGGTTCACTCCTTGATCTTTGCAATGTTCACCCACTTCAAATCACTACAATTCAATCAAGCAAACAACATTTCAATCTACCATTCAAGCAATTCATCACATAAAATAATAATAACAAAACAATGCATGCAAGCATGCCAAGGATTGTTTTATTTGAAAAAGTGGTTTCTAATGGTTCATAAACATTTGAAAACACCTAATGGTCATTTTATAAAGTGGCAAAATCATTTGTATAAGATTTTACTTCATAAACCATTTTTAGATCAAGTCATTATTTTATGTGGTGTAGAAATGCTTTTAATAAGGCAAAATTCTATAGGTTTCACAAAATATGTTTTCAAACCACATAACCTTGTGTTTAGGGTCAGAGAGTTTATTTACAAAACATTTCTCAAAGGTTTTATTCAAAAACCATTTTAATAATTATACCATATTTTTATTTGACTAGAAATGGTTTAAATCAAAGATTTATTCTTTTGCTTCACCAAATACATTTTTGAAACCACAATTTGTTTCCTATGGTCAGTAGGTTCAAAACACACCATTTTCCAAAGATTTTATCCCCAAAATCTTTTTAGAACAATTTTTATATTCTAAACTAGCATACACAAGTTTCTGCAAAAACAAACATTTTACCAGAAGATTTTTACTAAACAAAGTGCATGGTTGGCTAGGGCTTGTCTTGCTGAATCCATTGATATAAAGTTTGCAAAATTTGGACGTGTGGTTTAAAAGTTATGGATTTTCAAATTGGCATATCTAATAGAACAATTCTGTTTCAAATCAAACGAGCTGAGCCACGTGTCATATTTTAATTCGCCGGTACCGCTTCGGTTGGATCAAGCACTGGGAGGCGTTGGATCTAAGTTAGATCGTGTGGCACAGATGCGAGCGTACCCCTTCAGTTAGTTTCTATCGCGAGCATTGGATTTAAATCCTACGGCGTACAACCCTTGACCATTAACTAGCGGTGCTGGAGGCGGTGACTGGCGGCGGTGCTGTCAGACGACGACGGTGGTGATGTTACAGGAAGAGAGGAAGGAAGGGGAGATTCTCACCGGATTCAGGAGGTCACGGCGATGCTCAACGTGTTGATATCTCGTCGAGGGGCGCACGGAGGTGACGGCAATCGCTCGCCGGAGCTGCGCTGCGCCTCGGGTTTGTACGGTCGTCAACGGGGGCGGCGATATACGGCGTGCTAAGGCAAATAAAAGGCACCGTTAGGTTCGTATGGATGTCGCGATCTTGTGAGTATCCAAGAGGGGGAAAGGGGCGGTCTAGACTCACCAGTAGTGCTTGCCGGAGTTGCGGGGTTCTTCGGTGGCGCTCAGACGAAGGCGGAGGCGGGGTTGTGGGGCAAGCGAGAGAGAGCTGGAGGCACTGGAGTGTGCGCCAGAGTCTGGGGAAGATGTTCGCGTGCTCGAGGAGACCAGGGGTGGCGTGGGGCTGCCGGAATTGAGTGTGGAGCTCGTCGGAGACAGCGGCAGTTGAGGCTAAAATTTGACCAGCCTAGTGGCTCCGGTTGGGTGAGGTCTGAGGGGAAAAGAAGAGAGGGAAGAGGCGAGTTAACGTGCGCGATTACTGCCCAATTCATTCGCGACATTGATGTGAATTAAACTCATGGATTCAACGGCAGAAACGGGAGAAAGGGAGGAAGAACAGGTCGCGGGGTGAGGAAGATGACTGCGTGGCAGTGGGGTCCTGGCGTCAGTGAGTGAGAGAGAGTGGGGGTGGGGTCCGTCTGTCAGCGTCGCTGCGGTTGAGAATTTGAGTAGAAAACGCTTCGTGCTGCGAGAGAGAGGGAGTGGGCTGCGGTTGGGCTTAATGGGCCAGTTAGGTTGGGCTGCACCTTTTCAATTTTTTTTTGTTCTGTTTGCTTTTCTTTTTCTATTTCTTTTATTCTGTTTTGATTTTGATCCAACAATTCAAACACTCATTTGATTTCAAACCTTTGCCAGATTTTGTGTAGGTTTAAATACTGATTATTATTGTAATCTGGTGTCAATTTTTGAATAAAACCTTATTCATTTTGGGGTCTTTTATTTATTCAAAATAGGCTCTAGTTTTAATTAGATAAGTTTTAATAATATTTTTAAATCTCCATTTAAATTCTTAAAACTTTCCAAATCCTTTCAGTAGGTTTTTATTTGTTTATTTTGGTTCAAATAATTCATCTTGAATTATTTGGAAAGGTTTTTAATATGTTTTATTATTCATTTAAAATTTGGATTTGTCTTTATTCCAATAGGATTTGGTTTGTGCCATTTTATTTTACTTTGGCAATTCTTTATCCAATATTTTTATTTGGATTTGGATTAAATTCATTCCACTTGTTTAAGGATTTTGCCAAGGTTTGGTTTGGTCTTTCAATATTCTTTAATTAATATTTTTTCCTCATCTTATAAAATTCATATCTTTTTATTTAGAGATCCAAACTTGGTGATTCCAATTTGTGAAATCTTGTTTATTATTTGTTTATCCTTTTAAAGATCTTTAGGATTATTTGCTCACCAATTGGTATGGATTTCCAGATAGGTGCTTTATTAGCTTTGGGAATTTAATTCCTTATCTTATTATATTCATAAGATTTTATCCATGGTTCCAATTTAAGTGAAACCAATTTCTATGGTCTTATAATATTTCTAGTTGTCTTTCTTGATCATTTGTGAATGTTTGTTGACAAATTTTTATATGGATCAAATCCATAGGCTTGGAGATAACTTTGGAAATGATTTTTATTCCATTAGGGCTTTGGGATTTGGATTTATTTTCCAAGTGTTCAAATTTCCAGATACATTCATTGAGGAATGCATTTTCTTTTGATTTGGATTTTGTTGATTTCAAACTTTACCAAAGTTTGTTCAAGATGGGATTTTAAGTTTCCATTTAAAAACAAAAGTTTCTTTTCACCCTGATTTTCAACAAAAAATTATTTTGTTTATTTTTTTTCACATTACAAGATTTGGAAAATCTTGGGATGTGACAGAACCATCACAAGGTTTAGTACATGTCTTTCCCTTTGCCTCACGATATTTGGTCTAGCTCCAAGCTGACCTATCTTTCTTGATACCGTAACTCGGAATCCCTTTACTAGGTTAACTCTTAACCTTATGTAGCATGGCCATGCATTTCTGGATCTGATCACTTGAGGGGCCCAGAGATATCTCTCTCAAGTAGAGAGGGGCAAATCCCATCTTGATTGACCATGCCTTGCAGTATGCTTTAGGACAAACCCAAAAACTACCTTTATAACTACCCAGTTACGATGCAGCGTTTGATAGCCCCAAAGTAGGTCGATCCACATCTTAAGTACATGCGACAATCTCAGGTCTAAGGACAAAACGTACACGATGTATAGAGAGAGAGCTGCAACTAATTGCTAGTCTCAAGTTAGGTCAGTCCAACCCCATGTTCATAACATGTGTCCACATCATTGGTTTGACATCTCCATATCTATGACTTGCGAAACATAGTCATCAACCAATCGATGTGCTAGTATAATATTCACCTGTGTCCTCACATGAACTCCATCTAGGGACAACTTTTAAATAACCATACAAGTAAAGAGTTTCACAAATAATTCACATAATTGCCAATCAATACAAGTTGCCTGATATGGATATTCTAGGAACATTACAATAACTCATGGATACATATGAAATATAATCATCTCTATGATTGCCTCTAGGGCATATTTCCTTCACTTGGGGTTCCCAACGAAGTGCTAAACCAACACCATCAAGCCTTTTTCTGGCGCCGCTGCCAGGGAGGCTAAGGACTTCTTCACAAGGGGAGTCCTTCACTTCCTTTCTCTTTACTTTGTTTTTAGTTTGCTTTGTTTCTTTTGCTTGGTTTTGTTTGCCTCTTTAAAAAAACCAAAAAAATAGTCTAGTTTGGTTTGGTTTCTTTATTCAAAAACACAAAAAAATTAGTTCCTACTCTAGTTGCCACCTTGCTCTAGCTCACCATGTTATTCCCCAAGTTCGCCCTGAAATATCTTGCAATAGGTATGGGAAAGATAATATTGAAGAATTCTTTAATCATGTTAGCAAGGATGAGGATATTGAGGAAAAATCTACAGCTGAACTTGCTCCTAATTATGAGATTGCTGCAGCTTCTTTAGTTCATATGTTGGAGGCTAGGTTTGTTAGCCTTAAACCCTTCAGACAATTCTTGTTCCTAAAACTAAAAGAATAAAAGAATGCTGAAAAGAGGGAATTCATCCTTGAAACTTTATTAAATGAATTCTATGATGTTGCTAGGAAAGCCAAAAAGTTCTTTGAGCGTTTCAATATGCTAGGCTCAAGTGTAGATGTTGTGGGTACTTCTGAAACTAAGCCTAGAGAGTAATTTAAGATACCCATACCCTTTAAGCTTGTTGGAATGCATGAGGCCTTTGAAAATAATTTTGATTGGATTGCTCCTGAAAATCTTTTTGATGAAAGTAGTAGACCAAAGAGAGATGAGAGGGGATCTTCCAAAACCCATTTGGATGAGATACCTTTCATAGTTGAGGATTTTGCAAGTATTGATCTTAATGCTTCTTCATTTGAAAATACTTGATTCTTCTTGCTTCTTGTGCCTAACTTAAAGGCGTTAAAGAAAAGTACTTGTTGGGAGATAAGCCAAGAGTTTCCTTGACTCTTGGAAGTTATTACTTCAGTAATGACCTCTCCTTATCCTTTTTGTTTGCTTTTTGTGCCAAAAAAGACCTCTAATGAGAGGGAAGTAAGATTTGGGGAGTTGCTGTCCCGAAAGAGATTTCTTTCCTCCACCATAAAAACTCATGAGGAGTCTCCGTAACTCGGATTGAGCTGAAAATTTACGAATACATCCCCCAGTATGTTAGCTAACTTTAGTTAGTTCAACACTTTTTTATTGTAGCAACAGAATATTTTAGAAAAAATCGGTTTCTGCCTGCTGGTCTATTTTGACAAATTTCTGCCATTATTTGCATTTGCTTCTTATTGATTCCTTTTTGAGTTGTCTTTTGGGTAATTGAGATTTTTGAAGGAGTTACTACATTATCTTGTGTTTTTAGTGAAAAGTCTTGCTGTTCCAAAGCTTTGCCAAAGGTCTAATAGCTTTTGAATAAACTAATGTTGCTAATAAAGATTATGTGAAGTTTTGTATGAAGGAAAAATTTCAGGTGTAGAGAAAGAATGATGCAATAAGATGAAGAATGGACAAAAGCTCAAGATTGGGGATTCCACATGGTGTAACCCCAAGAAATATCCAAGAGGTACAAGCGTCGAAGCTTGGGGATGCCCAAGGCATCCCCTTCTACATCAATAAAAAGCTCAGGTATGTTTAGACACTTCGTTTTTATTGTTTCATGCACAGTTTTGTTGTTCTTGGAGCATCTTAGTTTTTGTTTGATTTGCTTAGTTGTTTACTTTCCTTGTGTAGTTTGGACCCCCGCTTTCGCTGTGTTGTTGCAAATAAGTTTGCTTGGTGTTGGAAAGGAGTAGTAAGTTCTTGCTTGGAAGTGCAAGAGGAGCTTGCATTGACTGTGACTTAGACTTTATCATTGCCATGCTAGGTGTTGTTTTGACCTTATGCTTAGTAGTTATTGCTGTAGCATGGCTTGCTCCAAGTCATTGGGATTGCTTAGTGTGCCTTGAATAAATTATGTGTTGTTTTAGAATGCAAAAGCTTAGTATTGTGGTACTCTCCTTTGAGGTTTGTTTGGGTTGACTTGGCACATGATCACACCATGTTATGCCTCTCACAAGTCACCATTAGCCTCTATGATCATTTAGTCCTTGACTTGTAGTACCACTCTATGCCTTGATTAGTAATGTTTTGTCGCTCTGCATGATTATGGCCACTATTGCTCTCTTATTTGGTTGCTCCCGGTCTAGCCTCCACTTGTATGAGTAAGCTCTACTCATGCTTACAACTCCCAAGAAACCAAGTTGTTCCAAAGTGGCCACTATAAACTCCTATGCATGGTGTATTACACCATTCCAAGTATATTCCTGTTTTCAGCTATCTTCCAATTAAAAAATATTTTTTATGTGAAAACTTAGTGATTAAAGCCCACACAAACTTGATGGCACACTTTATATTCTTTGCCCCTAATAAACTTGAACCATTGTGTCGTCTATGTTGTATATGCTTCCACTTATACGTTGGAATTAGCAGAACCGTGCTGTCATGGGGAACGTTTTCAACATTGCACTTATACTTTGTACTCAGTTGATATCATGCTCTTTTGTCTATGGATGTCACCGGTGTGAAATAAAGAGGGAACTTGTAAGTCCATGGAGTTTGTATTCTGTGTTAGAGAAACGCCTAAGCCGCTAGCCTAAGCCATGCCTAATCATGGTGGAAACTCTCAGCATCACCATAGTGAGCTATCTATGAAGCATCCTCAATAAAAAGCTATGAATATAGTAAATAAAAAGATCGCTGAGATGCTCATTGTCTGCTTGTCTTGTCATTTTGTTTATGGGAAAGCTCATGTACCATGTGTAAGGGGTACCCCATTAGCGGTTCTCTATGATATTTAAATACTTATAATGACAAGAACTTACCTGGGCCTGAAGTTGAGTAGCATGAGTGTCATCCCAAAATTTTCCAAATTTTGAAATTTGAAAAATAAATAAACAAAATAAATAATTTTTGAAATTTAGGGTGAAAAACAACTTTTTGATTCCAAATGGAAACATCAAAACCCTACTTGAACAAACTTTGGATAAAATGGAACCCAACAAAAATTCATATCAAGTTAAATGCATTCATCCATGAACATATCTTGAAATTCAAACTTGGGAAAAATAAACCAAAACCCAAAACTTAATGAAAGAAAATCATTTCCAAGATATCTCAAAGACTATGGATTTGATCCATATAAAAATTGGTCAAGAAACATTTATAAATGATCAAGGATGATAAATAAAAATGTTATAAAACCATATAAATTGGTTCCATTCAATTTGGAGCCATGGATAAAATCTTATGAATTTAATAAGATAAGGAAATTAAAATTCAAAGCTAATAGAGCTTCTATCTAAAATCCATACCAAAAATTATGAGCAAATAATCCTAAAAGGATTTAAAAGGATAAACAAATATTAAATAAAAATATACAAATTGGAATCACCAATTTTGGATCTTTAAATAAAAAGATATGGATTTTATAAGGCAAATAAAGAAATAAATAGATGAATAAAGAATATTTAATAGCCAAGTTAAATCTTGAGTTAAATCCATAAGCAAATGGAATAAATGTAATCCAAATCCAAATAAGATAAATGGATAAAGAATATTCAAATAAAAACATATAGGATTAAACCATATTCTAATTGTATTTGAATAAAGATAAAATCCCTAAAGTAAATGATTGATTAAATCATGCAAAGATAATAATTGGAATTTACCAAAGTGAATTAAAAAGTTATCTAATTAAATTAAAATAAATATTTGAATAAAGTTTATATGGAATTAAAACCATATTTGATTTTATTTGAAATAAAAACAATTTCCCAATTTAAATGATTAATAAATCATATGGAAATACTTTAAATAATTGAAAGTGAATTATTTAACACCCTATTGAATAAATAAAACCTACTAAAAAGGTTTGGTGAAAATTAGAATTCAAATAAGGGTTTGAAAATATAATTAAAATATTATTTGAATAAAAACAAGTGCCTAATTTAAATAAAGAATAAACCATAATTGAATAAAGGAATTATTCCAAAATGGTCTTTAAAAACACATTTATAATAGTACTAAAATATATTGAAAGTTTGGAAAAGTTTTGAATTAAAAAGAGGTTTGAAATCATTTGAACAAATTCAAAATAGAAAATGATAATAGAAAAAGAAAAAGGAAACACTATTAAAAAAGAGAAAGAATCAGCCCAGCCAGCAAAGCCCAACTAACAGCCCAGCTAGCCCATTTCTTTCTCCCTGTAGAAAACGATTCGCACCAGCAATTAAACCCACTCAGTCGCTGACGATTGGACCCACCTGAACCCTCTCTCTCGCTGACGACAAGACCCCACTTACCAGTTCGTCGTTTCCACCCGCGCGACTGTTTCTCCCCCAAACCTCGCCGTCTCTGCCGTTCAATGCCAGCTTCAATTCGAGTAAATGGCTGATTGATTCATCCCAGTAACGATGCCCCCTTAAACGCCCACGCCTTCTCTATCTTTTCCCCCAGACACCATTTGCTCTCTGCCTCCAGGCCGTTCAAATTGCTCACCCCAAACCTTCTGTCTCCGACGAGCCGCCGTGACGATTCCGGCCAACACCCTCACCCCCACAATCCCCGCTTCACACGAGCGTGATCCCCATCGTCCCCTGCACCTTCCAGTACCACGAGCTTGCCCGCGCGCGCCCCAGATACTCGACTACGTCGTCAACCAAGCATCATCGTCGTCTGCCATTACTCCGTCGAGCTTCCCCGGTATCTTCTGACCTCTCCTTTCCCTCTGAATGATGCTCGTGTATCCACCTTCGCCTCATGCATCTAACGCGACCCTCTGCTGGCCTTATCCTGCCATGTAGCCTCGTCTCCGACAACGACAGAACGTGCCCGCCACCAGGAACGACTCCGGTGAGCAATCATCGTCGAACCGGTACGCCCCTGCCCTCCTACGACCACGTTGAGCATCAGCGCGGCACTGCGAATCTGGTAGCGCTCTCCATTCTCTCCCTCGCTTCCCGTAGTCGCCACAACACCGTAGCCAGAGCGCCGCCGCCGCGCGCCAGCGTCGAGCGCCGCCAGGTTATGGTTAGGATGCTAGGAACCGTAGGATGTAGATCTGTCGGCTACGATAGATTCATTAAACGAAGAGGTAAGACTGGTTCTGTACGGTGCAATGCACTTTAGATCTCACGGCTAGAATCGAGCGATCCACGCGAAACGGTATCGTCCAGTAAGAACATGACGCGTGGCACTGACTTTGTTTTAAAAACAGAAAATGTTCTATTAGATGTTTGAATTTGTAAATTACATAACTTTAAATCTACACGTCCAGATTTTACAAATTTTATATCATTGGAATCAGCAAAAAGAATACTTTCCAACCATGCACTTTGTTTAGTATTTTGCTTCTGTAAAATTGACTATTTTTGCAGAAACTTGTTTAGGCTTATTTTGTGTATAAAATTTATTCTAAAAATGTTTTTAAGTTAAAATCTTTTATAAATGGATTGTTTTGAACCTACTGACCATAGAAACCAACTTTTGGATTTTAAAAAATATATTTTGTGACACTTAGGAATTATACCTTTGAATTAAAGCATTTCTAGACAAATAAAATATTCAATATGTTTTAAAATGCTTTTTGAGTAAAACCTTTCGAAAATGGTTTAAATTAACTCTCTGAACCTAAACACCAAGTTTTAGGATTTAAAAATATATTTGGTAAACCTTAGTAAAATTATTACTTTGTTTAAAGGCATTTCTAGCAAAATAAAATGTTGCTTTGATTTAAAAATGGTTTTAGATGAAACCTTTGGCAAATGGTTTAATATTAAACACTTTGACCATAAACACTAACATTTGTGTTTAAAAATATATTTGGCTAACACTATAAATTATTCTTTGAATAAAATCAATTCTAGCAAAACAAAAGAGATTTAAAGTGGCCATTTTCACTAACTTGTTATCAAATGGTTTTGCCACATTTATAAATGACCAATAGGTGTTTTATAATGTTTATAACCTATTGGAAATCACTTTTCCAAACAAAACAATCTTTGGCATGCCTGCATGCATTGCTTTGTTTTTATTATTTTATGTGTTGAATTGTTATTTTTGAAATGTTATTTTTGAAATTGTGCCTTGCTTGATTGAATTGTAGTGGAATTTGAAGAGTGTGACCATTACAAGATCAATAAGTGAACTTATATTCTCTACCAAAAATGCAAGTGGTGCTTCATACTTTTGTCCCATTATTTTCACTATGCATTAGTGATATTTCTAAGTAGGACTTGCATGGAATTTTTACGAAGTATGCTATGCCATGGGAAATCCTAGTAGATGATGCCTTAGTAAAATTTTCCTAAGTTAAGATCCCTACTACTATCATGCTTAGCTTAGCTAGTAGAAAACAAGGGTGGATTATATTCATGCTATGAAATATTTCTAAGTCTATGACTTGTGTTTTGTTTAATAAAACAACTATGTGAATGAATCACCTGGGTGGAATGGTATTGCTTGGATGTATTTTTGTTGAGTGGTTACACAAGGCCCGGGGACTGGTGAACCTTGTGTATCACACTTGTGGAATGCCACCCAGGAACAAAGATATTTGAGATGTCAAATGTTGAGAAGCTTCAAGTGCAGCCACATGGCATTATGGGCTCTGCCTGGATCATATAGGTTGCAATAACTTAGCCAAATGGACAGTTGGTGGTAGGGGATGATAGGTTTGGAGCGCGTCCATTCTGGTCTAAGGGGAAGGCTTCTGAAAGATCTTGTCTCGATGCATGTCGAGTCTTGTGGGGAAAGTGCACCACCTCTCGAGAGAGTAAAATCTAAGTACTTAGCCGTGTCCCCGGCAATGGACAATTTGAGCATCAAGACATGGAAGCTATCAAGGATCTCCTCATCCCAATTTCTAAGTTAAAAACTGTGGTTGAACAAGGGTTAAAGGATCTTCAATCAATGATTGGTAGATTCCTTGGGTGATTTTGACAAACAAAAACTTAGTGTTTTCAAATGATAAGGAAAACCTATTTTGAGCAAAGCAAGCCTAAGCTCCACTTAGCCAAATGCATATAGATGATAGATACCACTACTCTACCATAGTATCACTTGCCAATACAATTCAAATGTATTGACCCTTGTGGCTGTAACTTATTATGTTGCAGGTTTGTTTGATGTTAGTGAAGTGTGTTGAATAGGATACAAGTCTACAACCAACATGAATGCCTGTGGCACTTTGAAGATGAAGGACTCCATGCTATAGTTATTTCTGCTGCATTGTAATGAGATAGCCAAATGAGCTATGTAAGATGTAATGAATTATTTTATTCCTAGTTATAAAGTTGTATTATGACCTTTGTTTCTTGATATTACATCTTAACTGTGGATGCTAGCTATTGATCCAGGGACTAGCATTGTAAACACAGGGATCTCTACCTTATTAAAGGTTGGGACCTCTACAATGAGGTGTGGCCCTCATATTCAAAGGACTTGATATTGCCAACTTATACTTTGTCAAGCATATACTCCATAGTTTGTTCACCTTAACCTTAATCACTTCAAGATGCTTATGATCGGGGCAATGAGGGCTGAAAGCTAACAAGTACCATAATGTTTGGAAGCTCTTTTTGAAACTTGAAATCCCTGCTTCCTTTACAAAAGGCCTGCTTCCTTTACAAAAGGCCTTTCTTCCACCACTATTGAGTCTCCACCTTCTACCTTTAGGCACCATTAATAGAGCATAGTTGCCATTCTTAGTTTTATGTGCAGTGTCCCACAGATTATTAATTATGCATATTGTGATATTACTTGTTCTTGTGCTACTTGTTTCTAGTCACCCTTGTGAACTTTGAAGGTGTCATATGCATCTATATTGCTACTCTATGAGGGACAAGTTGTTTGCCACTATGCTATGTTTTCTATATGTGAAACAAACAGAAGTTTTTCAATGCATGCTATTCATGATCTTTGATTGTATCTTGTCTTGTTGCAACAATAGTTGCTCTTTCTTACTGTTAGAACTCCATTCTTTCATGTGCATGTTTAGAGTTCTTTGATTCCATCTTTCAATGCTTGCAAATGGTTAGATCTTTATTGTGAGGGTACATGTCACCTCAAAAATTATTCTTTTTATCACTTACCTACTCAAGGACGAGCAGGAGTTAAGCTTGGGGATGCTTGATACGTCAGAAACGTATCTATAATTTTTTATGTTCCATGCTTGTTAGTATCTACTTTACTTTGCTATCTTGTAACATCCCAGGATTTAGCACCTAGAAATAGAGAGGACGCAGGTTTGTGCATTGCATTAATGCATAAGAAAATCCGGGGAATTTTCGCGCAAAACTAAAAGAGCTATGGAGGGATCGGGATCTCTCTTGTACTGAAGGAAACTTCGGAGAAAGTGCGATAGATATCGACATGACCTTTGTAGAATTCTTTGTTTCAGGAAAAATTTGTTCAAACAAGTATTTGAATTTCAAATATGAAATTCAAATGAATTTATAAAATTCACAAATAAGAATTGGAAATATTTAATAACTTGAAATAAAATGAGTACATAAATAATATAACAAGGATTCTTTATCAATATAAATATATATGCATATATTATTATTTTACAATAGATAAATCAAAGAATTCTTTATATAAGACCTTGTCTTTACAATTAGAAAACAAATAAGTAGGAAAAAGAATCACAATTGAAATAAATAACAACATTCTTTATTACAACAATATATTTGACATTTTCCTTACAAAAGAATTGTTAAATAAATAAAAAATGAAATAAGTAAACTTTATTGAATTGAATACAATAATACAATGTTTTTACAATATATAAAATAGAATATAAATTACAATATCTCAACATTATTCAATCAGAAAAGAAATTACATATATATAAGAGAAATCCTAAACTATTGTTCCTAAGCTACTTCTTTATCTTGTATCCTTTACCCCAGATGTTCTTGCAAAAACAAACAACTAAAAAATAAAATACAGGGGTTAGTTTTGGGATTAGATTACTCTCAGAATTAGCATACTAATGATATGCTTAAGCTCATCATTGAGTGATTTGAAATGGAACAAGTGTAGTATTTGTTCTTGTTCTATCTAATGACCTCAGCACAACATCATAGGTCAAAAAGGGGCAAGTTTCACCTTGGTAAAATAGTAAAAGAATCAAGCTTCCACTTGGCAACATCCAAAAATGATGCTCAACTTCAGATACTACCAAATTAGCTGAACACATTCAGGGCAAAAGATCTCATAGATGAAACCTGGATAAGGGGAGGTTCCTGGACCATACCAGGCACACAAACAGGCAGCTCACACATGCATGCATGCATGCATGCATGCATGCATATGTGCTGTCAACACCACAGCTACCCAGGAAACCAGATAAGAAGGAAACAACCGTAGCCAACAAGTACCTTCCCACACTCCACAACACATTCACACAACATCACCACCAGAGTGTCAAACCACACCACCATAGCTCTGGTTGCTCCCAGGAGCCATCCTAAAGCTAGGATAAGCGGAAATCAAGGCCAGATGTACCAAGGCAAGATTAATATCAAGCAGAATGGACATGAATCAATCAAGATCCATCACAAGGGCAAGGCAATAACAGCAGTACATCAAGAGCAGCTGCAGCTTATCCACAATCTCACCAAGTCAAGCTAATCTTCTCTGCATATCAGGTTACCAACTATAATAGTAACAGCACATGCTCATTTCATCTTTTAGAGCATAAGTGTTAGTGGGGAAAAATGGAGAACTCTCAGACTATCATAGAAGTGTTATGCTAGTCTCATCATTGAGTTAGAAAGGATAAAACTGTAGCATCTGTTTCAATCATCATTAGGGCCTCAGCCTTTGCATCATAGGTTGGATCTTGTTGCTCACAACAATCATCAAGGGCTAATGAGCCTTGACCATGTTTATTAATTAACATAGCAACAGATCCTACTCACTATGAGTATGCTACTGTGCACCCTTCAATTGGGTTCCACAGTATTAAGCTCACAACAGATCTTGCAAACAGGATCTGTCACTATGCACACTCCAAAATGGAGGCCCCACAGTGACAGTCTGATACACAATGGCTATTATAATGTATCATCACCCAAAATCATCATTGAGATATCTCAGCCAAACAAACCTATCATTTTCCTAGCATCACACTCTAGGAATCAATGGTATACTTTATTTTACTATCAACAAAGACAGTAAACCAAATCACCACCATCATCATATATGCACCTAAGTCAAGGATCCACACCTTTTGTCAGAGAAGCCAACCAAAAACTAAAAGGGACTAATTCATATCATTTTCTTAGGCATTAACCCTAAGAATCAAGTATATATTCAAAATTTCATTTAGTAATGAATTCAAATAATTTTCCTAAAAATAAACATTAGGAATCATATAGATATGTATTCACTGCTCAACATAATGGAAGCTAGAAGATTATCAACTTAATCATATTTTCCACACAGCTAATCACAATAGGGATAACCAGGCACAATTGTGCATGCTTGGTTCAGGTGCTAGTTAATAGAGATCATTCAAAGGGGACCTTTAAATTATCACATAATCCCTGTCATGTAGACATAAACAATAATATGGACAAGCTTTGCTTGTACAGCTTATTCCCACAAGACAACAAATCATTTTCCTAGGATGGTTACCAGGAATCAACTTTGTAGTCAAATCTGTTGCCACACATAACAATCATCCTAATCAGGAGATAACAAATTAAGCCAAGGTATAGTTATAGTAGACTCAAAGCATCAAGCACATCAGCAAGCTTCAACATCTTATATTCCAAGTATGAATTCATCAGAATACAACAAAGGCTCATTATATTTAATACAAGTAACAACTTATACCACTAGCATCAGGAGCACTCAATCAAGATAAGGGTCACAGGCACACAATTGATCACTGAGCAAACCATTGTGAAACATCAAGCATCCAAAACATGTAGGAAGAAGAAATCTAATTAAGATTGTGCACTAGGATTGAGAGAGGTTGTGAGAAAGGGGAAGTGGTACCTACCTGATGGCGAGTCTAAGCTCGCCGACAAAGTAGCAGTTGTGACGATGACAGACAGATGAAGCTCAGCACAGCCACACGAGGTGAGCCATGGCACTACACTTCCTCAGCCCACACCACCAGCAAGTCCTAGCAAACAAACGCCCTCACCATATCACCGGGGTTGCCGAGAACCTCGTCGTCCCGCCGGAGTAATGGAAAAATGGGGAATTAGGGTTTAGGGCTGGTGGTGGGCACGTAGGAGCATAATACACAAATCGAATTGGAGGGCTAGGTTCATCTGGGGAAGGCGGAGCTCCGGCAGCCAGCGGAGGCGGCCGCAGCGGCCTGCCTCGCCGGAATCAAGCCGGCGGTGGCAGCGCCCAGGAACGCGAGGATAAAGGAGAGAGCAGGAGAGGCTTCGAGTGGATAAGGTGAGTGCGGGCTGGGTCGGTTTACCGATCCAGTACTCCCTCTGCTAGGCCAATTGGGCCCAATGTTGGGTACTAGGCCCATTTCAAAATAAAATAAAAGAAAAATAAATAAATTACCAAAATAACCTTTAAACATTTCCAGCTATAGAAAATTATAGAAAAATCATAAAAATATATTTAATATATTAGAATTATCATAGAAATAATATCCACCTAAGAAAAATATAACTTTACTTATTTAAGTTAATAAAATGTAAATAAAGATTAAACACTATTAAATCTTAAGTGAAATTTCATTAAATAAGGAAAAAATCCTAAAAATAAATAAAAATAATTTTTGTGTATAAAAATAACTTTACTATTTTATAAAAATACTAACTTAGAGTTTTTTACAAATAAAATATAAATCAAATATTTAAGACACTTAATTTTTGAATTATTTTATAAAAATAAAGGTAGGACTTAAAAATAAATAAAATTCATTTTTAAGATCTTTAATAAGTATATTCCACTAGAAAAATACCATGTATATTATTCAAAAACATTTTAAGATAAATAAAACTCATTACTTATTTTAATCAAATGAAATAACCACTTTGTTAATTCTTAAAATTATTTCTTAAGTAATAAATAATTCCATTTTCTTATAAAACACTAAACCTTTAATGTTTGATTACTAAGTCTAAATTCATAATTAAAATAAAACTTAAATATAACTATTAGCCTTTAAATGTTTTTAAATCTTAAATTCAAAATTAAACTCCTTTAAAAAAATATTATATATCATTCATATATAAGGGGGTGAATAATATCCATTCCTCAACAACTCTTAAAAATGACTCTAAACTCAAATAAATTTATAAGATCATCTAATTATGCTTCCATTAATAAATTGCATATTATTAAATTTATCTTTCACTTAAATTAAACGGGATCATCCTTAATCATATTTGCCAAAACCCTAAAACTAGATACTATTCTAAAACTCATCATATCTTACAATTCACTTCTATTTTTATAGTTAACTTTGGTCTAAACCATCATAAACATCTCATTTGAAGTTTATTCATGTTTTAAAGTTAACTTTAGTCACTTGTATCATTAATTGAAATATGATAACTCAACATCATTTGTAACCCTCATAAACCCTAATGTAAAACCTAATAAACCTTAAGACTAATTAACCTTAACTAATACTAGTGTCTTCAAATGTTATTCTTTTGCCACTTCACACCAACAAGTCTATAATAGTTCCTTCAGCTCTTAAGAACTCAACTCAAGGACTTTTTATCCTAATCACCAGATAACAATTAATCATAATCACATTATTCTATTAGTATTTGTATATTTTGAATTGTTAACACTTAAGTTCCTGATTAATGTCATTTCTAATGAAATAAACTTAAAGATAAACCCAATCTTAAAGAAGATACCTAAGATCAACTTATTCAAAATACTAAGGGTTTCACTTTGGGAATTATAAAATTGCATAGCATTACTTATGCATAGTGGCATCCTGCTTCTTTAAACATTAGTCCTTACTAGACCAATGATGCTGATTTCAGATATTGGATCCTCTATTATCTCGAAGATCGTGAGTGCATAATCTTGCAATCACAAAAGGCAAGTTCACACTTGCTCATGTCCTTTGATTATTTTCTGTAAAGTATTTTGCAAACCCAGTGTTGTCATCACCTGCATTTGAAAAAGATCAGAAAACACTATTTTCATAATAATATGATTATAGGTTATTTACCATGAGGTAATAATCTACTATAAAAGTCCCGGTGGTAAAGGAACATATTATCTAGGACTTAACAACCAATGTTCCCAGTGATTCTTGCACCGTATATTATGCGTAACCATGAGATTTGGAATGGGATGGAGAAGTCAGCTGGATCGGCTCCCTTTCGCATGCATTGGACACTGTTCTAGGCATTTGTAAGTTGCAGATCATGGGTATAGCCGTTTTATACGGGGGAAGTCTACCGTGGATCTGGGCTTACAAAAGATAGATATCTAGTGTTAATGGTTGTTGTGTGTATCCAATTAAGGTATAGCCGTTTTATACGGGGAAAAGTCTACCTTGAGTTTGGTCATCCAACAATTGTGGTGTATGCGGGGTCGCGGAGAAGGACAGTGATTGTCTTGGCTCTTAGTCTAGGCCTCATACCAAGGAAGTGTGAACGAGGAGCTGCGAACGCTGCGGGAAAGGAACTCCATGAAAGTTCTGGTAAAACCGCGAAGGCTGATGGACATAGTTTTTCATAATAAAAGCAACCTTTGAAGAAATGTTTACGAAAACTTGCATTGCCTACGACCTATGGTCTGTGGCTGTAGATAGTGCATCAAACACTAATCTTTAGTGAATTTGCTGAGTACCCTCATACTCAACGTA
Organism: Avena sativa; assembly: GCA_916181665.1. NCBI lineage: Eukaryota > Viridiplantae > Streptophyta > Magnoliopsida > Poales > Poaceae > Avena > Avena sativa. The sequence continues at coordinate 15,383,165 of OV702289.1, forward strand.
TCTTCTTAACCCTTGCTAGATCTCGGAAAAAACCAATGATGTTTCTAGGAAATAAGTCACTTGAAGAGTTGAAGATATCTAAGGGAGATCAACGGAGTCGAAGACCTTACCAGAATCTATCGAAGACAAGCTAAAGCGTAGAATAGAAATAAAACTCCTAGAATCTAGAACCTACTTCTGTAGAATAATACTATAGTAGTACTTTCAACCTTATACTTATATTAATAGTAATACTTCTAAAGTAACTCCGAGTGGATCTTTCTGGTTCTCTCTGTATAATATTCCTCACTGTCCGAGGAAGCTCTCTGGATCTTTTGTAAATATGCTATATGTAATATAAAGTGTTGTCTTGGACCCGCAATGTTTCTGTTGTACCACTCTGAGGGGTATAATGCGGATGGAACGGTGTTCCATTGGTGTTATATCAATGACTATAGTGTACTACACCATGCAGTGGTATGCTGGGTCACCGCACATACATACCGATGTGTGTGGCCCAATGAGTGTAGTATCGCGCGGTGGTTATAAGTTATGTTCTTACCTTCACGGATGACTTGAGTAGATATGGGTATATCTATTTCATGAAACATAAGTCCAAAACTTTCGAGAAGTTTAAGGAATTTCAAAGTGAGGTAGAGAATCAACGTAACAAGAAGATTAAATTTCTACGATCTGATCGTGGAGGTTAATATCTAAGTTATGAGTTTGGCGAGCATTTGAAGAAATGCGGAATACTTTCACAATTGACACCGCCAGGAACACCACTGCGTAATGGTGTGTCCAAACGTCGTAATCGAACTCGCTTAGATATGGTTCGTTCTATGATGTCACTTACAGATTTACCGCTATCGTTTTGGGGTTATGCATTAGAAACAGCCACATTCACTTTAAATAGGGCACCATCTAAATCCGTTGAAACGACACCGTATGAATTATGGTTTGGGAAGAAACCTAAATTGTCGTTCCTTAAAGTTTGGGGTTGCGAAGCTTATGTAAAGAAGTTACAGCCAGACAAGCTTGAACCCAAAGCGGAAAAATGCGTCTTCATAGGATACCCGAAGGAAACTATTGGGTATACCTTCTATCATAGATCCGAGGGCAAAATCTTCGTTGCCAAGAATGGATCCTTTCTAGAGAAGGAGTTTCTCACGAAAGAAGTGACTAGAAGGAAAGTAGAACTCGACGAGGTTGTTGAACCTTCTCTCGAACTTATGAGTAGCGCAGCACCGGAAGTAGTTCCTGTGGCGCCTGCACCAATAAGAGAGGAAGCTAATGATGTTGATCATGAAACTTCGGTTGAAGTTACTACGGAACCTTGCAGGTCAATGAGAACCCATACCACTCCTGATTGGTATGATCCCGTTATGAGTGTCATGTTGGTGGACAACACCGATGACCCTGCGACATATGAGGAAGCGATGATGAGCCTAGATTCCAATAAATGGCAAGAAGCCATGAAATCCGAGATTGGATCCATGTACAAAAACCAAGTATGTACTTTGGTGGACTTACCGGATGGTCGGAAGGCTGTCGAGAACAAATGGATTTTCTAGAAGAAAACAGATGTTGATGGTAATGTTACTATCTATAAAGCTCGACTTGTCGCAAAAGGGTTTCGACAAATTCAAGGAGTTGACTACGATGATACTTTCTCACCAGTAGTGAAGCTAAAGTCTGTGAGGATTATGTTAGCAATCGCTGCATATTATGATTACGAGATATGGCAGATGGATGTTAAAACGGCGTTCCTCAATGGAGACATTGATGAAGAGTTATATATGATGCAACCCAAAGGTTTTGTCGATCCTAAAGATGCTAACAAGGTATGCAAACTTCAAATGTCCATATATGGATTGAAGAAAGCATCCCGAAGTTGGAATCAACGTTTTGATAAGGTAATCAAAAACTTATGAAGAAGCTTGTATTTACAAGAAAGTGAGTGGGAGCTCTGTAGCATTCTTAATACTATATGTAGATGACATATTGTTGATTGGGAATGATATAGACCTTCTTAATAGTTCAAGGAATATTTGAATAATAGTTTTTCAATGAAAGATCTTGGCGAAGTAGCTTACATATTAGGCATAAATATTTAAAGAGATAGATCGAGACGCCTAATATCATTGTCACAGAGTACATATTTGGACAAAGTTCTAAAGAGGTTTGGAATGGAATATAGCAAGAAAGGGTTCTTGCCCATGTTGCCCAATACGATCTTGAGTAAAACTCAAAGTCCTGCAACGGCAGAAGATAGAGAAAGGAAGACTCCCTATGCCTCAGCCATAGGATCTCTTATGTATGCCATGCTATGTACTAGACCCGACATTGCATATGATGTTAGTTTGACTAGAAGATATCAAAGTGATCCAGGAGTGGATCATTGGACAACGGTCAAAAACATCCTTAAGTACTTGAGAAGAACTAAGGATATGGTTCTTTCTTATGGAGGTGATGAACAACTCGTTGTTAATGGTTACACTGATGCTAGTTGGAACACCGATCCGGATGATTCTAAATCTCAATCTAGATACGTATTTACTTTGAATGGTGCAACACTTAGCTAGAGGAGTGCAAAGCAAAGCATTGTGGCGAGATCTTCAACTGAATCAGAATACATAGCTGCTTCGGAGGCTTCACAAGAGGCGATATGGATGAAGGAGTTCATTACAGAGCTTGGTGTGGTTCCAAGTGCGCTGGACCCAATGTCTATCTACTGCGATAACATGGGCGCCATAGCCAATGCGCAAGAACCAAGGTCACACAAGAAGTTGAAGCACATCAAGCTACGTTTTCACGCTATTCAAGAGCATGTCCAAGATGGTGACATAAAGATTTGCAAAGTACACACAGGTCTGAATGTGGCGGATCCGTTGACTAAACCTCTCCTGAGGGCAAAACATGACCAGCACCAAACCGCCATGGGTGTTTGGTATATTACCATGTAATCTAGATTAGTTGACTCTAGTGCAAGTGGGAGACTGTTGTAGATATGCCCTATAGGCAATAATAAAAGTGGTTATTATTATATCTTTGTGTTTATGATAAATGTTTACATTCATGCTATAATAGTATTAACCGGAAACATTAATACTTGTGTGATTTGTAAACTAAATTAAAGTCCCTGGTAAAGCCTCTTTATATACTAGCTTGTTGATTAATAGATGATCGTGGTTTCTCGATCATGAACATTGAGATGTTATTAATAACAAGATCATATCATTAGGAGAATGGTATGATGGACATACTCCTATAGATAAGCGTAGCATTAAGATCAAGTCATTTCAATAGTTCGTTTGCTATAAGCTTTCTAATACATAGTAACCTGTAACACCCTCGCCTGATAAGGCTAAGTTCATGTGTATAGTGCCAATCCCTGGATCGGTTCACTGGCACACACAGTACAAAATGATACGAAATATAACTGTGCATCATAAATACAACGAATATGATCCAGAATTTACATTATTTATTCAAGTACACAACGGAAAACGAATACAAGGTAGATCTCCATCCTTCAAATGTGCCACAGGCGAACAATCGTTGAGTGGAGTCTCGCGACCTATAACGAACTCTTAATAACGATATAACCTGCAACATGAAACGTTGCAGCCATGAATGGTCAATACTTTGAATGTATTGGCAAGTGTCACTAGTATGTGGACATAAATAGAATCTATCAACTACATGCATATTTGGCTAAGTGGAGTTTCAGGATGATTTGCATAAAGCGATAGTTTTATCCTAACATTTCCAAATAGTTTTAATCCTTTCTGAAAATTGTCTGAACACATTGGCCAACACCAAGTGCTCATAATCCCTTGTTCACCCATCAAATTTTATTTAGAAATTGGAATGTCGAGATCATCCATAAGCTTCAAGCCTTAGTTGCTCAATATTGTCCATAACCGGGGACACGACTAATCGATTAGATTTATATCTTCTGCAGAAGTTGTAAACTTTACCCACACGACACAATCTCGCCTTGACGCCACCAGTGGCCGCTGGTTTAGTACACACCAGTTGGTATACCGGCAGATCGAGAATGTGACGAAGTCTTTCCATAGAAGTCCTCCCAATACACAATGCTAGCACGTCGAACAGGCACCAATGCAAGGATATAACCTCCAATACACAATTCTAGTTAACTTGAAGATATACCAATGTAAAGGGTTTTCCGCTATGTAATTAACTAAGCCAGAGCCCATATTAGCATGTGGCTGTACACGGAAGCTACTATACGAGAAACATGCTCAATCTCTATGAAGCCTAGGTGGTCTTCTTCCAGTGCACACACGAGAGAGGTAGCCAAAGATACGGTCCTCTTCATTGCCACTTCTTCCAAACTCAACAACAACAATATTCCACCCAGGTGATTCATTAACTACTTGTTTTATTATATAAAACATAGCTTTTTCAATAACTCACAATACTCATAATATGATATTCCATCCCGAATCTATAACAGGGCTAAGCATACTACAACTACGATGTTTACACTAAGCAAGATACAAAAGGATATCCTAAATAGGACATAGCATAGCATATCATAGCACATAGTGCAAAATATTCCTACACATGCACTTCTACTAAAAACAACGACAATGCATAGGAAAATAAGTAGGACATTTATGATAGTGCCACTTGCCTTTTAGTTGATGTAGTCGTTCAAACAATCCTCACAATTGCAATTGTTGCACTCGTCAAAATCACAAACGTTGCGCTCCTCGCAATCAAACGATTAAAACAAAGCACAACAAACACACCAATCAAAATAATGCAATTATGCATGATACAACAAAACAATGATGAACAAATACATGCATGACGATTCAATAAGTCATAATGGTTGTAATTAGTTCTCTGAACATTACTACATCACATGATGCATGCAGGAGATCATTTAATGCAATAGGATATTTATTATTAATACTTGATTGCCAATCTAGGGGTTTTAATAGTTCTGTTGAAACTTCTGTACTAATTGCTGTATTAAATTTGGGTCTAGGTTGTTCTGGATAGAGGACATTATTACTAACCAGTAGCAATTGGATTCAACTTAACCGGAGTTATAAATCTTTTTCTATGATTTAAATACTATTTAGTAGTGTTTACATCATTTAAATATTTCAAGTTGTCTAAAATTCAAACTAAATACTGATCTGTAATCTACACGATAATGTGATTCCAGGACATATTATTCATGTTTTTCTGAGTTATAAATTATTTACTATGAATTTAATACTCTAAAAGTCCATTAAAACTATTTAAATCACTACAGCAATTATACACTACAAAATTTGGACCTAACAGCATATTAATGTTTTATATGAAATTATGAATCCATAGACATTTTATTTGTATTTTTAGGATATACAGATAATTTTCTATGATTTATTTAGTCCAAATTGTTCATTAAACTATTTAATTTATTATAGTAAATATTTACCATAAAAGTTGAATATAAAGACATGTTAATATTCTTCATAATTTTCTTAATCCATAGATATTTTATTTTCTAAATTTGGGCTTACATATCTGTTTATATGCATTTTACAAGTTTGCAACTATTTCTGTCTATTAAAAATGCTATTACACAGTCAGCCGACACGGGCGACACGCGGCGCGCTCTTATTGGTTGGGGCCGCCGAGCTGGCTTGCTGACGAGGGATGCTGATCCGGATGACACGCGGCCTGCCCTGGTTGGTCGATACCCCTTCGCGGGTATGATCTAATCCCGGGCGTCGGCTCAAGATCTGACGGTTGATGGCGACTGTGGCGAGACCTCACCGGTGGAAGACGTGACGGTGGCGGCGGCGGCTCAGATGATGGCCCTAGGCGGCATTCCCGTGGGTCTTCGGCAACGGAGGAGTAGGCGACGAGGTGCGGGAGATCTTGGGGAGGTCGACGGAGGTAACGACGCTGTCTCTAGCTTCCCGTGGAGACCGCGAGTGGCGGATGGAAACGGCGAGCGGCTGCTGGCTCCGGCGAGAAATCGTGGGCCATCTGGTTCTCTGCAGGAAGGGAGACAGGGTCAGAGGGATGCGGTGTTGCACGGTGGAGAGGGTAGATGGGTAAAGGAATGTCGGGGTAGTCGGGAACCTTGACTTCGATGTCGATCTAGAAGGCCGACGGTGGCGAGATCCGAACCTCGAGTTCAGGGGATCTAGGGTTTGAAATTTTGCGAAAAACGATGGGGATCGGATGCGGGATATTATATGGAGGAGGTGGCGTGCGCAAAGGGGAAAGGGGTGGCCGAATCGCGCGGATTTCTCGGGCAGTTCGTCGGGTTCGTGCTCGATGTGGAGTCGGGCTGGAGGAAGGAGAAGATCGACGGGGTCCACCCGTCAGTGACAGCGGAGGAGGGAGAAACCCAGGTGGGTCCAGCATGTCAGTGAGCAGAGATGGGGACGCGGGCTGTGTTGGAAGAAATGGGCCGGTCCTGGTCACTACGCGCTGCTCGCGCGGCACGGAGAGGAGACAGAAGAGAGGCACTGGGCTGGGCCCTGCCGGGTCCGGCTGGCTGATTAGGTTTAGGATTTTTTTCCTTTATTGCTTTTCTGAATTTATGTTTAGTATTTCTTTTCTAGTTTTTGTTTTATAGCTCCAAATGACTCCAAATCAATTTCTAAAAATTTATAAATTCCAAACACACCTTTAAGGATGTATAGAATATGGTTTTACCAAAGTTGAAAATATCCATAATGCCATTTGCTTACAAGGCATTACATGGCTAGTTGTATTAATAGGGAATTTGGGTTTAGACTTTTTAGGAAAATATCCCAACTTTATTTTAGGACATACAGGGAATACTTTTCATCAATTTTAATATGTACCCAAACAATAGGTCATGTAGTACTTAAGAATTGGGAAATCCCACAAAGGGTATTGGATAATCCTTTTTGGACAATACTATTTCCTTCTTAGGGTTTATATGCAATGATGGTCATGCATGCTTAATGATTTTGAATTTTGAAATCATGCACACCAATTCTACAATCCATAATCAATCCATGCCCTTTTGTCTATATTCCTACTTAGGTCATAACCAAAGAATGTAAGGTTTTGAATTCCAGGTTGAGAGGATTTTCAATTCAAAAAGTTTCTGTTCTTTGATAATTTTCAAGAATGTTAAACAATCAATCAAACTTATTTATTTATTTCTCATTCCAAAATTAGGAGAATTTTGGGATGTGACATAACCTAATTCCTTCGACCATGAGATCATGTTAATCACCATCACTGAAAGGATGCTTTGATGACATCAAACACCACACCGTAACTGAGTGGCTATAAAGGTGTCATTGAGTGTTCGGAAAGTATGGGTTGAGGCACATGGATCAAGAGTGGGATTTGTCCATCCATATGACGGATAGATATACTCTGGGCCCTCTCGGTGGAATGTCATCCAATTAGCTTGCAAGCATCTGACTGGCTCACAAGGGATCACATATCACGGGAACGAGAAAAGAGTACTTATCGGTAACGAGGTTTAACTAGGTATGCAGAGATACCGACGATCAAAACCTCGGATAAGTAAACTATCGTGAGACAAAGGGAAATTCGTATCGTATGTAAGTGGTTCATTCGACCACAAAGTAATCGTAGAAATATGTGGGAGCCATATGAATTTCCAGATTCCTCTATTGGTTATTGATCGGAGAAGTGTCTTGGTCATGTCCGCATAATTCGCGAACCATAGGGAGACACACTTAAGGATTCGATGTTGTTTAGTAGATATGGAATGTTAGTAGGGATAATGAATGTTGTTCGGAGTCTCGGATGGGATCTGGGATATCACGAGGAGATCCGGAGTGGTCCGGAGAATAAGATTCATATAAGGAAAGTCCTATTTCGAAGTTCGGGAAAGTTTCCGATGTTTTCATCGGAGAGGTTCTAGAAGGGTCTAGAAGGTTCACCGGTCCGGAAGGAGAATGAAGCATGAATGTGTCATGGGTAAGTTGAATGATTGGATCATATCCTAGGTCACTTGGTGTGTGCATTTGCAAGAGAGAATTAAAAGCTCTAAATTGAAAGTCAAACGGGAGTTTGAAAAGTCAAACTGGAACAATGGTTTCCTAGTGGGAGAAGAAACAAGTCCTTCTCTCAATCCAACTTGGGTTTGGGTTTGGATTCAAACCCAACCCTCCCAAGGCTGCCCACCCTCTCATAAATAGAGGGGACGGCTGCCCCAACACCACAAGAGCCAAGCCCTCCCCACACCCGCGTCGTCGCCGCCGCGCCCAAGCCGCCGCCGCTCGCCGCCGCCGACACCTCCTCCTCCTCCCGGACTTCTAAACCCTAGATCTTCGGGAAAACCTAATCCACCATAACTCGCACCGGCTTAGGCAAAGCCCTGCGGGATCCTCCCTCTACTTCCGACACCACGCCATCGTGCTGCCGGAATCGCGAGGGGAGAACTACAACCTCCGCTGCCTGCTGGAACAAGGGAGAGGAAGGTCTTCATCGAGTACCAAACGTGTAACCGACTGCGGAAGCGCTGCCGGAACGCAGCGCCGGAAGGATCGTCTACGCGATCTTGAGATCGGCAAGTGTACGACTACATCACCCACGAGAATCTGCTCTCGTTAACCGCTTTGGAATCTTCGAGGGTAAGTGCTTCTATCGACTCGTTGCTACAATCTAGTAGATAGATCTTGGCTTGTTTGTGTGCATGCGGTAGAAATTTTTTGTTTTCCATGCTACAAACCCCTACAGATCATCAAGGAGATGGAAGCCAGATTCGAGAGCCAGGACAAGAAGTTCAAGAATCAAGAGAAGAGAGTGCAGGACAGAAACAAGAAGATCAAGGAGATGAGGGCCGAGATAGAGGCCAAGGACTTTGAGCTAGAGACTCAGTTGGGAGTGATAGAGAGGTTGCGCTCGCAGAAGAGAGACCTTCGGGCGAAGGTCGAGGCTTTGACCACCAACGTGGAGGATTACAAGATAACCATGGAGACAGCCTGACTTACTCTCGTGGACATGGAGGTCGACATGGAGGAGTAGTGTTGACTACTTGACTATCTATTTATCTATCATCCTTTGATTTATCCAGTCGCAATGATCATCCAACATGTGGATGGCTTGCTAGTGTGTTTACATTTCCAAAACTTGTTGTTTACGTTGTTCAAACTCTAAGTTTATCTTGTGCTTGGTTATTTTTTTGTGATTACTGCTATGTGTTGTATTGTGCATGTTAGCATCTATGGGTTATATCTCATTACTTATCCTTATTGAAACCACAGATTCCTCCCCGCCATGCCAATCCCAACCAAAACAACAATAACAACAATCCTGAGATGCAGCAGCTGATGAAAGCTCAAACTCAGTTGATGCAGATGATGACCCAGTTCATGGAAAATCATAAACAACAACAACAACAACAACAACAACAACAACAACAACAACAACAACAACAACAACAACAACAACAACAACAACAACAACAACAACAACAACAACAACAACAACAACAACAACAACAACAACAACAACAACAACAACAACAACAATCAAAACAACCCACCAGCCTTTGACATGCTTACAAGGTTTTTGAGGTTGAGGCCAGCCAAGTTCTCAGGAACCACTGATCCCATGGTAGCCAATCACTGGTTACGTTCTGTGAACAAGGACTTGGTCACTGTGGGCTGCACAGACGAAGAAAAGGTCAGATTTGCAGCACATCTGCTTGAAGGACCAGCAACCACATGTTGGGATAACTTCCAAATCACCACTCCTATGAGGATGTAACTTGGGCAATATTTGAGGATGGTTTCTGCACTGCCCATATCTCATCAGGAGTGATGAATTTGAAGAAGAAAGAGTTCCACAGTGTTAAGCAATGTCACCGCAGTGTGGCAGAGTATATTGAGGAGTTCAACAATGTGGCACGCTATGCACCGGATGAGGTTGACACATATGCCAAGAGAAATGAGAAGTTCCTTGAGGGACTTAATGATGAGATGAACCTGTAGCTTTCTATTGCATATGTCCCAACTTATCAATCACTGTGTGACAAAGCCACCATCTTGGAAATCAAGATGAAACAGGTGGAGAGAAGAAAGAGAAAGCATCACTTTGATAAGCACAGCTCGGTATCGTCTCACAAGCGTTCACATGGTGATGATAGTGGATGTTCTGGATCCCACAAGCATGGGAAGTATAAAAACCACCATGACCGTTACCATGACAACAAGCACCACCGCAGTCATGACAATGATAGATATAAGAACCACAAGAGTGGACACAAGAGCCATCATAGTGGTAATGGCAATGGAAGTCAGCCTGCTAAAAGAGACCTCAGTCAGGTTGAGTGCTTCAAGTGCAAGAAAACTGGGCACTATGCAAATGAATGCCCAGAAAAGAAGGTTGATGGAGCCAACAAGCCCAACCCATTTCAGAAGGGTCAAGTGAGCCACATCAATGTGGAGGAAATCTATGAGGAATCTGATGATGTGGCTGGTAAGTTCAAGCTTAATTCTTTTCCAACACTTGTTCTTTTTTATACCGGTGCATTTCATTCATATCAAGAGCATTTGTTGATAAAAATGGACTTCCAACTGAAACTATTGGGTGTCCAATTAAAGTAATCTCTCCCGATGGAGAAATGATAGTGAATTTTGGATGTCATGATCTAGTGATAGAATTTGGAAAGTATAAGTTTCCAGTTAGTCTGATAATCCTAGATTGATCCCAAGGATTGGATGTAATTTTGGGCATGGATTGGATGACTAAGTATGAAGGAATAATAGATTATGCATCATACTGTTACACTCACAACCCCGGACAAGAAACGGATTAGGTTCAAGTCTAACTTTGAATCTAAAGGGAGTAAGCTAAATTCTCTTAAGGGGGTTAGCATAGACAGTGTACCAGTTGTGAAGGAGTATCCGGATGTGTTTCCGGAGAAATTACCAGGAATGCTACCAAATAGAGATGTGAAGTTTCTGATTGACTTACTGCCAGGATCTGGACCAATAGCAAAGAGACCCTACAAGATGTCAGTTGATGAGTTGAAAGAACTCAAGAAACAACTTGGAGAACAGTTGCAGAAAGGATTTATTCAACCAAGTTCTTCGTCTTGGGGTGCACCAGTTCTATTTGTGAAGAAAAAGGACATAAGTCAAAGACTATGCATAGACTACCGTTCACTCAATGAGGTGACTATAAAGAACAAGTACCCTTTGCCTAGAATCAATGATCTATTTGATCAGCTAGAAGGAGCCTGTGTGTTCTCAAAGATTGATCTCCAATCAGGCTATTTCCAGCTAAAGATTAGAGAGCAAGACATACCCAAGACTGCCTTTACCACCGGGTATGGTTTGTATGAGTATACCGTAATGCCATTTGGATTGACAAATGCACCAGCCTATTTCATGAACATGATGAACAAGGTGTTCATGGAGTTTCTTGACAAGTTTGTTGTCGTATTCGTCGATGACATTTTGATCTATTCCAAGAGCAAAGAAGAACATGAAGAACATTTGCGTTTGATACTTGAGAAGCTAAGGGAGCATAAGTTGTATGCCAAGTTCAGTAAGTGTGAATTCTGGTTGAATGAAGTTGGATTTCTTGGACACATTGTGTCGGGAGATGGTATATCTATCGATCCCACAAAGGTGTCAGCTGTAACTGAGTGGGAATCTCCCAAGTTAGTTAAGGAAGTTCGTAGTTTCCTTGGCTTGGCAGGATACTATAGAAGATTCATTGAGAATTTCTCAAAGGTAGCTAAGCCAATGACGGAGTTACTTAAGAAAGAAAAGAAGTTTGATTGGACTGAAGGATGTGAAATCAGTTTCCAAGAATTGAAGAAGAGACTAGTATCAGCACCAGTCTTATGTCTGCCAGATTTGGAGAAGGATTTCCAAGTCTATTGTGATGCATCTCACCAAGGATTAGGTGGAGTTTTGATGCAAGAAGGGAAAGTTGTGGCTTATGCCTCGAGACAACTCAAAACTCATGAAGTGAATTATCCTACTCATGACATAGAGTTAGCCTCTATTGTCCATGCACTCAAAACATGGAGACACTATCTTTTCGGAATTCGTTGTGAAGTGTTCACATATCACAAGAGTTTGAAATATATATTCACTCAGAAAGAACTCAATATGAGACAAAGAAGATGGCTAAAGCTCATCAAGGACTATGACTTGAGTTTGCAATACCATCCCGGTAAAGCAAATGTTGTAGCAGATGCCTTAAGCCATAAGGTTTATGTGAATGGCCTTACTAAGGGAGAATTGCCAGATGATCTGTGTCCCTAATTCAAAGATCTCAGATTGGAGATAGTGCCTGAAGGATATCTCATGTCATTGGATGTTCAACCCACATTGTTGGACAAGATCAAAGAAGCCCCAAAGTTGGATAAGGAAATTGAAGAGATTAAAGGTAAAATTAGTAAAGGGAAGGCTAAAGGGTTCCATGAATACGAACATGGTACTTTATGGTATGGAAAACGTATCTGTATTCCGCATGATCCGGAGCTTCAGAAACTGATTCTGCAAGAAGCACACAACTCACCATATTCCATTCATCCAGGTAACACCAAAATGTACATGGATGTGAAGGAAATATTTTGGTGTAACAATCTCAAGAAAGATATCGTGGAACATATTGCATTGTGTGATGTGTGTAGTCGAGTGAAAGAGGAACATCAGAAACCGGCAGGGTTATTGCAACCAATACCTATTCCTGATTGGTAGTGGGATAAGATTGGAATGGACTTTATCACCGGACTGCCAAGGACTAGATCTGGATATGATTCCATATGGGTTATTGTGGATCGCCTAACTAAAGTGGCTCATTTCATACCCGTGAAGACAACCTATACAAGTGCTAAGTTAGCCAAAATCTATATGAACAGGATTGTATGTCTGCATGGAGTACCTAAGATTATTGTGCCTGATAGAGGAACTCAGTTCACTTCACATTTTTGGCGACAACTACATGAATCATTGGGAACAAGGTTGAAGTTCAGCATAGCTTTTCACCCCCATACTGATGGACAGACAGAAAGGACCAATTAGATTTTGGAGCATATGTTGAGGTCATGTGCCCTAAACTATGGTGCTAGTTGGGATGAAAGTCTGCCTTACGCGGAATTCTCTTACAATAACAGCTATCAAGTAAGCATTGAGATGGCTCCGTTTGAATTTCTTTATGGAAGGAAGTGTACTACACCATTACTATGGAGTGGAGTAGGAGAAAGAAATTTGTTCAGACCAGAACTGATCAAAGAGGCTGAAGAGAAAGTTAAATTGGTAAAGGATAGATTGAAGATATCCTAGTCTCGACAAAAGAGCTACGCGAGATCCAAAGCATAGAGAAGTCACCTATGAGGTAGGTGATAGAGCTTATCTTAGAGTCTCACCACTTCGTGGTTTGAAGAGATTTGGAGTCAAATGAAAATTGGCACCTAGATATGTTGGACCATTCAAGATATTGAGCCACAAAGGAGAAGTGGATTATGAGATTGAATTGCCTGAATCACTGTCAGCAGTTCACAATGTGTTTCATGTGAATCAGTTGAAGAAGTGCCATCCGGAGATGGAAGAAACTTCATTGAAAGATACTATACCTTTGGAAGAGGTTCAGTTGGAGAGTGATCTCACCTACGAGGAGAAACCTATCAAAATCCTCGAGACTGTAGAAAGAGACTCGTACCAAGACTATCAAATTCTGCAAAGTTCAGTGCAACCATCATTCCGAAGAAGAAGCGACTTGGGAAAGAGAAGATGACCTTCGGAAAGACCACCCTCACCTATTTGCTAGACAATTCGAATATTGAGGAAGAGATTCATCTTAAGGGGGTTAGATTTGTAACATCCCAAAAATTCATGAATTGTAAAATCATGCATTGCATTCATATCATCATAGCATGTAGAGCTTGCACCAAAAATTTCAAAGTTTGAAACTAAATAAAACCATATTTATGCCCATTTTATTATATTCATATGAGGCATGGTTTTATTTTATTTTCAAAGAACCAAAGTGTTTTGAGTAGACAGATGTGTTTGACACACTTTTGGATGCTAGGATCACAATACAAAACTTGGTGAAAGTTTGAATTCAAACAGATTTGAAATTGGGTTTCAAAACCATTCCTAAAAATCAAAACAGAATTGAAAAAGGATAAAAGAAAAAAAAATTGGCACTGCCTTTTCGGCCCAGCAAGCCCACCCGGGCCACCCTCCCCCTCTCTCTTTCCTCACCCGCGTCAACCACACCCCGCGCTCACTGACCAGTGGACCCAATGCCACGTCTTCATCGTCCCCAAATCCCGCACCCCAGACCACGTTGTCGCTGTCGTTTCTTCCTTCAATGTCGCGTTTGATTCGAGCTTAATTGCTGATGAATGTGTGCGTAATTCTCTATCCCCTGACCGGCTACTTAACCCCCTCTTCACCATGGCCTTTTCCCCTCAAACTCCCACGCCCAAGCGCCCCCAGGCTGCCCGCATTCAAGCTCGAACAACCGTTGCCCGACGAACTCCGGCGAGGCATTACGGTGAGCCTCGAGCACCCCCTTTTCCCCGTTCATATGAGGTTATTTCTCTGATCCTTTCGCTTCTTCTGACACCACTGGTTCAACCTATATCCCCCAGGTCGCCGTCCCCGTCAACCGCCGCGAACACCCGAGGCGCCAGTCAACTCCGACGAACGATTTCGGTAAGAATCGAGCGCCCCTTGCCTTCTAGTTCAAACCCATATGTGCGTCGTGTCCTTGCACAGCCACTGATGCCATTTGTTTGTCCTATGGTGACCTAGAACGTTGTTGTCGTCTCCGCCAACCCGTGCCCGTCGTCAGTAAGGTCTCCGACGAGCTTTCACGGCCACTACAGCACCCAAGCCAGCTACACCTTGAGCATCCTCGTGTTCTCGCGAGTCAGGTAAACCTCGCCACCACCCCTAGCCCCCTCTGGATTTGCCGGAGCGTCAACGATAGAAGCTCCACCGCCGCCAGTGCCATTTGCGCCGCCCACTTGTGGCCGTTTGATCCCGAGCTGTAGGATATTGATCTGACATAGTAGATTAGATCTGGAGTGAACCGTTTTGTTTAGATCTGGCGCGTTGGATCTGACTTGATCCAACAGCGCGGAAACGCGATCCGCGCGAATCGGTATCGACCAATCAGATGCGTCCACACGTCTGTAGTTTAGATTTAAAATATGTTTTTGAAACTATTAGGAATTCAAACTTGTAAAATTCATATATTTTGTTCTGTTTGTCCAAAAAAATGCAAATAATATATCATTGGATTCAGAAAATTAAGCCCTACACTACTGTGGCCTTGAATTGGTATTTTGCTTCTATAAAAGTAGGATTATTTGAAGAACCAATTATATGCTTATTTTGGCTATATAAAATGTTTATAAAATTGTTTTGAGGCAAATTTGAGTTTGTTTAGACTTTAGATAGATTACTTTGTGTTCAGTACTGTTTGGTTTGACTTGTTTAGTATAGAAAAATCATTTCATTGCATTTGCATGCATTCATATATATTTTTGTTTGAATATTCGAATGTGAATTTAGTGTTATTATTTTATGTGTAGATTTTGGTGATAGTGGTGATTGTGATTGTGAGGACTGTTGCTACTCCCCCAACTATCAAGGTAAGTGGTGATTCATGTATTTTGTCCTATTATTTTGACTATGCATTAGTTTTATTTTGACTAGGACTTGCATGGAGTTTTTCTAAGTATATATGCTATGCTATGCCTTGGGAAATCCTAGTAGTTGTAGTCTTAGTAGATTTTCCTAAGTTAAGAGAAACTTGTTAGTAGAAAACAAGGGTGGAATATACATGTTATGGAATTTATCTAAGTCTATGACTTATGTTTTTGATTAATAAAATAACTATGTGAATGAATCACCTGGGTGGATTGGTAAGTTGGTTTATGTTGAGTGGTTACACAAGGCCCATGTCTATGGTTTACCTTGTGTATCACACTTGTGGAAAGCCACCCAGGAACAAAGGGATTTGAGATGTTTAGAGTTTAGAAGCTTCTAGTGCAACCACATGGCATATGGGCTCTGCCTTGACCACATAGGTTGCAAGAACTTAACCAGATAGATAGTTGGTGGTAGGGTGATAGGATGGAACACGTCCATGCTGGTCTAAGGGAATGCTTCTGAAAGGCCTCGTCTCAATGCATGTCGAGTCTTGTGGGGAAAGTGCACCACCTCTCGAGAGGGTAAAACCTAAGTACTTAGCCATGTCCCCGGCAATGGACAATTTGAGCATAAAAGACATTGAAGCTATCAAGGGTTTCCTCATACCAATTTCTAAGTTAAAAACTTGTGGTTGAACAAGGGAAAAGGTTCACCAATGTCTATTGGTGGTTCCTTGGGTGTTTTTGACAAACAAAAACTTAGTGTTTTCAACTAATAAGGAAAACCTTATTTTGATCAAAGCAAGCCTAAGCTACACTTAGCCAAATTCATATAGATGTTAGATACTACTATTCTACTATGGTATCACTTGCCAATACAATTCCAAATATATTGACCCACTGTGGCTGTAACTTATGATGTTGCAGGTTAATCTGATGGATATTAGGGTTGTGAGTCTACACTCAACATGCTTGCATGTGGCACATGAAGATGAAGACTTATAGTTATTTCATTTATATTATGAAATCTATGTACTATCCTTTGGCTATTGAGTTGTAAATACTATGTTATCTCTGGAATGCCGATGTAATAAATGACCTTTGTATCTATGTGCTTCATCTTAAACTGTGGACACTAGCATTTGATCCAGGGACTAGCATTGCAATCACAGGGATCTCTACCTTATTTGGTGAGATCTTACAGCTTTGATTTAGGAATTTTCCCATAGAATTTGCCAATTTGCTTCTCGATTTTAAGGTTTAAGGTTAATGAGCTGCAAAGACCCGACGACGCTGTCGAAGAGCCTCCCCCAGGCGGACTGCATCTATCCCAACTCTTTTCCCCTTGTATAAATCTCAAAATCTGCAATTCTTTATTGATTCCTCATTGTTCGTTGCCATTATAGCAATAGCGATTTAATTGTCACTTCATTGGTTTGTATCTATTTAACAGATGAGAACCTGTAGTGACGATGCAATAACGCTCTCTAGCAACGACATTTTTCGCATTAGCTTTGGTGGTTTTGAATTCCAGTCATCAAATGAAGAGCCCATTGAGAGGATTGAATTTAGAGGTATCAAAAGAACATCAAAATTGCAGTCATCTATTTTGTATGCGTTTACACGGTAGACATTAATATTCCACCGCATTGAAATTTTTATGTGTTGTTGCATCAGGGCCTCAACACAAAGGGGACACTGATTTTTACGTCTACCGGCTGCCCTATTGATTTGTCATGAAAAAGAAGTGCAAACTGGTAAGATGGTAAATTCTTGATCATGATATCAACAAGCTACCTATGATATTTAAATACTTCCAGTAATCACAAGAATGCTAATTCTTCAATTCTCTATACTTGCCCAGACATTTGGAGCTGAGTTCACAAGAAAATACCTAAAGAATCGCCTTGATGAACCTATTGATGTCCATGTTTGGCAAATGAGTAGAAAAAAATCCAAAGATGGTTAGGATGAAGATAGGAGTTAGCCAGCATTATCATTTTTTGCTCTGATGTCCATGGGTCAAATGCAATCTTGACGACTGAAGATAACATTGTCCTTTTTTTTGCTCTGATGAAAAAGATAATGGAGAGGTACATATTCTGGTTCAGCAACTTCCACCGGACGGCCCGTTATAAATGCAATGCTAGTTTGTTAGAGAGTACTAATTATGCTATTCTGATTGATTTATGGATTGCACTTTGTATGTACTGCCATAATGTGTAATGGCTAAATTTGTACGAATTTCTCCAACTATCTGGCTAATGTTACCGTGATTGAGCTGCTATAAGTTCTTGAGTTAATCTATCTATCTAGATGCTGAATCATGATTATGTGTCATGTCAGCTATGATCGAGTTCTAATTAGCATGCTACTATATAAAATGGTTTACACACAGTAGAGACGGTCACTTTAAAAAGCCGTTTCGAGGCACACTAGTTCTGGAGACGGTCTTTGATAGAATCCGACTCAGATTGCCTGACTTCTAGAGACGGTTCCTAGTATAAGTTGTTTGTGGTTGAGCAATTGTTGCAAGCGGTCAGAAATAATAGCCGTCTCCACCTCGTACATGTTAGAGGTGTTTTTCTTTTTGCACCATCTGAGGTCGCATATCTTAGAGCCGCAAAGAAAAACTGGATCAGGTGGCGTGCTCTTAGAATCTATGCGCTTGAGCTAGAACGAGAAACCGTCTGAGACCTATGGAAAATTGATGTCTCTAAATAACGAGTTTGTAATAGTGATCACAACCATGGTGAGCTTCTCTACCTCCCAGTACTCTCCAGTATTTCATTTGCTTCCTGTACTGACTACCCGTCGTGCGCCACCATGCACTGCCGCCAATCGCCGTCGTGCACTTCTCTCCGGTAACCAAAAACGAGCGGTGCAACCACTACTAGGCTTGCTGTGAGCTTCTCTTTCAAACACGACCAGCCTCGCTAGCCCACGCTCTCCCAATCGATCGATTGATCATCGATCTGTGAGGATCACCTCGTGTGAAGTCAACATGGTGCCATGCGTGCGTCATGGTTAGCCACCTGAACGTGTTTGAACTGGTTCATGCCCATGTGGAATATGGCGTGGCCTTAGGCCCACTCGCCACCGACTAAGGATAGAGTTAGCCCAGTGAAAAACAACCACACCACACGCTGTCGTCAAGATGACGTTAGCCTGACCTAATAAATAGTTTTAAATCATTTAGGAAAAATCAAAAAATGAATAAACATTACAAATTCAATATCTTTTGTTTTATAAATCAGAAAAATACAAATAATATATCAAAATTTGTAGAAAAATAAGATTTATCATTTAAATGTATTATCATACATTTTTATTTTAATTAACTAAATGTTTATTATTTAGTAAAGATTTTATAAGTAATAAAACTTAGAAAATTCATATTTTAATAATTGTAAATGGGAAAAATACAAATATTATACTAAAATTCATAGAAAAATAAAAACTACAATTATAAACTATAATCATACATTGATGTGCAACTTAAATAAATATTTATTATTTATTAATATTTTATAAAGTAATAAAGCTTATAAAAATCATATCTTAATATTTAAATTCATAAAAATACATACTCCCTTCGTCCCAAAATAGATGTCGTAAATTTGTCTAAATTTGGATGAACCTATATACTAAATAGTGTCTAGATTCATTCAAATTTTGACAAATCTGAGACATCTATTTTGGGACGGAGGGAGTATAATATACCAAAATGATCACAAAAATAATATCTATATTATAAAAATATAATACTCC
This sequence comes from Avena sativa, assembly GCA_916181665.1. Lineage (NCBI taxonomy): Eukaryota > Viridiplantae > Streptophyta > Magnoliopsida > Poales > Poaceae > Avena > Avena sativa. The sequence goes on from OV702289.1 coordinate 15,402,543, forward strand.
ACTTTTGATGTAAATAAAAATGTAATACTCTAATAAATTGAATTTAAATCTATTTCCTTAATTGATAATTCATAAAAGGATATATAAAATTTCCAATATTTCTAATATTATCCATTGAAGGTTTAATAATAGTATTAATCTTGAGTAATGCTACTATGAAGTCAAAATAGTCTAAAACATCTTAAATGCAATATTTGTTAAATTATCATTCACAATAAGTGTATATTATTTCCTAAAAGGATTTCTATCAAATATAAAATTCTCAAAAATAATATTTTGACTTATTAAAACCTTTACTATTATTTCCCTCACAAGTTTATAAATGTATTAAAAATCCCAAGATAAATTATAAGTAGTTAAGTAATGTTGCTTCCTTATTTACAAATTATAACCACTCATTTGTAAGGAGATAAATGGTTACATTCAATCATAATGTTGAGAAACCACTAGTCAAATAGAAGTATTACCACTTTTAGTTAACCTCTAGGAAACATTATGAAGTGAACAAATTACAATATCATATAATACCAAGAATAGATAAGTCTTAAGTATAAGTAATCCACTTAACTTAATCAAGGTTATGTTTCTTTCATAATAACTTGAGTTAAGAGAAAAGCCCTAGTAATACATATTCATCAAGTTAAATGCCTATACTTTGTAGGGTAAGCTTATCTTCAAAAGTTATTCTTCTAAGTTATATTAAAAGTAATTCTTAAGCATTTCTATAAAAGCTCTAATTGATTAACAATAATATAAGAAGTCTTTGAATACCATCCACACTTGAGTGTTATATTATTGTATGTTACTTTCTTGTACTTACATGTTATTACACACACTCACAAGCCTAATAAGAAGCACAAATGTGAAATTAATCTAAAAGGGCAACACATTCTAAAGCAACCATTCCAAGTTTCCAAAACCCTAGATCATCGATGTTTATTTTGGGGATTCGAGTTTATCAAATTGCATTACATTACTTATGCATAATGGCATCTTGCTTCTTTAAACATTAGTCCTTACCGGACCAATGATGTTGATTTCAAATATTGGATCTTCTATTGGCTCGAAGACCGTTAGTGCATAATCTTGCAATCACAAAAGGCAAGTTCACACTTGCTCATGTATTTTGGTTATTTTCTATCAAGTATTTGCAAATACAGTGTTGTCATCACCTGCATTTCAAAAAGATCAGAAAACATTATTTTCATAATATGATTTTGGGTTATTTACCAAGAGGTAATAATCTACTATGAAAGTTCCGGTGGTAAAGGAACATATTATCTCGGGCTTAACAACCAATGTCGCCAATGATTCTAGTGCCATATAATACGCGTTAACCATGAGATTTGGAATAGGATGGAGGAGTCAGCTAGATCTTCTTCCTTTTGTATGCCGGCAAGACGACCTTACCGTGATGCTGTGATTCCTTGTGTGGATCCAGCATACAGGTCGCCACCCTTACACCCTACAATTTTGGTGTCTAGATTATGTATGAGCGGTTGCAAGAGGTATGGTTGGACCTATATGGAGCGTATTAGGGGCATAAACGGCTCATAGAGTCTCCAGGGGCCTATCAGAGTTATAGCTTGCCCGAAAGGGGGCTTAATAGAGACGTGTCTTGGCCTGGAGGATCGTGCGGGCACATGGGGTCATGGAGAAGGGCAGTGATTGGCTTGGATGATATATTGGGCCCCATACCATAGGAAGTGTGGACGGGTAAGCTACCTAGTTGTGCAACAAGTATTTCATATCTCATGGGGAAAGCAATGCACCTCTGTAGAGTGTAAAACTATGACATGATAGTCCCTATTCCGGGAAGGAGCTTCGAATGCTGCAGGAAAGGAACTCCACGAAATTTCTGGTAAAACTGTGAAGGCTGATGGACATAGCTATTCAGAATAAAAGAAATATTTGAAGAAATGTTTACGAAAACCTGCATCGTCTACGACTTACGGTCTATGGCTATATCTAGTGCATCAAACACTCCTTTTTAGTGAACTTGCTGAGTGCGCTCGTACTCAACCATAATTTATTAACCCTTGATAGATTTTGAAGCCAATAAATATGATGCCTACATCAATTTATGCTCAAAGGAATCATCACCAAAATCTCAAGTTCTTCAATGAAGTCAAGGAAGTAAACATATACATCAACAAAAGGGAAGACAAAGTTGTTGATTAGATATGAGCATAATAACTAGCCATAGAACCTACTTTTGTAGAGCAATTCAATAATAGTATTTGCAAGCTAGATAGTTTAATACTAGTATATTAATATGTTATTTAAGAGTTGTTATTTCTAGTTCTTTGTAAGAAGTTGCTTTCTCTCTCTATAACCTAGAGTGTTCTCTGGATCTTGTTAAAGAGTTGAGTTGAAACCTATAGTAATGTTTTGTACCTGCTATATTTCTGTTTTACCACTCTAAGGGATGTAATGCTAGTGAAACGGTGTTTCATGGTGTTATATCAACGACTATAGTGTACTACATAATGCAATAGTATGATGGGTCACCGCAGCATGTGACGATGGGCGTGGGATAAACACGAATGTCGAAGAACATTTCCAACTAGGGTGTGTGACATAAACACTCATGACGTGGTTGTTCTCTCTCAAATTATGTAGCACAAATATTCATGGCATTTTCGCATCTAAAAACTTTTCGCATTATTATTGAACATACTTTGTGTGGGAAATAATTACTTCTAGATCACATCACTTTAACACCCCAGTTTTAGTTATTCTTATATTAAGGTTTGTTTGTGCATCATGAGCATCATATTTTAAATTGTGCATTAAACAAATCATGCAAAACCCTAAAACCCTAATTTCCTTCCTCACTTGAAAATCCATTCAAAATGGTTTTGAATTTTGGAAATCACAAAACAAAGGAGCCCAAATGGATTACTAGGGCCTCACATTATTTTAGGTATTTTATTAAGCCTCTGGTATTTTTTAAATGCCCAAAATAGTTTACAAATGAAAATACCAAACAGAAATACAAAACAGAAAATAAAAAGGGTTTGCAAAAGAAAAAGAGAGCAGCAGCCGCAGCCCAGCCGGCCCATTCCTCTCTTCCCTCTTTCTGTTGCCCACTCGCGCTTGCAGCTGGCCCAGCACGGCCCATCTTGGCCCGGTACCCTTTCGGCCTCTGTTCTTCGTCGTCTTCGCTGCCGACGACGGAGCACAAGCTCCTGCGTGTCGCTGGTGCCGCCGTTGATCCCTGCCGCCTGCATCCTGCCGCTCTAGAGCATGGATAAGGACCTCGTCGATCCATGCTCCTCCTCCCTGCCTCCCCCTCACTCTCCTCCTGGCTCTCCCTTCCTCGTTTTCCCCTCTGGCAAACCCTAGCCAAAGAGTTCGCCGTTGCCCCGCCGTCTCTGGCCTCCCCTCGCTCAACCGAGGCCGCCTTGAGCTCCGCCTTGCATCCCTGGTTCTTCTGGTTGAAGGACACAACCTGGGAGCTCCCTGCTCGCCGGAATCGATGTTTCTTCCCCGAGCCCAACGCCGGCCGCCCTCGCCATTTACGTCGTTCAGGACCTCCCCGCGCCTCCCCGTCACGACCATGAGCACCAGGGTGAGCACGCGGTTCTCCCCGACTGCTTTTACCTCTCCCTTTCGCTCTGTTTCGTGCCCGCGTCGTGCGCCACCGTATGTCGTCGCCAGTCGTTGTCACCGTCGGTGCTCTAGCGACCTAAAATCAATGGCGCCACCGTAGTTAGGTTCTCTGCGTCGCGCTGCGTCTAACACGCGCATCCGGTGCTTCCCAGGCCGCCCTCCTCCGCCGTCTGCTGTCGTCGTCTGACCCGTTGGCCGACGAGCCAACGTGGCGCCCGTGTGGTGTCGACGTGGCGCCTGCGTGGCAGCCACGTGGGCGTTGACCCCGCTTGACCGCGTAGCCGCTGACCTGGCTAATGGGGCCCAGTCGTTAGTGACTGAGGCTAGCCTCAGCCTCAGTACCAAATAACCCCACCCCTATGCAGACGTCATAGTGATGCAATAACTAATTTAAAAGGGTTTAATAATTCCAGAAAATGATTTAAATCTTGTAAAATCAATAAATTTTTCATATTAAATCATAAAAATGTGTATAATATATCAAAATGATCAAAAAATTCAGAACTAACTAAGCTATAATAATTCATTGTTTAACAAATTTCAATGACAAGTTTAATTAGAGAACTAATCGACCCCTCTCATATGCTTCCGGAGTTCTCCCGAGTTAGGGTTTTCACCCCTCGGAACCCCGTTTAAACTACCAAGCATGCCTTAGGGTTGCATTTCAATACAAATTAAATTGTCATATCATCATACTTGTTTGAGCATTGCATCAATGTCATGTGTTGATTGTTTCCCTTTCTTTTCAATCTTTGGTTCTTTCCGGTAGAATACGATATCGAGATCAAGATTGAAGACTGAGATCAAGACCATCGAAGATCGAAGATCGACGAACAATACTTGACTAACTATAACCAAGTCAAGTACAAGATTCCGAAGATCTTCTTATAAGTTATCAACTGGCAAAGGCAAGCATAGCCCCACCATGATATAATCCTATGGTTTCGAAAGCATTTCAATTCTTGCCATGATGCATACGATTCTACTAAGGTCTTTTATCAATATATAGAGTATCCTATCTGTTGCATTACTCCCTTTGAGCTTATATTACCTGATCCACTTCTCCTAGCATAACTTGGTTTGGATTGTGTGCACTGCTAGAGCTTACATCTGTGTCCTGCTTAGCCAAGCATAGCTGTTGAGTCTGGTTCATCCAGATGATGTATTAGATGCAGAGAATCTAGTATGATAGGAGAACGTGATGAGATGAGATCAGTGATATGAGAATAAACATGCTAAGGCTTGTATGGGAGGCCACTGTGGGATGTGGTTTTTCTAGTCCCATGCTCGCCACCACTAGGAACCGATGTTCTTGCCTCTTGAACCAAGATGAGCGTACAACCAGACGGGGCCTGGAAAACCCCACGAGTGACTAACTTGCCTAGTAGATTCCATGAGTCACATAGTTCGGGCGTTCCATTCGACATATGCATAAAAAACCTTTTGAAAGATTTGTCGGGTGAAGGAGGTGCATTCATAACAGGTAGGGAAGCATGGACCGGGTTGCTTGGGGTCGATGGAGCCCCTGCTAAACCAACCTCGCCTCACATATTTAAGTACCGGCTTCGGGATTTGACCCGTTACAGCGGAACCATACTTATTGCGTGACTCATGGTCTCTGCGAAATCAAGGTAAAGGTCGTGTCTAAACACCCTCTGCCGACCTTCCAAGGAAGAGGGCTAATCTTAAGTGGCATTAACAGAAGGTTAGTACGTGTGGGTAAAGTTGTACACCCCTGCAGGGTAATAATCTTTAGGAAAGCCGTGTCCACGGTTATGGACGACTTGGGAACGAACGTGATGATCATAGAGAACTTGAACCTAATCGTAAAACTTGGTAGATCAACATGTGCTTAAGGATGCTTCCTCATGGGTACGAGGGGGTGATCCTAGTTGGTAGAAGATGATGATTCGGTGGATATCAAAATATAATGATCAATACTTTGGAGATGTCGCTCTCTTATCCCCTTTTAAAACACTCTGATTAGACGAGATTCCTCTCTCTCTTGTTTTATAAACAAAGATGGCTTTATGCAAAACAACTCCACCAGCCATAAGTCTTGCGGAGTCCACCCTGTACTCACCCTTGCTTTGTTGATACTTTTCACAGAGTAAGTGTTCCCCGAAGATCAGTTTGGTACTACATCGACACCGACGAGTAGCTTTGGGTTCCCGGTCGGCATCCTGGAATCTATGGGATGGGATGTCATCGTTATGCTTTAGGCCTCTTAGGCCATTTGTTAAGTTTGCTATACTTAATAGCATAATTTGCCTTCCGTTGTTTGATGTTTGTGGTCAGTGACCTCTGCTTGTAATAATTTGGTTCTTCGCTCAGTTATGAGCTTGCTGTAATAAATTTTGTGTCGTAGGGTCACTGTTGTGTTACCGATTCTTCACTGGATATTCTCGAGCTCAAGGTTAAGCTTATGTCAGACGGAGGTCTGGGATTTGTTTAGCCCTGATCCCGGGGGTGTCACAATCACCTTCTTTGGAGACTCTGCCCACATGCGTCAAACGGGGTACGCACATGACGACAAATGTGGATCCACATGAGCGGATGTTAAAGATCCGTCTAGCTAGAGTGCACAACATGACCATGGATGATACAATCTTACAAATGCTCTATTGTATAGAAAGGATGCCTTCCAAAGGGTGTGTCTGTTGAAGGGGACATGTCCATCCAACAAACCTCTTCACCATGTATATAAATGGGTCTCTCACATTGTAATGGAACAACAAAATCATTTGGTATATTCCTTTCGTCTCTTACATTTTTAATCAAATAGTTATAATTTGTAGTTGCGGATGTATTGTATGGTCTCGTAAAGCAATAAGTCATATATCCCTTTTTCAGTTTTAGAGAAAACAAGGTCAGACATCTTTCTCTAAAACTTCAAAATAAGATCATTGTTATAGATAATAATTCAGTTTTCAAACCACAATATCTATTATATCCAAGAATCTTATGGTATTTAATACTTATAAGATCCAGTGGAGTAACCATACTGAAGAAGAAGCTACCTGGGAACGAGAAGATTACAATAGGACTGAGTTTCCAGATCTCTTTAGTTCCTAGTTTTCTTTCTCTTAAAATCTCGGGATGAGATTTTGTTTAAGGGGGAAGGTTTGTAACATCCCAAAAATGTTAATCAAGATTATCAAGTTCCAATCGCCCAAGTGCAGCCACATGGCATATGGGCTCTGCCTTGACTAACTAAGTTGCAAGAACTCAGCCAGATGGACAGAAGGTGGTGGTGATGATAGGACGGAACGCGTCCATGGTGGTCTGAGGGATTACTTCTAAAAAGTCTCGTCTCGATGCATGTCGAGTCTTGTGGGGAAAGTGCACCACCTCTCGAGAGGGTAAAACTAAGTACTTAGCCGTGTCCCTGGTTATGGACAATTTTGAGCATCAAGACAGTGAAGCAGTTCAAGAATCTCATCATTCTAATTTATCTAAGTTAAAACTTGTTGGGTGAACAAGGGAAGCACATGGAGAGTATCCAGTGTGCCATGTTTGTTGAAGTGTTGTTGAAAAAGATAAAAACTATTTTACAAAGGATGTGGAAAACTTATTTTATGCAAAGGCTAGCCAAAACTCCGCTTAGCCAGATATTCATGTAGATGTTAGGTTATCCATATCAATATGATATCACTTGTCAATACAATTCAAATGTATTGACCCTTGTGGATGTAACTTATCATGTTGCAGGATTGCTTGCTATTAGTGAAGTTTGATGAGTAGGGATTACAAGTCTACAACCAACATGTTTGCATGTGGCACATGAAGATGAAGGACTCCATGATTTATAGATATATCTGCTGCTTTGTAATAAGATAGCCATATGAGCTAAGTAAGTGGTAATGAATTATTTTATTCCTGGATATGTGATGTAATATGACCTTTGTTTCTTGATATTACATCTTAAACTGTGGGTGCTAGCTATTCGATCCAAGGACTAGCACTGTAAACACGCGGACTTGTACCTTATCAGGTTTGGTCCTCTACATTCAGGGGCATGGGATGCCCCTGCTGATGGTTCTTTTGATCAGGGGTGAAGTTTAGAACCCCTAATTGCTACCTATTATGGTGACTGTCTATGTAGGTAGCAATGTTTATGTCTGCATATGGCTGTTATGGTTATCATCTAGCTCGCAATGTGTTGTGTGTGCATATGAATGTTCTTGTGATCATCTGATGTGTATGTGATGGGGTGGAAATATCACCAAATTTGAATGGAGTGATCATAACCCATGTGATCAGATGCAAAGCACCACACCAAACACCTGTCAAATGCATCATCGAGGAAAAACACAAAAATATGGGCAACCAAACAACTGGGCCTATTTGCAGGAAACAAAAATATAGGAGTCCAAACAACTCACCCAAGTTAGCCCAAGCCCAATCTCCCCCATCCAGTACCTCAGCGGGCCAAGTGCCAAAAAGGGAAATCTTGGGTTGAGTAACCAAACATGCCCATGGTGAAGAACGGTTCTAGATAGAGCACATGACATGGATGTTATCTCTCCAATTAAGTAGCATACATATTCATGCCATTTTCACATCCAAACACTTCTTGCATTAATATTAAACATACTTTGTGTGGAAACTAATTACTTCTATCTCACATCACCTTCTTTGGAGACTCGGACCACATGTGGCAAAGGGGTAGGCACACAAATGACGACAAATGTGGGGCCACATGAAAGGATGCCAAAGATTGATTCTAGCTGGAGTGCATGATATGAGCATGGACGATACAATCTTACGAATGCTCTATTTGCTAGAGTTTGCAAGGAAGTTTCAGGTTGTGAGGGTTCTTCAAGGACTCCGCCCACACGATATGGGTGGGGTCATGTGACAATGAGCGTCACATATGGTGAAGAATAGTTTCAAATAGAGCAAATGACGCAGCCGTTCATGACATGGAAGATCTATCTTTAATTAAGTGGCACACATATTCATGGCCTTTTCAAATCCAAACACTTCTTTCATTAATATGAGACATACTTTTTTGGAAATAATTACTTCTATCTTGCATCGCCTTATTTGGAGGGGGTAGGCACGTGACGAAAAATGTGGGGCAACATGAACAGATGACAAAGGCTGCTTCTAGTTAGAGTGCATGATGTGAGAGTGGATGATACAATCCTCCGGATGATGCTCTATTTTCTAGAGTTTGCATGCAAGTTATAGGATGTGAGGGTTGTTTAAGTACTTCGCCCACACGAGGTGGGTGGGGTGGGCATGGAACGGTGATTGTGGGGGCAGCACATATGGTGAAGAATAGTTCTAGCTAGAGTGTGTGACGCGAACGTTCATGACGCAGATGTTCTGTGTTCGATTAAGCGGCACATGTATTCATGTCCTTTCATATCCAAACACGAATTTCATAATTATTGAGCATACTTAGTGTGGAATATAATTACTTCTAGCTTGCATCTCCTTCTTTGGGGACTCCGACCATTCATGGCAGAAGGAGCAGCACATGATGACAAATATGGTGGCACATGCATGGATGCAAAAGATTGCTTCTAGATAGAGTACATGATGTGAGGTGCTCTATCTACTAGAGTTTGCATGCAAGTTCGAGGGTTCTTTAAGGGCTCCGTCCACACGAGGTGGGTGGCGTGGGCATGATACGGTGAGCGCGGTGTTGTGGATATACCAAATGAGTATACCCATGCCATGGTATCTTACCAGCAAGCCCGAGTGGCCCATATATGATGATTAGACACATATCCTAATCAGGGCAGCCTAGTTGTTGATAGACAAGACAGAGGCTCAACCATGATGAAGGAAGGCGGCATGCCATGGAGTAATTATTTTATCCGAAGCTTCACAAGATGTGCGTGGCATTGCAGAATGATTGGGCACATGTGAAATCATGTGGATACAATCAGTATCTATGGCGATAATGTCACTTGTATTGCTTATGAGTTATATTTATCCTCATAAGTTACAGAAATGTAAGAGGGTAATTTGCAAACAAATATTTGTGATATTCACAATATCTCTACCAATGTTTATATACCATAAATTGTTCATAGAATTGGTATGAGATAACCTTGAGGTTTGCAAAATTAAGGGGTAGTAAAATCCCAAGTCATAACCCATCGATGACCCTCCGATCATTCATATTGTACTCTTTTTCCCTTTATGATTTTTTCCATAAGGTTTCTCATACAAGGTTTTTAATGAGAAAATATAAATACAAGTGAAGACATATGTCATGTGGTTTCTCCTAAATTTTTCCCACGAGGTTTTTAGGAGTTATTAGTGGCATATCGTTATAATGTTTTTCCTTGATTTTTTCCACATGGTTTTTAGAGGAGTTTTTAGTTTGCAATATACATGTGACGAATTGATCAAAGGGGTTTCCTTTTGCAATGGAGATCATGGTTCTAGATTCTTGGGGAATCTGGATTGTGAGAAATAATCTAATTTTTGAAAATAAGCAGCCTAGCTTCACTAACTGGAAAGCAATCTTCCTGGAGGAGTTAAGATTAGTCAGTTTTAGAATGAAAAAGAAACATGCTCAAAGCTTTAAAGAATGTCTAAATCCCAAGTGTAATTGTAATTTATTTCTTTTTTTGGCTATCTCAGCTGACTTGTATTTTGTAAAAGATATTTTGACTCTAATAATATAAAAATTGCAGTGGAGGTTTCCCTCACTGTTCAACCTTCAAAAAAATGATCAAGGGGGAGTGTTGAGAAATAAGACATGTGATCATTTGTATTGACGGGATGACTTCCAAAGGGTGTGTCCGTTAGAGGGGACATGTCCCTGCAACATACCCTTCACCATGTATATAAGTAGGTCTCCCACATTGCAATGGAACAAAAGAATCATTTAGTCCCCTCCTTCCATCTCTCAGTTTTGTAGTCTAACAGTTATACTTGATAGTGGCAGATATATTTTATTGTCCCGCAAAGCAATACGTCAGATTCCCCTTTTTCAGTTTTAGAGAAAAGAAGGTCGGACTTCTTTCCCCAAAACTTCAAAAAAATCGCTATTTTAGATAATAATTCAGTTTTAAAACCACAATATTGATTGGATCCAAGCACCTTATGAGATTTAATACTTGTATTTTAATAAACCAAAGTATTATCCAAATACTTCAAAAATATTTTTATGAAAAATGGGGCCTTAGTGTGGAAAATAAATAATTCTAGCTTACATCACCTTCTTTGGGGACTCCTAATGCGCATGGTGGAAGGGGAAGGAACATGACGGGAAACTAGGGGTGGGGGTGTATATGTGAGGGTTCTTTGGGGACTCCACTAGCACGAGGTAGGTGGGGTGGGCATGTGACTGTGGACGTGGGATAAACATGGACGTCAAAGAACATTTTCAACTAGGTCACGTGACATAGATCCTCGTGACGTGGATGCTCTCTCTCCAATTAATTAGCACACATATTCATGGCATTTTCGCATCTAAAAACTTTTTTTATTATTACTAAACATACTTTGTGTGGAAAATAATTATTTCTAGCTCACATCGTCTTTTTTGAAGACTCCGCCCACATGCGGCAAACGGGGTAGACACATGACAACAAATGTGGCGCCACATGAACATATGCCAAATATTCCTTCTAGATAGAGTGTACAATATGAGCGTGGACGATACAATCTTATAAATTCTCTATTTGCTAGAGTGTGCATGGAAGTTTTTGGTTGCGAGGGTTCTTCGAGGACTCCACCCACACGATATGGGTCGGGTGGCACGTGACGGAGCATGGGGCATCCCTTATGGTGAAGAACAATTCTAGCTAGAGCACATGACGTGGACGTTTCATGACATGGATGATCTATCTTCAAAGTGGCACACATATTCATGGCCTATTCGCATCCAAACACTACTTTCATTAGTATGGAACATACTTTATGTGAAAAATAATTACTTCTAGATCATATCGCCTTCTTTAATTGGGTACTCCGCCCACACATGTCAGAGGGGGTAGGCACATGACAACAAATGTAGAGCCACATGAACGGATGGCAAAAATTGCTTCTAGCTAGAACACATGATGTGATCGTGGATGATACATGCTATAGATTCTTTATTTTCTAGAGTTTGCATGCAAGTTATAGGGTGCAAGGGTTATTTAAGGTCCCCGTCCTCATGAGGTGGGTGGGGTGGGCATGGGACGGTGAGCGTGGGGACGACACATATGGTGAAGAACGGTTCCGGCTAGAGCACAAGACACGTAGGTTCATGATGTGGACGTTCTCTCTCAAATTAAGTAGCACATGTATTCATGTCATTTTTGCATCCAAAAACTTCTTGCATTATTATTGAACATACTTTGTGTGGAAACTAATTACTTATAGCTCATATTGCCTTCTTTGGAGACTCTGCCCACATGTCACAAAGGGAGTAGGAACATGACGACAAATGTGGGGCCACATGAAAGGATGCCAAAGATTGCTTCTAGCTAGAGTGCATGATATGAGCATGGACGATACTATCTTATGAATGCTCTATTTGCTAGAGTTTGCATGAAAGTTTCAGGTTGCGAGGGTTCTTCGAGGACAGCGCCCACACGATATGGGTGGGGTGGACATGTGTCGCTGAGCATGGTGGATCACATATGTGAATAACAGTTTCATCTAGAGCACATGACACGGACGTTCATGACATGGATGCTCTATGTTTAACTTGGTGGAACACATATTCATGGCCTTTTCACATCCAAACACATCTTTCATTAATATGAAACATACTTTTTTTTAGAAAATAATTACTTCTAGCTTGCATCCCTTCTTTGGAGACTTCGCCCACACGTGATGGAGGAGGTAGGCACATGATAACAAATGTGGGTCCACATGAACGGATGACAAAGTTTGCTTCTAGCTAGCGTGCATGATGCGAGCGTGGACGATACAATCCTCCAGATGATGCTCTATTTTCTAGAGTTTGCATGCAAGTTATAGGGTGTGAGGGTTGTTTAAGTACTCCACACGAGGTGGGTGGGGTGGGCATGGGACGGTGATTGTGGGAGCAACACATAGGTGAAGAATAGTTTCAGCTAGAGTGTGTGATACAGACATTTATGACATAGATGTTCTCTCTTCGATTAAGCGGTGCACGTATTCAAGGCCTTTCATTTCCGGACACGAATTTCATTATTTTTAAGCATACTTAGTGTGGAGTATAATTACTTCTAGCTCACATCTCCTTCTTTGGGGACTCTGCCAATGCATGGTAGAAGGAGTAGGCACATGACGGCAAATATGGTGGCATGTGCATGGATGCAAAAGATTGGCTCTAGCTAGAGTACATGATGTGAGGTTGGACGATGCAATCATACAATTGATGTATCTACTAAAGTTTGCATGCAAGTTCTAGGGTGAGAGGGTTCTTTGAGTACTCCGTCCACACGAGGTGGGTGGCATGGGCATGAGACGGTGAGCGTGGGTGATGTGGATAAACCAAATGGGTCGCCGGACACGCATGCGCTCGAGTCAGAGTCTATGCGCAGGCGGGAAGTGGGATGGACGGGGCGGCGGCAATGCACCCCCGTTGGGGTTCTCCCCTTTAGCTCAGGATGATGGGGGGCGACGATGCGGTGTGACGAGCTCGAATTGCGTGCGTGAAGGCGACTGGGGGCGGACAAAGTGGATCTGACACAGGGTGAGGAGAGGTCACTTTAGGGCTTCGTTCGCGGGCTGGGCTACCGAACAAATCGTCACAACAAAGGCCCACCAACGTGCGTGGATGAGAGAGGGGGCGGACGAAGCTGTGAACGAAACGCTCTTCGGCTGAACACAGAACAATACATCTTTTTTAAGTAGTAGAGATATGAACTAAATTGTAACTTGGATAGGTTTGGGCAGATTCCAGATGGTTGTACCTACTAATCATGTTGCTCGTGTCATAATTCGAAATTATGCAGCCATGTCGTCTAAAAAAATTGTTTGACGACGCAGGGTGTAACCGTATCCTGGTTGCCTTAGTTGGTTATGTAGCTGTAAGACTACTATAATTGAGAGTATGGCTCGCCTGGACAAGAGGTGGATATATGCACAAGCCAATATACATGGCATACTCATAAAGATTACAATCTTAATAGTGCGAAGAAATTCACAAGATACGTGCCTGTTAAGTTAAGCAGGCACAACGTTGTTAAATCAACCTTGATGCGTGCTACTCTTCACAATCAAGCACACCTACCCTTTTGTTAGCGTTCCACGGACATAGCCATCATGTGCTAATCAGTGCAAATTGTATCCAATGTCCAATTCAAATAATCAGATCAACAAAAAATGACAAAATTGAGCAGAAACCATATAAGGATCTGTTGCAAAACAAAGCGAAATTTGCACAGTAAGATCAATTACTGCACAATATGAAGCCACAAGATGTATATGGATTTGTAACTGAATTTGCAAATTCAGATTAACATAAAGTCTGAAGGCAGGTTCCACAGCAGAAAATTAAAAGCAACCAAAAGGGACGATTTTGTAACTGAATTTCTAGAGGTGGTCGTTGCAAGTTGCAACAAACAGAAAAACAATAAGAGTAGCAATGTCAGGTGTTAATATAGTTCATAGTGTAGGCAGATTGTGGCCTAAGATAGAAACAGCAGAACCTCCAATTTTGGAGAGAACATTGAACAGCACATGCCTAGATAATATTAGAAACCTAATACTGGGTGCACACTACCAGTGCTGACACAATAGCTGGCATCCAGTTCTAAGCATACCTTGCTAAGAAAGTCCACCACCACTTCTCTTCTAAAGTTCAGTAGAATTGAAAGGGTAGGAAAACTAACTGTACTAACTGAAGAAGTAGAGATTGCTCAACCCAACACAGTTTCTGGTTTAGCCAGAAACTAGCTACCGATCTGGTGCAGACCAGAGCAAAATTTCCACAAGGACATCTCAAACCCAAACACAAAAAGTTCAATTACTGCACAATACTAAGAACAAAAGGGATGCAAGGCCGAAGTCAGAAGAATCCACGGCCAATAAAAAGCAACATAATATAATACTGGGTAATTTTACTCAAAGAAAAGCAAATCTCCTTGACAAGAAACGAAGCCCCAATCATGTCCATTATGCCAAGACAGGTTGTTCAACATCACAGAGTACTGATAACACAGAGTAACACAGAGTACTGAGTACTGATAACACAGAGTACTAGCATAACGATCGATAGTAACTTGATGGCCGCAGACATGAAGTCCAGCACCTTCTTCTCGGGGAACCGGGAAGCCGGCTGCGCAGGCATGCTCCCGACGTCTATCGCCGCCTTCTCTTCCTTCTTCCCTTCTAATCTGGATCTGATTGTGCGCTGCGCTACGAGGGTTTTTCGGTGGCGGCGGCTCGAGTTTGGTTGCGGTGGGGGTGTCGGACCCTTCTGCCCGATGAACTCCGACTACCGAGCCAGGTCATTATTTATCGGTTGCGGTGGGGTCTACTCGCGTCTCCAACTTGGACTCGGCCATGGTCCTTGTAATAGATAATCAAGTGGAATTGTATTGTCCTTAGATGCCTAAAACAAATTATGTGCCTAAAACCGCTTTTTAAGAGTGTAAAACAAAAGTCCTACTGGTTTAGGGTTTTAGTCTATTCGGCGCATCTAGCAGATACCGTAAAAGGGACGGCCCGTAAAATATTTTTTGGTGGCCCGGAAAAGCCATGCATCGGCTGCTATACCTACCGCGCAAACGGGCGGTTGCGGGTCCGGCCCTCATTTTCCCCACCGCCCTCCATCCCTCCGCCGCCGCCAATCTACAACTTCGGCGACCAACTCGGCGAGCACGGCGGCAGATCTGGCCTCCCGCGACGGCATGTGGCCGATTCGAGGCGGTAGCGGGGTTGGGAATGGTCGTTACGATCGTGGCGGAAGCTCCTGCAACAGCGAAGACAGGGGTGACGGCCGACAGTGTGGGGAGCTCTCCCCCGAAGAGCGAGCCAGGCTGGTTTGGTCGAAGGGCGCGAGGAAGCGGGCAGCCCAATGGTGGACCAACCGCAGCTTCATCGACAACGATGAGGCGGAGCGCCTCGCGATGGAGATGCAGCTCCGCCGGTCGCAAGCACTCTAACGCCGTTGCGAGGAAGTGCGAGAAGAAGGACGCCGACGCCGCCATCCTCTAGGTGCAAGGGTTCGAGGCAAGGGAGAAGGAGCTTGCCGCACGCGGCGTGAAGCCGGAGGTCGTCGACCTCGAGGACGACTGAGCTTGCCGCGCTCCTCTGCCCTAATGCCGCCACCTGGAGCTCGATTTTGCACCTAGGGTTAGCGGCGGTGTTACCCCTTTAGTTTAATTTCAACTTATGTCTTTTGATTTCCGCAATATGTAAACTATGGTCAAACTGCAGTTCATCGTTGAATTTTGCCACGAGTGATTTTTAAAAAAAATTACAGTTCCAAGTTATGTTCTTTGCGAAGTGTAAAATGAGAGTACCTGCCCCTATATCCGTGGTTTACAGATTGCTAGAGTTGCTCTAAGGGCGTGATCGGCAACTATCTGGCTTCCAACTTATGCAAAATCTTTCATGGAGCGGCACCGAACAACCCAACTCTAAAGAGCTAGATCCTAGAAGCCGCCCAAAACGCATGTACAAATGGCGGAGCACCCCTTCTGTTTCCCAGATGCAATTTTGGAGCAGCTAGAATTTATGATGGTTCTGCCACGCGTAAACAATATGAGCTGTTCTAATTCTGTTTCAACACCTTTACTTTGGTCCATATTCTTCGAAATTACATATCTAGATCCTAAATCTTTCATAAGTGATGCATCCGAGATCCTAGATCAATTTTAATGGAGTTGACCGGTGCCACGTCGCCTGTGAGACCCACGAAGCTTACCAGGTCACCGTGCATATTTGTAAATGAGCCCTGAGGTTCCGTTTTTTCTAAAAGAGCGATCTCTGAATATCGCATTTGTACTGACTAGAGTAATTGTATTTCTCTGTAAAATGTGTAAATTGTAATGCCCAGAGTAATTCTATAGGGGCCCATGGTTCTAGCTGGGATGACGAGGAGCTGAGCTAGATTTCGTTCTAGTTTGTTACATGTTCGTGCTCCTGGCTCCTGCTGCCGCGATGGAGGCGGCGGCGGCGGCCACCGCACTTGCTCTAGAGGTGAGCACGGCGTCGACGCCTGAACTAGTGTAGACGACGTCAACCCATGATATTCTGCTTTCGAGGTTCAAGTGGCATCTCGAGCTCTTCCTCTCCTGCTTCAAAGTCTCCTGCAAAAACATGCGGCCATCGCGGAAGCAAGACCAAACCGGCGGGGTCACGCTGCCGCCACTCACCCCCCACCCCCGGCAACATCCGCAACTCGAGCTCCCGCCACCGGCTATTAGGTAATAGGGTTAGCATTGACCGACATCGAGGGAGAATAAATAGAACCATTCACAAATATGCGCGGTGACCTGGTAAGCCTTGTGGGCCTCACTGCCGACATGGCACCACCAACTCTGGTCAAACTGATTTAGAACCTCGGATGAATCATTTACGAAAAATTTAATACCTAAATACGCAATTTCATAGAATAAGTTCCAAAGTGAAGGCGTGGAAAAAGAATTAAAACCACCCATACAATTTACTTTTCGCCACCCCAAAGTCAAAAAACCGTTTTGCTCGTCCTGCCTCGTGAACCCCTAGTTGAGAGATTTTTTTTCACTTTACACCATTTGTTTGAGCTTTTTTTTTCACAAAACCACAACCCTAGAAATATTTTTCGCAAAACACCAACAGGGTAATTTTTATTGCACAAAACACTTGTATACCCGTTTTGACAACTAATTAGCTAGATGGGCTCACTCCCGACACCACGTCGCACCCAAGGTAGACTTGGTTTGATCCAATTGAAGAGAGAGACAGAGATAACCACACGTCTGCGCTATTTGGAATTTTTCTGTTGGGTGTTGTTCTAGACAGAAAGAACTCAAATGTTTTCTGTTGATTGGTACTACTATTGTGGTTTTGTTTGTGAACCCAGTCAATTTTATTGACCCAATCAATCCGTTTTGCTTGTTGGTGTTGGCCCCAACCTTATTCATGGAGAGCCCATTGGTATGGAGCATGGAATTTTTGCGGTCGGTGCATCGCACGCTCTAGCCGCCAGGTCGCACGCGTTGTCATTTCGCGAGGCTCCGACTCTATTCGAATTGGTCAGACTAGACGGATTCGTCGGGGAAGAAGCTCTGTCAGCCATGGTGGCCTGCCAATGGGCCTGGCTAGGTAATTAGTCGTCAAAATGAGTTTACAACAAAATGCCCTAATAAAGCTTACGCTTTTTCTCAAAAAAAAAAGAGAGTTTACAACAGTTTTTGTGTTTCGTGCAAACTATTACCCAAATGGTGGTGTTTTGTGAAAAAAATTACTTGGCTGTGGTTTTGTGAAAAAAAAAGACCCCAACAGGTGTTAAGTGCAAAAATCTGGACATGAGAGGAACAGAGGGAGCGCAGAGACAGAGAGGAACAGCGAGCGCCGCCTACATCTCCGGCGACTGGAACTGGAACGCCAAAACTCCCGGCCAGCGTTCAATCGTCCTTCTCAGACGCCGGCCATACCCACGTTACTCCTCGAAGCGTATCGCCGCTGCTGCCTCCCTTTGCCGGCCTCCACTGGCTGAAGCAAGGCTGTTCGTCTCGAGCCCTAAACGCCCATCGAGGGCTTCCTAGTCTCGGAGTCGAAGCGGGAGGAGGATTATGGAGTCGGAGATACAGAGGACGGAGATGCTGCTGGCGCCAACGATGGCGTTCAAGAAGGTGCAGACGGCGGACAAGTACCCCAAGGGCCAGTCCCGTGGCCGCCAGTGGAAGCACCTCCGCCACCTCCTCCAGGCCGCCGACGCCTCCTCGCTCCCCCCGGACCGCCCCAACTGTGAGCGCCTTCATATTCTTCCTGCTGCGAATTGCTTAATTGTCTGGGATTTGGTCCGCAGATCAAGTGAAATCGTAGATTTAGGGTTAGGGTTTAGTTGAGTATTTAAATTGATGACCCACTTCAGGCCTGTAAACTTGTGGTGGCTAGAGACTGAGAAAATTGGAGCTATATGATATAGTTTTGTGCACACCGGTGCATGGAGCCATGGAGGTTGCACATTGTGCTGTTTGTTGGTCCTAACAAATAACAGCAACTGAATTGCTTCTTATGTTACGAAATACAAACTTACAGTTCATATTAGAGCCTTAGATGCAAAAAAATCTTCCCGGATTATTTTTTGCAATCTACAGGAAGTAATTTCCGTTGAATAAAATTTGGTTCTGCCCTTGTGCTTAATCGAATGCATGCTAATGAATCAATATGTTGCTGCTTTTTGTTTGCTTTTCTCGCCTTCTGAAATATTAGCTTTCACTTCTAAGAATATTAGACAGCTCCTATCTGAACTTGTATCTCTCAGTTACGAGGATAATGCTAATGAAATCATCTTACTGGTGTATCAAATTGGTCTACATGTTTTTTTTAGCGAATTGTGGCAAATACAATGTTCACGGTATGGTGTTTTATGCAGATCTAAATATTCAGTCACCGCCATCCATTTATCCACCAAAGAGATACTGTGACGTAACAGGTTTTGAGGTAAGTTTCACCCCGGTACTGAACTCCCCCTATTGATATACATATCAATTTTTCTAAATGATAGGATTCAAAAATCGAAGGTATATATATTCAAAGTAGATCATAATGCTGTGCTATATGTTTACTACCAAAAACATTATGCTAAACCGTGAGTTTGTATGCAGAAGTGCATGTGTACCTAACAAACTGCCCTAGAGAAATAAAAATTTCTGCGGTGCTTAAAAATGCTGTAAGTTCGAAGGGATATAAGCTGGAGTTAGTTGTTTGCCCAATAGCTGACTTATAAGAAAACTCAGTAAGTACTTAGAAGCTAGTTCTAAGATATAGCAGTATAAGTAGGAATCGACAATACATAATATTCGTGTTTGAGACTGGCCATCATTTTATTTTTATATATCTTATCTCTACACTCCAGAATCATTTAATTTTGGGTTCTTAATTGGCTTCACTTGTCTTTCTTTAAATCAACCATGGGCACACTTTATCGAAAACAGGGCAGATGGATTATTGACAAGATAAGTTTATGTGTGCAACCTGCCATTTGATATTGCATGATCAGGTTTTGCGTAGGTTGAAATCATATAAACAGTAGTCACTTTGATTTCTGATTTTAGGGAACTTGACGGTATTTGGTGACTTTTAAGTACTGCAAAATACCGACCCATTGGAAGCTCTAAGTCAGCATTGTTCTAGCCGGCTTACTCCACTTTTTCTGTTCGCGATAGTTCACTCCACTTTTCATAATTATTGACTGTACACCTTTTGCAATTTCTCTGAGATTTTATTTTGTGCTGACTACTTTAAATTTTGTGTATGTGTATTCATCCATGTGGGGGCTAATACAATATTGTTACAACCTTTTAAGCGGAAACACTAGAAGATTCTTGATTCTTTTAGTTCGTGGATTGTATAGTTCATTAGGATGTTTTATGACTCAACTTGTTGGAATTGCAAAAATTCAGTAATTGGTTGGGATCAAAGTTCAGATTGCATGGCTGTTCGAATTCTGATTCATTTTATACAACCTTTTAAGCGGAAACACTAACAGATTCTTGATTCTTTTAGTTCATGGATTGTATTCATTAGGCTGTTTTGTGACTCAACTTGTTGGAATTGCAAAAAAATCAGTACGACTGATTGGGATCAAAGTTCAGATTGCATGGCTGTTCGAATTCTGATTTCATTTTAAAAATTCTGTGAAGTTTCACTATCAACCTAATTTATTGTGTTTTTGGAATTTTCCATGCTGCAGCATCGTTAGGGGTGTTCAGTCGCTGTTTGCACAGGTTAACTAACCCGTGGATCAAATAACTTATCTGTACTTATTTATAGCACTTCTGTAGAGTTGCAAAACTGGCAGTGTATTAATTCAGAACGGTTTGAACCTGGCATGAACACCCCTACACATATGTATTTAAACTCTGCTGCTCTAACAGATTCCTATATGAATACTTAAAATCAATATTAATGATAGAACATAGTCCCCTTAAAAGTTAATTCAAGTGAGTTTTATATGCTCTAATTTTAGATGTGAAAACTTGATAAGTTGTTTTGGCTTGACGACTGATGTTTTAGAACTGGTAAGAAAATTAAAACCAAATACTTTCGGCTGTTCACAATTCTTTTATCTTTCTTGCGGCCTTTATGTAAAACATGTTCAGTTAATTTCAACTTGGTACGGCCCTGTATTACAAAGGATCACAAACTTCACTGTGCATCTGGAACAGTATTCTGTTAATTGTGCATGCACAACTTGAACATCACTCTGCTGACATCTATATTAACAGTTCACATTATTTACCCAGCCGAGCTGTCCTAAATAAATGAACCAAACAGAATGGTCTGACAGTCTTATTGGTTGAACTTAACGCTCGGAGTTGGAGACAGGGAAAACGGCCCTAGCCTGGATTTTGCTGAAAGATTGTGATTTAGATGATGTAGGCGTTTGCATGGAACAGAAAAAATAGCATATAACTAGAGAAGACCAAAAAAACATCTATGTTGCTAAAATTTGTGTTCCTAGTAATAAGTAGAACTAAAGAGGGTTTATCTCATCAACCAGTTCAAGAACATTCATGTTGCTGCATTGTGTACGGCTTATGTATTGCATTGCTTGTAGATTTTTAGTAGCACTGACTGATGCATTATCTGACAAAGCATTTTGGTCGTCCATTATGAAGTACCTTCTGCAAGTCTGATCTTTTTACTTGTAAATCTTCATCTTCATGCAGGCACCATACGTGGATCCTAGGACCAAGCTGCGGTACTCTGATCCAGAGGTGTTCAAGCAAATAAGAAATCTTCCTGACGAATATGTCCAAAGATATCTGGCCATGAGAAATGCAGCAGTTGTTCTGCGATAACAACCTCCCCACGCGACTGTCGCTATTCTACTAGCAATCCAAATGGAGTTTGTTTACCCCCTAATTGCACTCCTTAGCACATGAACATTCTGAATGTAAACCTAGGGTACTTGAGTCCTATCAATTTCAAAGAGATAGTCCTTGATTATAGTTATTGTGCCTTCTGGCTGTGTTATGCTATTCCGTTATTCACATTCTGGTAGCTGATGGTAAAATATGTCTGTAGTCTGCAATAGGCTGTCATTTCTGAATAAGCATGGACACAGGCACTGTTGCATCCTGCAACCTGCAAAGATTTATCATAAAATCTAAATGGTTGACACAGTTCAACTGCTGTATGTTATTGCTTTACAGAAGCGGTATACTGGGCAGTGTAGGGTGTGTTTGGTTTGGTTCCCCGAGTAGCCTCACCAAAAAAATTGGCTGCACATGCCAAACCTACCAAATATTGGCAGAGTTGGCTTGCCAATGTGTAACTTCAGCGCCTGAAACCAGACCAAAAAAAGCACTGGATACTGGCCGTATGATATTATTCACAATCATATTCAACTCATCTCTTATTTGAATTAATCCATTAGGGATATGGATTGGATACCACTTCAGTTTTATTCTCCAAATCAATCGAATTTGGTCAGTGTAATTCTTGCACTCTGGTATTCTCAAGTACAGTGAATCGATTAATGCAACAAAATTAGAAACTTCTGTTCAGAAACATCACATCTTGCAATGAATTATATATCTACTTCATTG
Source organism: Avena sativa (assembly GCA_916181665.1). Taxonomy (NCBI): domain Eukaryota; kingdom Viridiplantae; phylum Streptophyta; class Magnoliopsida; order Poales; family Poaceae; genus Avena; species Avena sativa. The sequence continues at coordinate 15,424,817 of OV702289.1, forward strand.
ACGATTAGTATAGGATGATGGAAAAAATAAACCCAAGTCATTTTTCCATATTCTCCATGTATGATTCGAACACTGAAAGAATAGTGAGATCAAAATAATTGGGATGGGAGGTTATCCATGCCATGTTCGCACCCTATGGTACTTGAAAAACCGGTATCTAATTTTCACCACTTATATAGTTTGCTAATGTAAAGAATATGATCTTTGAGCTTAATAAATAAAGTACGAAGTATATAACAATAACGAAGCTGCAATGAACAATTTAAGGTAGCACCAGAAACATTATTACAGTATAATGATACTGCTTAATCTTTATCCTTGGAGGCAAATCAAAATCATCCCTATAGTAAAAGTTGCAAAAATAACTACTCCAATAGTCTCAACTGAAACATGATCCTTCATTGCATTACAGCAAAGCACGACAATACCCAAGAACTCCACTTCAGCTTCGACAATTGGGTGGTGTTTACATCGGCTAAATTTAACAGCTAACACCAGACTGCAGCGAGAAACCTCTCGTCCTGTTATTTCTCCAATATAGCAAGGAAAAAAGAAATACTAAGCTCATTGCAAGGGCACTTCATCCAAATCAGGTTTCCTGCAACAACAAATAAAGAATTAAGGTTTAAAAATTATACTAGATCAATTACATTATTCTTTTCTTCCAGCAAACAACATTAAGCAAAAAGGTTATGATAAATATAGAGTTACTGCATTTAGGTCATTAGAAAACTCTCCACACCCCAGGTAAATATAGACATACAATAGTGTATAGCATGCCTTGTTTAGGGTATGCAGCAGAAAGTGAAATAAATTGAACGATGCCACAGTTGAACTCAATACAGGGAAACATGTATAATAGCGATTGTAGGAAAAGGGATGCATGGCTGAAATCAAGAGTAAATGAATGCCAAATGCAAAAAATAAAGATTAGACATGGGCATGAAACAATCAGTCATTCTGAGGACGTTCAAACATAGAGTATTGTAGGCTTGCATTGAATCCACCATCCCGTGCACTGACATATGCTATGCATCAGGGACAATGTTGTTTTTACACCGACTATATGTTCAAAATTACTAGTCTGATATGCTAGTTATGCTTTGTTAATGGATGGATGTCGAACAGCTAATATCAGGTGGTAACTTCATCTAGACATTCCCACTGAAAGTGCACATGACAAAACTCTGGCACTGTTACATTTGCACGGAACTTTGCTTGTGTGCCTTCAAATCACAAGCTTAGGATATTCTTGACAGCAAAACAGGATATCTATTCAGACAATAACATTTAAACAAAATATGCACACAATGTAAAGGATTAAAAGGGAACAAGGATTACCTTTGTGCGTGATTGCGCTCAACATCAGTTGCAGAACAAGCTTGGAAGCACCCAAACCTGCGGCCTCCCGAAACCAACCCCTGGTTCACCCGGATACTTCGCGGTGACGCATTTACAGGTCTCATCGATCAGAGAATACTCGCTCCATCCCCCAGCCCATGGTAATGATCCGTAGACACAGTCCCCACGGATCCCTGGAACGTCTGGACCAATGCACGCGGTGAAATCTTCGAAGCCAATGAACAGCGTCCGTCCTCCAAGGTTCATTGCCCTCACCCACATTTTCTCATTGGCGTCCCACCGGAAAATTTTGTAAGCGGGATCGATGGATCCCACCTTGAAGATAAGCAAGAGCTCGCCGCCGCAATCCCCCAGCAGTGCGCCACCTTTGCTCTCCTGCATAGCTAGTAGAACCTGTTGGTCGAATTCACCCCCAAGCAGCCACACTCCCATAGAACTTTCCTTGGAAAGCGAAGCCACGACGAGCCCGCAAGTGGGGAGGAAGCCATAGAGGGCGCCATTGACGATGCGCCAATCCTGAATCACATGCTCGCCGCCGTAGGACGCGACGATCCACTGGGCGGTCCAGGGACTGCAGTACTGGATGTCCGTGCGGCCCGCGACGGGGGCGAAGAGGTAGCCGCCGGTGAGGATGATGCGGTCGTGCGCTAGCGGGGGTTTGGGGAGGCGGACCTGGGCGCCGGTGAGCAGGTGGGTGACGATGATCTCGCCGCTGGCGTCGTCGACGGCGACGACCTGGGCGCCGTCGGAGGTGAGGACGCCGCCGGTCCGGGCTAAGGGGAGGCGGGCGCGGAAGCGGTGGAGGCGGCGCTCGGGGACGTGGAAGAGGGCGAGCGAGAAGGAGGGGCAGCCGGGGTCGAGGAGGTCGAAGAGGGGCAGCGAGGGGGAGGCGGAGTGGGGCACGAGGAGGCACGGCGGCTGGGTGGCGAGGAGGTCCCGGCAGAGCGGCAGGGCGGCGCGGTAGGCGCGGCAGCCGGCGCGGAGGGCGAAGAAGTCGTTGAGGCTCGTCAGGTGCTTGGCTATGTCGGGGATCAGCTCCGCCGGGATGTACGGCCCGCCGTCGTCTCCGGCGGCGGGCGGATCCGGGCAGCTGTTGGGAGTTGTCATCTTCCGCCCTCCCTCGGCGCGATTAGCAGGGGAATTTATTTGGGGCGAACGAAATCGCGAGATTAGGGTGGAACTGTGGAAGTATGGTAGCAACGGCCGGCGAAATCTGTGGAGGCGATGGAGCAGAAAAAGGGGGACTGTTAACAGTGGATTTTCAGAACCGATTCGAAATTAAAGGCCACTTTATATTTTTGTCTAACCTTTTTTTGAAACACAGACGGGACGCAAAGTACGCTCACACATACGACCCATACTCACTCACCCGAGCAAACTCTGACGAGCACCTCTGAAAAAACCGAGTCCAGAGCACATTCGAAAGACTAAACTCAGACAGATTGATCCAGCGACTAAGTCCCTATACATGTCTCACTATCGACAAAGGGTTGCCTCCTATTGAATAATATTTTGTCTTTTATAAGACACCAAAACGTTAAACGTAAGGTTTTATCTCTGATGGATTGGATCGCCCTCCTAACCATTCAACCACAAGTTATTTCTATATTTTTAATTTCAATAATAAATGTGAGTTATATGCCATAAAAAGTATTCCGTTGCATTTTTGAAAAAAAAACTTTCCAATGATATATTTTTTAACAACATATTAACATATAATCCCTATTTTATTGACTAAATTATTAGTCAAAGCTTGGTACACAAAAAGAAGTGCTGTTGCATTTAAAACAGAGGGAGTAGCACCAGCGGCGGAGGCAGGATTCAGCATTAGAGGGCCTGAGCCGGTAATTCTCAATTAGGGGGGGCCAACCATGGTGATTTTCTCTCAAACTCCCATCCAAACTAAAAAAAGCTTGTTGTACCGTGTCATAGGGGGGGGGCACTGAGTAGCACAATCATCTATTTTGAACCTTTGCTAAAATCTCAAATTATCTTTATATACTCCCTCGGTCCATATTAATGACCTCAACATATTATCTAGATTCGTATGTATCTAGTTAATTATTTAGGCTAGATGTATTCGAATATGGAGAAAGTTAAGACCATTAGTATGAACCAGAGGGAGTATAGAACAAACCTATCTCATCTTAGATCTTAAGAACAATTTATTCACCCTTCACTTAAACTATGGTAGCTTTCGCTTAACATGACTTCTAAGTACCAGGATTTTGTTGTGCCACAATGAGCACTTGGTTAACTAAATCCAAATTTAGTTACTATTCTAAAATGTTAACTAAATCCAAATTTCTAGATAATTTTAAAATCTAGATAGAGATTTAGAAAAATACAAAACCCAAATATCTTAGACTAAATAAATATAAGCAAATAAAATAAAAGATGCGAAAGTTTTATTATATGAAATTCAATTAATAACTAAAATAATATAAAGGTCAAGTTCTACCTAGATGGTAATTACTTGTGTTGGATCTTTGGATGAATTATTTGGTTTGCTTCACTCTAACCAATTACATCGGGTATATCAAAACATTTCCAAGCAAATCATCCATGCCACCGGATTAAGGGCCTCTTCAAAATGGAGACATTTCCTATTTTTACTTTTGGAGGATTCCGATCCATAGTAAAATTTCAATGAAATTCCTTTGAATCATAGGACTTTGGTAATCAAATTTCTATGGAGTCCATTCATATGCCCTCAATTTCATACCAATATCTACATGAGCTCAAACCCCATTTTCTTTTTTCTTTTGAGGAAGTCTAATGCCCTTACACTCTATATCTATTTTTATTCCTACAAAATTGATGTGTCTATTTCATGTGGGTTGAATTTCCGCGTGCATTTGAGCTTATGTAACATCTTAAACATGCGCTTTTTCATCCTGATATTTAAAAAATCATGGAATCCAACAAAGGCCAATGTGGTGTAGGAGGGACTACTACTTTCACGTGGACTGTTCAGGTTGCATGGATCTTCACATCATCCCCAACATTTGTACATGTTTTGATATATCCGACTTTTGTTGGCTGAGACTTGTTTTGTATGATACTCTCAGCACCCATAGATACATGGTGTATGAATTTTGTCAAAGTCAAAGCTTCAATAAGGCTCAAGAAAATCCCACAAGCATCATCGTCGTAAGCATTTTGCCTCGAAACACACCCACCACTACTATGAGCAGAGGGGTTCTTGTGGCATTCATGGAGAGCTCGTGAAAATGGCTTTCACCCGGAACATAAAGGTGAGGTGCAGCTCCACGATCCGCCTCAGGGGAGGTGGACACGCCAAAGAACGCCACCATGGTCGGCTCAAACATGAGAAAGGAACTCTACAGGAGCATGCACATAAACTCAGATCCATTTGTGATTTGTATTTTCGTCCCAGTTGCTTGATTTTGCATCTCTTTTGGGCTTGTGTTAGGGTGAAAATTGGAGATTGGAGCAAGACAAGTTCCTAGGAAGACCAGTGGCTTGCTGATGATTGTTTGGCCATAAAATTTCCTAGCTTTTTTCATGTGTCTCTAGAAAAAAAATTACTGTTAAGACAGTGTTTGAGCGAGGTGGAATTGAGTCCCTTAGGTTTAGAAGGGTAATTGTTGGGGAGCTCCTGGAAAATTGGAATCGGCCGAGACATTGTGGAGGTTTTCCTGGGGGAACCGGAAAAGACCAGTTAGTGTGGAAATTGACACAATCTTGGCTTTTCACTGTTAAATCCTTTTACAATGCAATGTAGTATTGCAGGAACCTCCCCAACAAATTTACGTGGAAAGTTAAGATCCCTCTTAAGATTAAAACTTCCATTTAGTTGATGCTTAAAAAGGTATCTTAACCAGTGATGTTCTACTGTGGAGGGGTGTAGCTGTGAGCCAAAATGTTTGTTCTATGAAAAAAATGAGTATATTTCACATATTTTTTTCCTATGACCTCTATCCAGGCCCGGCCCTGAGCCTGTGCAGCCGGTGCACACTCACGGGGCCCCCGAGCATGAGGGGCCCAACACAGGTATAAGTTAGTCTACTTGCAGGAAAATACGCGAATAGGGTGAACCATCTAGTCGTCGCGCGTTGTATGTAGGCAGAACCAAGCGCTAACGCCTCGCCTTCCTCAATTTCTCCTCTCACCTCCTTGGCTCCTCGTTTCTCTCGCGAAATCAGTGATGGTTCTTTTGCCGTAATTATGGAGGATGGGATCAAGATCTGCTAATTCCAAACACACTCTCAATTTTGAACGGTCCGTACAATCACTCATGGTCATCCTTGGTAACAATTCAATTCCACCAAATCATAAAATCTCGCTTGGCTTGAGTTCCCTCTCCAAGTACAACTACAGGCAGCAATCAAGTCAATTTTCCATCCTCCACTTCCATGTGCTTCTGTTTTAACTTGATAGCCTATTTTGTGTACTATCTGTGTGCTAAGATTTCCTGCAATATACAGTGCCAGTGCATATGTTTGTTTTCTTTGGTTCTATGTTGGACCGCATACGTGCAATGCGATATTTGGTTAAAATGTTCCGTCTTTCGGAAATAAATATTTTCTTCGATTCAAATTAATAGAATTAGATTTGTCAAGAATCAGATATATCTCGTCACGTTTTAGTCCTAGGTACATTCAGATTTAGACAAATCTGAGTCCATTAATTTGATTAGCGAAGTACAATGGGTGCTATTTTTTTTAAAATAATACATTTTTTATTGAATTTCATAAATAATATACAAAACGGGCAAATTGCAAATCTGACGGTCGGTCGGCCGTTCGACAGACGACCGACTCGGTTCGTCTTTTCAACAGACGACACACTGTTTCGTCTTTTGGGAGGACGACGGCCCAGATGTTCGGCTGTTCAACAGACGAACGTACTGTTCATCTATTGGAAGGACGAAGGGTGCATTGATCATGCAAGGTTGCATTGATCGGCAGGTTTTAAATAAGTTTTAGGTTTCGGACTATTGTTTCGCGCCGTTTATCCCGCTGTCACTTCCCGCCAATTTTTCTCGCCACTCCTTCCCGCCGATTTCTCCCGCCAGTCCTTCCCGCCCTTCTTTCCCGCCAGTCCTTCCCGCCCTTTTTTCCCGCCTATTCTATTCGGTGCCTCTATAAATGCGGGCAACGAGATATATCTTTTCACCAACGACTCTGCATGTCCAGCCATGGAGTTACTTCATCAGGAGTGGGCTGTGTGAGCTTCTTTATCGCGCTTAGTATACCTGGATGCCTATCATGAAGGACGCATACATTCGGTGTATCTCTCACAATTGCTATCTTCAGCTGCCTGAAAAACCATACCCAACTCTCGGTGTTCTCGCTCTCCACGAAAGCAAAAGCAAGTGGAACAACTTGATTGTTTCCATCTTGACCTATGGCAGTCAATATCTGACCCCTATACTTGCCAGTGAGAAATGTACCATCCACACAGATGACTGGTCGACAGTGAGTGAAAGCTTCTATGCATATAGCAAATGAGAAGAACACTCGATGAAGTACCCTCAAATTAGGTTCCTGTGGTAATGTAAAGTGTTGGATGTCCACGTAGGTTCCTGGATTCCTAGCCTGCAGTGTCTGGAGCATCCTAACAACACAGTCATACCCGTCTCGAAACGAACCAAACCTTGCCTCCAGTGCCCTTTGCTTAGTCCTCCAAGCCTTTCCGTATGAAATATTGTAGCGGAATCTGACAGAAACTTTGTTAATGATAGCTTTCACCCCCATGGCTTTGCCCTCCACTATCTCTGTGTACAACAGTCTAGCCAGGAGGGTTGACGTGAGGTTACGATGGTCCTGAAGGACACTTTCAAGTGTGCATGTGTGCATCACAACATCGACGACCTTCCAGTTTGTGTCATACCTAGGGACATGGGCATGCACTCTTGTAGGACATCCAGCTTCCTCGCAAACCAATGTCAAATATTGTTGTGATGACACCTTCGTTTTCAAGACCCGTTGCATGGACATTGACCACTCAACAATTGCTTCCTGCAGATGTCTCTTGCTAGGATATAATGCACCCAGAGAGATGTTGTTCGCGTGATAATGCCACGCCGAATCATGCCCATCGTTCACAGTCATTGCTGTTGTGTTGTCATTATTCCATGATGCCGGAATAGGTTGGCCGATCTCTTCTTTATCAGACTCGCCAGAATCATCAGCCGTATCACTGTTGCCTTCTGAGTCTTCGGCTTCCATTTGATGTTGCAACAAACCATCATATATCTCGTCCTCATCAGCTTCGCCACTGAATATGTCTTCCCCTAATCCTTCACCACCGTCCTCTAATACATAACCATCACCCCCGTTGTGTGCATAGCTACTGTGACCTGATTCATAACCGCCGCCACCCTCTTGGCCCTAACTACTCTGGACATCGTCATAACTACCTCCAGCATGACCGGTCTGACTACTCTGGCCATGATCATACCCAGCCTCTTTCGCCACAGGTAACACTAAGAGACTGGGGTTAACTTCTCTTTTCTGGCAAGCATGCACAAATTTGACCCATTTCTGTTGCGCTTCTATTGGCCTTAAATAAAAATTAGGGGTTTGCCTTGACTTAGTCCATAAAGCATGCACACCGACAGTATGGGTAGGAGGGAGCCCTAAACGAACACATAACCAATCCTTCAACTGAGTAACGAGCACTGTTTCAGGATTCTGAAGCACTTCATCCATAAAACTAAACTCGCTCAAATCAACTCCGTCCTGGTTTGTTCTGACGGAACCAGGACCATACAAGAACCTAAACACTACATTATTTGACATGATTTTCGACCTAAAAATACCGAAAATAGTCAAAAACAGGTACATTGACACGTAATACTCTACAAATATTTTGCATCTAACAGACCCCATCATAGGCTACCTATAAACATACACACATGACTGTAATTAGCAAGAAATTAGGGTTTACCCTTGAAGCGTGCGAAGTCGTGCCGTGCAGCTGCCTCAGGTCAACGGATCAGCACCTCCACCATGCACCTTCCTCAAGTTCCAGCACCAGCCTCCACCATGGCCATTGCTCAACAAGAACACCACCAGATCCCTCCACCAAAACGACTCAAATCACTACACCAGGCTATTCCATTAGTAGATCGGGACTCTGCTAGCTTGCTAATGTGTTAGAGCAGCGAGTTTGGGTAGAAATCTGGGCTAAAAATCGGTGCAGCAACTGGCAAAAACGAGAGCGAGCGAGTGAGAAAGAGGAAGAACCGAGAGAGAGGAGGGCTAGCGAGAGGAGGGGAGGACGACGACGGGTCGGCGCTGAGTTATATGCTGGGTGGCGTCGGCCCTTCAACGGACGAACCCTGCCTTCGTCCATTCAACGGACGAATCACGCTGCAACCCCCTGTCGGCCGACAACGTGATGCTCGGTCGTCTTTTGGAATAAAGAAGGCAACACGGTCGTCTTTTCGGAAAAAGAAGGCAACGCTGTCGGCTGTTTGATAAAAGTCGACCAGTCTGTCGTCTATTCAAAAGACGAACCCTGTCTGTCGTCTGTCGAACGGCCGACCGACCAACAGATTTGCAATTTGTCCGTTCTGTGTATTATTTGTGAAATTCAATAAAAAATGTATTATTTAAAAAAATTTAGCACAATGGGTAGTAGTTTTCTTCAATTGCCTATTGTCACCATTAAGAAGATGCTTAGCATCTTGTTCAAGAGTTTAGAGAAAATGTATATCAATATAAAAAAATAAATTTTCCATAATTATCTGTATATACAAAGGGCCCGCCTTTTGGACTTGCACCGGGCCCCCGACGCTCCAGGGCCGGCCCTGCCTCTATCCAGTTATGTATAGAATATTGTTACATGTGCTTATGTAGTTCACTGTCAATTTACTTCAGTTAGGCAATGTATATCAACATGGTTAAACGGATATGATAAAGATAACATACATGAGATTTCAGTTGTGGTTGCTGCAATTTTCTGGGACATTCGTAAAGCAAGGAACCTTGCTTGTTTTCAAAGCAAGTGGCCTGTTGATCCATGCTCGGTTGTTTTCGAAGTTTACTATTGGACTCAGTGGTGGAGCAATTTGCAGTGAAACATGATGTAATAGACATACCACAAATCTATGCTAAGCTCCTAGAGAAGATGGTTATGGAGGTGTTCAGCGAAAGACGGAGATAGGCATCTTGGGTGATGTGGCTGACATGGTAAAATGGATGCCAAGTGAAGAAAAAAATAGGAGCAGTGAAAGACAACAAGGAGAAGAAGGATAAGGTGGAGAAGAGGAGGGGCAAAAAAATTTAAAAGAGCTAGGATTAGCTAGTCTTTTATTTATCGCTTGGAGAACTTCTATTTCAGATCTTGGCTCTTAGGCCCGTTTTTTGCCGATGTTGTTGTCTTATGGATGGATTATGTATATGTTGGTTTTGTTAATAAAATTGGTAGAAACCATTTTTTTTGCGAAAATTCACCGATCTAGTATTGATCATCAACGGTAGTACAAAGAGATCCAAAAGTAATAAAAATTATAAATAGGTTGTTGGACCACCTAGCGACGACTACAAACACTAGCGCGAGCCAAAGGCGCGCCGTCGTCCTCGCCACTTCATCACCGGAGCCGGACAAAGCTTGTCGTAATAGAGCTTGTTATAGTAGACAGACGGGAAGTCGTCGTGCTAAGGCCCCAAAGGACCAGCACACTAGAGCCGCAACCATCGCCAATGATAACATCCGTAGATCGGAAGAGACTGACCTGAAAACAAACCGACGGACACAAAAATGGATAGAATCCCAGGAGATCCGCCGGATAAACGACTCCACGCGCCCTCCGCTAGCGCTAGATACACGACTGGAGCGAGGATAGAGCGTGGAGGATCTTATTCTGACTCCAGGACATAGTCGTCGCCTCAACACCCCGAAAGAGACACTAAAAAATTGACGAAACAAGAACGGAAAATCTCCCGCCGGCAAGAGGCCATGGTCCGCCACACCTCGAAGGCCCTAAGGCCACTGGAGGCGGAGCGGACCGGCGACATCGTCGGCGAGGGGTATGGAACCCTAGATGGGTTTTCTTAGCTCTCCTGGCGGCGGAGTCGTACCGTACCGGTTCACGACGGCGACACCGATTGGGAGAAACCATTTTATCTAAGGACTATTGTTTCGCTCGGGATGGGAAAAATAGATCGAAGCAGTATGACTCATCAGTGGCAGCATGGGTAAATTTTGATTTAAGTTGGTTTTGAACGCAGTGGAAGCAGAGGCAGACCTGCGTTGAAAATTACACTATAGGAATCAGGCTACTTTCCTGGAATCTGTGGTGAAAAAAACTTGTCTTGTTAGCGTTTAGATTTTTAATAGTAGAAGCGGGTTGCCGAAGTAGAACCAAACCCAAATTGCCAGCCTAATTTAGTTTTTTGCCTGGCAATTTTTGATTTTCTTCTTGGGAAATTCTATTTTCAGACCGGTCTGAAATGTCCAATCCCGGCGGACTCATAGGGAGCATGGGTTTGAAAATTGGCAGTCGATATTTGACGAAAAAATCAGCTTAGATAGATACAGCGGTTGCTTTACAGTGATAATAACTGTGTGATAGCGAGAGCCCGTACGGTTATTTCCTCGTATCCATCCTAATTATGCATGCATGCACTAACAACCAAAACCGCTGACATCACTTGCATTTAATGCAAAAATCTAAATATTCAAAATACTTTGTATCTCAAACCGTTTATCCGATCGAAAATCCGTTTTCGCCGTTGGACTAGTCGTGACGAGGCCTTCGTAACTAGATCCATTGTTGATATGTTTTGACAAAAAAAATCGGATAAAAAGGTTACCCACTCCTACCACATAAGTTATCCATGTTCTTGTATGCAAGTTATCCACCTCATAACACATAAGTTACCCACTATATAAACGAGTTGGGTAGATATGTTCTCGAATATGTGTAAAAAAGACAAAACTATCGAGTCATCATTATTAATGCCTAGATAACTTTAGTTTCTTGCGACGAGTAACTATAGTGAATTGAATTGAAATAGACGTGGTAGCCTAGGTGTTAGGGTACCAGGCCTTTATCGATGTCGATGCGTGTTTCGAGGCCGAGTCACTCGCGAGAGCGGAGAAGGGCGATGAAGCAGAGCCGTTAGTAGAACTTTTGCATTTTATTTATGGGTAAATTTTTGTAGCGGTGGATAACTTATAGGTTACTGGGTGCATAACTTAAATGCTTAAGCCTGGATAACTTTTATGTTACTGGTGGATAACTTTTGGTTAAAAAGTCTTCGAAACATATCAACATAGGATTTAGTTTCAAAGATCTCCTACCACATAAGTTATCCATATTTTTGTATGCAGGTTATCCACCCAGTAACATATAAGTTACCCACCATATAAACGAGTTGGATAGAGATGTTCTCGAATATGTGCAAAAAAGAAAAAACTACCAAGTCATCATTATTAATGCATAGATAATTTTAGTTTCTTGCGATGGGTAACTATAGTGAATTGAATTGAATGGGACGTTGTAGCCTAGGTGTTAGGTACTGTGGCATCCCGCAAAACCACTACTAGAAAATCGCGTTGTTTTTGTGCATTGCATCATCATGACCGCATGCTCATGTCATCATGCCACATTGCATTTGAACATCGTCATCATCTTGCATTTGCTTGCATAAAATTATTTTCGGAAAAACCTAGTTTTGTTTTCTAAACGCCCCGCCTTTGTTCAACACGCAAACCCGGGTCACCGGATTATTTTGTTTTGTTGCTATCGGGTTGCAAAGGCCCTGTTTTAAATAAATAAAACATTTAATTATTTTTAGTGGGGGCAGTCGAACGGGCCGATTCGACCCGAACGACCACCCCCAGGAATTTAAACGGTCCACCCCAAACCCTTTTCTACCAACCTATCTACCCACACCCTCCGGCCACCTCACCCGGACCAGTCCCACGCCGCCACGTCGCCCCTCCCCAAATCCCCCCCAACCACCTTCTGCCACATCACCCCCAACCTCCCCCACTCACCCCACCAACCGCAGCCACCTCCCCTGACCGACCCCACCCCTGGCCCGCGGTCCCACCTGGTCCCACCCTGACCCCGCCTGCTCCCTTCTCTCTCCCTCCTCCCGCAACCTCCACCCCGACACCGCCCCGCCCTACCGCCGCTCCCGCAGCCGCCCCGCGAGCTCTCTTCCCTCCCTCACCGCCGTTCTGCGCCGCCCCTCGCCGGCTTCTTTTCCGCGGCCGCCGTCTCCCGCGCGTCCTCCCTCCCCCGCCTCGCCGCTCCCCTCCGGCGCCTCCCGGCGAGCGCGCCCCTCGCCCGCTGTCGGCCACCCCGTCGCCCCCTGCCCCGCGGCCGGCCGCTCGCCTCGCCGGACCCCTCCCCACCTCTGCCACCGCCTCAGAGCGCCGCCGCTCGCCCCCCCCGCCCCCGCGAGCTCCTCCCTTCCCCAAGCGCGCCGCCCTGGCCAGTCCCGTCGCCCCGCCGGAGCCGCTCCCCTCCGCCGGACCCTCCCCTTCTTCCCGGACCGCGTCCCCGCTCGAGGCCGCGCCCGGCCGAGCTCGAGCGCCGCAGACGCCCTCCACCTCCCAACCAGGCGAGCCCGCCCTGGGGCTCCTCTGCCTCCCCGCCGCGCCCTTGTCCTCAGCAGCCGTCGCCGACCTGGCCCTGCCAGCGCCACCCTGGCCGCCCTGCGTTCCCCCACCCCCGCGTCATCCGCCGGCGAGCAGCGCCGACCTCGCCCTCCGCTACGGTTCCGTCTCCCCTGTAGCCGCGTGCCTTCCTGGATGCACCCAAGGAGCTTGTTTGGGCTGCTCACTGGTGTCCCAGGCACATGTTCGGACCGATGCCGTTTGTTGTCGCTATCGCCTAGAGCACCCGATGCCTGTGTTGTGGCAAGGACCTAAGGACCTCGACAAGATCTTCTCCTGGAGCGAAGAGATCTTCTTCACGGAACACCAAGACCGACTCGAAGGCGCGGACCCGACATGACCTTCCTCACGGAAACGACAAGTACTTCCTCGAGAACGCCAAGTCCCTCCTCCCCGAATGCCGAGACCGACCCGACACAAGGACCCGACAAGATCGTCGCAACGACAAGATCGACACCGACCCGAAAGAACCCGATGCGCCCCGGACACCGAGACCCCGGTGCGACAAGTGCTACTTCCCGGACGCCGATTCCGCCGCGAACGAATTCGTCGAACCCCAGATCCGAACCCTGAGACCGAACCCCGAACCCTCGGACCAAGATCGCCGAACCCTAATGTGTGACCCCTTTTTCTCGAGCCCTATTTTATAAATGTAATAACAAATTGTTGCACATTAAATCATTCATCTCGCATGCATATCATGTGGTTTGGGGGCCTTATGCCGATTCACCTCTAATTAAATATGGGGCCCATATGCGGGCAAATCTAGTCTCATATCGGCCTCATTTAAATTTGTGTAGCGAACCCGGTGCTATCTTCTGCCATGTTAAGACAACATTTAATTTGCGGGGTAGATAAATAACATGAACCATTTAATTAATTGCCGGGACCACCGGTTCCGCTTAATATTGCCTAATTGCATCGCATCTTGCCATGTCATACATCATACATGCATCATGCCGATCTTTTGCCGTAGTATTAAATATTGCATCCGGTGTTTATTCTAGTGTTTTGGTTCTTCGCGGATAAGGCCGTTGAGTTGATGTGAGCTTCGCCCCGATCTTCGGATGAACCCTTCGACAATGTTTCCAGGCGAGCATCTCCCCCTTTCTACCTATCTTACTTTTATAGTATTTATTCCCTCCTGTTGATCTATTGCTATCTGTGTTGCGATGCTCTAGTTTCGTACCCGTGATATCCCCTGCAGCCTTATATTGCCTTGGACACCTCCTATTACCTGTTGTTTTGGTAGATAGTTGGACCTGCGCGTCGTAGTCGCTTGCTCAAGTGCTGTGGCGTGTCGTCGAGTACCACAGTTGTTGAAGTATTGCCGCACGTTGAATGTTGGAGATGCTCATGGCTTTATTTATTGTTCACTTTAATTATTGTTTAACAACTAAAATTGAAGTAGGTAAGCAGAGGCACAGGTGGGCAATAGATGTTATTTGGTTGTTAACCGTCCACTTGTGTCCCGTAGGACCCCGAGTGCTTGATACCTGTTCCTTGATTTATCGCGCTATCCACATCCGGGAGGCTTATGGGACCCCCCTGAGCCAGAGCTTGATTCATTCTTATTTCTTGGGGCCACAAACTAGTTTGAGGTTTTATTTACGATCCTGTACTTATGCCATGCTTTACTGCTTTATTTACGATTGTGCGAGGAGCACACTGTACTGTTTAGGATCGTGGCACGATTCCGCGGTGTCGACAAGCCCAGTTTTGGGTTCCCAGTCGTTCACAGCCGTCCCCACAACCTTGAGTCCGTCTCGGAGCCGGCCGGCTTTGTTGCGGGTCTACTTTAAGGGGTGGCCCCCTGAAATATTTCTGAATCCTGTGATTGCTTTGTCGTGAAGGCCTCGTTGGGTTTTGATTTGGTTTTTCCGAGGTTGATCGAGTGTGTGTTGCTATTGGTGCACCCCGGCCGGGTTAAAACTTTCTGAAAGCCGTGTCCGCGGTTATGGACGACTTGGAGCACAGTATCTCGATCATAGACAACTATAACTAAAGTAGTGCTATAAACTTGACTTTATAATGACTAGTAATCAGTTTCACTATAATGGAATGGCTAAATAAAACTGCCAACAATTGCTTGTTTGGGTGTCGCTTGCGACCATTGTACCTGATTAGTAAGTATTGCAACTACAACGGAATGGCTAAATAAAAGTACCAACAACTGCTGGGTTTTTGGGATATCTCATGCTAATTGTATCTGACTAGTAAGTGTCGCAACTATAACGGAATGGTTAACTAAAACGGCCCACTGTTTATTTTATCAGGACGTATAACTCTACCTGACTAGTAATTGTTGCAACGATAACTGAATAGATAAAACTGCCAACTGTGTGAGTTCCTCGGTTGACTTCCTCGTTTGGTCTCGAGGGGGAAACACCAGGATGGGTTTGTTTGATGGTAGCATCAGGTTGGTTCCGAATAGGTCTTTCTTACCCTCTCTGATAGCCGCCGGTTGTATCGAGTCTCTATAGGTTGTTTAGTGCATGCTGCCGCTGCCGCTTCAGTCCACCATACCTATGTAGGCGAGGACCGCCGAACTCTAGTCTCACCGTGTACTGGCCTCAGTACTGACGCTCCTCTTTTTCCTTTGCCCTTTGTCGGCACCCCTTTTGTTTAAGCAGGTTTTGAGATCGACGTCGTTAGCAGGGTTACCCTTCCGGCTTGGCCTGGGCAGGGTTATGGACGCCATTGGTTATTCTTCAGGGCTCTTAGCCCCATTTGCATCTTGTCCGTAGTCGGACGCACTATCATTTTCAAGGTGATTTGGATCTTTGTATTGTATATCTGTATTCTTGACTCTTTGAGTCGCTGTTATATATATCTGTTCTGTGGGTCCCATCGAGGACTGTTGTGTAATGTTATTACTTCGTTTTCCACCCGCACGCAAGTGCCTGGTGGGCACCTTTGAATCGTTTCTATGCGGGTTTGGCGGGAAGCGCTGAAACTTGCATAGGGCCGATTCTGAGGGTGTTACAGAGTGGTATCAGAGCTCAGCAGTTGCGATACCCCACAAGTCCAGCCTGTAGGATAACCTAGCTAACGGCCGAAGTAGAGTTTCAAAACTATTTTCGCAAAATCGGTTGGATAGTTTTGATTAGGTCTGATTTTATTCCTTACCCCTCTGCTATTCTCCTCTTACCTCTACGTGTTTTGAATCCGCTCTCGTCTCTCTCTTCGAGTCCAGGATTTCTCGTGGTTGGGTTCCGTCGTACCTTCAGGGTTTCGCTTCCTCCTTTGGTAACGGTGTTGCTACATCTGGTCTTCATGCTATCCGAGGAATCCTTCGTCTGTGGTATCATTCTTTGTTCCTTGTTTGTTCCTTCCGGTGTTTTCCGACGCGACGACATCATCCACGCTAGATCCGATACAGAGTCTGCATCACTCCTTTGTTCCGAACCTCGTTTGTCGAGATCTTCAGTCTGAATTCCGCGAGTTGGTTGCATAATCCGCCTATTCGTGTGCAGAGTAATGGTTTGAGTGCGGGATGGAGTAGCTACCATACCACTACTCTTATCATTCGCTCTTGTACATCGAATCAGTGGATCCAGCAGTTTTACTCCGTCCACGGAAGTTAGGGGTGGCTTATTTGTTGATACCTCTATCTTCGACCTTTTGTTCCGGAGTGTTTCCCTCGACGATCACGGACAACGACCTCTTGTTAGTGGTGTCGCGAGGATCTACACGAAGCGCGAAGGATCAGACCGCCGACCTCCCTTCCGGTACCATGAGGCGGATCTCGAGGGCGAGATCCATTGTTAGTGGTGTCGAATTGTGGCATCCCGCAAAACCACTACTAGAAAATCGCGTTGTTTTTGTGCATTGCATCATCATGACCGCATGCTCATGTCATCATGCCACATTGCATTTGAACATCGTCATCATCTTGCATTTGCTTGCATAAAATTATTTTCGGAAAAACCTAGTTTTGTTTTCTAAACGCCCCGCCTTTGTTCAACACGCAAACCCGGGTCACCGGATTATTTTGTTTTGTTGCTATCGGGTTGCAAAGGCCCTGTTTTAAATAAATAAAACATTTAATTATTTTTAGTGGGGGCAGTCGAACGGGCCGATTCGACCCGAACGACCACCCCCAGGAATTTAAACGGTCCACCCCAAACCCTTTTCTACCAACCTATCTACCCACACCCTCCGGCCACCTCACCCGGACCAGTCCCACGCCGCCACGTCGCCCCTCCCCAAATCCCCCCCAACCACCTTCTGCCACATCACCCCCAACCTACCCCACTCACCCCACCAACCGCAGCCACCTCCCCTGACCGACCCCACCCCTGGCCCGCGGTCCCACCTGGTCCCACACTGACCCCGCCTGCTCCCTTCTCTCTCCCTCCTCCCGCAACCTCCACCCCCGACGCGCGCAGCCACCCCACCCCGCGGCCGTCTCCTCCCTCCCCCTCTCCCACCGCCGCCGCTCACCCTCCCGACGCGCCGCCGTCGACCGGCCTCCTCTCCTCCCCGACCGCTCCTCCACGTCCTCCCTCGGCGCTCCGCGCGGCCGAGCTCCGCCGCACGCCGCCTCGTCGCCCCCCCTCGACGCCGGCGTTCCCTCCACCCCGACACCGCCCCGCCCTACCGCCGCTCCCGCAGCCGCCCCGCGAGCTCTCTTCCCTCCCTCACCGCCGTTCTGCGCCGCCCCTCGCCGGCTTCTTTTCCGTGGCCGCCGTCTCCCGTGCGTCCTCCCTCTCCCGCCTTGCCGCTCCCCTCCGGCGCCTCCCGGCGAGCGCGCCCCTCGCCCGCTGTCGGCCACCCCGTCGCCCCCTGCCCCGCGGCCGGCCGCTCGCCTCGCCGGACCCCTCCCCACCTCTGCCACCGCCTCAGAGCGCCGCCGCTCGCCCCCCCCGCCCCCGCGAGCTCCTCCCTTCCCCAAGCGCGCCGCCCTGGCCAGTCCCGTCGCCCCGCCGGAGCCGCTCCCCTCCGCCGGACCCTCCCCTTCTTCCCGGACCGCGTCCCCGCTCGAGGCCGCGCCCGGCCGAGCTCGAGCGCCGCAGACGCCCTCCACCTCCCAACCAGGCGAGCCCGCCCTGGGGCTCCTCTGCCTCCCCGCCGCGCCCTTGTCCTCAGCAGCCGTCGCCGACCTGGCCCTGCCAGCGCCACCCTGGCCGCCCTGCGTTCCCCCACCCCCGCGTCATCCGCCGGCGAGCAGCGCCGACCTCGCCCTCCGCTACGGTTCCGTCTCCCCTGTAGCCGCGTGCCTTCCTGGATGCACCCAAGGAGCTTGTTTGGGCTGCTCACTGGTGTCCCAGGCACATGTTCGGACCGATGCCGTTTGTTGTCGCTATCGCCTAGAGCACCCGATGCCTGTGTTGTGGCAAGGACCTAAGGACCTCGACAAGATCTTCTCCTGGAGCGAAGAGATCTTCTTCACGGAACACCAAGACCGACTCGAAGGCGCGGACCCGACATGACCTTCCTCACGGAAACGACAAGTACTTCCTCGAGAACGCCAAGTCCCTCCTCCCCGAACGCCGAGACCGACCCGACACAAGGACCCGACAAGATCGTCGCAACGACAAGATCGACACCGACCCGGAAGAACCCGATGCGCCCCGGACACCGAGACCCCGGTGCGACAAGTGCTACTTCCCGGACGCCGATTCCGCCGCGAACGAATTCGTCGAACCCCAGATCCGAACCCTGAGACCGAACCTCGAACCCTCGGACCAAGATCGCCGAACCCTAATGTGTGACCCCTTTTTCTCGAGCCCTATTTTATAAATGTAATAACAAATTGTTGCACATTAAATCATTCATCTCGCATGCATATCATGTGGTTTGGGGGCCTTATGCCGATTCACCTCTAATTAAATATGGGGCCCATATGCGGGCAAATCTAGTCTCATATCGGCCTCATTTAAATTTGTGTAGCGAACCCGGTGCTATCTTCTGCCATGTTAAGACAACATTTAATTTGCGGGGTAGATAAATAACATAAACCATTTAATTAATTGCCGGGACCCCCGGTTCCGCTTAATATTGCCTAATTGCATCGCATCTTGCCATGTCATACATCATACATGCATCATGCCGATCTTTTGCCGTAGTATTAAATGTTGCATCCGGTGTTTATTCTAGTGTTTTGGTTCTTCGCGGATAAGGCCGTTGAGTTGATGTGAGCTTCGCCCCGATCTTCGGATGAACCCTTTGACAATGTTTCCAGGCGAGCATCTCCCCTTTCTACCTATCTTACTTTTATAGTATTTATTCCCTCCTGTTGATCTATTGCTATCTGTGTTGCGATGCTCTAGTTTCGTACCCGTGATATCCCCTGCAGCCTTATATTGCCTTGGACACCTCCTATTACCTGTTGTTTTGGTAGATAGTTGGACCTGCGCGTCGTAGTCGCTTGCTCAAGTGTTGTGGCGTGTCGTTGAGTACCACAGTTGTTGAAGTATTGCCGCACGTTGAATGTTGGAGATGCTCATGGCTTTATTTATTGTTCACTTTAATTATTGTTTAACAACTAAAATTGAAGTAGGTAAGCAGAGGCACAGGTGGGCAATAGATGTTATTTGGTTGTTAACCGTCCACTTGTGTCCCGTAGGACCCCGAGTGCTTGATACCTGTTCCTTGATTTATCGCGCTATCCACATCCGGGAGGCTTATGGGACCCCCCTGAGCCAGAGCTTGATTCATTCTTATTTCTTGGGGCCACAAACTAGTTTGAGGTTTTATTTACGATCCTGTACTTATGCCATGCTTTACTGCTTTATTTACGATTGTGCGAGGAGCACACTGTACTGTTTAGGATCGTGGCACGATTCCGCGGTGTCGACAAGCCCAGTTTTGGGTTCCCAGTCGTTCACAGCCGTCCCCACAACCTTGAGTCCGTCTCGGAGCCGGCCGGCTTTGTTGCGGGTCTACTTTAAGGGGTGGCCCCCTGAAATATTTCTGAATCCTGTGATTGCTTTGTCGTGAAGGCCTCGTTGGGTTTTGATTTGGTTTTTCCGAGGTTGATCGAGTGTGTGTTGCTATTGGTGCACCCCGGCCGGGTTAAAACTTTCTGAAAGCCGTGTCCGCGGTTATGGACGACTTGGAGCACAGTATCTCGATCATAGACAACTATAACTAAAGTAGTGCTATAAACTTGACTTTATAATGACTAGTAATCAGTTTCACTATAATGGAATGGCTAAATAAAACTGCCAACAATTGCTTGTTTGGGTGTCGCTTGCGACCATTGTACCTGATTAGTAAGTATTGCAACTACAACGGAATGGCTAAATAAAAGTACCAACAACTGCTGGGTTTTTGGGATATCTCATGCTAATTGTATGTGACTAGTAAGTGTCGCAACTATAACAGAATGGTTAACTAAAACGGCCCACTGTTTATTTTATCAGGACGTATAACTCTACCTGACTAGTAATTGTTGCAACGATAACTGAATAGATAAAACTGCCAACTGTGTGAGTTCCTCGGTTGACTTCCTCGTTTGGTCTCGAGGGGGAAACACCAGGATGGGTTTGTTTGATGGTAGCATCAGGTTGGTTCCGAATAGGTCTTTCTTACCCTCTCTGATAGCCGCCGGTTGTATCGAGTCTCTATAGGTTGTTTAGTGCATGCTGCCGCTGCCGCTTCAGTCCACCATACCTATGTAGGCGAGGACCGCCGAACTCTAGTCTCGCCGTGTACTGGCCTCAGTACTGACGCTCCTCTTTTTCCTTTGCCCTTTGTCGGCACCCCTTTTGTTTAAGCAGGTTTTGAGATCGACGTCGTTAGCAGGGTTACCCTTCCGGCTTGGCCTGGGCAGGGTTATGGACGCCATTGGTTATTCTTCAGGGCTCTTAGCCCCATTTGCATCTTGTCCGTAGTCGGACGCACTATCATTTTCAAGGTGATTTGGATCTTTGTATTGTATATCTGTATTCTTGACTCTTTGAGTCGCTGTTATATATATATCTGTTCTGTGGGTCCCATCGAGGACTGTTGTGTAATGTTATTACTTCGTTTTCCACCCGCACGCAAGTGACTGGTGGGCACCTTTGAATCGTTTCTATGCGGGTTTGGCGGAAAGCGCTGAAACTTGCATAGGGAGAGCTGCAATGGGCGACGAAGCCGGGCTGCTCGAAGAACTTATATATTATATCTGTGAGTAAACTTTTATAGTGGTGGATAACTTACGTGTTATTATGTGGGTAACTTACATGCTAAAGTCTGAATAGCTCTTGTGTTACTGGCGGATAATCTTTGGTCTAATTTTTTTTCATCGAAACATATTAAAATGGGGGTCTAGTTTTGAAGATCTCGTCGCGACTAGTCTAACGATGAAAACGGATCGTAAATTGGGTAAATGACTTGACCTACAGAACATTTTGAATTTTTGTATTTCGCATTTAATTCCGATTATGTCAGCAATTTTGTCCTCGTAATTAGATTGTCGTACCATGCACGATTTTAAGTAGTAGTAGTGTTATTAGCCGGTCACGGACCATGCATGCAATGATTAGGATACCACCCTGCGAAAAAAAGGAATCAATTAGAATACCGTATACAATAAGTATTGTCTACATGTCCGCCGAAAATTACAATCTGTATGGCGATCGTTAGGTAGCTGCAGGGCGGTCGTTAGGTAGCACGGTCCTTTTTTTTTTGTTTTTGCGAAAAAGCTGACGTTGATGCTTGATTGTGGGGCTGGGACACCCTTTGTGCCCGTCGCACCAGATCCCTCACGTTCAGGCGTTAGCATGGTTCTATTTTTATGTGAGGCTACTCCGTTACGAACAATCACTTGGTAAACTAATTGCATCGTGTCTACACTTTTCACATACTCTCCAAGGAGTACGGAAACCACAACAAGTCTACATACTTTTTTTTTTTTGCGAAAACAAGTCTACATACTTGAACAGTGAAGTAATGTGAGTACCTAGCATGATAACTAGAAGCAACTAAGTTCTGCGTCAAGTCCATACTAAACAAAACATTAGTACTAACAGAATCGGTTGGATCACAAACATAACATGTTGTAATAGTAACTTTATTATTCATATATAGAACATAATTGGTGATAGCAAATGACTTAAGGAGACCCTGCCAATTTCGAAATGAAACTGGGAGCCTTGGGGCTCATCTCCGACAAACATAAAACAAAGGACTTGACATACAGGGCTCAAGAATCACACCGCTCACATGCACGGAGGTTCCTAACCATCTTATTTATGCTGTAACATTAGAACTAAAAGTGGTGCTTGGACCAGGTGACCATCTTGCTTAAATGCTCCATCAACATCTGTACTAGGTGAACTTAGGTTGTGCCGGCTCCACGGGTTGGTCCTCCATCTTTTTAGGAGTGGGGCTCTGCAGTTGTGCAAGTAATAGAGCGACATTAGCAAACCCTCTTAAGAATCAAACTGGTACATAGTACAAATAAGCAATTGATCCAATATTCTTGTACAAGTCAAACACTTATAGCATATGCCTACATGCCGAGGCTAGCTGCATGGTGGTCAGGAAACATGACTGAAAATATGTACATATAATTTTGGTACATGAGTAGTCAGAAAATTTCATTCTTATACTTCCATATGTACCCAAACCTGAAAAACTACGACATTCGAAACAGTGCTCACCTTTTTTGCGCAGTAGAATGCCTCGATAGTAAGCTCCATAATTTCCCCGTCGGATGTTCTATCGAAGTAGGTCCTGTCAATAACACCGCGTGCCATTCTAAATTCACCAGTTCCACCAACAATAGCCCATTCACCTTTGCCCCCGATGGTTGCTCCCATTACTTCAAGCGTGGACCCCTTGAACCTGCATACTCACAAATATCACCCATATACCAAAAACGATCCAACACAACAGGAGTGGCAAATCAGGAGAGGATATATGAAAAAAATACAATTACCAATTATTCTACTCAATTACCTTTCATCGACGAATACCATGATGAATGAGTTGTACCAATCAACAGCATTCACATGAATGCCTCTTCCATTGGCGACTAGCTCTACGTCCGGAGCCAGTCCATCGTATATTGCCCAGTCGTTGACGAGAGTCCTCCCATACTCCTTACGTGTATCATCCCCCTCTATTACTGGTGTTTGGTTTGGGGTTTTTCCAGACCAGACCTAGCGCAAGTACAACTTGTCGACATAAAGCCTGGTGTCCTCTACGAGTGCACCTTGGTAACTGGTGATCTCAAACTTGGCCATGGGATGGGAGACAAACTAATGGGAGCTAGTGTATGTCAGCGTATATGTGTGTGTGTGGTTGTGTGTGATGAGCACAAGATGATGAGGGGTGTTTATAGCATGGATGAACTTAGCTAGGGTAGCCCAGGAGTTGGTAGATGGGGGCACCATTGATAAACCTATCTTCCCATCCACGTCAGATTGGAATACTATATGTCGTCTCGTGAACCATGAGAAGATTAGAGACACGGGATTAACCAGGCTGTTGTCGTGATCACATGGTTAGTTAGTGCTAATGATTAAATAAATCAATCGCATTGGAAAGATAAAACTGAAGCACCGACAGTTTGTGAAATTAAGTATAGTAAGTAACTATAATTAATCACTGGCAATCATATATTAACCATGGGTGTGGATCACGATCCGACCCTAACGGTTTACTCATATTCAAGTTTTTAGCACAACAATTCGATAGTTTTTTGTTGTTGTTGTTGCAAGGGGACAGTTTCACACATTGTGGAACTTTATTTATCGGAATTTTTCTTAGGCTAAAACAGCCCATTTTGTCAATTAAAAAGGATGCTTTTGTTACCTATTATCGGATATTTGAACTACTACATTTTATTTTTATTTTTATCTATTTCTAGCATTTACCAGAAATTTGGTAATTTGTTTTCAAACGTGCAATGAACATGTGTGCTACATCCGACTTTTACACTACTTGCACCTAAACTATGGTTTAATGTTCACAAGGAATGTCAACTAGTATCTGGTTGGAACGGTGATGGGAAAATCAAACGTGCTGCATATAACTGCAAATTTTGTTTGCATCATGTGGAACACCAAAAGAAAATCTTTCTATGAGCAGTGGCTTTATGGAGTACTATTTTTCTCGTCAAACAGTTATTTCAGAAAATAGGTACTCCCTCCGTTTAGAAATATAAGATGTTTTAGATTTGTGAAGGAGATGTATCTAGACACCTTTTAGTGTACATGTTCAAATGAATCTAGACACTAAAAGGTGTTTAGGTACATCTTCTTCACAAATCTAAAACATCTTATATTTCCAAACGGAGGGAGTAGTTTTTAGTTTATCCACGCGCGGATCAATTAATGCACACAGGTTCACTTGAAATAATATGGCTACTGTAACAGCTACATAGATTGATTTGAGGGGATGCTTCGAGGAAGGGTGAAAGTTAACAATAACTAATTCTTTGCTCCAATCTTGTTACCATCAGCACAACCACGTGCTTTGATGCATTTCGCCGGAACAGATAGGATGCAAGTGTATAGATCAGTGTAAATGTATTTTGTGTTTAAAGTATACATCTCCGATCCTGCATATTGAGTATCTATCGTTATTCAAATAGCCACATCCAGCAGATCAAACCGAGAGAGTATTTTTTTTAACGGGGATGGGACACAGAAACTGCTCATTTATCAACGGTGGGACTACAGATTACATGGAGGTCCAGCAATAAAACAGAAATTGCAGAAAAGACATCTACTTTTACAAGAAGGACCTTTTTCAGAAAAAGGAAAAAAGCAACCAGGTCCTCGTCGAGATCCTTCACCACCGCTTGGACTTGGCGAGCTCCACCTCCAGGCCAGAGACGCCAGAGCCGCACACAAACCACTTGGCTCGGCATCTTCGTGGGACGCCTGGCTGGAGCCAAAGATCCTCCGCAACGGCCTTTGGCCTGGAGGAAGCGCTACCACCAGATTGTGGTTGAGGAGGGTCGCCTTTCGACCATAAGATGCAGAGGAAAGATGGACTCCACCATTGCTCATCGTCCTCTTTTGCTGAATTACGAGACTAGAGCAGCTTGCCATCCGTGCCGATCTTGGCAGAACAAATCATGCCCCACCCTGCATTTCCTCCACTCCTTGATGGTTGACGAGAAGAGGAGAAAGCTGCCGGCTCCATTGCGGCTTGCACCTCCATGGAGGTGCCTCGAGCTTATTGAGCGCGGAGAGGAGGGTAGCGGCCCTGGTGACCTGGTCGCATATAGCTCCGACCATGGGAGCGTCCCTAGCAAAAACATCACCGCCATCAGCCGGCGAACACTACTCGCAAGTTTCTTCTTCCAAAACTCCACTAGCATAACGCCATACATGGACCGAGACCAAACACATGGAAATTAACCTAACCCTAGACTTCCTACTGCTACTCTATAAACACCGGCTTGCTAATCTCCCAACTCCATCTAGCCACCGTAGCCGCCAAAGAAGAGGGGGAGAAGAGCCCCAGGCGATGACCAACGACTTTCAAGGGGCTCAGGAGGAGAGATAAACAAACCGAGAGAAATGAGACCAAACGAGAGAGCTAGAAAACCAGTTAATCTATTGTGATGCTTTTTCTGGACGACAAGACATACTAGCGGGCACCATGCAGCGAGGTGGAAGTATATAGGTATATGGACTAAATTATTTATATTATATATAATCCATAGCTATATTTTTTATTCGAAGCAAGCTTTCATACTGCTATATTAATATAGCCACCACCCAATACAGCTGTTGGGGCCTAATCACAGTCAATGCCAAATGAAAAAGAGAGAGAAAAAACAATGCTAAGAATGACATATCGTCAAAACGAAGATGGCTTGCAACCGCTGCCCCATCCAAATATGTCCCACCATGCTCCTAGAACTACGAAACGTCGCGTATCAAGCAACAACTTCAAGAAGGAATACGACGATGACGACGCTGCTGTCCGAATAGGTCCTAGGGTTTTTCCATACATGAAGGTGAGCGAACTCCCTTTTAAGAAGGAATGGTGAAACCCACAGGTGTTACCCCGTCGGTGTCACAAAACCAACTGGGATTTCTCACGATTCCCACAAAGCACTACCCAAAACAATCTGTAGTCTTCCACCCATCAACTCCGCCCACCAACATGCGGACCACGGTCTTGATGCCACCATCATTGTCTCACTATGAACCGGTGTGAGGCCTAGAGGACGGGAAACTAAAGACAACAAATAACAGGGGGTGGTAGCACCGCAGCCGCGCGGGAGGGCACTGCCTCACCACTGTCAGCCACCGACTGGACGTGGCAACATGGGTATACTAGGTCCCAACGGCCCGACCGAGCCCATATTGCGCCCGTAAATCCCCTGACATGATGATGCAGCAGGCCGACCGAACGCCGCCACCATCCAGAACTCGCCATCTCCATGCTTACCTCCAGAAAGCAGCACTGCCCGTAGACTGCCGGCCTGCATAGACCCAGATGTGGCCCAAATGGGCCGATATCTGGGCCAAGAGGGCGCCCCTAGAGGCTTGCACGTGCAGCATCGACCCACCGCCAAGAAGTGGTGCCTTCGCACCTCCTTCCACCCTGGTACTAAGCTCTATCGCCGGACACATCTCTGGCTAGTGGGCATCGTCGCCAGCCATCTTTTCTCAAGACACGGCTCCATGCGCACGCGGGGAGGAGCATTCACTGCCACCAACACCGCATGGGCAACCCCCGGTGGCGCCGGGAGGAGGGGTTGCGGTGGGGGAGGGATGTGCCAGCGGGAGAGGGGAGCCTCGGCCACCTCGCTCGAGGAGGCGACACTCGGGAGGCAACATTTTTTTCCCGTCAGAGCTATGTTCTTTCATGGAAACTTCCTACTTATTTGATCCTAGAATGTTGGTGATATGTTGCCCTAATGCAGTACGCTACAAAATCACGCAGAATGTGTCTTTCTACATCATATTTGATTTACAATGCATGCCGATATTTTTCCTGTTTATTTAACCATTTATTTATGTAGAATTATATGGATGAGAGTACCCTTATTTTTCATCACATGAGTATACGTGTTTTCTGTTAAATGAAGAATATAGTTCACTATTAGCTCTAGCAGTTAACTTGGCTGAGTAGTTTTTATTACTCTTTTGCGGGTGAAACATGGAACTTTATTCAATAGGAAGGGTTACATAGCTGTCAAGATAGCCGAAGATCATCCTCCAAACCCGACCCTACCCAAGTCATAGTGTGGCACCGAACCCTCGCAAAATTTGCTAGATAATCACTAAACCCTAACCTGTACTCGTTCCACCTTTACAAAAACAGAACTTATATTTGAACAAGAAAGGTTCCTAATCTCATTCACCCATTGAAAGAAAGGAGATCAATCAGGGGTTGAAGAGGTAGCGACATCAATGAGATAGGGGCGAAGCTCCCACTAGGGCAAGGTAGGGCAGCCGCCCTACCTTGATTTTGAGTATTATGATGAAGATGAGTAATTATTTTGAGTAGTTTTTATTACGATGAAGCTGACTAATTATTTTGAGTATTTTTATTACAATGAAGATGAGTAACTACTCTAAACTTTTGAGCCTCGAAAGTAGTATAATAATATGGATACACAAAAAGTCTTGGACCCTGCCCCTACATCATTAGGTCTCGGGGCGAGCGGCCCTCTGCCCCGCCATATGGGTCGGCCCTATGTGGAGGGGGAGGAGGCGATTCGGGCTGTCACGGGGATGGGGACATCGTTGGCCTAGATGGGAAAGGACAACGGATGGGATTGAGAAGGCGATCATTGTCAAAGGGGCAGGAGGAGGTGGCCAATGCTAGGGTTAGGGAGGAAGCATGGAGCCCTCCATAGGTCAATGCGTGGAACGGAGCCCAAAGAGTAAATAAGATGGTTAAGATCCTCCGTGGAATACATACCATGATCTAGCTACAAGAAACTCAGTTCTGCGTGTATGGAAAAAAGAGTACATGATCAACGAATGCACAAGTAAGAATTGGTTCCATCATAATCATGACTAGCTGTAATAACTTTATTGTTCATAGAACATAATTGGTGAAAACAATGGATTCGAGGAGACCCTGCCAATTTCATAACGAAATTAGGAGCCCTGGGGCTATTTTCCTCGACATAAGAACAACAAGAAAGGACTCGAGAGTCGAGATACAAAGATCAACAATCACTCTGTCACATGCACGGAGGATCTTAACCACCTTATTATTGTTGGAACATGAAAAAACTAAAATAACTGGTGTCGGGACCAGGTGATCGACCATCTTGTTTAGAAATGCTCCATCAACAGTAGTACCAGCTTAGCTTAGACTTTGTTGTTTTTGTCGTCCGTCTTTGTAGGAGCAGGGCTCTGCATTTATGCAAGAAATAGACAACCTTAACAACTCTCTTAAAACTTAAACTGATATACTGTAGAAATAAGCAATGTATCCAATAATTATGTGCAACATATAAATTAATTTATAACATATGCTGGCATGTTGAGGCTAGCTCATGCTGCCCAACAAACATACATAAAATTTTGGTATTTTTGTTGTCGGAAGCATCATTCTTATATTTCGTATGTACCCTAACCTACAAAGCTACCACACCAGAAACAACACTCACCTTTTTTGCACGGTAGAATGCCTCGATAGTAAGTTCCATAATTTCTCCATCGGATGTTCTATCAAAGAAGGTTCTGTCAATAACACCTCGTGCCATCCTGAACTCACCGGTCCCGCCAACAATAGCCCATTCACCTTTCCCGCCGATAGTTGCTCCCATTACCTCAAGGGTTGAATTCTTGAACCTGCAAATGTACTCACAAATATCATCCACATACCAAAAAATTCCAACACTAGCTACAAACTGAAGCGACAGCAAAATAGGAAGAGGATCTATGCAAAATGCAGTACAATCTCCAAAGTTAGTTACCTTTCATTCACAAACACCATGGTAAATGAGTTGTACCAGTCAACAGCATTCACATGAATACCTCTTGCACTGGCAACGAGCTCTGCGTCCTCAGCCAAGCTATCGTATATTGCCCAATTGTTGACGAGCATCCTCCCATACTCTTTACGAGTGTTATCCCCTTCTATTACTGGTGTTTGGTTTGGGTTGTCCCTAGACCAGATCTGGTGCAAGTACAACTTGTCGACATAAAGCCTAGTGTTCTCGACGAGTGCACCTTGGTATTGGGTGATCTCAAAATTGGCCATGGGGTGGGAGTGGGAGACAAACAAATGGGAGCTAGTGTATGTTTGTGTGTGTAAGTGATTGTGTGTGATGATCACAAGGTGGTGAAGGATATTTATAGCAGGATGAACCTAGATAGGGTAACCCAGGAGTTGGTAGATCCGAGCACCATTGGTAAACCTATCTTTTGTATCTGGAATACTATATGCCATCTTGTGAACCATCAACAGATTAGAGACAAGAGATTAATCAGGATGATCCCGTGATGTCACATGGTTAATCAGTGCTAATTGATTGAATGAACTAATCTTATTGGAAATATTAAACGAAAGCACTAACAGTTAGGGAGATTAACTACACAAACTAGCTAGAACCAATCACTGGCGATCTTATATTAAGCACGTACCAGTGTCAGTCACGACCTGAGTCCGAACCATTTACTTTGAAATTAAGTTTACATCCTGATAATTCTATAGTTTTTGTTGATGGAAGGGGACAGTTTCATAAATTAGCTACATTTTTATTCTTTATCAATTGCTAGCATTTACCAGAAAATGTGATTTTTTTTCAAACATTCATGTTTTTCTCCATAAGGGAGGACAGAAACATATGTAGATTACGTAAATATGTACTACATCCGACTAATACACCGGTTTAATGTTCACAACAAACTTTCAACCTTTTGGTTAGAAATGTGATGAAATAACTGAAAGTTTGGTTTGCAATAAAAGAAACAACAAGAAAAAAGTACTTCATATGAACAGGAGATTTATCATCTCCCCATCTAACTTTCATTTCAGGAAAGTATATTTTGTTCGTGTATGCATGTGTGATTCAGCTAATGCAAATAGACTGATTTGCTTTTTATTCTTGTTGAGAGATAGAGAGAGAAATAGAAGAAGGGAAAAAAATTAACAGTGCGTCGCCAGTTTCTTTCTCTTATCAAGTTACTATGGAGTATGGAGTAACAAAAAGATGCCAATTGCAGTACACTGAAACAGACAAGATGCACGTGTACAGATCAGTGCAAATTCATTGTATTTCGCGCCTACACTGTACATCTCCTGCATAATGGGTATCTTTCATTATTCAAATAGCCTGTATTGAGCATCCAGCGATAAAACACACATAGAGGATACGCGTGATCTCCGAGATGCCATGAGCCCGTGATCAACTGGGAGAGATTTAGAAATATGCAGTTATATATCAAACAAGATGTTTTCTCTGGACGACAAGATCACATACTAGCTGACACCAAGATCATTTTCGAGAAAAAAACTGACACCGAGATGGTGATCTTCCTTATTTGGAAATATCTTACTTATTTGATCATTTAGTCTAGGTGACATGTTGTCCTAATGCAGTACGTTACAAAAGCATGTGTAATGTGTCATGCTTAATATATGCCTTGCTTACTTAATCGAGACTTATATTGGGAAACGATCCCGCGATAGACAAATAGTGCGACGGGATGAGTAAAATGCCATGTAATTCCATTGCCGTCGCTTACCTGGTCTTTAGCTACCAGGGCGTCGGGCGCGTGCTTAATTCCTAAATTCCATAGGCGAGTTGTCTTGTACCACTAGTGGAAAAAGGGCCATCCGTTCGCGATCACTCAGAGCATTAGTCCCGCTTGCGCCACCAACCGGGACTAATGCTGGCACGCGTCCCGGTTCGAGCGGGCACGGGGCCAGGGGGCATGCGTCCCGGTTGGTAAGGGGGAATACGTCCCGGTTGGAGCCACCAACCGGGACTAAAGGTTTGGCCACAGCCACGTGGCGTGGCACACACCTTTAGTCCCGGTTGCTGGCTCCAACCGGGACGTATTCTCCCACCCTCTATAAATGCAACGCCCCAGCCCCTCTGCCTCCACTCTGTTTTTTCTCTTGGTGGAAGGTGTGAGGGGTGTGCTAGTTTTTTCTCTTGTATGCATGCATTGAAGGTGTTTGAAGAAATGTTTGAGTGAATAATCCCGTTGAATTTCTCATAGAACAAAAATATAGAAGGTGTCCGAGACGCACTTGAGCTTTCTCCTCTTTATTTCCCTCGATCGAGGTTAGCAATCTTATCTTTTCTAGGTCATTGATGCAATTCATGTGTCGATGTGAATTGGTTATTTCACTATTTATGATGTCCTGTTTTTTGATAAACTTACTTATATGATGCAGATGAACGGTCGGGAATGGATGTACGGTGATCGGCGCGTAGCCGGGTATATGAAAGGCGTGGATAAATTTATCGATGTGGCTACGGCAAACAAAGAGAATGGTTTTATACGTTGTCCATGTGTTCAATGTCGGAACAACAAGGAGTACTCTTCCTCGAAAATCATTCGCGGCCACCTGATTATGAAAGGTTTCATGCCCAACTATAATTGCTGGACCAAGCACGGGGAAAGAGGGGTTATGATGGAAGATGGTGAAGAAGAAGATGATGATAACAACTATCATCATATGTTTCCTGAATACAGTGATACTGCAATGGAAGACAATGGAGAGGAAAGAGGTGAAGAACGGGCATCAGATGAGCCGGCTGATGAACTTGGTAGGGTCATTTCTGATGCAAAACGAGACTGTGAAACAGAAAATGAGAAGTTGAAGTTAGAGGGCATGTTAGAAGATCACAAGAAATTGTTGTACCCAAATTGTAAAGATGGCAGCACAAAGCTCGGTACCACACTGGAATTGTTGCGATGGAAGGCAGAGTGTGGTCTAACTGACTCCTCATTTGAAAAGATGTTGAAAATAATGAAGCCGAAGTTTCCAAAACATAACGAACTTCCCGAGAGTACCTACGAAGCAAAGAAGACTCTCTGTCCTCTAGGATTAGATGTGCAAAAGATACATGCATGCATTAATGACTGCATCCTCTACCACGGTAAGGAGTATGAGAATTTAGATAAATGCCCGTTATGCAATGCGTTGCGGTATAAGATCAGACGAGATGACCCTGGTGATGTTGAGGGAAAGCCCCTCCGGAAGAGGGTTCCTGCTAAGGTTATGTGGTATGCTCCTATAATACCAAGGTTGAAACGCATGTTCAGAAACAAAGAGCATGCCAGGTTGTTGCGATGGCACAAAGAAGACCGTAAGAAAGACGGAAAGTTGAGACACCCTGCTGATGGGTCATAGTGGAGAAAAATCGAGAGAGACTTCCCAGACTTTGCAGGTGACGCAAGGAACTTATGGTTTGGTCTAAGTACGGATGGCATGAATCCTTTTGGGGAGCAGAGCTGCAGTCACAGCACCTGGCCCGTGACTCTGTATCTACAACCTGCCTCCTTGGTTGTGCATGAAGCGTAAGTTCATTATGATGCCAGTGCTCATCCAAGGCCCGAAGCAACCGGGCAACGACATTGATGTGTACCTTAGGCCATTAGTTGAAGAACTCTTACAGTTGTGGGGCAAATCAGGTGTACGTGCGTGGGATGAGAACAAACAGGAGCCATTTGATCTACGAGGGTTGTTATTCGTAACCATCAATGATTGGACTGCTCTTAGTAACCTTTCAGGACAGACAAACAAGGGATATAATGCATGCACCCACTACTTAGATAAGACTGAAGGTACATATTTGCATAAATGCAAGAAGGTTGTGTACCTGGCGAATCGATGATTTCTTCTGACCAATCATCCGGTAAGAAAGAAAGGCAAGCATTTCAAAGGTGAGGCAGATCACCGGAAGAAGCCTGAACTCCCTGCTGGTGATGATGTATTTGGTATGGTCAAGGACATAGAAGTAATCTTTGGAAAGGGTCCCGACGGTCAATCAGTTCCGAACGACGTCGCTACAGGACACGCACCCATGTGGAAGAAGAAATCTATATTTTGGGAGCTACCATATTGGAAAGTCCTGCGTGTCCGCTCTTCAATCGACATGATGCACGTGACGAAGAATCTCTGCGTGAACCTGCTAGGATTCCTAGGCGTGTATGGGAAGACAAAAGATACACCTAAAGCACGGGAGGACCAACAAATTATGAAAGACCCAAAGAACATGCATACACATAACAAGACGGATAAAGGGCGTCACTTAAGTCATGCCAGCTATGCTCTTACCAAAGCAGAGAAGGAAATCTTTTTTGAAGTCCTTTACAGTATCAAGGTGCCGTCGGGCTTCTCATCTAATATAAAGGGGATAATAAATATGGCAGAGAAAAAGTTCCAAAACCTGAAGTCTCATGACTGTCACGTGATTATGACGCAGTTGCTTCCGATTGCATTGAGGGGGCTTCTACTGGAAAATGTTCGAGTACCCATTGTGAAGCTGTGTGCATTCCTCAATGCAATATCTCAGAAGGTAATCAATCCAGATATTCTGCCAAGGTTACAGAAGGATGTGGTACAATGTCTTGTTAGTTTTGAATTGGTGTTCCCACCATCCTTCTTCAATATTATGACGCATCTCCTGGTTCATCTAGTGGAAGAGATTGCCATTCTCGGTCCGGTATTTCTGCACAATGTGTTCCCCTTTGAGAGGTTCATGGGAGTCTTAAAGAAATATGTTCATAACCGTGCTAGACCAGAAGGAAGCATCTCCAAGGGATATGGAACAGAGGAGGTCATTGAGTTTTGTGTTGACTTTATTCCTGACCTTAAGACGATTGGTGTTTCTGACTCGCGGCATGAGGGAAGACTAAGTGGAAAAGGCACGCTGGGAAAGAAAGCAATGATATGTAGGGACGGGGATTCTTTCACTAAAGCACACTACACAGTTCTACATAATTCCACCTTGGCAGCTCCGTATATCGAGGAACACAAGAATATTGTACGCTCCAAAAACCCGGGGAAGCCTGAATCATGGATTACAGATGAACACATGAAGTCTTTCGGTGGTTGGATGCAGACACATATCTTGAATGACAACACTGTTTGAGATCAGCTATACTTGTTGGCCGCGTCACCATCTTCTACTGTATTGAATTTCCAAGGGTACGAAATAAATGGGAATACATTCTATACGATCGCCCAATATAAAAAGAGCACCAACCAAAATAGTGGTGTCCGCTTTGATGCAATAGACGAGAATGGACAAAAGGACACATATTATGGTTACATAGAGGAGATATGGGAACTCTTTTAAGGTCCCTTTGTTTTGCTGCAAATGGGTCAACCTGAATGGGGAAGGGGTAAAGATAGACCAGTTGTACGGAATGACAACAGTGGATCTCAACAATCTTGGTTATAGAGATGAACCATTCGTCCTAGCCAACGATGTGTCTCAGGTTTTCTATGTGAAGGACATGTCCTCCAGACCGAAAAAAAGAAAAAAATATGCAAACGAATACATCATATGATGAGCCAAAGCGTCACATAGTTCTTTCAGGAAAAAGAAACATCGTGGGAATCGAGGACAAGACAGACATGTCAGAAGATTATAATAAGTTTGATGAAATTCCGCCCTTCACAGTGAAAACTGACCCAAGCATTCCGTTAAGTAAAGAAGATGCTCCATGGTTACGTCTGAAGCGATCATAAGGAAGGACATATGCCAAGAAGTTCATGCTCATATTATGTATCTCTAGTTCATGTCTTTCGCGGTTTGTGGCTTGACCGAAGGATATCTTTCACGGTTTGTGGCCTTTAGTCCCGGTTTTGTAGTCTCAGTTTTTAATATTAATAAATGTCTTGAGTGTTAGTCCCGTTTTGTGGCTGGACCGGGACTATGAAGAAGTTGTCCCGATTCGTACTTACCATTAAGATCTGATCTCCAAACACGCGCAGTCACATATTAGGGAGTGCCTCTATGACCAGTTTCTTGGAGATGCCGGAGGACTGGGATCCGGCGGCATCTCCCTGAAACTGGTCGTAGTGGTGTCCCTGCTCTCGAAAAGCATCTTGCAGCTTGTAACTTCTGTAACTAGATCAATACGCCTCGGAGCTAACTAATTTCACATATTAGGGAGTGCCTCTATGACCAGTTTCTCAGAGATGACGGAGGACTGGGCTCCGTCGGCATCTCCCTGAAACTGGCCGCAGTGGTGTCCCAGCTCTCGAAAACCATCTTGCAGCTTGTAACTTCTCTAACTAGATCAATACGCCTCGGAGCTAACTAATTTCACATATTAGGGAGTGCCTCTATGACCAGTTTCTCGGAGATGCCGGAGGACTGGGCTCCGTCGGCATCTCCCTGAAACTGGCCGCAGTGGTGTCCCAGCTCTCGGAAACCATCTTGCAGCTTGTAACTTCTCTAACTAGATCAATACGCCTCGGAGCTAACTAATTTCACATATTAGGGAGTGCCTCTATGACCAGTTTCTCGGAGATGCCGGAGGACTGGGCTCCGTCGGCATCTCCCTGAAACTGGCCGTAGTGGTGTCCCTTCTCTCGAAAACCATCTTGGAGCTTGTAACTTCTCTAACTAGATCAATACGCCTCGGAGCTAACTAATTTCACATATTAGGGAGTGCCTATATGACTAGTTTCTCGGAGATGCCGGAGGACTGGGCTCCGTCGGCATCTCCCTGAAACTGGCCGCAGTTGTGTCCCTGCTCTCGAAAACCATCTTGGAGATGCCTCAAACTGGCTGGAGGACTGGACTCGCAAGGATGCCTATTTATAGTACAAGCATCTCGGCATAGTGTCGACACTTACGAAATAATGTCGACACTCACCCCTATCATTAGTGCTGACTCGTGTTTTGTCCCGGTTGGTGTCTCCAACCGGGACTACAGGTTGATCTTTAGTCCCAGTTGGTGACACCATCCGGGACAAGGTACACGCTGCACGACATAATGTTGTTCCCATATTATGCATGTGTCGCACGGCATAATGTCCCGGTTGGTGACACCATCCTTTTTGTCGCACGGAAAAGCCCTTTTCCATTTTCCGAGCGCAAAAAACGGGTCGTTTTGTGAAGTAACCACCAAAATGCCGTTTCAGAATGCTACCGTCCCATTTTTCCTAAAATACTAGACCACCTTACATGGACTATCTCCCAACAGGGACATCTCAAACCTTTTCGTCCATCCCGGGTAAAAAGGACAAATGTCTGCCTAATCGGCAGGAAGTGGGTCCGGTTTGTACTACAGGTACATGATCTATCGCCCGTGATTTTTTGAAAAAATGATTTTTAGATTCGCAATATGTGGTTTCTTCAGAGATCCAATGCAAATTCTAACGATGCCCGTCCCCTATCTTCATGCACACCGGTTTGACCATAGTTAGAAATTCAGATAATTCAAAACGGGCATAATAAATTCAAAAAAAATCCGAACAATGAAAATCCTTCGCGTGGTGTCATATTATGTTACATAGTTGAAAGGAAAAATACCAGACTTGGTATATTGATCATGTTTCGAAAAAACCTTCACAAAATGACCTATCATGTTCGAGGTTTCATGGCTTTCGGCCCAAATGACCGATGTTATGTGCTGAATCACGGCATAGTTTATGATGTTGTGCCCATATTATGCATGTGTGTGTACATTGATATGGAGAAAAATGTTGCAGGAGGAAGTTTTCCTTTTTGTCGTACGGAAAAGCCCTTTTCCATTTTTCGAGCGCAAAAAACGGGTCGTTTTGTGAAGTAACCACCAAAATGCCGTTTCAGAATGCTACCGTCCCATTTTCCTAAAATACTAGACCACCTTACATGGACAATCTCCTAACAGGGACATCTCAAACCGTTTTGTCCATCCCGGGTAAAAAGGACAAATGTCTGCCAAATCGGTAGGAAGTGGGTCCGGTTTGTACTACAGGTACATGATCTATCGCCCGTGATTTTTTGAAAAAATGATTTTTAGACTCGCAATATGTGGTTTCTTCAGAGATCCAATGCAAGTTCTAACGATGCTCGTCCCCTATCTTCATGCACACCGGTTCGACCATAGTTAGAAATTCAGATAATTCAGAACGGGCATAATAAATTCAAAAACAATCCGAACAACGAAAATCCTTCGCGTGGTGTCATATTATGTTACATAGTTGAAAGGAAAAATACCAGACTTGGTATATTGATCATGTTTCGAAAAAACCTTCACAAAATGACCTATCATGTTCGAGGTTTCATGGCTTTCGGTCCAAATGACCGATGTTATGTGCTGAATCACGGCATAGTTTATGATGTTGTGCCCATATTATGCATGTGTGTGTACATTGGTATGGAGAACAATGTTGCAGGAGGAAGTTTTCCTTTTTGTCGCACGGAAAAACCCTTTTCCATTTTCCGAGCGCAAAAAACGGGTCGTTTTGTGAAGTAACCACCAAAATGCCGTTTCAGAATGCTACCGTCCCATTTTCCTAAAATACTAGACCACCTTACATGGACTATCTTCCAACAGGGACATCTCAAACCTTTTCGTCCATCCCGGGTAAAAAGGACAAATGTCTGCCGAATCGGCAGGAAGTGGGTCCGGTTTGTACTACAGATACATGATCTATCGCCCGTGATTTTTTGAAAAAATCATTTTTAGACTCGCAATATGTGGTTTCTTCATAGATCCAATGCAAGTTCTAACGATGCTCGTCCCCTATCTTCATGCACACCGGTTCGACCATAGTTAGAAATTCAGATAATTCAAAACGGGCATAATAAATTCAAAAACAATCCGAATAATGAAAATCCTTCGCGTGGTGTCATATTATGTTACATAGTTGAAAGGAAAAATACCAGACTTGGTATATTGATCATGTTTCGAAAAAACCTTCACAAAATGACCTATCATGTTCGAGGTTTCATGGCTTTCGGTCCGAATGACCGATGTTATGTGCTGAATCATGGCATAGTTTATGATGTTGTGCCCATATTATGCATGTGTGTGTACATTGGTATGGAGAACAATGTTGCAGGAGGAAGTTTTCCTTTTTGTCGTACGGAAAAACCCTTTTCCATTTTCCGAGCGCAAAAAACGGGTCGTTTTGTGAAGTAACCACCAAAATGCCGTTTCAGAATGCTACCGTCCCATTTTCCTAAAATACTAGACCACCTTACATGGACAATCTCCTAACAGGGACATCTCAAACCGTTTTGTCCATCCCGGGTAAAAAGGACAAATGTCTGCCAAATCGGTAGGAAGTGGGTCCGGTTTGTACTACAGGTACATGATCTATCGCCCGTGATTTTTTGAAAAAATGATTTTTAGACTCGCAATATGTGGTTTCTTCAGAGATCCAATGCAAGTTCTAACGATGCTCGTCCCCTATCTTCATGCACACCGGTTCGACCATAGTTAGAAATTCAGATAATTCTGAACGGGCTTAAATAATTTCAAAAACAATCCGAACAACGAAAATCCTTCGCGTGGTGTCATATTATGTTACATAGTTGAAAGGAAAAATACCAGACTTGGTATATTGATCATGTTTCGAAAAAACCTTCACAAAATGACCTATCATGTTCGAGGTTTCATGGCTTTCGGTCCAAATGACCGATGTTATGTGCTGAATCACGCCATAGTTTATGATGTTGTGCCCATATTATGCATGTGTGTGTACATTGGTATGGAGAACAATGTTGCAGGAGGAAGTTTTCCTTTTTGTCGCACGGAAAAGCCCTTTTCCATTTTCCGAGCGCAAAAAACGGGTCGTTTTGTGAAGTAACCACCAAAATGCCGTTTCAGAATGCTACCGTCCCATTTTCCTAAAATACTAGACCACCTTACATGGACTATCTCCCAACAGGGACATCTCAAACCTTTTCGTCCATACCGGGTAAAAAGGACAAATGTCTGCCGAATCGGCAGGAAGTGGGTCCGGTTTGTACTACAGGTACATGATCTATCGCCCGTGATTTTTTGAAAAAATCATTTTTATACTCGCAATATGTGGTTTCTTCATAGATCCAATGCAAGTTCTAACGATGCTCGTCCCCTATCTTCATGCACACCGGTTCGACCATAGTTAGAAATTCAGATAATTCAAAACGGGCATAATAAATTCAAAAACAATCCGAACAATGAAAATCCTTCGCGTGGTGTCATATTATGTTACATAGTTGAAAGGAAAAATACCAGACTTGGTATATTGATCATGTTTCGAAAAAACCTTCACAAAATGACCTATCATGTTCGAGGTTTCATGGCTTTCGGTCCGAATGACCGATGTTATGTGCTGAATCACGGCATAGTTTATGATGTTGTGCCCATATTATGCATGTGTGTGTACATTGGTATGGAGAACAATGTTGCAGGAGGAAGTTTTCCTTTTTGTCGCACGGAAAAGCCCTTTTCCATTTTTCGAGCGCAAAAAACGGTCGTTTTGTG
Source organism: Avena sativa (assembly GCA_916181665.1). NCBI lineage: Eukaryota > Viridiplantae > Streptophyta > Magnoliopsida > Poales > Poaceae > Avena > Avena sativa. The sequence goes on from OV702289.1 coordinate 15,464,092, forward strand.
AAGTAACCACCAAAATGCCGTTTCAGAATGCTACCGTCCCATTTTCCTAAAATACTAGACCACCTTACATGGACAATCTCCTAACAGGGACATCTCAAACCTTTTTGTCGATCCCGGGTAAAAAGGACAAATGTCTGCCAAATCGGTAGGAAGTGGGTCCGGTTTGTACTACAGGTACATGATCTATCGCTCGTGATTTTTTGAAAAAATGATTTTTAGACTCGCAATATGTGGTTTCTTCAGAGATCCAATGCAAGTTCTAACGATGCTCGTCCCCTATCTTCATGCACACCGGTTCGACCATAGTTAGAAATTCAGATAATTCAGAACGGGCATAATAAATTCAAAAACAATCCGAACAATGAAAATCCTTCGCGTGGTGTCATATTATGTTACATAGTTGAAAAGAAAAATACCAGACTTGGTATATTGATCATGTTTCGAAAAAACCTTCACAAAATGACCTATCATGTTCGAGGTTTCATGGCTTTCGGTCCAAATGACCGATGTTATGTGCTGAATCATGGCATAGTTTATGATGTTGTGCCCATATTATGCATGTGTGTGTACATTGGTATGGAGAACAATGTTGCAGGAGGAAGTTTTCCTTTTTGTCGCACGGAAAAACCCTTTTCCATTTTCCGAGCGCAAAAAACGGGTCGTTTTGTGAAGTAACCACCAAAATGCCGTTTCAGAATGCTACCGTCCCATTTTCCTAAAATACTAGACCACCTTACATGGACTATCTCCCAACAGGGACATCTCAAACCTTTTCGTCCATCCCGGGTAAAAAGGACAAATGTCTGCCGAATCGGCAGGAAGTGGGTCCGGTTTGTACTACAGATACATGATCTATCGCCCGTGATTTTTTGAAAAAATCATTTTTAGACTCGCAATATGTGGTTTCTTCATAGATCCAATGCAAGTTCTAACGATGCTCGTCCCCTATCTTCATGCACACCGGTTCGACCATAGTTAGAAATTCAGATAATTCAAAACGGGCATAATAAATTCAAAAACAATCCGAACAATGAAAAAATCCTTCGCGTGGTGTCATATTATGTTACATAGTTGAAAGGAAAAATACCAGACTTGGTATATTGATCATGTTTCGAAAAAACCTTCACAAAATGACCTATCATGTTCGAGGTTTCATGGCTTTCGGTCCGAATGACCGATGTTATGTGCTGAATCACGGCATAGTTTATGATGTTGTGCCCATATTATGCATGTGTGTGTACATTGGTATGGAGAACAATGTTGCAGGAGGAAGTTTTCCTTTTTGTCGCACGGAAAAGCCCTTTTCCATTTTCCGAGCGCCAAAAAGGGTTGTTTTGTGAAGTAACCACCAAAATGCCGTTTCAGAATGCTACCGTCCCATTTTCCTAAAATACTAGACCACCTTACATGGACAATCTCCTAACAGGGACATCTCAAACCTTTTTGTCCATCCCGGGTAAAAAGGACAAATGTCTGCCAAATCGGCAGGAAGTGGGTCCGGTTTGTACTACAGGTACATGATCTATCGCCCGTGATTTTTTGAAAAAATGATTTTTAGACTCGCAATATGTGGTTTCTTCAGAGATCCAATGCAAGTTCTAACGATGCTCGTCCCCTATCTTCATGCACACCGGTTCGACCATAGTTAGAAATTCAGATAATTCAGAACGGGCATAATAAATTCAAAAACAATCCGAACAATGAAAATCCTTCGCGTGGTGTCATATTATGTTACATAGTTGAAAGGAAAAATACCAGACTTGGTATATTGATCATGTTTCGAAAAAACCTTCACAAAATGACCTATCATGTTCGAGGTTTCATGGCTTTCGGTCCAAATGACCGATGTTATGTGCTGAATCATGGCATAGTTTATGATGTTGTGCCCATATTATGCATGTGTGTGTACATTGGTATGGAGAACAATGTTGCAGGAGGAAGTTTTCCTTTTTGTCGTACGGAAAAACCCTTTTCCATTTTCCGAGCGCAAAAAACGGGTCGTTTTGTGAAGTAACCACCAAAATGCCGTTTCAGAATGCTACTGTCCCATTTTCCTAAAATACTAGACCACCTTACCTGGACAATCTCCTAACAGGGACATCTCAAACCGTTTTGTCCATCCCGGGTAAAAAGGATAAATGTCTGCCAAATCGGTAGGAAGTGGGTCCGGTTTGTACTACAGGTACATGATCTATCGCTCGTGATTTTTTGAAAAAATGATTTTTAGACTCGCAATATGTGGTTTCTTCAGAGATCCAATGCAAGTTCTAACGATGCTCGTCCCCTATTTTCATGCACACCGGTTCGACCATAGTTAGAAATTCAGATAATTCAGAACGGGCATAATAAATTCAAAAACAATCCGAACAATGAAAATCCTTCGCGTGGTGTCATATTATGTTACATAGTTGAAAAGAAAAATACCAGACTTGGTATATTGATCATGTTTCGAAAAAACCTTCACAAAATGACCTATCATGTTCGAGGTTTCATGGCTTTCGGTCCAAATGACCGATGTTATGTGCTGAATCATGGCATAGTTTATGATGTTGTGCCCATATTATGCATGTGTGTGTACATTGGTATGGAGAACAATGTTGCAGGAGGAAGTTTTCCTTTTTGTCGCACGGAAAAACCCTTTTCCATTTTCCGAGCGCAAAAAACGGGTCGTTTTGTGAAGTAACCACCAAAATGCCGTTTCAGAATGCTACCGTCCCATTTTCCTAAAATACTAGACCACCTTACATGGACTATCTCCCAACAGGGACATCTCAAACCTTTTCGTCCATCCCGGGTAAAAAGGACAAATGTCTGCCGAATCGGTAGGAAGTGGGTCCGGTTTGTACTACAGGTACATGATCTATTGCCCGTGATTTTTTGAAAAAATCATTTTTAGACCTGCAATATGTGGTTTCTTCAGAGATCCAATGCAAGTTCTAACGATGCTCGTCCCCTATCTTCATGCACACCGGTTCGACCATAGTTAGAAATTCAGATAATTCAGAACGGGCATAATAAATTCAAAAACAATCCGAACAATGAAAATCCTTCGCGTGGTGTCATATTATGTTACATAGTTGAAAGGAAAAATACCAGACTTGGTATATTGATCATGTTTCGAAAAAACCTTCACAAAATGACCTATCATGTTCGAGGTTTCATGGCTTTCGGTCCGAATGACCGATGTTATGTGCTGAATCACGGCATAGTTTATGATGTTGTGCCCATATTATGCATGTGTGTGTACATTGGTATGGAGAACACTGTTGCAGGAGGAAGTTTTCCTTTTTGTCGCACGGAAAAACCCTTTTCCATTTTCCGAGCGCAAAAAACGGGTCGTTTTGTGAAGTAACCACCAAAATGCCGTTTCAGAATGCTACCGTCCCATTTTCCTAAAATACTAGACCACCTTACATGGACTATCTCCCAACAGGGACATCTCAAACCTTTTCGTCCATCCCGGGTAAAAAGGACAAATGTCTGCCGAATCGGCAGGAAGTGGGTCCGGTTTGTACTACAGGTACATGATCTATCGCCCGTGATTTTTTGAAAAAATCATTTTTAGACTCGCAATATGTGGTTTCTTCATAGATCCAATGCAAGTTCTAACGATGCTCGTCCCCTATCTTCATGCACACCGGTTCGACCATAGTTAGAAATTCAGATAATTCAAAACGGGCATAATAAATTCAAAAACAATCCGAACAATGAAAATCCTTCGCGTGGTGTCATATTATGTTACATAGTTGAAAGGAAAAATACCAGACTTGGTATATTGATCATGTTTCGAAAAAACCTTCACAAAATGACCTATCATGTTCGAGGTTTCATGGCTTTCGGTCCGAATGACCGATGTTATGTGCTGAATCACGGCATAGTTTATGATGTTGTGCCCATATTATGCATGTGTGTGTACATTGGTATGGAGAACAATGTTGCAGGAGGAAGTTTTCCTTTTTGTCGCACGGAAAAGCCCTTTTCCATTTTCCGAGCGCAAAAAACGGTCGTTTTGTGAAGTAACCACCAAAATGCCGTTTCAGAATGCTACCGTCCCATTTTCGTAAAATACTAGACCACCTTACATGGACAATCTCCTAACAGGGACATCTCAAACCTTTTTGTCGATCCCGGGTAAAAAGGACAAATGTCTGCCAAATCGGTAGGAAGTGGGTCCGGTTTGTACTACAGGTACATGATCTATCGCTCGTGATTTTTTGAAAAAATGATTTTTAGACTCGCAATATGTGGTTTCTTCAGAGATCCAATGCAAGTTCTAACGATGCTCGTCCCCTATCTTCATGCACACCGGTTCGACCATAGTTAGAAATTCAGATAATTCAGAACGGGCATAATAAATTCAAAAACAATCCGAACAATGAAAATCCTTCGCGTGGTGTCATATTATGTTACATAGTTGAAAAGAAAAATACCAGACTTGGTATATTGATCAAGTTTCGAAAAAACCTTCACAAAATGACCTATCATGTTCGAGGTTTCATGGCTTTCGGTCCAAATGACCGATGTTATGTGCTGAATCATGGCATAGTTTATGATGTTGTGCCCATATTATGCATGTGTGTGTACATTGGTATGGAGAACAATGTTGCAGGAGGAAGTTTTCCTTTTTGTCGCACGGAAAAACCCTTTTCCATTTTCCGAGCGCAGAAAACGGGTCGTTTTGTGAAGTAACCACCAAAATGCCGTTTCAGAATGCTACCGTCCCATTTTCCTAAAATACTAGACCACCTTACATGGACTATCTCCCAACAGGGACATCTCAAACCTTTTCGTCCCTCCCGGGTAAAAAGGACAAATGTCTGCCGAATCGGTAGGAAGTGGGTCCGGTTTGTACTACAGGTACATGATCTATTGCCCGTGATTTTTTGAAAAAATCATTTTTAGACCTGCAATATGTGGTTTCTTCAGAGATCCAATGCAAGTTCTAACGATGCTCGTCCCCTATCTTCATGCACACCGGTTCGACCATAGTTAGAAATTCAGATAATTCAGAACGGGCATAATAAATTCAAAAACAATCCGAACAATGAAAATCCTTCGCGTGGTGTCATATTATGTTACATAGTTGAAAAGAAAAATACCAGACTTGGTATATTGATCATGTTTCGAAAAAACCTTCACAAAATGACCTATCATGTTCGAGGTTTCATGGCTTTCGGTCCAAATGACCGATGTTATGTGCTGAATCATGGCATAGTTTATGATGTTGTGCCCATATTATGCATGTGTGTGTACATTGGTATGGAGAACAATGTTGCAGGAGGAAGTTTTCCTTTTTGTCGCACGGAAAAACCCTTTTCCATTTTCCGAGCGCAAAAAACGGGTCGTTTTGTGAAGTAACCACCAAAATGCCGTTTCAGAATGCTACCGTCCCATTTTCCTAAAATACTAGACCACCTTACATGGACTATCTCCCAACAGGGACATCTCAAACCTTTTCGTCCATCCCGGGTAAAAAGGACAAATGTCTGCCGAATCGGTAGGAAGTGGGTCCGGTTTGTACTACAGGTACATGATCTATTGCCCGTGATTTTTTGAAAAAATCATTTTTAGACCTGCAATATGTGGTTTCTTCAGAGATCCAATGCAAGTTCTAACGATGCTCGTCCCCTATCTTCATGCACACCGGTTCGACCATAGTTAGAAATTCAGATAATTCAGAACGGGCATAATAAATTCAAAAACAATCCGAACAATGAAAATCCTTCGTGTGGTGTCATATTATGTTACATAGTTGAAAGGAAAAATACCAGACTTGGTATATTGATCATGTTTCGAAAAAACCTTCACAAAATGACCTATCATGTTCGAGGTTTCATGGCTTTCGGTCCGAATGACCGATGTTATGTGCTGAATCACGGCATAGTTTATGATGTTGTGCCCATATTATGCATGTGTGTGTACATTGGTATGGAGAACAATGTTGCAGGAGGAAGTTTTCCTTTTTGTCGCACGGAAAAACCCTTTTCCATTTTCCGAGCGCAAAAAACGGGTCGTTTTGTGAAGTAACCACCAAAATGCCGTTTCAGAATGCTACCGTCCCATTTTCCTAAAATACTAGACCACCTTACATGGACTATCTCCCAACAGGGACATCTCAAACCTTTTCGTCCATCCCGGGTAAAAAGGACAAATGTCTGCCGAATCGGCAGGAAGTGGGTCCGGTTTGTACTACAGGTACATGATCTATCGCCCGTGATTTTTTCAAAAAAATCATTTTTTGACTCGCAATATGTGGTTTCTTCATAGATCCAATGCAAGTTCTAACGATGCTCGTCCCCTATCTTCATGCACACCGGTTCGACCATAGTTAGAAATTCAGATAATTCAAAACGGGCATAATAAATTCAAAAACAATCCGAACAATG